>VDFB02271358.1:158688654-158825971 GCA_007258455.2 Sequoia sempervirens
AAAAAGAGAACAAGGGACCTTTTGGGTCAACATGAAGGAGACATTTCAATCTCAATGCCTTGTGTCATCCCTAGAAGGAAAACATAAGAAAAGAAAAGGAAATCAAAAAATGAAAAAGGGACCTTTTGGGTCAACATGGAAGAGACATAGGGCATCTCAACACTTTGCGTCATCCCCAAAGGGAAAACACAAAACAAAAGAGACAAGAGAAAGAGAACAAGGGAAATTTTGGGTCAACATGGAAGAGACATAAGGAATCTCAACACTTTGTGACATCCCCAAAAGGGAAAAAACAAAACAAAATCGAAAGCGAAAAAGCAATGTACAACATATAGAAGAATGAAGGTACAAATAGAGGAAATGCACAAAGAGAGAGAAAACATCAAATGCAAATTACGTGGAAACACAATACACACATACAATCAAAGAAAAAGGAAACATGACTAGTAATGCAAATGCAAGTCATTTGCCTCCCAATCTCAGTAAAGCTAAGTAGAAGGTGAATAACATAACTAAGGGACAAAGACAAATGTATTACTAGGACAAGGCTAATAACTTCTTGCCTCCACTAAGTGCAAGGCAAGAGTGAGCTGAGGTAGGTGATGGAAAGATCATGTAATGATGAGAATGTAAGATTCTACAATCATTTCATGATAAAGGAATGGGAAATGGTACATTATGGAATTATAGGATCACAGTTGGTATTGGTAAAGTGATACTCAGTACTTCCTTTAATGTCTGACATTCTTCACTGTGGTGGCCAAGAACATGATGATATTTGCAATATGGTACATTTGAATCTTTAGGACATATGACCAACCTATTTGAAGGTGGTAGTAGTATAAGACCTATGTTTAATTTAATCATTTGGAGTTTCCTTTCATATTCAAGTGGTGGATTGAGAGTAAATTTGATTTTTTTCAGCTTGTAAGGTCATTTTCATTTACTTGATTCACCCTTTTCATGAATGGAAGGGGGAGGAGGACCCATGGGGACCCTTGTTTCCATATTATGAGTATCATGGAAGGTTTGTTCTTGAGGAAGAATAATGTTCAAGTCAGGAGGGGCTTGATAGCCTATCCCTTGTTTGTTTTCTTCTGTAGGAGGTTTCTTAAAAATTTGGTGGATTTCATGTTCATTTATAATGTCACATTCTTGATTTTGTAAGATAGTAAAACCTTTACCATAGGTCTCCTCAAGGTTGATAGGGGTATTGGTGACTTTATTAGCATAGGATGGTTGTGGAATTACTTGTGAAGAAGAACTAGGTCCATCGGTAGGAGGGAACTTAGGTCCTTTATTGGTTTCAGGATGTAGGAATCCAAACATATCAGGAGGAGATATGGTAGGGAGGTCTTGAGACTTCATGGACATGGATAAAATGTTTTATTGTCTTCAAGGTTGTCAAAGTATACATTAAAGAACTCATTCATGCTAGCATCATCTTCTCCTATGATGTCAACATCGCAAGGAGGATAATCATGAGGAGTTGAAGGAGTATGAGGAAGATCAAGGTCATTACGATCATAGCCAAAGGTAAATTGGACATGTCAACTAAGGATTTTAATGATTGCAAAAACTTACTAAAGCAAAAAACCATGATGCAAATTGATGAAGCAAACTAAATACAAGAAAATGAATAATACGTATGTAATTCTGGAAATAGTGAAAGAGATGCAACTACAAAAAATTGAGGAGAAAATACCAAAAAAATGCTAGAAAGTAAAATGCAGAATGTGTAGGACTAAGTCGCCCAGTGTGGAAATTTAGTTCTAGTGCTGATTATTTTAATTTTTTTCAGAGATTGTGAATGCAATTTTATGTATTTCAGATGCACAAATGCAACTACAGAATGAAAATGCAGGATTTTGGTTGCTTTCAATGCAAAAAGGATACAAAAATGCAAGCTATTGAAACTTTTCACTAATGCAAGTTGTAAAACTCTAGGATGCAAGTTAAACAATGCAATAACTAATGCAATTCAAATGAAACCTAGGATGCACTTGAAATCATAAGGAAATAGGTTCAAAATGCAAGATCACCAAAACATAAACTAAGATTTTAGGAACCCTATTGGACACTTACCCTTCTAGGATTTTTCACCTAAAACGGAAGGAATGGGGTTAAAATCTATGTGGTGTTTACACTCAAGAATAATCAAAATGAGATGAATTTTGTCTAATTAAGATGTATTAATAAAATAATCTAAAAATGAGATGATATTATAATGCAAAACCTAAGAATTATGAAGTGCTAGAAAACATAGTGTGATATGCAAACATGAAATAAACAACCTAGAAATGCAAATAAAACTAAATAGAAGTATATGAAACAGAATGTGTGCACTTGGAAGGTGATGAAGAGTTGAATGAAGATTGCAATGATCTATGGAATTCTAGAAATTTTGATATGCAAGTCAAATGGGACTAAGTTGCCAGGTGGGGTGATTTAGTCATGTTTCCGGGAAAACTTTATGAAACAAGAATCTGCCAAATGGGTGTCTAGAAATATAGAAACCACTATTCAGGCTTTGGAGTGGGATTAAATCACCAGGAAGGGCGATTTAGTCCTCCTATAGATTTCAAGAATCTCAAGACAGGATCTTGTAGCTTCACGTCTGCACTTGCTTTTTCTAATGTGGGTTTGAATATGAATCTTTGGAAAATGACCTATAGAATATCTCCAAGCTTGATTTAGGGTTATTTTGACTTGAATAGCTTTGATTGATTGAAGACACCTTTTTCTCACTTTATCCTTTGACAAATCTGCCTACAAAATCTGCAAACACACATGCAAAGGGGGAAAAATGGTTGAGGGTTAGATTATAGGGGTTTTCCTTGGTCAAACCCCACTTTGGTAATCAAACCCAAGATAATGAAATGAAATGTAAAGAGAATGATAAATAAACAACATGCAAGTGTTATCAACTTACCAAACCCTTTTTGATAAAAATCTAAAGATATGCAATTAGAAGTGCTCTAATGGATGACTTGATCATGCTTAGAGTACTTGAATATTGAGAATGATTAAGATTATTGCTTGAGAGAATGCTTGAATGAATTAGGAGATGTAAAATGAGGAAAAAAACCCTTATTTATACTTTATTTTACTAATTTTCTCAAAAATAACACATTAGAGGCTGACCTCAAAGGTTAGAGGACAAAATATTGCCATAATTTTAAAATTATTTTGATTTTTATGCCACATGAAACTAAATTTCCCAAGGTGGTGACTTAGTCCACCTGGGCAATTTTGATTGGGTGTCGGGAACTTCAAGGCATTAAATATTGTATAACATGAATATCCTCAATAACACACTTAAGGGGGGCCCAAAAGTGTATTAAAGGGTCATTTAAACATAAGAAAGGGTTAACTTAATGAAGATAAGTGTAGAAAAGTGTGAAAGTGGGTTACAACACTTCACAACACTTTAAAATTTGACTTGGTAAGTAATAAAAAGAAATTATTATGATGAATTATGATAATAAGAGTCTAGAAAAGAGTAGAAATGTGTTACAACACTTCACAACATCTTTACAAGACATCTTAGAAGTGTTAATGAATTAAATATTCAAGACCTAATGTCATATTATAACATTAAATCTAGGAAAAATCAAGGCAAAATCCACTAGGAAGGCATAACAATGAGAAAGTAGAAGGCTTACTTTTTTCGTTTCCAAATTTAGCCCCCACTTTAGTGAGAGGATGAACTTGCTTCAAACTCACACTAAAGTAGTCTATCATGCAACCAAGAAAGGTTCAAATGCACTAATAATTAGTAAGATGAGATGTCAATAATCAAGAGGGATGATCAAGCCCCAAGGATTATGATCCCATGGCAAACCAATCATAAGCACAAATGAACACATGTGATGATTAGAAAAGAAGAAAGAGAGCTTCGATCATTTTTCCAACTTGTTGTGGATTAGATCTAGGTTTCTTGCTTAGAAAGAAGGAATGTGTACTCACTCTGAGGCGACGAGCCTTTTGGCTGTCCATCGGGTGAGAAATCCCAATCATACTCACTCTGGGGCCACAAAAATTTTGGTCATCCACAGGGTGAGAGATCCACAAAAAGGTGGCTATGGGGAAAGTCGTGCCTCAAAATGGGCTTCCCACTCAACCATATCAAAGTTATAACTCCTGATAACTTTAATAAGGCACCATAAAGGAAAATGTCAATTTGTGCTTCATGAGACAAGCAAAGCTTCATATGCTTAGAACTCATGAACAAGTGAAAAGGTACCACAGGCATGCAAGCTATGTTAGGCAAGGTGGCAATGCAAAATGCAAAAATGCAAAATAGAAAATGTAAATATGTAAAAATGTAAAAAATGTTCAAATGAATCTTGTTTGGTTCATGCAAGGTTTATAACTTAGGGAACATTCTGTCTAATGTATCCAAGAGAGGACCAATCAAAGAATAAAAGATTCACAACTTAGGGGATGGAGTGCTTCGCATCAGGCCACTAAGAGGAATGTAATATGCTAGAAGATAAATCACACTTATGAAGGACACTGCACCCAATGTCATCCACAAAGTGACAAACACGCCATTTGAAGTAACAAGGCTGACTAAGAACGAAATGAAAATGAATAATTCTAATGTATGCCCCCACTTTAAAGAAATTTCTACACACCGTTCTGTGAGAAATTTTTTTAAAGTAGAAAAGGAAAAATGCAAACAAAAAGAAAGAAGACATGAGAGCCAAACTTGAAAAGCACCTATTCCAAGTCATATGTTTTCAAGTAAGGCTGCGTCATGCGAAAGAAAAAGAAAAAGGAAAGGGAATGGGTTGCCCCCAAGAAGGGAAAACATCAAACACAAAAGGGATCTATGGATTTGGGGTCAGTATGCTCGTTGCTGTAATTTTTTTATTAAAGAGCTTGAAACTATCATCATTTCTTGAATACATAGAATGAGAAGAATGACACAAAGAGAGATAAAAAAGAAAAGAAAGTCCATTTTGGGTCAACATGGAAGAGAAATTGTGGTCTCAATGCTTTGCATCATCCCCAAAAGGAAAGCTCAAAATAAAAGAGAAAAGCGAAAGAGAACAAGGGACCTTTTGGGTTAACATGAAGGAGACATTTCAGCCTTAATTCCTTGTGTCATCCCCAAAAGAAAAACACAAGAAAAGAAAAGGAAATTGAAAAAGAAAAAGGGACCTTTTGGGTCAACATGGAAGAGACATAGGGCATCTCAACACTTTGTGTCATCCCCAAAAGGAAAACACAAAACAAAAGTGAAAAGCGAAAGAGAACAAGGGACTTTTTGGATCAACATGGAAGAGGCATAGGGCGTCTCAACGCTTTGCATCATCCCTAAAAGGGAAAACACAAAACAAAAGAAAAAGTAAAAAGTAATGTATGACATATAGAAGAATGAAGGTACAAATAGAGGAAATGCACAAGGTGAGGGAAAGAATCAAACACACTACAGGGGAACACGATACACACATACAATCAAAGAAAAAGGAAAAAAGACTAGTAATGAAAATGAAATTCAAGCAAGAGATAAGTCATTTGCCTCCCAATCTCAGTAAGGGTAAGCGGAAGTTGAATAACACAACTAAGGGACAAATACAAATGTATTACTAGGACAAGGTTAACAACTTCTTGCCTCCACTGAGTGCAAGGCAAGAGTGAGCCAAGGTAGGTAATGGAAAGATTGAATGCAATGATGAGAATGTAAGATTCTACAATCATGGCATAATAAAGGAATGGGAAATGGTACATTATGGAATTATAGGATCATAGTCAGTATCAATAAAGTGATACTTACTCAGTACTTCCTTTAATGTCTAAAATTCTTCACTACGGTGGCCAAGAAGGTGATGATATTTGCAATATGGTACGTTTGAATCTTTAGGACATATGAACAACCTATTTGAAGGTGGTAGTAATATAATAACTTTGTTTAAAAGCATTTGGAGTTTCCTTTCACATTCAAGTGGTGGATGGAGAGGAAATTTGATTTTTTTCAGCTTGTAAGGTCATTTTCATTTACTTGATTCACCCTTTTCATGAATGGAAGGGGGAGGAGGACCCATGGGGACCCTTTTTTCTATTTCATGAGTATCATTGAAGGGTTGTTCTTGAGGAAGAAGAATGTTCAAGTTAGGAGGGGATTGATAGCCTATCCCTTGTGTGTTTTCTTCTGTAGGAGCTTTCTCAAAAATTTGGTGGATTTCATGTTCATTTGTAATGTCACATTATTGATTTTGTAAGATAGTAAAACATTTTCCATAGGTCTCCTCAAGGTTGATAGGGGTATTGGTGACTTTAGTAACATAGGATGGTTGTGTAATTGCTTGTGAAGAAGAACTAGGTCCACCGGTAGGAGGGAAATTAGGTCCTTCATTGGTTTCAGGATGTAGGAATCCAAACATATCAGGAGGAGATACGGTAGGAAGATCTTGAGACTTCATGGATGGATAAAATGTTTTGTTGTCTTCAAAGTTGTCAAAGTATACATTAAAGAACTCATTCATGCTAACATCATCTTCTCCTGTGATGTCAACATCACGAGGAGGACAATCATGAGGAGTTGAAGGAGCATGAGGAAGCTCAAGGTCATTATGATCATAGCCAAAGGTACAATTGGACATGTCAACTAAGGATTTGAATGATTGCAAAAACTTACTAAAGCAAAAAAACCATGATGCAAATTGATGAAGCAAAATAAATGCAAGAAAATGAATAATAAGTATGTAATTCTGGAAACAATGAAAGAGATGCAACTATAGAAAACTGAGATATAGAAAATACTAGAAAATGCCAGAAAGTAGAATGAAAAATGTGTAGGACTAAGTTTCCCAGTGTGGCGATTTAGTTCTAGTGATGATTTTTTTTAATTTTTTTCTGAGATTGTGAATGCAATTTTATGTATTTTAGATGCATAGATGCAACTACAAAATGAAAATGCAGAATTTTTGTTGTTTTCAATGCAAAAAGGATGCAAAAATGCAAGCTATTGAAACTTTTCACTAATGCAAGTTGTAAAACCTAGGATGCAAGTTAAACAATTCAATAATTAATGCAATTCAAATGAAACATAGGATGCACTTGAAATTAGAAGGAAATAGGTTCAAAATGCAGGTTCAACAAAATGTAAACCAAGACTAATGCAAATGAGATGAAATTTGTCTAATTACACTCAAGACTAATGCAAATGAGATGAACTTTGTCTAATTATGATGTACTAATGCAACAATCTAAAAATGAGATGATATTATAATGAAAAACCTAAGAATTATGAAGTGCTAGATAACACAGTTTGATATGCAAACATGAAATAAACAACCTAGAAATGAAAATAAAACTAAATAGAAAGCTATGAAAAAAAATGTGTGCACCTGGAAGGTGATGAAGAGTTGACTGAAGATTTTAGAGACCTCTAGAATTCTAAAAATTCCGATATGCAAGTCAAATGGGACTAAGTTTCCAGGTGGGACGATTTAGTCCTGTTTCTGAGAAAACTTTATGAAATGAGAATCTGCCAAATGGGTGTCCAGAAATACAGAAACCACTATTCAGGCTTTGGAGTGGGACTAAATCACCAGGAGGGGCGATTTAGTCTTCCTGTAGATTTCAAGGATCTTGGGACAAGATACTGTAGCTTCAGGTCTACACTTGCTTTTCTAATGTGGGTCCAAATCTAAATATTCAAAAAATGACCTATAGAATATCTCCAAGCTTGATTTAGGGTTATGTTGATTTGAATAGCTTTGATTGATTGAAGACACCTTTTTCTCACTTTATCCTTTGACAAATCTGCCTACAAAATCTGCAAACACACATGCAAAGGGGGAAAAATGGTTGAGGGTTAGATTATAGGGGTTTTCCTTGGTCAAACCCCACTTTGGTAATCAAACCCAAGATAATGAAATGAAATGTAAAGAGACTGATAAATAAACAACATGCAAGTGTTATCAACTTACCAAACCCTTGTTTATGAAAATCTGATGATATGCAATTTGAAGTGCTCCAATGGATGACTTGATTATGCTTAGAGTACTTGAATACTTGAGAATGATTAAGATTATTGCTTTAGAGAATGCTTGAATGAATTAGGAGATGTAAAATGAGGGAAAAAACCCTTATTTATACTTGATTTTACTAATTTTCTAAAAAATAACACATCACAGGCCGACCTCAAGGATTAGAGGACAAAATCCTACTTGAATTTTAAAATTATTTTGATTTTTATGCCACATGGGAATAAGTCACCCAAGGTGGCGACTTAGTCCACCTGGGAAATTTTGATTGGGCATCAGGAACTTCGGGGCATTAAATATTGTTTAAAGTGAATATCCTCAATAACACACTTAAGGGGGGTCAAAAAGTGTATTAAAGGGTCATGTAAACATAAGAAAGGGTTAAATTAATGAAGAAAAGTCTAGAAAAGCATGAAAGTGGGTTACAACACTTCACAACACTTTAAAATAAGACTTGGTAAGTAATAAAAAGGAATTATTATGATGAATTATGAAATGAAGTGTCTATAAAAGTCTAGAAATGTGTTACAACACTTCACAACATTTTTACAAGACATCTTAGAAGTTCTAATGAATTAAATATTCAAGACCTAATGTCATATTATAACATTAAATCTAGGAAAAATCAAGCCAAAATCCACTAGGAAGGCCTAAACATGAGAAAAAGTAGAAGGATTACTTTTTTCGTGTCCACAAAATCAAATTGTTGTTCACCTAAAATAAACCATACAACCTTAGATAGGAGTAACCATTGAACCTTGAATTTTTATATATGATAATCAGAAGTTCAAATGAACCTAAATCCACCATTAAAGAAACAAACATCAATAGAGAAAAATAAACAATATACTATGATAAACTTATACCAAATATTCTAAATTAAATGAATTAATACTAAAATGAATCCCCCTAAGTGAAAACAACCACCAATTTCAAAAATTTGTACCATAAATGCATCAGAGCACCAAAATATCCCTAAATTGAAGTTTTGATATCTTAAAAAGTAAAGAGTTGACATATATTTATATTGCTCAAAAATACCTTTTCAATAACTATTAAAAGTAAAAAATATGACACCATGGGGAAAATATGAGCTTGAAAGCTAAAGATAATATAGAATTGAATCAACAACATTAGAAAGCAAACTATAATAGCATAAAGTTGGATAGAGACAAGGGGATCTCAAAGCTTTGGATCGAAGGGGACTCCATTAATATTGTCAATTGTCTTAGGAAAGGTTCTCCCCCCTCATGGACTTTTGAAAATTTCATTTTGGACACCCTTGCTTTGAATCAGGAATTTGATGAAATCTATATTTCTCATGATTTTAGAGATGTGAATTGTGTGGTTGATTGGGTGGCGAATCTTGGGGTGATGTCTGCAAGGTATTGGGAGGCGAATAACATATTTCCCTTTGAGTTAAAAAATCTGCTCCATAATGACAAATCTTAGTACGTTGGTGTTGGCTATCTCCTTGACTATAGGAATGCATGGGTATCATGGTTTTTTCTGGCTGATTAGACACTTCGTACAACTAATGTTTATTGGAATTTGTGGGAATTTAAAATTGAGTTGCATGAGCCTCCTTTCGATTATTTCTCTTGGTGGTTCTCCTAGCAGACACACACTTTATGGGTGTTCATTTCCCATTTTCCTTATTATTTATTTTCTTTTGTGTGTGGTTTCTCTCTGTAATTGCAAAGCTTTCGATGATGGGTGGTGATAGATGCAGAATGGAACTATTTTCCTGCAATGACTTCAAGGCTAATGCTGATGTTTGGGAGATCCTATAGAAGGGTGGGGTGAACCCTTTTATGGAAAGGTTACATGGCTTTAATTTCAACATTTTCAAAGATTTCATTGATTCCTAGCATGGCAAAGTTCTCAGCATGTTTGGAAGGGATACCATGATTAATGAAGACTTCATTGAGAAGTGACTGGGATGTCGACGGAAGGAAGGAAGTTCTACAAAGACAAGAACCTCTCGCAGTCAGTCAAACAAAATTTTCTCTGGGATATACAAAGGGTTAGAATGGTTAGACTGGATTGTGGCAAGTATGATAGGTCTAAGATTAAACCTATTTGGCAGGATGTGGCTATGGCGTTAATGCAATATTTCACCCTGGATGGTAGATATATGACACTATATGGTCACCACTTTGTTTTTCTAAATCACTTCCAACATAGTAAGCTCATTTCCTTCTTGTTTTACCTATTGCTTTCTTTGGAGGAAGGAATTTTGAATTTTAGGAAGAACCCTAGAAACCCTTTTTTGCATGTCATAGTTGATTTTATTAAATCCAACTGTATAGTTGAATCTCCCCATTCCCCTATTTTGAAAAAGAAGAGGAAAGGGAGTGGGAAATGTCAGGTTGAGGAGGTTCTTGAGAGTGAGGGAACAAAAATTGAAGAGGACTCAGAGGGATGGTCTGATGGGTACAATACTAACCTAGACTATACACCATTATCTGGTGGGAAAAAAATCTCTACTTCGAAGGCTAAACCTTCACTCCGATGTGTTAAGCACAAACTTAAGGATGTCTATGAGGAGGTTGCTAAGGAGGGGATTTGCATTGGTAAGAAGGCCAAGAGTTGGGGTTTGTGCTCTAAGGAGATGGGGGATAAGCTTCCAAAGGTGGATGAGGCTATTCAGGTTGGTGAGATGGTGAATTTTGGAAATTTGAACATGGCTTATGATGGTGATGGTGGGACCCCTCTTGCTGGTAAGGTGAATAGTGTTGTTAATGTGGGGAGCCTGATCATGAGTCAACTTCCAAGGATAGGGGAAAGTACAAGTTTATACTAGATGTTTCTCAGGATGAGGATCCTCCCACTGGTTCACATTAGGGTAGAGGTTTGTTTTGGAGGGCCATGGAATTTTTGCAGGAATTAGGTATGGTGAAAGAAGGGGTAGACATTTCTTTTAATTTGCTAATGTGGCTGGTTCAAAAGTTGCAAGACCTTGAAAAAAAAGCATGACACTATCGCCCAGTGCAGCATTTCCACACTTCACAGTCTTAAGGAGAAGGATTCCATCTTTGGTTTGGCCAAATCGATGAACTCTACTGTCGACTGTGTGGTGGATGAATTGGCGAACCTGAAAAAAGACTATGGACTAAGGTTGGCATTGCTAGAAAAAAATTACAGGAAGCTGTGTAAGGACATGGACACGATCATTAATCTTAGTAGGGAGAAGTTGCAGGCTTTGGTGAAAGGTATGGTTTTCCTCAATGAGAAGGAAAAAGAATGGATGCGCATAAGTCTTTTTAGTGACCAGGTAAGCAAGGAAATGGGGGAGAGTACTATCAAGGAGGTTCATACCACGGACTTGGGTGCTAGGCTGAGTGTGTGTACTCAGAGTAAAACTAAGAATTGAAAAATGGTCCCTAGGCAGGATGTGGAAGATATCATAGACATGCATGATAGGATGGCATCCAAGGACCTAAAAGTAGAAAGATGATCAAAGAACTTATCTAATGGTTGTTTTTTTGTCTCTTTTGTCTTTTCTTTTTGCTGTTGGTTTGTGTTGATGGTTCGCTGATGCCTTTGTAATTAGCTTGTTTTTGGTTGGTTGTGTGGGCAATCCATTGCTTTATCTTTACTGCCACTGTTCCTTTTTGTACAGGGTTTTAGGAACCATTCAAAACATATTTATCATTAATAAAGAAAAACATTAGAAACCTCTAATATAATCTTAAAAAATAACTTATACCACTATGAAATGTTCATAACTAGGTTTCTAACAATTATAAGAAGTTAAAGATATGATGTCCTAGAAAAAAGTTATGCCTCTAGAAATATCCCCTTCAAGGAATGAAAATGGGGACCTCTTCAGTGTTTTGGAAATGAGATGACATATTGACTTGGATAGTAGGTGAGCACAAGATTTGAGCTATGTTTCTTAGATGAAGTAGACTAGTAGCTAAGCTGAGAATCTTGGCACTTGGTGGTGAGGTGGTGGGAACACAAACAAAAAGCCACTAAATTGGTGGGATTTGAGTTTCTTAGCTTGGAGGAGGTGGAGTCTTAGCTCCACATGCCACTCATGGGTTAAGCACCCCTAGGGTGAGTGTGACCATCCACTTTGCATCCTTGTGACTGGGGGCCAAGAAAAAGACCAACAAACTTTTAAAATACATTTTATTAAAACCTAACAACCATTCAACCTCTACCAATAATGATTAGAATGGGTACAAATGCATTTATGTAGAATGGATATATACACAAAACATAATTTATGGTATTATTTCATAGCATATGAACCATATTGAATGGATTTCATACTATATGATTCTTTTTTTTTGTAAAATCTTAAAATCCTCCAAAAATAATTAAATTTTTAACTCCAAACTATAGAGTGTTTTATATGAAAGTATAGGTTTATGATCTTTTGAAATTAATGGTGAGGGTTTTTTTTTCCCTAGAAATGCATCCAACAAAATCTCCTACCTAAATTACTCCTAGATTTGATGAGCTTGCAAACTTAGCTCTAATACCATGTAAGAGTCATACACCAAACTTAAGAAATCAAAATAACTTTTAAAACTAGAAATCTCCTTCCACAAGAAAGTGAAAAGGGATGAATATTCAAGATTAGATGATGCAATAATGGTATAATGGATATATAAAGTCCATGAGAAGCCCGACTTATATTGGAAAGGTGAAAGGATATGACGACACAAGATTATGGAAAGTATCACAATCATATGAATTAAGATAAAATAAATAACCTAAAATTTCCATCATTAAACTTAATTAACTATGAACAAGACCTAGATAAGAACTAATTGGATAATATACCTCATTCACATCAACAATGTACACTATATACCTAGACTATAACTAATTGGATAATATACCTTTCAAAAATCTATTGAATTGTGAGGGTTGTGTTCTCCTTAAGCAAACTCTTGGATTGATAAAATCAACATTGTTAAGCAAGAATGAGGATAGTAGGAAAGCATGCAATATACTCCTAAGATGATGATGCAATATTTTTAAGACTTTATGAAATTGAAGTCTATATACATGTGCTCTATAGATTCTTAGATGTGTGTATGATGATTTATTTTGAATTATGTTTAGTCCTTAGATACACCACCCTAATATGTAATTTGGAAAAATTCACACATTGGACTACTCTTAATAAATAATTGAAAAATACAATAAAATTTGAATTTTAAAATTCAAGGTTCAAATCTATGGGTGGAAAAATAATTTCAATCAATTATATAATAGTAAATGATATATTTTGAGGATGAACATATATTCCCAAGGATAAATAACTATAAAAGAAAGGTGGGATAATGCAATTGACCAATTTACATTTAAAATACATCTTACACACTAATAGATACACAAAGGACAACCTAACCCAATCACCATGAACTCAAAATAGAAATAAAAAACTCTATTTTAAAGAAATAATCTAAAGTCAATTAATATGAAAAAGACAAGTTACATATAAAATTCAATTATTATTAATAAATATTTAAAATAACCTTCTTACCTAGTCACATAATTGTCATGACTCAAAATGTAAGAAAAAACTAAGCCTAAAATTATTTAAAATTAGTCTAAAACCAATTACGATAGGAAAGAAAATCTACATATAAAATTCAACATCTTACTAATAAATACATAGATAACCTTCTTACCTTGTTACATAATCACCATGATCCAAAATGTAAGAAAAAATAAGCCTAAAATTATTAAAAATTAGTCTAAAACCAACTACTATGGAAAAGATAATCTAGATATAAAATTCAACATCTTACTAATAAATACATCAAAAAACCTTCTTATCTAATCTTATAATCACCATGCCTCAAAACATGAAAAAAATTAAACCCAAAATTATTAAAACTTAATATAAAATCAACAATGATGGAAAAGGAAATCTACATATAAACAATATAGTATAATAAAATGTTGACATGAATGGGATCATGAGCCTTAGATCAAGATCTCATTCCTAAATTGGTACCCATTTTTAAAATAGAATGGGCACTCACTTTAAAATAGGTACTCATTCTAAAAATAGAATGTGTACCCACTTTAAAACAAGTACTCGTTCTATTTTAAAATGGGTGCCCATTCTAATTTAAAATGGGCATCTATTTTAAAGTGGGTACCTGTTATATTTTTAGAATGAGTACCCTTTTTTTTTTTGATGAATAAGCAGCTATCTATATTAATAAATAATATAAAATTACATATTCACAAAAAAGAGTGGGAGGTAAAAAGGCACACCTCTGGAGTCATATGGGCCACACCCAGAAAAAACTAAATGATTAAGTTTTCAAGAAAGGCCATCAGGTGGCTAGAGCAATGCCAACAAAGCTGGGAGAGCCTCTGTCATCCTTCTTCCCCTATACGAGTACCCATTTTAAAGTGAGTACCCATTCTAAAAAATTTAAATCCCAACCTTCTTTTTTATTTGGTTTTAGGCTTGAGAAAATTTTGGTAACCCAACCCTTAGCCTTTGACCTATAACTAAAAGCTAAGGAAATGTCAAGAGAAATATTTGACTTTCGTAATATAGCTTATGTACTTTTTTAGAATTGGTATATGAAATTAAAACCCATTATAGATCATGATGTCTAGTTTCTAAATATGTAAAAAAAAAGATTGGATAATGTTTTCTATTTTTTATTTAATCTCTAAGAAAACTAGTCAATAAACTTAAAATATCAAACTTTTTTAGTTTTTTAATAAATTATTTTTTTTGTAAAAAATGCTATGTAACATCAATCTACAAGCAATTCTCTACACAATAGATTTTTCTTTTAAAATGATTGGTTTTGATCAAATTATGTTATTCGTACATGTTGGTTTTCAAAAATAGTAATTATGACCAATAAAAAATTAATAAAAAATATTTAGAAAAAATTATAAAAATATCGTCATCAATCTTAAAGTTTTTACACATATTTCCCCAAAAGGAATTAGAAAATACTTTTATTTAGGTCAAATTATGGTGTTTGTACACATGCATGGTATGGTCCTTAAAGAATGACTTTAAAAAATATAGTTTTTATACATGCTTATTAAAAATTAATTTGCATCATTTGGGTATAGAATAAATTAAATATTTGGAACCTAGACTCAAAATACTAAATTTCATATTAATGAAATTTTTAAAGATTGAATGTGTAAGTGGTACAAATTTTTAGTTGAAATGTGACAAACTCTAAAAGTAAAAAAAAATACTTCCACTTTTTCAACATTTTGTGGATCCAACTTCTTGCAAATGCCCATAATAAACGGTACTTTTAACTTAGAAAAAATTAAGAATATAGATTCCTTATCAAATTCATCTTTCCCACAACTAGCCAATTGAGATCTCAAATATTTGAACCCATAGCCCTAATCCTATGAGAGAATATATCATAATCCCTATTGAAATCAAATTGTTGTTCACCTAAAATAAACCATACAACCTTAGATAGGAGTAATCATTGAACCTTGATTTTTATATATGATAATCATGAGGAGTGAGAAGTTCAAATGAACCTAAATCCACCATTAAAGAAAAAAGCACCAATAGAGAAAACTAAACAATATGCTATAATAAACTTATACCAAATCTTCTAAATTTGAATCAATACTAAAATGAATCCCCCTAAGTAAAACCAACCACCAATTTCAATAATTTGTACCATAAATGCATCAGAGTACCAAAATATCTCTAAACTGAAGTTTTGATGTCTAAAAAAATTTAAAAAAATGACATAGATAGATTTATATTGCTCAAAAATAACTTTCCAATAACTATTAAAAGTAAAAAAATATGACACATTGGGGAAAAATATGAGCTCAAAAGCTAAAGATAATATAGAATTGAATCAACAATATTATACACCTCTAATATAATCTAGAAAAATAACTTATGCCACTATGAAAGGTTCATAACTAGGTTTCTAACAATTATTACA
Organism: Sequoia sempervirens; assembly: GCA_007258455.2. NCBI lineage: Eukaryota > Viridiplantae > Streptophyta > Pinopsida > Cupressales > Cupressaceae > Sequoia > Sequoia sempervirens. Next base: position 158,704,592 of record VDFB02271358.1, read on the forward strand.
AGTTAAAAGATATGATGTCCTAGAAAAAAGTTATGCCTCTAGAAATATCTCCTTCAAGTCATGGAAATGAGGACCTCTTCATTGTTTTGGCAGTGAGATGACATGTTGACTTGGATAGTAGGTGAGAACAAGATTTGAGCTATGTTTCTTAGATGAAGTAGAGTAGTAGCTAAGCATAGAATCTTGGAACTTGGTGGTAAGGTGGTGGAAACACCAACAAACAATGACTAAATTGGTGGCATTTGAGTTGCATAGCTTGGAGGAGGTGGAATGTTAGCTCCACATGCCACTCATGGGTTAAGCACCCCTAGGGTAAGTGTGACCATCCACTTTGCATCCCTGTGACTAAGGGCCGACAAAAAGACCAACAAAATTTTAAAATATTTTTTATTAAAACCTAACAACCATTCTACCTCTACCAATAATGATTAAAAGGGGTACAAATACATTTACGTAGAATGGATATATACACAAAACATAATTTATGGTATTATTTGATACCATATGAACCATACTGTATGGATTTCATACTATATGATTTTTTTTGTAAAATATTAAAACCCTCCAAAAATAATTAAAAAAAAATTAACTCCAAACTATAGAGTGTTTTATATGAAAGTATAGGTTTATGATCTTTTGAAATTAATGGCGAGGTTTGTTTTTTCCTAGAAATGTATCCAACAAAATTTTCTACCTAAATCACTCCTAGATTTGAGAAGGAGCTTGCAAACTTAGCTCTAATACCTTGTAAGAGTCACACACCAAACTTAAGAAACCAAAATAACTTGTAAAACTAGAAATCACCTTCCACAAAAAAGTGAAAAGGAATTAATGTTCAAGATTAGATGATGTGATAATGGTATAATGGATATATAAAGTACATGAGAAGCTTGACTTATATTGACAAGGTGAAAGGATATGACAACACAAAATTATGGAAAGTATCACAATAACATAAAATAAGACAAAATAAATAACCTAAAAGTGCCATCATTAAACTTAATTAACTATGAATAGGACCTAGATAAGAACTAATTAGATAATATACCTCATTCACATTGACAATGTGCCTTGGAACATGTGTTTTTTATAAACACCTTTGAAAAATCTATTGAATTGTGAGGGTTGTGTTCTCCTTAAGTAAACTCTTGGATAGATAAATTCAACATTGTTAACCAAGACTAAGGATAGTAGGAAAGCATGCAATATACTCCTAGGATGATGATGTAATATTTTTAAAACTTTATGCAATTGAATTATATATGTGCTCTATAGATTCCTAGATACGTGTCTACTGATTTATTTTGAATTATGTTTAGTCTTTAGATACACCACCCTAATATGCAACTTGGAATAATTCACACATTAGACTACTCTTAATAGATAATTGAAAAATACGACAAGATTTGAATTTTAAAATTCAAGTTTCAAATCTACGATGGAAAAATAATTTGAATTAATTATATAATAGTAAATGATATATTTTGAGGATGAACATATATTCCCAAGGATAAATAATTATAAGAGAAAGGTGGGATAATGCAATTAACCAATTTACATTTAAAATACATCTTACGCATGCTAATAGATGCACAAAAGACAACCTAACCTAATCACCATGAACTCAAAATAGAAATAGAAAATCTATTTAAAAAAATAATAATCTAAAGTCAACTAATATGAAAAAGACAAGTTACATATAAAATTGAATATATTATTACTAAATATTTAAAAGAACCTTCTTACCTACTCGCATAATTATCATGACTCAAAATGTAAGAAAAAACTAAACCTAAAATTATTAAAAATTAGTATAAAACTAATTACAATAGGAAAGACAATCTACATATAAAATTCAACATCTTACTAATAAATACACAAAGAACCTTCTTACCTTGTCACATAATCACTATGATCCAAAATGTTAAAATAAATAAGCCTAAAATTATTAAAAATTAGTCTAAAACCAACTACTATAGGAAAGACTAATAAATACATAAAAAACCTTCTTATCTAATCGTATACTCACCATACCTCGAAATGTGAGAAAAAATAAACCTAAAATTATTAAAAATTAATATAAAATCAACAATGATGAAAAATACAATCTACATATAAAATTTACATCTTACTAATAAATACATAAAGAACCTTCATACCTAATACCATAATCACCATGACCCAAAATTTAAGAAAAACTAAACCTAAAATTATTAAAAATTAATGTAAAACCAACTACGATGGGAAATGCAATCTTGTGGAGCAGTATTTATTACGAGAACGTACCTGGCTTTTGCCCAGTAAACTTGTGTTTAATAATTGCAAGCAGGGCTACCCAAATATGGCATGGCTCAATTCCCCTGTAGTACGGTTGGGTTTTTTGCTCATCCTCCTCTGGATGATATACAGATTTGTCACAAAAAACAAGAGCAAGAGCAACAACGGTGAGTTGAGATTGCCTCCAGGGCCACGGCCATGGCCACTGGTAGGCAATCTCCATCTGTTGGGAAGCCTTCCTCACAAGGCTCTGGCCGAGCTGGCAAAAAAGTACGGGTCCATCATGTTCCTACGCCTGGGCTCGGTACCCACGGTTGTGGCCTCTTCTCCTGCCATGGCCAAAGAATTTCTTAAAACCCACGATCTAATCTTCGCCAACAGGCCAGCTACATCGTCGGGCAAGTACATGGCCTACGAGCGCAGAGACGTGGCGGAAGCCTCCTACGGAGAGTACTGGCGGCAGATGAGAAAGCTGTGCACAATCGAATTATTGACGGCCAAGAGAACGGAGTCATTCAGGTGGGTGAGGGAGGAAGAGGTGTCTGCCATGGTGCGGTCCGTGTGGGAGGAGAGCGGACAAGGCGTGCGCTTCGTCAATCTGAGGAAGCAGATCTTCTCCCTCTCACTCAACATAGTGTGCAGAATGTTTGGAGGCAGAAGTTACTCAGACCATCAACTGAGCGGAGGGCAGGGGTTTTCACAGATGGTGGCTGAGATGATGCACCTCGCGGGAGTAGTTGTGCTGGGAGACTTCATTCCTTCTCTTGCCTTTCTCGATTGGCGAGGCCACTGCCGCCGCATGCAGGCCGTTCATAAAGTATTCGATGACTTTGCGGACAAGCTCATCGATGAGCACGTTGAGCGGAGAAGGGCGAAAACGTCGGAAGAACCGGACATTGTGGATGTGATGCTGGACATGGCGGAGAGCGAAAGTTCCGAGATACAAGTATCTCGGATACACATCAAAGCAATCATCTTGGTTAGTTCAGTTTAAATAATTTTCATGGACCTTAGCATCGCACAGAAAGTACTTTTAACCAAGTTATTTGCTCTTTTGTCTTGTCTAATACCCCCTCTAACGAACGAATTTAATGCTTTCACAGGACATGCTAAATGCTGGAACGGATACATCTACTACAACTGTAGAATGGATAATGACTGAGCTGTTGAGAAACCCTCTTGTAATGGCAAGGGCACAACAAGAGATTGAATTAGAGGTTGGGAGAGATCGCATCCTAAGGGAAAGTGATCTTGTAAACTTAGAGTACTTGCGATGTGTGGTGAAGGAAGCACTTCGATTACATCCACCAGCGCCGTTGCTCGTGCCACACGAGTCCACTCAGGGTTGCAATGTGGGAGGATATTACATGCCACCAAAAACAAGGTTGTTTGTGAATGTTTGGGCAATCGGAAGGGATGAAAGTGTTTGGGAAGATCCTTTAAAATTCAAGCTGGAGAGATTTATTGGCTCAAGCATAGATGTGAAAGGCCACCACTTTGAATTGTTGCCATTTGGAACAGGAAGGAGGGGGTGTCCCGGGATTTCCATGGGGCTTTCTGTTGTTGACTTGGTTGTGGCTCAGCTCATACATTGCTTTCAATGGAGTGCAGAGGGCGAGTTGGATAGGGATGAAGTGTTTGGATTGACCCTACCAAAGAAGCTTCCTCTCTTTGCTCTTCCTTCATGGAGGCTCACCACCGACGAGCCACCATAATATTGGATACACTTGGAAGAAAAAATACAAAAATAGGCATATATCATCCTACCACTTTAATTGTATTGGATACACTAGCGAGAAAAACTGAAAAAAATAGGTGTATATCATCCTACCACTGTAATTGTACGTTTATGTGGAAATATAGGTAATACCTGCACTCTAGTAGTTGGTTAAGAAAACAAAATTAAGGAATGAATATTTAAATAATATCACTATTATATGTTTGTGAAAGTTTTTTTCTTATTTTGGAGTGTTTTTTTGCTATTCAATTATTTTATATTTAAATATACAAGAGTCTTGATATAAGTGAATCTATGATATAAATAATAGCAATGTTATATGTTTGTGGAAGTTGCTTTTTTATATGAAAGTGTCTTTTGCTACTCAAAGTTTTGTATCTTAACATGCAACAACTATGATACAAATGAACATATGATTTAAAAATGAATCACCAATAGTTAAAAGATGGTGGAAATCCATTAAAAAAAATTAAGGGAAAGAGGAATAACAATGAATTAGGCTAATATATTAGACAAGCACATGTTTGTTTCTATTTTGTTAATTTATGTAGATATTTTTTTATGGGCAATATAAAATAATAATAATGTTAGCTAAAATCTTTTTAAAATTAGAAGAGAAATCTCTTTTTTATTATTGTGTGTGAACACAAGACTAAACAATTCTTGTAGACAACAAAATGAATTCTATAATCTTTTCACTTGATGTCAATCTAATCTATAACAATTAATACATGTTTATGATTTCTAACTAAAAGCATAATAAAAAAGAATGGGTACACATAAGAGTTGAATTAGAAATAAAAATAGATACTATGGGTTAACTGTAGGAGATACACATATAAAGATACAAATACTCAAATTATTGAAAATTGCAATACAAAGCCTACAACAATAATTCAACTCTATTCAATTTCACAAAGTTATTAATGCAAGATAATTAAAACGAACCACAATTTTAGTAGCAAGTAGATATAAAATTGCTACTAGCTTGAAACTAAATGTAGAAACCCTGGTAATTTAAAAGCATTTACAAAGATTTACATATACATGCAATGCTAGTTATTTAAAATGAATACAAATGTAAATTACTAAGCTCTTAAGTTCTACAAATAGCTTGCTTGTAATCAAAGCAAACTCTAAATATAAAGTTTGTTTGAAACATACTTATTAAATAAATAAATCATCAAATATATTTCAACAAAAAATATAAACCATCAAAATAAAACTTCTAGAAGGTCATCTAAGAATGTCCATCCTTGAGAATAACTATTGGGAATGTGTTACACACATTGTATATATCAATATTTTATATTTTGTAATACTATATTTGATGTTTGTGGGGTGATGGACATTAAGATTCAATATTTTAATATGGAAGGTTGTGTTTGACATTGCAAATGAATTTAACATGAGTGGTGTATTAGTGGGTCATGGTTTAGTGAGCACATGGTCAATGAGGCTCATTAGAGAAACACATCTAATTTATGACCTTAATTAAATAAAATGTGTTCTCTACTATAAAATATTTTAATACATAAGGTACATATTGCCAAACAACTTAGTTTGAGGGAGCAATCATGTTTCCTTCAAGTTTGGGCAAATTTTCATGCCCAACTTGGAGATGCTTGTTAAATAGATTGTGTAATTCATGGGTAGATTAGATAATGGTGAGAAGAAAACATAGTTTTCTCTTGCTTGTTACTTACATTTCTATAAATACGAGGCTTAAGCTTGTGCTAATAACTTAATCATACTATACTTTGTCATTATGAGTAGGGGTTGTTTTAATAATCAAGAGGATTCAATTAATTTTTTTGGAGATCTTGAGGAATATGGATTGGGCAATGTCGATCTCATTTAGTTTTGGATAAGTCTCATGAGAGAAACAAAAAAAAATGTTCATGACTTTAGAAGAAGGTCATATGCATGCATGATTTTATCTTTGGTTAAAAGTGTCAATCTCCATATTGAAGTTTGGAGCCTCATTCTATAATGTAGTTATTTTGTTGAGCTAGGAATGCATTACTTTTGGAATTATTGATGTTTGATTCTTTCAAAAAAAATTTATCAAGGTATATCAATATCACTCCCCATGTCCAATTTTTCTTTCATTCATTCCTGTTATGTGTGGATTATGTCAAAATATTGTGAAAAATTCTATAAATTTGATAACTTATATCTCTAATATGTAGAGAATTATTTATATTTCTATAATGTTGTAAATTGCATCCTATGAAATTTCACTTTACATATGCCTTCCTCTTTAGTTACTGAATAATGGGAAAATGGATGCTTTATAACATAGGTCATAGAGCACCACTTTTTTCCAATTATCACTCAAATATGTCTTAGGAACCTAATTGGATTGACTATCAACCTTAAAGGTGAGTCAATTCTCAACAAGGAACACAAAGGAGGGGGTTCTTTCATATTTTAGGGGTTCACCACCAAGCGAATGCTTGGAAAAGACAAATAAGCATTCAACCTACAAAACCTAGTAATGCAAGCTAAATGAAGGACACAAATGAGGGAATTATGCAACAAGAAGTTAGGATGTGTGTACAAGTTTGGGAAGTTTGGAAATGTGACAAGGATTATAGAAATACAAAGAAGCTATCAAAATGTGTTATGGAGGAATAAGACGCCCTTAATATTGTCTTAGTATCACTGCTATTTTTTGGGGCAAATGCAGAATCTTTCGATGTCAGAACTGGGTTTGGAAGAATTTTTGAAAAATAACTTCAGGAGGACTAAGACACCCTAGGTGGCAACTTAGTCTCATCTTTAATTTTTGAAATCTATGAATGTGGTCTTGAGGCTCAATGTTTGCACTTCCTTCTTCTCAAATCTCAAGTCGTGAAACTTCTAGATCTGGCTTGTAGGTGAGTTCTATGAAGATGACAACTTTACAATGCAACTTTGCAACTTCCCAACTTTGAACTTCAAATGACCTTCAAGTCTTCAACATAAATCTACAATCACAAACATGCAAGATGGTAAAAATTTCTTGATTATTAGTAAATGGGGGTTTGTCTTGGTCAAACCCCTTGTTGGTAATTAAACCTTTAAATGAAATCAAATGGAGGGAAATAATGAATGAACAACATGCAATATTACAACTCACCAAAGCCTTGTTGTAAAGTCTGCAAACTTGTGTGCAATGGATAGCTTGGATATGGATCTTTAATCAAAGAAATGCTTGATAGATATGGACTTGAATTGATTTCTTGAATCAAAGCCCTACATCACAAATGTTAGCACAAAAACACACATGATGCAAGAAGATCTTTGATATGATGCTTGAATCTTGATGATGGCTCCAAATGTTTGATGAAATGCTCTTGAATGCTTGGATGCTTAGATTGCTTGTTATCTTGTTATATGAAAATGAGAGGAAGGAACCTTGTATTTATACTTATCCATGCTTAATATCCTAAAATTACACCACACCAAGCTGACATATGAATTCATTAATTAAAGGAGGCTAAATCTCACCAGAATTTGAAATTAAATCTTGAAAAATACCTTAAGGGGGAGGGTATGTGTAGGATCATCATGGAAAAAAAAGGCCCTTAAGTGGCAAAAAATGGCGATGTTACTCCCTAAACTACTAGGCATGGTGAAACTCTGGGAAAAAGCATCTGACCACCCTAACCACAATAAAATGATAATATTTTTTATAAGATTTTATATATAAGTAGAGGATTCTCCCAAAAAATAATTAATTATGGGTCTAACTTAACTTGGTCAAAACTTCATGGTGCATTGTCACACATGTTTTGGATTCAAAGAATGTGATACCGTTTGAAAGCTACAATTTTTTTTCAATCAACCTATCAATCTAGACTTTAGTCGTAATTTGAATAGAAAATGAATAATTACTTATTAAATTCAAAGTAAAGCATAATTTATATTGGTGGAAAGCTGAAATCTCCTTTAAAAACCCTTTTCATTTCATCAAATTTGGGTAAAAAAAAAGTTGTCAGCCACATACCCTACAAATACCCATTATATTGCCACTTTTTGGCCCATCATGATCTTGCATACCTGGGACTAAGATGCCTTGGGTGGTGTCTTAGTCCCAAGGCATAAAACTTGGTGCATAGACTCCAAAAAGGGACTTATTTAGGTGCTTTCAAAATAAGGGTCCCAAGACCTTTGGGGGACAAAGATGCCCTAGGTGGCATCTTAGTCCCACTAGGGCATCTTTGTCCCCACCCAGAAATTAGGGACACTCAGACATAATCATTAAATTATCATTTACCCTTTGATGTTTTTCAGGAGTAGCTAGAAAAAGATGTAATTCATTAGGCTTGTGGATGCAAAATAGGACCAATTAAGGCATAAATAAGGATAAATAAAGATGGGCAGGCCCAAATAGTGTGAAAATGCAAGGGTATACATTTTCCTACACTATAGTCTTCAATCTTTTTTGTGTTCCCACCTCCAAAGACAACCTTCGGTAACATTCTAAACTCTCCTTTGTCATTTAAACTATTTAATTTTCTACAAAATGGGGCTAGAAATTCCTCTACTTTGAACTCTCAACAAAATTCTCTTTTTTGGGTCTCCTCCTCTTGTAGATTATGACACTGCATCTTAGGTTTCCCTTTGAGTAGGTTTAGTCTTATGAGGAAAATTTGAAGCACTTTGAAGATTACCTTAATTGTGGTAACTTGTTTATGCAAGCTAACCCTAACATTGGTAATGTAAGATACTTGCTCATCTAAGATCGTAAGAGCCTCAAGTTTCTTCGTGCATTAACAAACATAGTTGAGACTCATGTACCTGTGTACATGTCAATATTGAATCAACCTCATGATGCTCAATCAAATTTCATCAATACCAAGTTGAATGTTTTGATGCTTGAAGGTTTCTACACACATGGTAGATGCTAATCTTACTAGAGCTCCTATGTCTTCTACTAATAATGGAAACATCATGTTTGTGCCTCCTACTACTAGAATTAATGTGTCTCATAATCCTTTGGGTTATAACATCCCTCCCCACCTAGTTCTACACTTCAAACTCCCATAGTGTAAATTTATGCCATGATGGCTAATCTGTCTCCCTTGCCATCTAATCCCATTCTGAATAGCCTTTTGTAAAACATGGGTTAAATGTAATCTTAGCTTGATAATCTAAACAATGCTACTATGCAATCTATGCTTACTTCTTACTATTAGTGCCACCCTCTTCATTTGAGCATCTTGAATGCTCATATGCCCTAAGGGATTGAGATACCTAAATTTGACAAGTACAATGGTAAGGGAGGCCCATAGATACATGTTAATTCTTTTACCATCTATGTAGACCATTTGTTAGCAAAATTCTTGGACCACAATTCTTTCTTTAAGGATACCCCATTAGAATGCCTTTTCTCATTGCTTGATAACTTTATATTTTCTTTTGATCATCTTATGAATTAGTTCTTGTAGCATTTTTAGGAAAATATTGGCTCCAAGGTCACTATTGTTGATCTTGTCCATTGTAAGAAGAAACTTAATGAGAATTCAACTAATTCTATTTCTCGCTATCAATCTATATCTTCACAAATTCTCTATGTCTTGCCTAATCATGACATTCAAAGATTGTTCATGGGAAATCTCTGACTGACATTTAGAGAGTGAGTATCCTTAATGAAGTATCCTTCTTTTCCCCATTTTTTTACTTTGATACAAGATTATTAGTAGATGTTGGCCTAGTATGGGGCTTCTACCTCATCCTCATGTCCTAATTATTTTAGAGTTATGTCTTCTTTTAGAGGGTCAAAGAAAAAAAATGTAATGGCTAATGTGATAACCATTCCTCAAACAATGGAGAATAGTACACTGAGATCATGCAACATAATCAAGTTTTCATAAAATTATCTTATTCTTTTTTAATTGTAGTTCAAAAGTTGTTAAATATAATTTAATCATCCTTCTAGAGATTAGACCACTCCTTGACAACAAAAACCCTAGTTGGTATGATACTTCTAATTTTTTCCAATATCATCAAGTGTTTGGACATAACATGGAATGTTGTGTGTGCCCAAGACATGTAATTTAGGATCACATAGATAGTGGTAACATCCACATTGATAGTAAAAAATAGGTCTACACAAATCCTTTTTTGCCTCTTTCTTCTAATTTATCACTACTTCTACCCCATTTAAAATGATGTTGCATATGTGAACAAGGTATCCATCACTCTGATCTACCCTCTAAGTTAGAAGGTTAATATTACTAACATATCTTTCACACCTAATGACTTGTGGTATCATGGAGAGTATTCTTCTCTTTACATTTTTGTTGAGTTCAATGGTAATTTTGTCACTAGCATTATGGTTGAACCTAGCAATAGATTCAATGTTGTAATAGAGGATACACTCTTCATTAATGGCCTACATAGGGGGAGATATAATGAGTGTAAAGTCACCATTCATACACACGAAGGCCTTTCTCTTTCCCCTTTGGTATCTTTTCTTTTGTTGATCCTTGTGGAACCTAAGATTGTTTCTACAACACTTCTTGTTATACCAAAATCATATTTTTTTAGAGTAAAGATAGAAATTCCTTGGATAGTTTCTATGAATGTTATTCCTTTTATTTTCCACAAGTTTTTGAAGTTTCCTTATGAGGACACTATGTATATTATCTAGGAAACTAGATATAATCCACTAGTGGAACATGGGGGCTTTTCTCTTAATCATTTCTAACCTACTCTAGTGGGACCCATGCTACCCCACAAATATTTATTATAGAGTATATTATAATTATAAGGTCATGGGCTTACCATCTGATTTGGTTCCACCTCCTTCTTCTTCTACAATTAATTTTTAATCTACTCTTAGGGAGTAACATGCTTCATCCTCTAGGCCTTCTTCTTTTTTGGGGGATAAGGACAAGAACACTCTCTTGAGTAGACCTCCTAATTCTTCTAAGACCTCACAACCTCCATTGGTTCATTCTATTCCTTTGACTATTCTTAGCACATGAAAATAAAAGGCCCCTTAAATTGTAAAAATTGAAGTCCCATGCCTTTGAGCTTCCAATTCTTTTTGATACCCATCACCCTAGTATATATGGTAAAGGTAAGTAGTCATCTTTGACTGGTCCTTCATGTGAAAGTATGACATCTCGACCCCTGAGGGTTCATCTTGTTCCTCCTTCTACCTAAAAGGCATAAGGATGAAAGGTTCCCATGATTAAGGTTAAGGTTTTTTGCACCCATGACATCTCTTGTTCCACCTATGGAACTTGTCCTTCCATAGACAACAATTGTGAGGATAACTCCACTAGTTGAACAAGACACCTTAAATTCCTCTTAGGCTTCTATTCTTGGTCCCCATATTCATCAAAAGTAGCTTTCATGTGAGTGTAATCATTGTCGATGTGAGATGGAAAGGGAATGTAATGCCACCGAGAAGATCGAGGATGAGTCTTCTATTTCAACTCCCCGGTCTCCTATTTCTCCTCATATTTTCATCTTACTTTCATCTCCTTTGAGAGATGTCAATGATCCTCACCTCAAAAGAGCATGCAGGTATTCATTTTTTCCTCTTTGGAACCGCCTCTTATCACTTCTCTTCTTGATATTCCTCCATTTGTACAACACATAGATATGTTGCATATGAAGCTCATGTCTAGTGTGGCCCTATTTGCTCCTCTTCATCCTTTTGGGATGTAGAAGTTGAAAAACCCAACTTCATAGACCCCAAGAACACCTATATGCAATAACTTGTCACATAGAAAATATATTCATAACCAAAAGATATTTTGTAAGCCTTAAGTGAAAATGCATTTATGGAAATTTAAAATGAGATATTTTACAAATGAAAATATAAGATGCCTTAAGAGGCAAGGTATGTAACTGCCACATGTAAGCATAAATGCATAATGAAATGCCTTTAATTAATGAGAGTTGACCCTAGTGTAACTGACATATAAGAATAGCTAAGTTACTAGGTAATATAACTCCTAAGTAAGCTTATGATGGTGTAAATAATTAATTACACCAACACCCCCCCATAAGTGAAACTTAGGGAGTAGCAAATTATTATGTAAATGATGCAAAAGATGTAAAAGATGGGTCCTGACAACAAGGCTTGATCAGGTACCCATTTACAAATGCAATGCAAACTAAACAAACGGGGTAAAGGAGAAAACCACATGGGAACAAAACTCCTCCCCAAAATAGGATACAAAAAATTAAGTGATGAAAGATGGAGGACTACATAAGACCCCCCAAGGACACCATCCATCATGAAGATACATGAATGACCCCCCCATAAGAGAGGAATGAAAAAACCACATAGCCCTCCGAAAATGAAGTAGCTCCAAAAAGACTAAAGAAACCACATCTCGTGAAAGAAGTGAGAGGGAAGAGGTCAAATGAATGAAATCTTTGAAGGTGAAGAAGGTGTAGCCCAAGATGTCTCCACTAAAGTAGATGTGACCTCAACCAATGAAGAAGTCAAAGGAGGTGAAGGCTCAAGAGTATCCTCCAAAGATGAATGATCAACAACATCCTATTGCACTGAAGAAACCACATTTGTAGTCATAGAAGTATCAACAACAACAATAGGAAGTGGAGGAGATGGAATGGAAGGTTCAAGAATAGGATCCGAAGAAATAAAACCAAGGTTCACGAAGCAAAATCTCTCCTCTGAATGATGATTCGCACTAGAAGTGTGAGGAACAACTACAGGAACAAAAGCACCATCAGTAGAAAGTCTTCAATGGAATACAACTGAGATGAGTGATCCACCACCCCAGTAGTAAATAACTAATCTACTCTCCAAGTCTTTGATGATAACAGAATTAGGTATAAACTCGACAAATCTCCCATTTCCTCCATGTGTGATTTCATATATGGAAAGAAGGTTGTTTGTCAAATGAGGAACACATAAGACATCCTGGAAAAGTGTTGTCCCCAAAACTAATAGACCCCTTCCCTATAACATGCATGTATGAATTGTTTCCCATCAAATAGGAGACATAGAACAAGGCTCAAAGGAAGTGAAAATAGATTGTGAAGATGTCATATGATGAGAAGCTCCTGAATCTAGAAACCATCTTCCTAATTCATGACTTGAATAAGCAAAAAGAGCATGTCCCTTTAATACTAATGTAGTATGCAAACTAGTTGTGCCTATGTTAAGCTACTCAGAAGAAGGAGGGGAGGAAGATGATGTAGACATCCTAGAAGGAAAATCAATTTGATGTTTCTGAAGAAGATGCTTCAACTCATCAATGTCCTTCTTATAGCAACTATGTTCTTTATGTCGTTCTCTCTTGCAATATGCACATGTAACCTTCTCCTTCTTAGATGATTTCCCCTTAGAAGAGGAGGATGAAACTGAGGACTCCTTTTTCTACTCATAAGATTTGGAATCCTTTTGTTTCTATTTCTTTCCTTTTCCTGTAGAACCCTTCTAATCTTTGGGCTCCTGCAATGCAATGAGTGCCTAAGATGAGGGTATGTGCAGGATCATCATGGAAAAAATAGGCCCTTAAGTGGCAAAAATTTAGAAAAATCAGAGTTAGGCAACTTAACGTAAAAATTTGAATAAGTTATCTTTATTATTTCAAAAATATGTAATAATAGAATTTGTAGTAAATTGAATTTTTTTCTAAACTACTAGGGTTTTTTTTTTAAATCTATTTGGTGAAAATTTGAAATTTCAATGCAGTAGTACTTAAATTTCAAGGAAAAAATAAGAAGTAGGTGTCTGTTTGACCACCCTAACCACAATAAAATGATGATATTTTTTATAATATTTTAGATATAAGTAGAGGACTCATGTTCCATGTGATGCATATTTTTTGAAATTTTTTTCCAAGTAAATAATTAATTATGAATTTTTTATTACAAATTTTAAAAAATTAAAAAACTCGTATGTCTAACCACCTTAACTTGGTTGAAACTTCATGAAATTCATTTATTTTTTTAAATCCTATATTATTTGAAGCATATAATGTGATGCATGTTTTGGATTAAAAAAATGTGATACTGTTTGAAAGCTATAGATGTTTTTCAATCAGCCTATCAATCAGGACTTTAATTGTAATTCAAATAGAAAATAAATAATAATTATTTATTAAATTCAAAGTAAAGCATAATTTATATTGGTGGAAATATGAGGATCTTCTTTAAAAACCCTTTTCGTTTCATCAATTTTGGGTAAAAAAAAGTCGTCAGCCATATACCCTACAAAAACCCATCATATCGCTACTTTTTGGCCCATCATGATCCTGCACATACCCATGAAGAAGGTTTCACCATGTCCATTCTAGCTAACTTAGCTTGCTCTCGAGTGATAAGTGAAGCAAAGTCATCAAGAGATGGCATAGTGAATCTCGTACCAAGAGCATCTTGAGTGGCATAAAAGGTAGATACAAAAACTGAATATTCTGGTCCAAGCTTAGAAAGAATGTTCAATATCAACTGACAGTCCTACTTTTGAATACCACACTGTGTCAACTGCAATCTAAGAGACTTGAGTTTTGTGAAGAACTCCTATATATGTTATCAAAATCCCTAGGATTTAAGCTAATAAGATCATTCTCCAACTGTAATCCTCTCATAGTATCCTGCTTCCCAAAGAAAGACTCTAAAGTAGTCCAAATCTGATTTGGAGAAGTATAAGACTCAATATGAAAAAGAATATCAGGAGAAATAGATAGACATAAAGTATGAAAAGACTCATCACACCTATTAAACCAGTTTCTCTTTTCAGTAGCACCTGTAGGTTCAACTTTAGTACCCATGGTCACTCTGTACAACCCTTTGTGCTTCAAAAGAATCTCCATTTGTATTTTCCAACCAAAATAGTTGAATGGAGTAAGGGGTGCAATATTTTATGAATCCATGATAAAATAGTAGTATAGACTCTCAAATGTAAAAAAAATATTCCTCTTGATCTCAAAAAAAGTCCTAATTGTACATTTCCCAAGAAAATAACCCAGAAAGAAAAGGCTTAGTTCTGACAAAAAAATAGATACTTGGTGAAAATTTTGGAGAAATTAGGTCTAATATTTGTGAAGAGGACACAACCAACTTTCTGATGATATCTTTTTTTGAAAAATCGATGTCGTATGCAAAATTTATAGATGATTTCATGAAACTGCTCCAAAACTGCCCAATAAGCCTTCAATAAGCCCTTAGGGGCTAAAAAAGGAAGCCCCTAGTCCTGTGAGCGACTAGGGGGTTGGTGGACTAGGGGCTGGATGGAAGCTCCTAGTCATTGATGTGACCGGAGCAAGAGCTAAAAATTGGCAGGGCTGACTCAGGCTCTTGGTCCTCAATGTGACCGGGGCCAATGCTTAGAAGGCCCATGGGGGCTGAATAGAGGAGCGACAAGCTAACAAAGCTGAGGGTGGGGGATGAGCGGCTATTGCCAATGGCTAGTGGCCACTAGGTGGAGATCAAGTGTCATTGGCCTTTAACATTGGCGATGTTTTTTTAAAATGCTATTTTATTATTTTTTAAATATTTTTTTGAATTTTTGAAAAAAATTGAGCCTCGTGAAGCGTGTCCTGGGGCCGTGCTCTGATACCATGTAGAAGTTGAAAAAACTAACTTCACAGACCCCAAGAATCACCTACTTGCAATAACCTATCACAGAGAAAAGATATTTAGAACCAAAAGATATTTTGCAAGCCTTAAGCGAAAATCCATTCATAGCAATTCAAAATGAGATATTTTACAAATGAAAATATAAGATTCCTTAAGAGGCAAGGTATGTAACTGCCACATGCAAGCATAAATGCATAATGACATGCCTAATCAATGAGAGTTGACCCTAGTGTAATTGATGTCTAAGAATAGCTACTAGGTAATATAACTCCTAAGTAAGTTTATGATGGTGTAAATAATTAATTACACCAACATGGGATCCATCAACTTGACATGGTTGATTTGATGATCTCACACTAACCATCTAAGTGTTGGATGAAGTCTGTCATTGATGTCAAATATGATTAGTTTATTGATGCAATAGTGAAGGAGCTTGATCATTCATTTCAAGGAACTTGTTCATGGTGTTTGTTGATTTTTCATTGGTGTTGTTGCAAATTTTATTTATCATTAGTATTGATGAAAAATTAGCTTGTTTGTTCATGATTAATTTGTCATTGGTAATGTACAAACTATAGTGTCCAAGCTATTCAAAGGAAGTGTTGATGTAACATGACATGCAAAGTCTTTATTCTTTGTGATTGATCTCCAAGGTATGGTGAGGTACTTGATTATGGTGAAGTCATTGTTGATTCATTTGGTATAGATTTGTTGGTGTTGATGTTATTGATGAGTTGCTACTTCAAGCATTTCAAGGTAGTGATGTTGTAAAGGTTGCAAAATGCAAAGTAGTGTTCATGCAAATTGCAAAGGACAAAGCTCACAAGAAGGTGCTTTAGATAAAAGTGTTTATTTATTGTCTCATGGTTCATTCATTTTAAAATACTAAACTCTAGTGCTCATGCTTCATCAAGCTTATTTTCTTTATCAATGTCAAAGGGACAATGTTTTGCATCAAATACATATGGTGAAAACTAGAGGTAATTGAACAATCACTTGGTTTCAAGCTTATAGGGGGTTTTTGAATTTTACTAAGCTTTCTTCATTGGTTGAAAGCTTTTTCTAAAACTATAATGACACTTTTCCTTATGTTCATTATGCAAGGTGAATGAAAGGATAATTTTCTTATATTTCAAATGTAACTTGCTATAGTTGGTAAGAGGTCACTTAAGTGACAACATGGAGGGTTTTGAAACCATTAGATAACCAGCCCTATCTCTTGCTTAAATGGTCAGACAAGTGAAAGGTTTATGTTTTATCGCATAATATAAAATTAGTGGATATTATTTAAGTGATGATGTGGCAAGGTTAAAAGATCAAAGGTCTAGATTTAAAGATTGTGAACAGTTATATTGCTAAGTCTCCATTTTGATAGGTATGTGAATTTCATTAGCTCTATTTAGTTACACATGTTTTGATAGCTATTTTGAAGACAACGATGGTTTGAAAATCTTTTACCAGTGCATTGTATATGAATGCTGGTTTGTGCTTAGTGAAAGTTTACTAAGGACGATGATATCATGTTTTTAAAAAGATATGAAAAGTGAGAGAAGTTTGAACAAAAATTTATAAACTCTATATGGTTGTGTTCAAGAATATATTTTTACTACACAAATAAGTGTGTGTTGAATACATGAATAACATGTTTTGTTGATATAGTAAATATTGAGAAGGAATTGAAAATGAGAACATCCAAATATGATGCCTCTTTTTTCACTACATCCATGGTTTGTGTTTGATTTGCAAATATTAGTATGACACCTAACATGATTACACGTGACTTTAGGATGAGTTGAACTAAAGACATAATGTGAATTTGTTTGATAGTTTTTTGGATGTGAAGATGTCCATTTGTTTGATGTCCAATATTTTCTATGAATGATTATAATCATAGTAAGTCATTTTTGTGTCATCTATTTGATCATACAAGGAGGTTACAGTCAAAGTGTAAGAAAATTGATGATTCTTTGTTCATAAATATTTCAATTGGAACCTTGCTTGTGTTTGTTGAGGTGAAAGGAGTCTTGTAATGATGTGGCTATATATGCATGCAGGAAGGGTTTCATGTTGAGTGTTTTTATGTGAAAAGGGGAAATTGATAATTTGGAATGTATTGTAAACAAAGTAGTATTATGTATTTCTATCCTTTTAATTTTAAGGTGTTGTTGGATTTGGTGCTCCTGTAATTCATTGGAGTTGGTTCTCCTAAGACTATTGTAATCAGTGAGAGTCTAGTTAGTGAGACCTAATGATGGAGTTGGTGCTATATTGTACTCAATAAGAGTTTGGTTAGTGAGACCTAATGATGGAGTTGGTGCTCTATTGTACTCAGTGATAGTTTGGTTAGTGGACCTAATAGTGAACAATTTGTGAGGTTTGGATTGATCCAAATCACACTGGTTTTTCCCTTTCTAGTGTTTTCCACTTATAAATTTGGTGTCATGATGATATTTATGTGTTTGCATTAAAATTTATGCTTGTCCAATGTTTAAAGTTTCTTGATTTATTGGTTTTTGTACATCACTTATTCACCCCCTTCTCAGTGATAGTGAGTATTCCTACAATTGGTATCAGAGTAGTAGGTTCCCTATAAAATTTTAATCAACTTGGGTTTATCTTGGTAGTGGAATACTATGGAAAAAGGAAAGGGACAAAAGAAAAAGGTTAGTGCTTAAAAAAAATTTGTTTAGCAAGTCTCAATCAAATGAAGTGATTTGTTGTTGCAAGAAACACCTCTGCCAAGTGACACAAGATACAATATATCTAAAAGAGAAGGTGATTTTGTAGTTGGGAATGTTTACAAGGAAGAATATTATATCTCAAGAGCACCTCTATTTGATGGCACTAATTTTTCTTTCTAAAGTCTTAGGATGAGGTTTTACTTGACTTCTTTGGGATTTCGTTTAGGGACATTAGTAGAAAAACGTTATATAGTTCCTTCAACACTTCCTTTTACTATTGATGAGAAGAAGGGTTATGAATGCAATGCAAAGGCTATGGATTCCATTCTTTTTGATTTGAGAAATGAGATTCTTGTTGTTAGTCATTATTTATCAAGATGATGTTGTTAGTACAAGTGAAAATTAGAAAGAAAAGTGTGTAAATGAATCTGATAAGGATGAAGAAAATGATGAATGTGAAATTGATCTTGAAGGTGAACCCATTTGCGCCCTAGATGTGATCAAGAAACAAAAAAAGGAGAACCAAAGATTATAGTTACATCTTCAAGAAGAAAATGAGTCCAAGGAAAAAACACTTTCAACCCTTGAAGAAGCAAAAAAATTGATCATAGATTTGAAGGTACAAAGAGGTTGATTGTGAAAGATATGAGTTAGAGATAGTTTCTTTGAGAAATTAGCTAGAAAATGAATCTACCAAGCAACACAAGAAACTTCAATTTGAAAAGATAACTGAATGCTTAAATGAGATGTTGAGCAAGCAAAAAGATCATGTGAGAGCAAAGCACCCAGGAAAATCAATCGTGGAATCACCTTCACAAGATAGAGAGGAGCACCATGCTACTTCACAGAGAGAAAAATGAAATATGAGATGATATTACATATTTTGCATAGTGCCTTAAAAAGCAATAAAAGGTGGGTGATGGTTGCGAAACTTTCCAACATAGGAAAAACTACCCAAATAACAAATTGTAAAATTAATCTAAATGCAATCCTAAGTAAACTCAATCATAAATATGCTATTTACTCTAACACCCCCCCTTAAGTGCAACTTATGGAGAATGAAAATGAAAATATGAAGATGTAGTATGGGTCCCGGCTACACAACCATGTTAGGTACCCATTTACAAGGCAAAATAAATCTCTCACAATCAGATAAAAGGAGAAAAACCCTATGGGAAAAAAACCCTCTCCAAAAGAGGGAAATTAAAACAAAAAATGATGCATGGATGGAGGACTTAATCACACCCCCCACATACTACATACATCATGAATATACAATCAATGGCCTCCCCATAAGAGGGAAAGAGAGAGACTATATAGCCCCACCCACAATGTGTAATCACTTGCAAAAATGGTAAGTGTCTGAAGATAAAACATGATCCAGTGTCTACAAACAACTTGTCTCCCTTTAGGAAGAAACAAAACCAAATAAAAATTTAGGTATGCTTCCCATTCCAAATAGGAATTGAAGGAAAGAAGCATGAATATGTATGATGTTCTCTCTAAAATATGCTCATGTGTCAACAATACCTTGGAAAATAATGCCACAAACCAATCAGGAACATGCCCAATCACAACAAAAGGTGAAAAACAAGGTACCACTAGAAACTGATCCTGAACACTCTCCAAAGACTGAGATGGGGTGACAATAATTGTACTACAACTATCATCAAATAGGAGGGATATACCCTCAAGTGTGTCCTCCAAGTCAGAAATATGAGATTCTACAAATAATGAACCAATGTTTGACAAATACGAATCCCAATTAGGAGGATAATGAAATATTGGTTGTGATGAATCATTGAATGTTCTCAATAAATCATTAACACAAAATGAATGGTCCTGATGAACAAGAAAGATAGGATCCTCAATCAATGACTCTGCACAATGAATCATTGAAGGAAAAGGTACATAAACTGTCTCTGATGGAGAAGAAAGAGCATCTGAAGAACTCTTGTCATCCTCATCTGAAGACTCAAAGTAATCCAAAACTTCAAAGTCCTACATAGTAGCATGATCATAAGGTATCCTATCTGAAAAATGAAGAGGAACAAGAAAATCTGATACAAGATCATTTGGGAATGGCTGAGTATTAGGATCTCCATGTATTTCCTAAATTTTAATCCAAAGAGTATATGGACACTCAAAATGATCAATAGCATCCAAAGTGGCATCATCAATATGCATTGTAATAACTCCTAGCACATGATCCCTTTTGCAATTCCATGCAAAATTCTTACTATCAGTACTAGGAAGGGGAACAAGATTATAGAGGTATGGAAAAAGACGAAGCCATCTCAAGAGCTTCAATATACCATCTCTCCATTGTGTATAATTTCCCCTTTCCAACATAATCATAGTAGGATGCAATGAAAACCCCATAGTCAAGTATGACAAATCTCCAAAAAAACAAAGACAGTAACCTTCAACAACAAATAAAAACTTCCAAATGCTACAAATGAAGGGAGACCAATATTGAATTTCAATGGAATAAAAGCACCACCAAACAAAAAAATATGAGAAAAATTCCTTAACCACTACAAAGGTGACAAAAATACCTTTCCATTGATATATGCTTTGCGAAATTAGCCTTCATTTGTAAAAGATATGCAAAAATGAAAAAAAGGCCTATAGAGGCACTTTGGAATCTTCTAGAGCTCTCGATCAGACCATACAACTACCACAAGCATCCTCGGCAGAAAAAAAAATGGGCCCAACCAATCAGGCCTCACCACACCATCAACAGACCAAGTTCAATATATGGAAAAATCACTTAGCACCAATCACCACACATAGGAGACAACCTCTTCACAATTTGTAAGTCTTGCTCACAACAATAGGAGGCACTACAAAACTATTTAAGGAGCCAAAAACAACCTCTCATAGCCAATTTGGGATAATTATCCCCTCAAAAAAACTTCAAGAGATGCTTGAGCCCACACACTTCCATGCACAGAATGAAACCCTAAATAAATAGGGAAAACTTTATAAAATCTAAAGTTTCAAAAAAAATTATGCACAATGAAGAACCGATGGTTTCTAGTAGCCTCCAATAGAAGAAATTGTATCCAATAATGAATAAATTCATGCACCCAAATGATCATGCCTAGGATGAAGCAAACATAGCTCACAAAAATGAATCAAGCCTCCAAAAAGGAATCAACCAAGGGAAAAAAATGTCTCCAGTTCTAGTAGGAATCACACCCAGCCAACAATTGAATTGAGGCCTCCAAGCACAAAAACATGGTCTCCAAAATGAAACCAAAAATTTACAAATCATGCCCTCGAATAGTAGAGATGTCAAAAAATGCTTCTTGGGCCTTCAAATAGGAATTTGCTACCTCTTCAATGAAGAAACAAATCAAATGCTTTCACAAATTCGCAAGCAACAAATAGAAACTAGGCAACTTTGAATTTTTTTAAGAATTTCAAATACTAGAATAAAAAAATTGATCTCACACTCTAATGAAAACTCTCAAGGAAGGATATTGCAAACTGGGAGGCTCTGATACCATGTGAGAGCAAAGCACCTAGGAAAATCAACTGTGGAATCAACTTCACGAGATAGAGAGAAGCACCATGCTACTTCGCAAACAGAAAAATGAAATATGAGATGATATTACATATTGTACACAATTCCTTAAAAAGGCATAAAAGGTGGGTTATGGGTGAGAAACTTCCCAACATGAGAAAAACTACCCGAATAACAAAATGCAAAATTAATCTAAATGCAAGCCTAAGTAAACTTGAGCATAAATATGCTATTTACTCTAAAAAATCACAAGGATACTAGTGGTTTAGGTTTTGAAAGAGGGTAGAGTTCTAAGGTCAAAGAAACTCCTAAGAAGAAAATAGATCTAAACTATCATTCTATTGCTCCTAAGAATGAAGACAAGAAGAAGACAATATAAAATACTCCTACACAAGACAACAAGAACAAGTTCAAAAGATTCTTTCATTCAGGACATCATCAAATGACTAGGTTTGAAAATATTTTCATGGTTAATTTTGTTCATGTTATGAATTTGATCATAGAGCGACAGAGTGTTGGATGCTTGCAAGAAATGTTTATGAATGGATCAAGAATAAAAGTTCTTGTAGGTTGTTAAAGAAAAAATACAACAATGCATGTAATAAATGTAACAAAATTAGCTACAAAGAAAGAGATTGTAGGATACATGAAAGAAGTGCCTATGGATTGTTAAGAGACTATAATTTTTTTGTTCCTCTTGTTGGTTACAAGGTCATATGCTATAGATGCAATAAGTTTGGACATAAAGAACAGTATTGTAGGAGTAATTTAATGGAACCATTTAGTCATCACAAGAAGACATGCACTATGAAAATTTTGAACTAGTAATTGTAGGAGTAATTTAATGGAGCCATTTAGTTATCTGAAAGAAATGTAAAGATTTTATGGGAGAGGTTATGAGCTAATGAAACAACTGGGTTATAGTGGAAAAGGATGTGGAAAAAAAGAACAAGGAATTTGGGTTCCTATAGAGCCTAACACACAAGAGACAAAAAATGGTTTGGGATATTGTCCTTCTAAAATAACACAAGCAAGCAAATGACCTTCATTAAGCATCAACACCATCACATGCAAACCAAAAATCAACCTCACAATGAAACATCCTGAATTGATCGATATGGATTTACCACCATCATGGGAGTACTTTGAAGATGATGAAGCCTTGAAATGAATGCTAGGAGTCTATGACCATCTACTCCTCCTTAAAAGAGAAAAATTACATGTGCTATGATAAGCACCAAACAAAACCATGCACAAGAGGGAAGTAATCAGATAGATATGTGTAATGAAGAATATAACCTTGAATTTCCAAAACAAAGTGCACTTCCTTTAGGAGATATAGTGGAAGTACTGATGGACATCAATGATAGTGAGAAAGTGATCAAGATAGGGAAATACCTTGACGAGGAAGAACAAGAGGATACTACAACCTTGCTTCATGACTTCCCCAAACTATTCACTTGGACTTATTCAGATATGCCGAGAATTGACCCTAAGATTGTAACACATGACATAGTCCTTGCTGAAAATGCTAAGCTCATTAGATAAAAGATATGAAAAAATGAATCCTAAAATAGCCTTGCTGGTTAAGGGATAAATTGAAAAACTTTTGGAGGTTGGTTTTATAAAACCTATAGATTATTCTCCTTGGATCTCAAACATTGTCGTAGTGGCAAAACCTGACAATCATATTAGGATGTGTATGGATTTTTGCGATCTCAATAAAACATCCTTAAAAGATGACTTTCCCCTTCCTTATATTGATATGATAGTGCACTATTGTATTTGACTCCACTTTTCGATGAAATTTTGTTGAAATATCGACAAACTATTGTTGGAATACTGATGAATCACTAAAATAATTTTCATCGCTTTCTCGACCACCTTTAAAATGTCGAAATGATGACTTAGCTTTGTAAATTTCCACCACAAAAAAGGGATCTGGTGTTCGTCGGAATATCAACGTATTTTTTTCGATCCAGTGACGAACAATAGCCAGAACACAAGTGTCATGCCTTTACCAAATCATCGGAACAACATCAAAATTTCATCAAAATTGTGACGAAACGGGCAAGTCGTTACAATGAAAGTGTCATCAGAAGTATTGCAAATTTGTTGGATGATTTTAGACTTTCGTTAGTTGCTTTCATCGAAAGTTCAAGAAACCAATGCAATTTTTTATAAAAAAAACTATTTTTTCAAATGTAGGCATGATATGGGCCTCACATCGTTTTGCACATAATTAGTGGGAAATTTTTTATTTTCAAACTTTTGTAGTACCTAGGACTTCACATAGTATTTAATGTGAAATTCCTCAAGACATACTTTCCTCTTCTTAAACTAGTGGCAACTTAACATCCTTCAAACTTGGATCCTAAGCACTTCTGTACATTTGCACAAGGTGAGATCATATAAATAACCACAACATACACATGTAAAGGTTCACATCATTTATTCAAAGTGTCTAAGGTTGGGTTGTATGCAAATCAAGCAAAGTTGTACAATGTTTAGTAGCTCTATGTTCAATTTTTATAGCTCACTAAAGTCATGATAGGAGAAATCACTTCTCAAGAAATGGAACATATACTGTGGGAAAATAAGCATAAGTAACAAAATGAAAAAAAAAAATTCGTGTGCTTATTACATCGAAGTGAAATTACAAAGAAAATTTCCAAACCACAAAAATTGCTTTCAGACTATTCTTCTCCCATGGAGAAGACATGAAGTGGAGATATATGCCTTCTTCTAGGCCATATTGTAGAAACTGCATTATCCTTGACTGAATTACTCACCATTCCCAAAAACATCACCATCATGCTTGTGTTACAACAATATATAGGGGAGAGGACCCAGTAGTTGAGCACCCTAACTTCGCACTTCTAATTATCCTACGTGGAAATTTCAAATCACTCCCAATTTTTTGTAGTAGCTTACTTGACAAGTCCCCTGCTTATAACTAAGGTGTCAAGGCCACATCATCATGCTTTTTGTCAAGGTGTCCAAAAAGACCCCAAAAAAATGTGAGACCAATAATGTGCATTCACAACATGTTTTATTGAGCACTAATGTGCAATCACATGATTGGTTTCTTTTTAGATCAAAGGAATACATTTTGTTTAATTATGGGTAGTCATCATCAACACTAACAACTTTGAAGTCACAACTATTGGTCCAATATTGTTAAAAATATTGGGCATTATATAAACCACTACTATCACAACTATTGAAACATGCTCAGGTACTGGGTCCTCTCCCCTAGATTAAATTAAGGAAAACATTATTGTAAACATAATATGTATAGAAGAATATGAATGTAAAGGAAAATGGATATTAGCAAAACATAAATGTAAATAAAAGTAGTGTGAGCAGAAAATGAATGTAAATTGGTCTTGAACAAATAAAATCATACCCAATTAACATTAAGTTATACTGACCTTATACTCATTGCCATTGTCAATCTTGAAGGTTACTTTGATGCCTTTTGTAGAATCTCTCTAGCCACGAGGTAAGAGAAGGCAGGATTTAACCAAGTGTATATTGATGACTTCCTAACAATCAAAAAGAAACAAGCAACTAGTCAACTCTATTAGAATAGAATAATCTTATGAATTGATTTTATTTGTTTTACTGGCTAATGGATAGTGGTATTGGGTCCTCTCCCCTAGATTAAATTAAGGAAAACATTATTGTAAACACAATATGTATAGAAGACTATGAATGTAAAGGAAAATGGATATTAGCAAAACATAAATGTAAATAAAAGTAGTGTGAGTAAAAAATGAATCTAAATTGGTATTGAACAAATAAAATCATACCCAATTAACATTAAGTTATACTGGCCTTGTACTCATTTCCATTGTCAATATTGAAGGTTACTTTGATTCCTTCTGCAGAAACTCTCTGGCCACGAGGCAAGAGAAGGTGTGAAAACCAAGTGTATATTGATGACTTCTTGACAATCAAAAAGAAACAAGCAACCAGTCAACCCTATTAGAACAAAATAATATTATGAATTGATTTTATTTGTTTTACCGACTAATGGATAGTGGACCCAGTTCTCTTGAAACATGCTCAGGTAATGGGTCCTCTCCACTAGATTAAATTAAGGAAAACATTATTGTAAACACAATATGTATAGAAGAATATGAATGTAAAGGAAAATGGATATTAGCAAAACATAAATGTAAATAAAATTAGTGTGAGCAGAAAATGAATTTAAATTGTTCTTGAACAAATAAAATCATACCCAATTAACATTAAGTTATACTAACCTTGTGTTGGTGGTTTTTCTTGTAAACCAGGTTGGTCTCCTATTCTACCTATGGAGTAGCCAACTCCAATCAAGGGTAGCTCAGAGGACTTGGACCAACTAACAAGATTTATTCAAAGACTGTGATCTTTTGCTCTTTAGGCTCTGTAGAACTAGGGCGGGTTTACCCACACAATGCCTCAAAGAAGACCAGACATTGCTTTTTATAGCAGATAACTCCTGATGCCAAGTGTTGAGAACATCAAATAGGGATAGATTCTCAGTAACACAATACTTGCAGTGACCAGGAGGTAGGGTAAGACATCAAACAAGATTGATTAAATAAAATGAATGTTCTTAAGTGAGATAACTGAAACCCTAAAGACAAATAGCATATATCAGATCAGTGCCACATCCATTGGGCTAGGAGTCAAGACAATTTGCAAACAGAAGGAATGATTACTTGGACAAATAAAGCCTATGTGAAACTAAACTTATTAATCCCACAGCTAGTGATCATATATTAAAGACTACTTATCAAATCCTTCAATCATACATATAAATTTTTGAGATGATGAAAGCAATTTAAGCTGTTCCTTGAACAAGGGCTATTATCAAAATAGACAATGCAAGAAAGTATTACAAAGGCTAATGGAATGATCCTTGATTAGTTTCATTAACAATTCAAATGTACAATCCAAAGGAGAGACTCAAAGACCTAAACAAATACATTTAGGTTTTGGTATGCATCCAAGAACCTTACAATTTATAGACTATAACCCTAGACCTCAAAATCTGGTAAAAACCTAACTCTATGACAGTGCTCTTTTTGTTTTTATTTTAGTATCTAGCCGAAGACACTTACAAATGATTCAGAAATTCCTTTTAAATAGTCCAGGGATCATCACCCAGCTCAGAGCCACATCAACATACCATGTCAGACCCCAACTGCATCGTGACCAATCAAAACCCTTGCTGTGACCTTCAACAACTTCTCAGGTCTCATAAATGCCACTAGTTGGGTATTTGTCAGGGGAGACATTCTCGCACAAACAAAGACCAATCAACCTGCACCAAATCCACTACCAAATCCACGCACCCACACTCGAGCCATGTCGTCCTTGTCCCAGAGTCACGTTGCCATGAATGCTGGTTTAGTGGAACCAGCGACCCTCTCATCTGCCACCATGAATGCTCCAAGTCTTATATTTTTCACACACAAACATCTTTGAAACCTCGACTGTGCACATGTTTGAATATCTGTCGTCGATCACTGAGATCGAATGGCTATCGTTTAAATATCATCAGCCGTTGAGGCAGGCAAAGCGGTGTTAAGAAGACCACAGGCCGAGAATCTTATGTTACATCGAGCACTCATCATAGTTGGAAAGAGGCAATCGAGTCAGCGAAACATCCCAATGAAGTCCACAAAGGATACCAAGTGCACCATAGAGTCGAGGAGAGATGGTCGGGTCAGCCAGACATCATGGCGAAGATCTATGTGTTTAATCAAGCAGTCAAGTCGGCGAGACCGGGCGCACATTGGTGTGAGATTTCAACTTAGAATAACGCCCCGTTAGTGAGAGAAAGCTCACTCGACAGGAGGTCATGGTGACACCTGAATAGACACACTATCGGCAAGAGAAGACGGACTTGGGAAGACATCATATAGAGTCAAAATGCTTCATCGAAATGTATTTCCTTTATGTACTATCCATTCGCCAAGACAAGGGCATATCCCTCACTGAAGCAATCCTTTCACTTTGTTCACAGTTGCTATAGTCACCTACCATCGGCGAGACACTATAGAGATTTCACCAAGCTTCATCGAAGACATCATTTCAAGTCACTGTGACTTATAACATCTCCCGCCGACGAATTCACTTGCCAAATGTATGTCGCTGTAGCATGCAATCCTCGGTGAGAGGTTATGTAGACATTACATTGTTATACCGAGAAGACCTTTATACACCTGTTCGCCAAGAGAATTTAGGACTTTCACTGAAAGCCACATATTGAACTGCTGTCGGCAAGACCCGACTCCATCGCCATGACCACACACTAAAATAAAAGTCCCACCAAAGCATTAAATCCTCCATCACCAGTCAGCGTAACAAGATGACATCGCCGAGACCCTTCAATGAAAGGTATAACCCCTACTGAAAGCAAATCACAAGATACCGTCGGCAAGACTCAACAGAATTGCTATGACATATATCGATGCCTCAAGCCTTTGCCAATAGAACCCCTACTCGATCGCCAAAACAAAAACTAGGGTCTCACCGACAACCACCCGTAAATAAATTCCAGTTGCTGTGACAAATGATAAGTCTTGCCAATAGGAAACTTAGAATTATGCAAGCAAAAACGCACAACGGGGGGCGGCCAAAACGATCTCGGGGAGACCAAGGGGAGTCGGGAAGACCTCACCCCGAGCGGACTCTGACATACCAAAGGGAAAAGCCCATCGGTGAGACACAAAGAAGTTGAGGAAACATCTCCCTGACCTCAACCAACATAGGCTGACAAAGATTTTGGGGAGACAAGCCGAGGTCACCAAGAGGTAATCCCGAGCACCAAAGGTCTCAGCGAAAACAATGCGGGGCCGGTGAAAATGGTAGCAAGGGGCCGGTTGCCGATGAGAAACAGGGCATAAAGTATAACTTAAGTTGCATGTGTACCGGCCAGGCAGGTCAATGAATCAAAAAGCCAGTGGAATGGGAACCAAACAAGGTTGGAGCTGGAACTAGGAAAGAGACGAAGTCGGAGCCGAAGTGGGGAAAGAAACAAAAACCAAAATGACCACCCAAACCAGATCTGCCTCTGTAAAAGACAAAGGAAGGGAGATGGGAGAGGAACATAACCCGAAACTGGAACCCCTAAAAAGATTCCAAAACCTATTCTCATTTTGATCCTGCACCCGCCAAAGGAAACAAAGAAAAAAACAAAGGGAAGAACGCGGAGAGGAAAACAACTAGTGACCAACGCAGGGTAGAAAGGAAAAGAAACTCCAATCACGCAAAATCGGAACCGGGACGGATGCGTGAACAAGAACTAGAACTTCAAAATTTGGAAAAGTTCTAGTTCCATTCAAGCATCCATTTCGCCTCTAATAAAACAAAAGAAAATCCAAGGAAAGCAAAAGAGAAAGGGGAACTGAACTAAAAGTCCAAAAATGGGAAAAAGAAAAGCTAGGAAAAACCCTAACATAGACCGCCCCACCAGAGAGATGAAAACTAGCATGCTGGGCTCAACCCTTGTGGGAGCCCATTTAACCCACGTGCTAAAATGAAAGATAAAGCTCACAAGCCAAGGATTTGCGATGAAAAACAAGGACACACAACTAGAACCTGAAAGACAACCAAAAAAGGCTCTAACATAGGCTCCAGTTGGGGATGTATGCCCCCCATGGGCATAGCAAGAATTCAGATCACTGGGAGAGCAGACCAGAACAAAAAGCCAAAAATAGACCAGGAGCTAACCAGACAGGGTTAGCAAATGCAGCAAAAAGGAAGAGACCAGGAAACCAAATGCTAGAACTTTTGTTCATGCAAAAAAGATATACTTCAGCCGAAGTACCCTCATGAATTGTCCATGAACAGGAAATTCAAGAGTCACTTGATTCATTCCTTTGTTTCACCTAATGACACTAGACCACCAAATGAAAAATGAGAGCTAGCTTTTACCTCTGTCAAAAGCTTGATTCTCTATTGCCTTCCATAGACAAAAACTGATAACACTGTCATGAACTATCCACAAACTAGCTTGGTCACTGGCCAGTCCCATTGAAATACTGTGCTTTCCAATGCCACTAGTTACATTGTCAAACTACAACATGTAATCTGATACTAACTGTAGATTATAATCTTTGTGGCATATCTCCCTGGACAATTCATGGTTATGTTTTACAGAATGCTCAATTACTTGGACTGGGAAATAAAAACATTCATAGTCCACTTGATCCTTGACATCACAAAATTTGTCATCAAAATCAGTCTATAGATCAAACTAAAAGCTCTGATAAACAACTTCTTCTATGACATGCAAATCATCTCTGCACATGCCGAAGGCAAAAGGTTCATATTCAGAAGTATCTATGTACTGGTTACTGCAACATGGGCACATCTTCTTCATCCCAGGTTCAAAGGTGTGCACTGATTCATCTTTCACATCTGCACTCAACTCAAAGTCAAACACCCCAAGTGAGGGCTCGAATAAATCAACATCAACAGGGATAGCAAGGAGGCAACCAAGTGTCCCTTCAGTGTCAACACAACTTTCATCATGTCCAGTAGGAGGAGGAGGCACATCACTAAAGTCATGATGGTTTCGACTTCTACTCATGCTTCCTCTTTTTACTTGCACCTGTTCCTCATCATACTGGTGGTGAGAATGATCAGAGAGTTCTGATTCATCCACACCTATTGTCCAACTGTCATTATCTTTTGAGCATGAGGTATGATCACCTTCTGCATCATAAGCTTGCTCAATAGCAAACAATTTTGGTTCAGAAGCATAAACTGATCCTTCATTGGAATCGGCACCATCATCCATGTGAAAAGATTCATGCCTAGGCTCATTCAAGTCATCAAAAAGAAACTGCACTTTGTCATACACAACATGATCAGCTGGTTCACCATCAAAGATAGAACCAGACTCACTTGTATCATACCTTGCATCTTGCAAGTCCTCATCAGTGTCAAGGTCGATAGGAGTTTCCCACAACAACCTAGAGTTATGTGCATACCTTTGGTATTATGTGGTTAATAGATCTGACATTTATTCAGAACTTAGTAGGTCAATGTTCTGACCTACCCTCTCAACCACTTCATCCTCCGCTTGACATTCACCAGAACTAGATGCAACACCCAATAGAAAATCAGGATATCCCAAGGTATCTTCAAAAGGATAATCCTCATGAGAGTGAAAATCCACCTCTTCACAGTCAAACCTGATATTCTCCAGAGCACTCCCTACATCAACAACTTCATTTTTCATCTCATGAAGACTTGTGTCAAGACTGCAGTCATTTGTGCACTTGAACTACTTAACTGTCTCATCACATTACTGATTACACTTCCCTCCTCCAAAGGGCCACTCTAACTGATGCTCCTCTTCAGGTTCTTGGGTTGAGAGACTCAAATTCTGATCATCTACTTGGGGCACCACCTGTGCAAGTTGTTCAAAAACAATTCCCCATCATTTGATGAAGCAGCACCATCACTTTCAACCTTCTCAATTATGCACCTATCTGAAGAAGACCGATCATCCATTTGTATAGAGTTATCTTTATCAGCATGAGTGCTGACAAATGAAGACAACAGGCTCTGTATATATTCTTTTCTCTACTTTTCTAGACTGTCTAGGACTATGTAAGCCATCTGCATACTTAGTATCTTGAATTATTTCAATAATGCACTAGATCCTTCTTCATAAGCTTCAAAATACATGTGGATACAAGATGGAGTGTTAGGTCTGAAATTCTCTAGGATTAGTGACAAGGCAGTAGCAAATCTATGACTGAAATCAACACTTGACTCCTCATCTTGTTTCTTAATTTTCCTTAACCTTTTGACCAAGTCTAAAGGATCTCTTGCAAATTGTTCTCTATAAGCAGCCACTAATTCATCCTAGCAAGAAAAAGATGTATCAAGGAAACTCAAATACTAGTCCCCAGTTCTAGCTTCCAGGGATCAGACAAAAAATCCCATCCATGCATCCTGATACTTAAAAGAATGTTTCTCCATGAAACTGGAGAAACTCTCAACATGTGCATCTACTCCACAAACATTATATCCATGAAATCTAGGCATCTCTTTATATACCTGAGCTGACATACATTCAACTTTGTAATCAACCCATGACAAATCTAACTGAGCATACAATGGGTCAGAAGAATTAACAACTGGTGTGATAACCTGACAAGTAGATACAGTTTGACTGTCTCTAAGCCGTTGAAAAATCAGATGTCTCTCATCCATTTCTCTAAGACCTCTTTCAAATACAACCTTTCATTCAGGCCTTATCTTGGTCTTGTGCATCCTTGAGTCTTTATCAGACTTAGGAAACCTTTTGACAATCTTTTTTATGGCTTGGTGCTCCATAGATATTACAAATCAAGGCTCGCTGACTGTGCATAATTACAACAATAACTAGCATATGACAAAACAAGTGGATGACCACCCTCAGGGTGTATAAATACATTCTCATCATCCACACAAATTGAGACTTGAGCACTAGACACAATCTTACAACGGAACTACAACTATATTCAACAGATCTAGCAAATGGAAATGTACTAACACCATTTACTACCTTTCCCTCTGGTAGTGTTGAATCACTAAATAGGGAAACACATTATTACTTTCTCAAATGTTCAAAAACATGAAGAATACCTGGAAACGTTGCAGCTGTGGAACATTCTTCAAATCTTCAATGGGTTTACCTTGAAAGAGTCACCACCTCTTTGCAGAAGATAGAATTTCAAATGATATGAAGTTCACTTACATATAAGTCCTTCTTTGAGCTCGTTCCACCAGCATAGCACCATAAATATTTTAGGCTGACTGCAACAAAACTTTCTCCAGGCCTGAGATTTTTCAAAGTTTGAACAGCACCAACATGGCATACAAAGATATGACTCTATTGCACACTGATATGACCCATTTATGGATTCTTCGAGATAATTGATGAGGGGGAGGCACACAGTAAAAGCTATGATGGCTTCAACTTCTACTCTTGTTTTCTCTTCTTTTTATATCTCCCCAACAGAGTCGCCATCTTGTTGGTGGTTTTTCTTGTAAACCAGGTTGGTCTCCTATTCTACCTATGGAGTAGCCAACTCCAATCAAGGGTAACTTAGAGGACCTGGACCAATTGACAATATTTAGTCAAAGATTGAGATCTTCTGCTCTTTAGGCTCTGCAGAACCAAGGCGGGTTTACCCACACAATGCCTCAAAGAAGACCAGACATTGCTTTTTATAGTAGATAACTCCTGATGCCAAGTGTTGAGAACATCAAATAGGGCTAGATTCTCAGTAACACAATACTTGTAGCGACCAGGAGGTAGGGAAAGACATCAAACACAATTGATTAAATAAAATGAATGTTCTTAAGCAAGATAACTGGAACCCTAAAGACAAATAGCATATATCAAATCAGTGCCACATCCATTGGGCTAGGAGTCAAGACAATCTGCAAATAGAAGGAATTATTACTTGGACAAATAAAGCCTATGTGAAACTAACCTTATTAATCCCATAGTTAGTGATCAGATCTTAAAGACTACTTATCAAATCCTTCAATCATACATATAAATTTCTGAGATGATGAAAGCAATTTAACCTGTTCCTTGAACAATGGCTATTATCAAAACAAACAATGCAAGAAAGTATTACAAAGGCTAATGGAATGATCCTTGATCATTTTCATTAACAATTCAAATGTACAATCCAAAGGAGAGACTCAAAGACCTAAACAAATACATTTGGGTTCTGGTATGCATCCAAGAACCTTACAATTTATAGACTGTAACCCTAGACCTCAAAATCTAGTAAAAACCAGACTCTGTGACTTAGTGCTCTTTTTGTTCTGATTTCAGTATCTGGCCGAAGACCCTTACAAATGATTCAGAAATTCCTTTTAAACAGTCCAGGGATCGTCACCCAGCTCAGAGCCATGTCAACATGCCATGTCAGACCCCAACTGCATCGTGACCAATCAAAACCCTCACTGTGACCTTCAACAACTTCTCAAGTCTCATAAATGCCACTGGTTAGGTATCTGTCAGGGGAGACATTTTCGCACAAACAAAGACCAATCAACCTGCACCAAATCCACTGCCAAATCCACGCACCCACACTCGAGCCATGTCGTCCTTGTCCCAGAGTCACGTTGCCATGAATGCTGGTTCAGTGGAACTAGCGACCCTCTCATTTGCCACCATGAATGCTCCAAGTCTTCTATTTTTTGCGTGCAAACATCTTTGAAACCCCGACTGCGGGCATGTTTGAATCTTTTCCATCGATTACTGAGATCGGACGACTGTTGTTTAAATATCATCAGCCGTTGAGGCAGGCAACCACCGTCGGCAAGACAAAGCGGTGTCGGGAAGACCATAGGCTGAGAATCTTATGTTACAGAGTCAAAATGCTTCATCAAAATGTATTTCCTTTATGTACTATCCATTCACCAAGACAAGGGCATATCCCTCACCGAAGCAATACTTTCACTTTGTTCACAATAGCTATAGTCACCTACCATCGGTGAGACACTATAGAGATTTCACCAAGCTTCATTGAAAACATCATTTCAAGTCGCTGTGACTTATAACATCTCCCACCGATGAATTCACTTGCCAAATGTATGTCGCTGTAGTGCGCAATCCTTGGTGAGAAGTTATGTAGACATTACATTGTTATACCGAGAAGACCTTTATACACCTGTTTGCCGAGAGAATTTAGGACTTTCACCGAAAGCAACATATTGAACCATTGTCGAGAATACCCGACCCCATCGCCATGACCACACACCAAAATAAAAGTCCCACCGAAGCATTAAATCCTCCATCACCGATCGGCATAACAAGATGACATCGCCAAGACCCTTCAACGAAAGGTATAACCCCCGCTGAAAGCAAATCACAAGATACCATCGGCAAGACTCAACAGAATCGCTATGACATATATCGATGCCTCAAGCCTTTGCCAATAGAATCCCTACTCGATCGCCAAAACAAAAACCAAGGTCTCGCTGACAACCACCCGTAAATAAATTCTAGTCACTGTGACAAATGATAAGTCTTGCCGATAGGAAACTCAAACTTATGTAAGCAAAAATGCATAGCGGGGGGTGGCCAAAAGGATCTTAGGGAGACCAAGGGGAGTCGGGAAGACCTCACCCCGAGCGGACTCTAACATACTGAAGGGAAAAGCCCATCGGTGAGACACAAAGAAGTCGGGGAAACATCTCCCCGACCTCAACCAACATAGGCCGACAAAGATTTCGGGGAGACAAGCTAGGGTCGCCAAGAGGTAATCCTGAGCGCCAAAGGTCTCAGCGAAAACAACACGGGGCCGGTGAAAATGGTAGCAAGGGGCCGGTTGCCGATGAGAAACATGACATAAAGGATAAGTTAAGTTGCATGTATACCGGCCAGGTAGGTCAATGAATCAAAAAGCCAGTGGAATGGGAAGCAAACAAGGTCGGAGCCGGAACTAGGAAAGAGACAGAGTCAAAGCCGGAGCAGGGAAAGAAACAAAAACCAAAATGACCACCTAACCCGGATCCACCTCCGCAAAAGACAAAGGAAGGGAGACAGTAGCGGAACAGATTCTGAAACTAGAACCCCTGAAAATATTCCAAAACCTGTTCTCATTTCGATCCTACGCCCGCCAAAGGAAACAAAGCCAAAAACAAAGGGAAGAACATGTAGAGGAAAATGACCAGTGACCGACCCAGGGCAGAAAGGAAAAGAAACTACAATCATGTGGAATCGGAACCGGGACAGATGCGTGAATAGGAACTAGAACTTTAGAATTTGGAAAAGTTCTAGTTTCGTTCAAGCATCCATTCCGCCTCCAATAAAACAAAAGAAAAGCCAAGGAAAGCAAAAGAGAAAGGGGAACCAAACTAAAAGCCCAAAAATGGGAAAAATAAAAGCCAGGAAAAACCCTAACATAGGCCACCCCACCGAAGAGATGAAAACTAGCATGCTGGGCTCAACCCTTGTGGGAGCCCATTTAACCCACATGCTAAAATGAAAGATAAAACTCACAAGCTAAGGATTTGGGATGAAAAACAAGGGCACACAACCAGAACCTGAAAGACAACCAAAAAAGGCTCTAACACCTTGTACTCATTTCCATTGTCAATCTTGAAGGTTACTTTGATGCCTTATGCAGAAACTCTCTAGCCACGAGGCAAGAGAAGGCAGGAAAACCAAGTGTATATTGATGACTTCCTGACAATCAAAAAGAAACAAGCAATTAGTCAACCCTATTAGAACATAATAATATTATGAATTGATTTTATTTGTTTTATTGGCTAATGGATAGTGGACCTAGTTCTCTTGAATGGATTTTATTTATGTAGGAGTCATATCACATCCACAAACATGGCAAATCTATCTAAAGTAGGAGAAATTGGCTTGGAAAATGAAGGCATCGGGGTATAAAGAATCATTTCTCTACCACCATAGTGAAAAGTTAGCACTTTCTTTCATCTTTGCATATTGGTTTGATGCTTCAAATGATGCATTTCTTATATTGAAAAGTGCATTACCTTATTGAGCTTCTCTTTGTTTTGAGAATAGTTTAATATTCTCTACTTAACAAGGCAAATCACGTGATGGTGGAAGCTCATTTGGCCCCTCCCCCCCCTCACATCACTCTCAATTCCCCATACCCAATCATTTAACATTAATAACATATAAAATTCATTCATTCATCCATTAATAACATATAACATTCATTCTTTCATTTTTTACATATTATCAAAATTATGGTTGTCATAATATGATTACAATCACTTTTTTTCTTTTTTCTTTTTTTGCAGCTAAAAAAAGAAGTGGAGTATCATTTTCTAAATAATCTATCCCCCCTTCAGTTCTTCTTCCCTTTGCTCGTGATCTTAATTTCTTCCTAGTCATGTACTCATGATGTGGAGGCCACTGCAATAACAAAGAAATGTTAAATTGATATGTTTTATTATTATTGTTACAAGTATTTCATTAATTAAAAGAACATTAGAGTGGTGCTCTTTACCTGACAGGGCCACATCATGTTGTTGATCTTGTCTTATAGCCTCATGCTCAACATGTTGAACACCCTCTAAATCCTAATCATCTGGAGTTGAAACATGAAAGGGTACATTAATTAATACACCAATTGTAATTAAATATGTTTAAAAGAACATTAGAGTGGTCATCTTTACTTGATGGGGCCACATCATGTTCTTGATCTTGTCTAGCATGATCATGCTCAACATGTTGATCACACTCTACATGCTCTAAAGTTGAAACACAAAAGGTTAAGTTAAATAATACACCAATTGAAATTAAAGATGTTTAATTGTATTAATCCATACTACGTTTTTGTATAGCACATGAATATATCCAGTACCAAGATGCACACCATGACCTTCATCTACAGGTTGTGCTCCACCCTCACCAGGTTGCATTCCAATGTCATGTGCAATATTATCATTGCTTTCCTATTTAAAACAAATAGGCACATAATTACTTTATGTTGGAAACTAATATTGAATAGGTTGCACAAGTATTCAATTTTAAATAAACTTCATTGAGTTTATTTACCTGTGTGTCCAATGTAATGGAAGTTTGTGTTTTCCCACTCAAGAGTCTTAGGCATTTAACCACGACTCCATAGCCTTGATGGAAGGAAATCTTCAGGTCCTCTTCTATGGGAACTCTTTTGAATTCAAAGCCCTGCATTTTTTGCATAAGATAATGAATTTTGCTTCTATGGTGTGATAAAACCAAAATTGTTTGCAATTTATTATTTGGATGCAATATTTCATTGATTGATACTTACAATTTGTGCGGCTAATTTCATATAACCACTAGAGCCAAGTTTGTGTTACCCGTGATTTTCTAGTCTTGGCTTCATTTTCTTCGATGTGTCGGGCAGCCTATCAAAATTTTGAAATACGTTAGATTATGTAAAAAGAAAGAGTAATCAATATATAATTACATTGTTGATAGTATCTCATACCTTCCTTGGCCCAGTGGTGTCTTTCCTTTTTTATTTTTAGCCTTTTCCTTTCCATCCAACACCAAGTCCTTCCACTCCCTCTTCAAAATCATGGGGGGATGCTCATACTTTTTGTTCTTCTCTAAATCTAACCTATATTGGTCCCTCACATACTTTAGATAGGTACCAGCTTTCTTAAAGACCTTGGTTCAGTTGAATGTGTTATTATCGAACAACACAACTAAA
This sequence comes from Sequoia sempervirens, assembly GCA_007258455.2. Classification (NCBI taxonomy): domain Eukaryota; kingdom Viridiplantae; phylum Streptophyta; class Pinopsida; order Cupressales; family Cupressaceae; genus Sequoia; species Sequoia sempervirens. The sequence continues at coordinate 158,742,590 of VDFB02271358.1, forward strand.
TGTTTAATGAGCTCATCTTTTAAATCTTCATTTTGGGCATTCCACTGTGTATGTATGGTGGGCCTAAAGATATCCAATGTAATATCACTTAGATGTTTATAAAAAATATCATTTCCTACAAAATAATCATGGGATCGTTAATCTAAAAAGAGTGATCAATAAGTAAATTTTAATTGGATTATATATAATAATAATTAAAACATTTTAAAGTACCTCAAACCTTCTCTATCTTTATGGGAACAAAATCCTCAGTCACCACAAATGTGACTAGCAATGTTCTTGTACTAGTAATACAGGAGGATCCAGGAAATGTTGCTAAAACATCACTAGTACTAGTGGCTTCTTCATCCCCAGGCACGTCCTGACGCATGTTCTATCATGTGTTCACTACTAGAGGGTGCACTACCCAATGCCTGCATGTTATGTGTTTCTAACATTTTAATCGACAATATAGGCATAGATGATGGGGTCGAATGATGTAATGTATGTGTAGGAAGATTAGGATTGACACTTGTACCAACCCTTACTCCCCGGGTAGTACCTACAGTACCCTGATCATGGCTAGAAACATCATGAGGATGCAAAAAATCTTATAAAAACAACAAATATTTTAGTTCATGACATAAAAGAGTACAAAATATAAAACCATGAATGAACTTATGTTATAATTAAAGATCTCATGAAAACTTAATTGCAAGTTTTTTTCTCTCTCACTCAATATTTTAACCCTTTTTCTTATCTCATATGTTTGAGGCACTATGATTAACAACTGAAGGATTTCTTCATTGCATTTTTTTTGGGTCTTATCATATCCAGAGGGTTTGCAGAATATGTGATGTCATCATCACATAATAGTGACTCCATGTCCCTATGGATGCTCTCCTCTACTGCTGGTCCCTTTCCTCGATCATTCGATTGCAACAAGAATATGAAAAACATTATCAAAATTAACCCAATAAACTTATGAAAAAAACATAATAATAAAACATTTTGCTCATATCTAATTTGTACAATTACAATGAGGTAAATCTATTGGGTAGAAGTGCCTGAAGATGCATCACGATTTGTGCTCTAGGTCAGAGCCTTCCCTATATGATCAATGTCTCGTTGTGACAAAAATTAAATATAAAAAAAAATTACCAAAATGAAACCAATAGACTTATGAAAAAAACATAATAATAAAATGGTATATTGGAGTCATTAATCAGAGCTTGGGTACAATGGTATATAGTACGTACCACCCCCATAGTAACTATGTTTGTATCTATGTGATTCAAATTGTAATCGATTAGCAACTCTTCCCCTGCAGTTATTGATTTTATCACACATACTATTGTGCAGTTTTGCACACATGCCCCACTTGGAGTAGGGACCCTCTTTTTATTTTTGATGTCTCTTTGACCTTTGGTTTTTATTGGATTTGTCTTTTCAAGGTCTTGGGATGTTGGTCTTGCTGACTTTGGTCTTGCCCTGAGGATTGAATTGGTTAAACTTGAATTTTATTGAAAGTCCGGGTTTTGACCTGGGTCCAGGATTTTCCAGCTCAATCGGATTTTCCCGAGTCCTGGTCCATTATCTGGTTATGGCTAGATTTTCTAAAGTCCAGATTTTTGCTTGAATCTGGGATTTTCTAGCTTGAGCGGATTTTTCTGAACTTCGTTAAAATCTCGAAGGGTGCATTATCTGCATAATTCTCATCCACCTGGATTGTCCGTCTGGCTTGGTTTTTTCCAGAATTTCGTCCTGGGCTCAGGTTCCAGATTTCTTCGATAAGTCTTGTCGCTCATTAATGTTCAAAGTACATCCACTCTGGCGCAAGTGTAGGTGGATTTAAGGCCTTTTGGGCATTCTTTTGATTTCATTATTTCATCTACTATTTGCTCTGGCGCCTGAGTTCGTTCTTCTTCAGCTTTGATTGTTGGATTCGAGATGCTTGCGTGTGGATTGCTTGAGTGCTGGTGTTGAGTTTTTCGTTGCTAGGGAACATTATTTCACAGTTGCTTTCTCAAGTTCGAGCCTCATCCAGAATTGATCCATGGTAAGTTGTTGCTGACTCCTTTGTTTGTTTGCACTTTGATTGAATCTTTTAAGTTGATTGGCAGTCCTTTTGAGTTGTCCCTTGCTTGCTTCGTGATCATGTATTTATTGAACTAGGGTTTGACCTACCTTCTCATGGGTTTTATCACCCACGATGAGCATCTCCTCTTTTATCGATTGAATGTCAGGTATATTCCTATGGTTAGGTATTTTTGGTAGGGCCTTTCCTTCTAAGCGCATAACTTGCTATATATTGCGGGGTTAGGGTTTAGGTAGGTTCGCCTGAGTTTGCTAAGAGCGATGGAGTTGCCACAATTTTCATGTCTCGAGTTTAGCTCGACCCTATTTATACCTTGTGAGATCGTGGTGCTTTAGCTTGATCATTTTGAGGTATAGTATTTGAAATTCTGAGCTTACCCTACCTTTCATGGCGAAGGTCTGGTTAGTGAATTTAGGTCATCATTGTTTTTGTCATGAGGATTAGTCCTTTGAAGGTTTTGGGAATCAAAATTCATGTGCTATCGAGGTTTTGCTTATTGGGATTGATTTTAGGACCATTGGAGTCCGCATAGGGAAGTTTGCATGATCATTCAGTCAGTGGTTTGTGCGTTAGCGATCGTCAGGTTTCCAAGGGGTCTGCAGAATTTCTGCGCACCCAGATTTTCCCAGTTTTTGCCAATCCACGGAGTATGATGAATTCTAGAATTTCAAGTTGTTCGCAGAAATCTGACTTGTCCAGATTTTTCCAATTTCCTGCCTAGTTCCATTCCTTTTTTATTTTCGATGTTGGAGATAATGAAGTAAATGCTAAATGATGATTTCTTGTTGCTAATGGATGGATATCATGGTATTTGCACAATTCTTTTGTCCGTATTAATGATTTATTTGATGTGTGATGTCTTGGCAACAGGAGTCCATCTGGGTCGGATTTCTCCAAATTCTGCCCCGACTGCATTTCCACGGATTGCCCCATTTCTCAGATTACTTCATTTTTCTGGATTTTCAAGATTGATGATTAGTGATGGATTTTAATTGCTTTATGTGCTTTCTAGGCTAACCTTTGATTGGAATATGGATGATAGATGGATACTCATGAGGCTCTTTTCTAGGCTTCCAGTTGATGTGATCAGATTGCACAATGTCAAGTTGATCCCTAACCAGTTAGAGGATGATAGGAATCTGGTTCAAGATCATGCATATAAGTCAATTAAAGATAGGTCTATTGGAGAGGTAAATTGGGCTGAAAACGAGGTAACTGAGCTGGAAGAACTAATGGTTCCTGTCATGAAATTTACCAAGTCATGGTTGAAGCACAAGGTATGGGAGCTGGAAAGTGAGAAGGTACCTTGTACCTTTAATTTAATGGGAAATCTGAATCATCTTTCCACCTCAGAGGAATCTGGTGAGGATGATTTCGAAGGAAAAGCTAAAGGAAGCTCACCTTTCAAGATCAAAATTAGAGGCCCTAAGGAAAGTGATCAGGAACAGAAAAGGAAACCAAAGGGAAAGAAGAGAAGCCAAACTTTGAAAATAGGAAAGTCTTCTGAAGAGGAAGAACTTGAGAAAGTAGAGGAAGAAGATGCTCCTCCATAGCCTAAAAGGACAAGGACAACAAGGGGTTCAAAGAAGAAAGATCAAAAACTTCCAAGGATGAAGCAAACCCTCCAGTGGTTGATGTGGAGAGCTCAGGAGAAAAGCCTCAGGTTTATTCAAGGAGGTCAAGGACTCCATCTCCTAAAGAGGCTATGCAAAAGATGGATCCTCTTCCGAAGGCACCGGCTGTGGAGCAACAGAAGTCTACTTCTCCTTCATTGAGTATACCTGAGCAGAAAGCCCATGAAGAGCATAAGACTAGCGGGGAGGCAGAACCATTCAAGGAAGGAGAACTCTTTGGTGCAGCAGCTGACCTTGAGGTTGAAGATGTGGAAATGCACCCTTCTCCACTAGTACAGTATGAGGATTCACCGAAGAGCAGCAAGGATAACAAGTCTCCTGAGAAGGGGGGATGTTCCTGTTAAGATCCCATCACCTCTGCAAGAAGAAGAGCCTAAGCTAGGTAATCAAGGTGATCAGTCTCTTGAGAAGGAAAAGAACAAGACCACAGAATAGCATGAAGAGGTCAAAATAGATGAAATCCGGGTGGATCCTACTATCTCGGATTGGTTGGATAAGGAGATTACAAGAAAGAAAAAAGTTATTGTTGAGGACACCCCCCTTGATTGGGATGAAATGTTAGCCAAGATTGGTAAAGGAAAGAAGAAGAAGATGGCTAAGGTAGTCTCAAAGATAGAAAGAGATGGAGCAAGCAACAAGGTTATTCATATTGCCACCCCTACTGCTGATAGGAGTAAAGATTAGGTCACCGGCAAAGATTACAATGTACAGACAATCAATCTTGGACCAGCTTCTATGGAACAGGATATTGAAGAGTATGAAGGGTCCAGTGCAGTAATAATTGGGAGACTAAGGAGGGACACACAGTCCAAGCATGAGCTTAAAAATGAGAATGAAAAGCTTAAGAAGTGTCTAGAAGACTTAATGAAGCCTTCGCAATCTCTGCACCCATCCTCTTCTGCTGCTACTGGTTTCTTGCCTAAGGAAACTATTTCTGAAATTGAAAGGATGAAAGCTTCCACTCAGACTACAATAGATTGGTTAAAAGATGTCCAAGTGAAAGGAGATGATGCAATAAAAGAAATCCTTTCAATTGGAAAGGATGCAATAAGAGCTAAAGATTTATTAGAGCATGTCTTATCTCAAGATAAGCAAGATATTGACCTTCTATTGCAAAAGGCTAAAGTGATCATGGAGTATGGTAAAGAGAAGTTGGTTGTAGATGGAGTCCTTTCTTCATCTAGAATTAATGAGCCTAGGGAATGGTTTGAAGCTTTGAAAGTTCGACAAAAAGCCATTGGGAAGATCCATAAGCGAAAGAAACAGATGGATGGTGATTTGACTGGTGCTTATGATGGATGTATTGCATTCTTTGAAATAATGACTGGTAGGAGGAAGATTGCTCCTAAATACCTAAGCTTAGAACAATTGAGGGAATGTTGGCATGATGTTTATGCCCCTGATTCTGAAAATGTGGTAACAGGGCATCAACTTGATGATGCAACAACTTACTTGGCTGTGATGGACAAGTACCAGGCAAATAAGGGTGAGTGGGATAAAATTGTTAAGTAGTTGAAGGAAGAAACTAGCTCCATTGAATGTCGGCTCAAGATCTTGCCTTTGCCACCTGTTGCTGAGTTGGATAGGGTTTTTTTGAAGGTTTAGGATCAGAAAAAGGATAAGGGAGGTGGTAGCTAGTGCAAATTTTGAGATTTGTGCTTCCCCATTATTATAGGGCATGTGTTGATCTGGGCTGCATTGAGGAGTGTGTTTGGGCTGACCTTGATGATGTATCGGCATTTAATGTGTGCCTTATTTTGACATTCCTGAGGCCGACTTGTTTGGACTATTTTATTCTATTTTGTAAATGTTTGGCTGGGCTGACATGTTTTGAGGATCCTCTATAAAGGCATTCTTGCCTCATTGTCAGGGAGTTAGAAAAAAAAAATCTAATAGAGATAAGCTAGATTAAGAAGGAGCTAGAGCATTTTTTAGTAGTGATAATAGTTAGTTCTTGAAGCAAATATTGTAATAGAACAGTGGAATTGTTGCCACATTTTGGTGATCTAATACAATTGAAGGCCTTGTGGTTTCTCTGGTGAATTCTTTTATGTTAGTTTATCTTGCATGGTTCCTGTTGTTCCATCATTTGAGATTGCTTGAAGAAATTGGATTAGTGTTAGATTTAGAATTAGATTAGTTCGGTGGATAATGTTCATGATTTCATATTTGGATTGTTTGTAGCAATCTCTGGTCTATACTCTCAGTAACTATCTGATTGTAGTAGGCTGGTGAAGTCAACCTGGACCATACATCTATTTTGTGTTTAGTTCGATTGTGGATGAAAGTCTATGATTTGAAAATATATATACCTTAGAAGATTGCACCATTCTTGTGATATTGCATTGCGGGTTAAACAAGGATTGGTTATTTGAGATTGGTCCATTCCAGATATCTATCATTTGCCTTGTTCATCCTAGAAATAGTTTAGATCTCATTATACCTTTGCACCCTTATCTTTTATTGTTTCTTTATCATTTGGTTAGACTTAGGATCTAAGATCATCATATTTCAAGATTTGATAAATTAGAAAGATACAGTTTGCTTGTAGTAAGGTCCAATTATGATTACCAACATTTTCACATTTTATCTGAGTTGTTTATGCATTGTCATGACCTGACACCCGAGAGACCTTGGGGTGGTTTTCAGTAATTTCTTGAAGATTACCTTTCAAGAGAGATAGGATATTGTATTATGTCTGAGTTGTTGCTGTGCAAAAAATACCATCAAAAAATTGGCACTAGAAGGAGGGCCTGAATGAGCACACTGGATTGTGTCTTAAACGCCATCTCTCGTGAGAGATATAGGAGAAGTACCAGATCCACCCTAGGAGAAGAAGATTTACAGGAATTACAGTTCCCCACTAGGTCAAGGAGGACTCGAGAAAGGGGAGAATCGTCAGCACCCATCCCTTCACCAGCATCATCCACATCTACACTTCTAGAAGTTGAAGCCATATCCATCCCTGAGGCAGTTCCCATCTAGCAACCCTAGCCTATCATTAATCAACCACAACCACCACCCCCACTTTTGCTAATGGATTTCCTTGCTAATAATCCATCTCCCTTGTTTTTCAACTCCTACAATGTTATGCCCAAAAACCCTGAGTACTTCTATTCAAAATTCCATGTTAATGACCCAAACAGGACTGTAGAAGAACATATAAGGATCTTCCAAACCTGTCTCAAGGATAGAGGGATTGTTCATGAGGATGTTGCCTGTAGGTTGTTTCCTTATTCACTAGGAGAAGAGGCCTTTTACTGGTACAATCACCTCCCATCTGGTTCAATTCTTAACTAGAATGATCTTGAGACCGCCTTTTTACAGAAGTTCAGAATACAGGTATCAGTGCCAATTAATTGTATCTGCAATTCACTAGAGTCAAGAGAGAGGTTAATGAACCAATATCTAGTTTCAATAATAGGTTTCACCGTGCGTAAACCAGACTCCAAGACCCTTATATTTTAGACAATAATACAGCCCTGGGAGTCTATTATAAAGCTTTGGATAGCCTCACAGCAACCTTTCTGAAGTGGAGACCCAACCCTCCAGCTAGCCTAACTGATGTCTATATAGAAGCCATCAAGCTCAACATAGATTTAAGACAACATTTAACTGGACCGTTGCCTTCTTTAGGACCAGTTGCACATCCCAATCAGGTTCAGGCAGTGAATTAGGCACTTGCTAATCATACCCCAATCATGAATCCAGTACCTCAACTACCTTTGGTGCCACATCATGGTCCTCTCATAAGCCAGGTCTCTCCTATGATGAATTTTCCCTAGCAGCAGGTTAACCAGCCCCTGTATCAGCAGCAACTAACCGGTTTCCCTACCTATTTACAGAATTCTGAAGTGTTGCATCAGTCTATAGGATCTGCTACAATGCCTATTCCTCCCTAAAGTAATCTAAGTCAGCACCCTTATGGAGATCCAAATAAGGAAAGGATTGATGAAATGGCTGAGCAGATAAAGAAGCTAAACCTAGAGGTGACCTACCTAAGGAATCAAAACAGCCAATTACAAGCTGCTCAGAAGAATATACAATCCAATCAGAATAGAGAATTTCTACAAGGCTAGAATTTTGACAGAGGACAGCATAACGAGAGGGGATTCAATAATGACAGGGGATATAATCAGAATATGGGTTACAATAATGAGAGAGGATTTAATAATGATAGGAGGCAGAATTTCGATAGAGGACAAGGGGGTGGACCAGGATTTGATAGGAGGCAATCACAGGGATAGAGCAGGACATGGAATACAGGACCCAATAATGGAGGAGTTCCTACTCCCTTGGATCAACTTGTCAACCAATCTGCAAACTAGCCAGTCAGTCAAGATAAGCCTCCCAGTGGTGTATACCTAGCTGAAGCTGCCTTGTCAGGATGGTGCAGGCTCCATAAGACAAGCCAGCATTCTGAGTTAGAATGTCTAGAGTTTCAAACTGTAGCTTCCATTTTCCAGTATGAGGTAGACAATAATGCAAATGGATAAGAGATTGTTCCCTCCACCCCTTATGACTCTCCTGTGCTAGTATTTAATCATGCTCCTTTTCCAGCAAGTGAAGAAAATATTCCAGAAGAGGAATCTGATTCCCAAGAGGATAAAATAGATCAAATCTGCAATGGGGATGAGGTGACTCAGTTATTCAATGAAGAAGAAACAAATGATAATGGCCCCCTAGATCAAGAAGAAGCTTATGTCAAAGAAGTATAGATGTTCCAGCGGCAGGGTTTAAGAGATATGCCTCATAGACACCCGCAAGCTGGGGGACCTTTCACCACCTCTATTCCTCCTAATAATTTCAATATCCCTCCAGACCCCAATGCTAGTAATAATCTATCCTTTCCACATGTTTTCAGACAGTACCTTGCAAAGGAAGGAAAAGCTCAAACCGATCCATAGAAAGAGAAAGTTGTTCAAGCAAGTAAAGATAAGGTGGAAGAATCTTCTAGGGAGATCCCTACGAATCTAAGTGAGGAGTAAATGGCCTTATATGTCACTGAGGAGTTCAAGAAATTAAAGGTAAATCTTTCAACATTTGAGTTACTAAGGTTCCCTGTAATTAGGAATGTAGTTCTAGGTACTTATGATACACACCTAGTGTCCTTGGATAAATCTTCCAGTGAGGGTATCAGTAGGGTTTCTAGTTCTTACTCTATGAAGACGCAAAACCAGGCTCACAGTCGGACTAACTTGCCCCCTGGAGATAAAGAAAGGAGAAGGACAAGACTCAAGTGGCCCAGGTAGATACTTAGCCAACCTTGTTCCAAGGGAAGACAGAGACCCCACCATTCATTATCTTTGTGTGCATATTCGGTAAGAATCTATATAATTGTTTATTGGATTCTGGTGCTTCTACTAATGTGATGCCCTTCGGAGTATGTAGAGCTTTAGGGATTACACCTGCTGACTCCCAGAAGAAGGTAACTCAGTTGGATAGAAATGAAGTAAATGTGGTGGGAGAATTAAATATGATTCATATGTAGGTAGCTTCTGACCCAATGATTCAGCAGGTTATCAATATTCAGGTAGCTGATATCCCTTATGCGTATGTCTTGATTCTAGGAAGAGATTTTACTAAGGCCTTAAATGGATATGTATCTACTGATCACTCTCATATGTGGCTTCCCTGGAAAGGGGTACCAAATCAGATCAGAATTGAATGAGAACCGAGAATGAAGTATATGATTACGGAGTACCAAAATACTTCAAATGAAGTTCTGATATTGGAAGTAGGCATGGGAAATTATATGCTGTCCACTTAGTATGAGGAGTCAGACTCAGAGGAGATATTGATGCTATATACTATGCTTGTTGACATAGAGACAAAACCTAGAAATGCTACTGTTCAGATAAAATTGACTAAGACAGAAGATGATTTTGAAGATAATCAGATTAACCTATTGGACAGCTTCTAGGAATTCATTAGACAATGCATTAAAGATCAAGTTCACTTGGGCAGAAGGACAAGCTTTGAAGAATTACTCTTACCGAATTGGTGTAAAGTTCATAATGCTTCCCATTCAGAATCAGAGTGTTGTTTATGCCAAGCAGCAGTGGAACGAGTATAGAAATGCATAAATCCAACCCTGACAGTTAAGATGGATATGTGAAACCCTCAGGAAGACTATAAAGGAAAGAAACTTATGTTGTCTGAAGAAACCTCTTACATTAATAAGCCGAAGGATGTGATGAAGAGGACTGCAACTGCTGAATGCTGGACTCTCAGATTTGATGGATCCAAATCCAAGCATGGAGATGGGGCAGGGTTCGAACTGATCAGTCCAAAAGGTAAAAATTTCTTTGCAGCCCATAGACTTCAATTTCACTGTACTAATAATATAGCAGAATATGAGGCATTAATTCATGGACTTCTTATAGCACTCAAGAAAAAGGTTAAGATTTTGCAAGTTTTTGGTGATTCTGAATTGGTAATTAAGCAAGTAAAGAAACAATATTCATACCACGATAGGAGAATGACTAATTATAGGCATAGAGTATGGGACCTCATTAAGGGATTTGATGCCTTTAATATTCAACTAATACCACGGCAGAAGAATCAAACTGCAGATTCTCTAGCCCAGGCAGCAAGCACTCTGTAGCCTTTATCTTTGTCAGGTTTGAAAAAATTTACTATAGAGTTGACTCCTGTGCCATCAGTTCTAGACAATGTGACTAACTTTCAAGTGTTTGAAGACGACAAACACATTCTAGACTTTATCACAAACACAGATTTTTTGCTTCTCAAATCATTGATGAAACAAAACTCTAGGAAGAAGAACTGGATTTGGAGGGAGTGATGAATCTGAAGTCTAATACTATTCCAAGGGGGATGGTACAGTTGGAACGAATTTTTGATATGGATAAAATTAGAGATCAAGAGCAAGAGTTTAAGAAAGAATCTATCAATGGATAGTGTGATACCTACAATCTGGGAATTGAGGATAATGCTAAGAACATTTTTATTGGCAAGGTATGCACTCCAGAAGAAAGACAAGGAATAATTGAAGCATTGCATAGCTTTTCAAATATAGTAGCCTGGAGTTATGAGGACTTGAAAACTTACAATACATCAATCATAACTCACACTATACCTCTGAAGCCAGGTGCTAAGCCTTTCAGGCAGAGACAGAGACCCATCAACGCGTTACTAGAGCCACTTATACAGAAAGAAGTTCAAAAATTACTATCTGTCAGAATCATATTTCCCTTTAGGCATTCAACGTGGGTGGCGAACCTAGTTCTAATAAGAAAAAAGAATGGAGAAATTAGACTTTGCGTTGATTTCAGGAACTTGAACAGGTCATCAGAAAAGGACAACTATCCAGTCCCTTCATTGGATGAAGTACTTCAAGTGGTTAATGGATCTTAGATGATGTCCTTTCTAGATGGTTATTCAGGGTACAACCAAGTAATGGTCTAGTATGAAGACAGACACAAGACTGCTTTCACAACTAAATGGAGTACCTTTTCCTACAGGAGGATGCCTTTTGGACTCATTAATTCAGGGGATACATTTCAAAGGGCTATGGATATCGCCTTCAAGGATATCATAGGAAAATGCATCATTATTTATATGGATGACCTAACTGTCTTTTCAAAAAATAGAGGGGACCACATCTTTGATTTGCACAAAGTGTTTCAAAGATGCAGGGAATTTGGCATATCTCTAAATCCTAAAAAGTGTGTTTTCAGAGTGACAGAAGGGAAATTGTTGGGACATGTCATATCCGAAAAGGGAATTGCTATTGATCCAGAAAGAGTGGAGGCCATACTCAAGATTCAGCCACCTGCTAGCAAAAAGGAGATGAAATCTTTCTTTGGCAAGATCAACTTTGTCAGAAAATTCATTACTGGATTCACTGAAATTGTGAAGCCATTAAATGCTATGTTGAAGCAAGATGCCAAGGTCAAATGGACTACAGAAGCAAAGGAAGCATTTGCAGAGATCAAAAGAGTCATTGTTGATGCTCAAGTATTGGTAAGTCCTAATTACAGTAAGCCCTTTTACATCTATTCATTTGCTTCGGAACATTCATGTGCGGGAATGCTGACTCAAAAGTTTGATGAGGGAAATGAGCATCCTATTACTTTTATGAGTGCACCATTAAAAGATGCTGAACTGAAATATCCAAGTGTGGAAAAGTAGGTGTATGCCTTGGTCAGAGCAGTAAAGAAATTCAGATATTATATCCTTAGGAATAAGGTCTATGCAATTGTCCCAGATCCTGCAATCAAGTTACTTTTGATGCAAAATGAGTTAGGTGAGCGTAGAGCTAAGTGGGTGACAATGCTACAAGAGTACGATATTGAGATCCAACCCATGAAGTTGGTAAGAGGACAAGGACTTACTCAGACTATGGCTGAAATGGGGCCTGAATTGACTGTCCAAAATTATAGCATTGAGGAAGTTTCCCCAGATGGTTGGTATGATGACATAGTTTATTACTTGCTAAACCAATGATCTCCAGGTCATCTTAATGTTGTTTAGAGGAGAGCTCTGCGATTAAAGAGTGACGGTTTCATGCTAAAGGGAGTTGTTATGTACAAGAAAAATCATGAAGGCATTTATTTGAGGTGTCTTGGGAAATAGGAGGTTGAAAGAGTGATTAACGAATTTCATAAAAAGTATGGCATTGGCCATGGGTCTGCGATTGCCACAGTAAATCAGATTTTAAGGGCTAGGTATTATTGGCCCACATTGTTCAAGGATGTTCACCATCACATTAGGACCTGTCACATTTTCCAAATCGCAGCAACAAGGGAAAGGTATGCAGCGCTTCCACTTCAATCGGTCACTGAGGTAAGACCTTTTGCTCAGTGGGGTATGGATTTCATAGGCCCCATCAACCCATCATCTTCTGCGAGACACAGGTACATTCTAACTATTACTGATTACTTCACAAGATGGACTGAGGCTTTTGCTTGCAGGCAATGTACATCTGAGGTATTGATTGATTTTCTAGAATCTTCTATTATTAATCGATTTAGATGCCCAATTATTGTTGTCTGTGATAATGGTCCTGCTTTTGCATCTTTAAGATTTTCAAATTGGACTTTTGATCATGGCATTATTATAAGGTTTGCATCCAATTACTATCCCCAGGGTAATGGCTTAGCAGAGTCCTCTAATAAGAACTTATTGACTGTTATCCGTAAGCTATTGGAGAGGAACCCAAAAGACTGGCACACCCAACTTCGATTTGCCCTCTGGGCAGATCGTACAAGGCTTAAATCATCCATCGGAACATCTCCCTATCACTTAGTATATGGTCTAGAGCCAGTATTCCCTATTCAACTCAAGATTCTAACCTTGCAGTTTATTAATGAGTTTTATGACGAGGGGGATAGAATGGAGGCTAGGTTGACAAAGCTACTACACCTTGAGGAAAAATGAGACAATGCCCTTGAGAACTTTTCCAAACATCAGGGGGTAGTTAAGAGGTGGTTTGACAAAAGGGCCAAGGTCAAAGCCTTTAGGATCTCTGACCTTGTGTTATACTGGGATAAACCTCATGATCAAAAAGGGGACCATGAGAAATTTGACAAACTATGGCTTAGCCCATATCAGATTGCTGAAATACTTAGAGATAATGCTTTCCGTCTGAAGACTCTCAGGGGAGAAGATATTCCACTGCCTGTCAATAGGCAATATTTGAAACATTATTTCCAATCCTGAGTTGTTTTCAGCTCCCTGCTTTGTATATAGTTAGTTTAGGTTGCTTTCTATCATTTTGCTTTGGTTAGAGTAGGTTTTCTTTGGTTTGTTTTCTTTTGGTTTGCATTGCTCTCGCTCTTGGTTCCTTCTCTTTCTAGGGATCCCTTGTTGCATTTGTATGACAGTGGTGGCAAAGTAGGTGTGGTGTTCTTAGTATTTCCCTTACGAACTTTAATCACCTTTCTAGAATGTCATGGTATTAATTCTCCACCCAATCTCACATGTCCTTGTGTCTAAGCCAGAGGGTCTCTTAGTCAGATCGAACAGGAATACATTAGGGTCTCATATTTTCAAATATTAAAGACATCTGCAGTTGCATAAGGTTCTTATGGAGTTTGCACAAGTGAAAAAAAAAATTCTGCTCTAGTTCCATTGTGGTTCTCATCCCTGAGTGTGAACTTCATTGTTCGCAGGTTGGAGTGAAAACAGTAAAACGACAAGCAATATCAGCAAAGAAAGAAATAATATTGAAAATTTAAAAGTTTGAATTCAACTCATCAGGGGAATCTAGATATCTCTATTGGGGCTATGGACACCTGGCTGGCAATAGAGCTATGTTCAGGAGGATCACAACGATAACCTCGTCGGGGCTATGGATGCCTAACTGGTAGCAAAGCTCTATCCAGGTTACTTTTAGAGTATGAATCTTTATGTAGCTTTTTCAGACCAAGTTTGGTTCCTGTTGCAACTAAAGGAAGGTAATGAATGCATGTGCACACACTTCAACCCTAGTGTAGGAAAGTTTGGGTGACTAGGGGTTTCTTTGAGTTAACCATAGGTGGTGACAGGATGGATGAGTTGAAACCATAAAGTTCTGGGTTCTTGATTCTAGTTTGTCATCGAAATGCTCTGGAACATTTCTCCAGCGGAGTCGCCATTTGTTGTGCAGTTTTGCACACACGCCCCACTTGGAGTAGGGACCTTCTTTTGATTTCTAATGTTTCTTTGACATTTGGTTTTTATTGGATTTGTCTTTTCAAGGTCTTGGGATGTTGGTCTTGTTGACTTTGGTCTTGCCCTGAGGATTGAATTGGTTAAACTTGATTTTTATTGAAAGTCCAGGTTTTGACCTGGGTCCAGGATTTTCAAGCTCAGTCGGATTTTTCTGGGTCCTGGTCCATTGTCTGGTTATGGCTGGATTTTCCGAAGTCTGGATTTTTGCTTGAATCCAGGATTTTCTGGCTCGGGCATATTTTCCTGAACTTCGTTAAAATCCCAAAGGGTGCATTATCAGCAAAATTCTCATCCACCCGGATTGTCCGTCTGGCTTGGTTTTTCCAGAATTTTGTCCTAGGCTCAGGTTTCCAAATTTCTTCGATAAGTCTTGTCGCTCATTAATGTTTGAAGTACGTCCACTCTAGTGTGAGTGTAGGTGGATTTAAGGCCTTTTGGGCATTCTTTTGATTTCATTATTTCATCTACTATTTTCTTTGGCGCCTGAGTTCGTTCTTCTTCAGCTTTGATTGTTGGATTCGAGCTACTTGCATGTGGATTGCTTGAGTGCTGGTGTTGAGTTTTTCATTGCTAGGGCACATTGTTTCACAGTTGTTTTCTCGAGTTTGAGCCTCATCCATAATTGATCCATGGTAAGTCGTTGTTGACTCCTCCATTTGTTTGCACTTTGATTGAATCTTTTAAGTTGATTGGAAGTCCCTTTAAGTTGGCCCTTGCTTGCTTCGTGATCATGTATTTATTGAACTAGGGTTTGACCTACCTTCTCATGGGTTTTATCACCCACACTGAGCATCTCCTCTTTTATCGATTGAATGATAGGTATATTCTTGTGGTTAGGTATTTCTGGTAGGGCCTTTCCTTCTAAGCGCATAACTTGCTATATATTGCAGGGTTAGGGTTTAGGTAGGTTCGCCTGAGTTTGCTAAGAGCGATGGAGTTGCCGCGATTTTCATGTCTCGAGTTTAGCTTGACCCTGTTTATACCTTGTGAGATCCCGGTGCTTTAGCTTGATCATTTTGAGGGATAGTATTTGAAATTCTGAGCTTACCCTAGCTTTCATGGCGGAGGTCTGGTTAGTGAAATTAGGGCATCATTGTTTTTGTCATGAGGATCAATCCTTTGAAGGTTTTGGGAATCAAAATTCATGTGCTATCGAGGTTTTGCTTGTTGGGATTGATTTTAGGACCATTGGAGTCCGCATAGGGAAGTTTGCATGATCATTCGGTTAGTGGTTTGCGCGTTAGCGATCCTCGGGTTTCTGAGGGGTCTGCAGAATTTATGCGTGCCTAGATTTTCCCGATTTCTACCAATCCGCGGAGTATGATGAATTCTGGAATTTTGAGCTATCCGCGGAAATCCGATCTGTCTGGATTTCTCCGATTTCCTGCCTAGTTCCATTCCTTTTTTATTTTCGATGTTGGAGATAATGAAGTAAATGCTAAATGATTATTTCTTGTTGCTAATGGATGGATTTCATTGTAGTTGCATAATTCTTTTGTCTGTATTAACAATTTATTTGATGTGTGATGTCTTGGCAGCAGGAGTCTGTCTGGGTCAGATTTCTTCGAATTTTTCCCCAGATTGTCCCATTTCCCGGATTACTTCATTTTTCCAGATTTTGAAGATTGATGATTAGTGATGGATTTTAATTGCTTTATGTGCTTTCTAGGCTAACCTTTGATTGGAATATGGATGATAGATGGATACTCATGAGGCTCTTTTCTAGGCTTCCAGTTGATGTGATCAGATTGTACAATGTCAAGTTGATCCCTGACCAGTTAGAGGATGATGGGAATCTAGTTCAAGATCATGCATATAAGTCGATTAAAGATAGGTCTATTGGAGAGGTAAATTGGGCTGAAAACAAGGTAACTGAGCTGGAAGAACTAATGGTTCCTTCATGAAATTTACCAAGTCATGTTTGAAGCACAAGGTATGGGAGCTGGAAAGTGAGAAGGTACCTTGTACCTTTAATTTAATGGGAAATCTAAATCCTCTTTCCACCTCAGAGGAATCCAATGAGGATGATTCCAAAGGAAAAGCTAAAGGAAGCTCACCTTTCAAGATCAAAATCAGAGGCCCTAAGGAAAGTGATCAGGAACAGAAAAGGAAACCAAAGGGAAAGAAGAGAAGCCGAACTTTGAAAATAGGAAAGTCTTCTGAAGAGGAAGAACTTGAGAAAGTAGAGGAAGAAGACACTCCTCCACATCCTAAAAGGATAAGGACAACTAGGGGCTCAAAGAAGAAAGATCAAGAAACTTCCAAGGATGAAGCAAACCCTCCAATGGTTGATGTGGAGAGCTCAGGAGAAAAGCCTCGGGTTTATTCAAGGAGGTCAAGGACTTCATCTCCTAAAGAGGCTATGCAAAAGATGGATCCTCTTCCGAAGGCATCAGCTGTGGAGCAATAGAAGGCTACTTCTCCTTCATTGAGTATACCTGAGCAGAAAGCCCATGAAGAGCATGAGACTAGCGGGGAGGCAGAACCATTCAAGGAAGGAGAACTCTTTGGTGCAACAACTGAGCTTGAGGTTGAAGATGTGGAAATGCACCCTTCTCCACTAGTACAGTATGAGGATTCACTTGAGAGCAGCAAGGATAACAAGTCTCCTGAGAAGGGGGGATGTTCCTGTTAAGACCCCATCACCTCTGCAAGAAGAAGAGCCCGAGCTAGGTAATCAAGGTGATCAGTCTCCTAAAAAGGAAAAGAATGAGACTGTAGAATAGCATGAAGAGGTCAAAACAGATGAAATCCGGGTGGATCCTGCTGTCCCAGATTGGTTGGATAAGGAGATTACAAGAAAGAAACAAGTTATTGTTGAGGACACCCCCTTGATTAGGATGAAATGTTAGCCAAGATTCGTAAAGGAAAGAAGAAGAAGATGGCTAAGGTAGTCTCAAAGATAGAAAGAGATGAATCAAGCAATAGGGTTATTCATATTGCCACCCCTGCTGCTGATAAGAGTAAGGATGAGGTCATCGGAAAAGATTATAATGTACAGACAATCAATCTTGAACCAGCTTCTATGGAATAGGATATTGAAGAGTATGAAGGGTCCAGTGCAGTAATAATTGGGAGACTAAGGAAGGAGACACAGTCCAAGCACGAGCTTAAAAAGGAGAATGAAAAGCTTAAGAAGTGTCTAGAAGACTTAATGAAGCCTTTGCGATTTCTGCACCCATCCTCTTCTGCTGCTACTAGTTTCTTGCCTAAGGAAACTATTTCTGAAATTGAAAGGATGAAAGCTTCCACTCAGACTACAATAGATTGGTTAAAAGATTTCCAAGTGAAAGGAGATGATGCAATAAAAGAAATCCTTTTAATTGGAAAGGATGCAGTAAGAGCTAAAGATTTATTATCGAGCATGTCTTATCTCAAGATAAGCAGTATATTGACCTTCTATTGCAAAAGGCTAAAGTGATCATGGAGTATGGTAAAGAGAAGTTGGTTGTAGATGGAGTCCTTTCTTCATCTAGAATTAATGAGCCTGGGGAATGGTTTGAAGCTTTGCAAGTTTGACAAAAATCCATTAGGAAGATCCATAAGCGAAATAAATAGATGGATGGTGATTTGACTGGTGCTTATGATGGATGTATTGCATTCTTTGAAATAATGACTGGTAGGAGGAAGATTGCTCCTAAATACCTGAGCTTAGAATAATTGAGGGAATGTTGGCATGATGTCTATGCCCCTGATTCTGAAAATGTGTTAATAGGGCATCAACTTGATGATGCGGCAACTTACTTGGCTGTGATGGACAAGTACCAGGAAAATAAGGGTGAGTGGGATAAAATTGTTATGCAGTCGAAGGAAGAAATTAGCTCCATTGAATGTCGGCTCAAGATCTTGCCTTTGCCACCTGTTGCTGAGTTGGATAGGGTGTTTCTGAAGGTTCAGGATCAGAAAAAGGATAAGGGAGGCGGTAGCTAGTGCAAATTTTGAGATTTGTGCTTCCCTACTATTATAGGGCATGTGTTGATCTGGGCTGCATTGAGGAGCGTGTTTGGGCCGACCTTGATGATGTATTGGCATTTAATGTGTGCCTTATTTTGAAATTCCTGAGGCCAACTTGTTTGGACTATTTTATTCTATTTTGTAAATGTTTGGCTGGGCCGACATGTTTTGAGGATCCTCTATAAAAGCATTCTTGCCTCATTGTCAGGGAGTTAGAAAAAAAAAAATCTAATAGAGATAAGCTAGATTAAGAAGGAGCTAGAGCATTTTGTAGTAGTGATAATAGTTAGTTCTTGAAGCAAATATTGTAACAGAACAGTGGAATTGTTGCCACATTTTGGTGATCTAATACAATTGAAGGCCTTGTGGTTTCTCTGGTGAATTCTTTTGTGTTAGTTTATCTTGCATGGTTCCTGTTGTTCCATCATTTGAGATTGCTTGAAGAAATTGGATTAGTGTTAGATTTAGAATTAGATTAGTTCGGTGGATAATGTTCATGATTTCATATTTGGAATGTTTGTAGCAATCTCTGGTCTATACTCTCAGTAACTATTTGATTGTAGTAGGCTGGTGAAGTCAACCTAGACCATACATCTATTTTGTGCTTAGTTCGATTGTGGATGAAAGTCTATGATTTGAAAATATATATACCTTAGAAGATTGCACCATTCTTGTGATATTGAATTGCGGGTTAAACAAGGATTGGTTATTTGAGATTGGTCCATTCCAAATATCTATCATTTGCCTTGTTCATCCTAGAAATAGTTTATATCTCATTATACCTTTGCACCCTTATCTTTTGTTGTTTCTTTATCATTTGGTTAGACTTAGGATCTAATATCATCATATTTCAATATTTGATAAATTAGAAAGATACAATTTGCTTGTAGTAAGGTCCGATTGTGATTACCAGCATTTTCACATTTTATCTGAGTTGTTTATGTATTGTCATGACCTTACACTCGAGAGACATTTGGGTGGTTTTCAGTAATTTATTGTTGAAGATTACCTTTCAAGAGAGATAGAATATTGTATTCTATCTGAGTTGTTTCTATGCAGAAAACACCATCAACACATATGAATACATGGTTTCCCTCATGTGCCTCAAGTATGCAATTGGGTTGCTTATTTGTTGACCTAGGTCATGTACTATTTATAAACCCTACAATACTCCCTAATGCTTTTGGCCTTCCATCAATGTACATAGCCACTCCTTTATTTTGATCCTTATCTTTTAGTTGTATATAATTTGTTGATAGTGCATACCTATGCATACTTCGTGTATATCAAACTAGCTGCATCCAATCTTTGTAACTGTAACAGGGTCTAACATACTCTATCAATTTAGTAACTTTGTTGTAATAGACCTTTATGTTGTCCATGCAAAATAGGCCCAAACCATGTAATGATGATGGTGCTATGCGATATATCTTCTTGTTGACACAAAAATCAATGTTTATTGGAGGAAGTTCCTTGGGTACCCATTGTTTCCGTAGATGTTTGTACCTCAAGGGCACCTCAATGTTGCCTATGCTCTCATCATCATAAGAACATGACCCCCCTTCAACAAGAAAAAATTCCATGCATTTACAGAATTTTCTTCAAATCTTTTGACGTGGTCTCTAGTTTATCTCCCTCTTTTAGACCTACTACATGTCTTGCTTTCATCTTCTCTTCCTAAATTTCCCTCACTCAAGGAAGACATATCTAAAAAATACCTATTTGGTGGTACCTGCACTCATAAGGATGTTGGATAAAGAACCTCAAAATGTATCAGAGTTTGTTTCTTTCTTAAGAATCTAGCTAAAGAGGGTAATTGGGTCCCCCCCTATCCAACATTCCTTCACCATTTTCTAGACACCCACAACATCTTTGAACCATTTATACTTTTCTGGATCTTGAAAAAAAAAAGTCCACTTTCATTAGTGTTCTCTTTCAGGCTTTCCCTAGTGCTGACATCTGTATTGTTCTTTTGGAGGTTTGGTTCAGTCAATGAAATATTCAAAAAAATTTAATGTCTCCTTATCTTTTTTTCATCTCTTATACTGGTGCAAGAGCACCTTGGCATAATTAGGCCTCTATGAAGCAATCTTTTGAAATTTGATTCAATTTTATTGTTCCTACTTTGTAAATCATGTTATTGAGTTATGTTTTTTCAAATGGGGTTTAATGTCAGATAGATCTTGGTTCTCATTTTCAACTTAGATATGTGGTTGTTTATTTTTGCTTTTGTGTAGTTGTGGAGTGTGGATGAATACTGTTAAAATGCAAAATGATATTATATTTTAGAAAATGTGATGTGGATTTGTGTACTTACATTTAATTTACTTTTTGTATAAATTTGGTATAATGCTTTGTGTTAGCAAGCAGTTCTGGCTTTATTGGTAAGGTACATGTTTTTAGGGTTTCAGGGTTGTCCTCATTATTATAGGGTTCCATAGTTTGATTTCAAGAACAAGTCTGAAGTGCTCAGGGAATATCCTTCTAAACTATATGTTATTTTTTCCTACTTTGTAATCACTATACTTGCAACAAGATTTCTCAATGTGGGGGAAAAATCACTTACAGTTATTGTTCCTTGGTCGATTTTCCCTTTTTGAGTGCCCTCACCTCTCGCTTTGGCTTTCCTCCTGCCAAATGGTTCCTAGTCTTCATCCTTGACTCAATGGCCTTGAAACACTCATCTAGTGAAGTCTCACAACTCTCCACTCAGGGGCTGGATGCAGTGGTTCTTGGTGCAAATCTCTAGTTAGGGTCTCAGTGCAATATGCTATGTTGTGCTCCTACGTGTGTGGGGCCAAAATTCAAAATATATAGTAAATGTTCTTTATAAATTTTAATTGACAACTAACCAACCTAGTAAGGAATGCATGTGATAAAATGAGATTGAGATTTCATACAAAAGTATCATATGAGTTAATAAGGTAAATTAATATATCCACTAAATATTAAATATAAATTGTAGAGATAAATATAACACCAAGGGAAGAACATGAATTAATTATGTAATGGCATAAAAATTAAAATCATCATGAATTAATTATGTAACCATATAATTCAAATATAATTCTATCAAGAAATCAATATCAAATAGATAATATAATCGCATAACTCATACATTTCAATGTCAATGATCTTCTTCTTCATCCAACTCTTTGTCTGTATCATCCAATCCAGATTCGACATTGTAAGGATTGGTCATATCATCATCATCGTCATTGATATCATTTTTGATAATATCATCATCCACATGGATATCATCTTCATGAACATTAACTCCTACATCATCATGATGTAGTTCCTCTTCTTCGACATCTTCGTCAGGCACATCATCAACTAACTGTTGATCCTGATCATCATCTACATCATCTTCTAGTTCTTTGGTATCTTCTTCTTCCACCACATTATACTTTAGCGACCTTCCTCTTGGATCATGTCTAACAAAAAATGACCAACCTAGTTTACCTGAAACCTCTAAGTAAAATACCTGCTCACATTAGCTTGGAAGAACATAGGGCTCATTTCCAGCTTGCTCGATTGACCTTGTATTAACCATGGTAAATCCATTATCATGTTCAATAACAGTTCTCTCAGGATCATTTTCATTCAATCGTAGCTTGTACCATTGGATGATGAACAAAACTAATTTGAAGGACTTAAAGTAACACTCAAGTAGATCATCCAAAATCCCATAATATCAAATTTTTAAGACTTTTGTATGTATGTCACTTCTAGATGAAACATTAGTCACCTGAAAGATTGCAGTTATCCCAGAATCAGAAGTTTTCTTTGTGTCATCCAAATTTTTGATTCAAAATTTATGACCATTGCACCACATAGCCTTGTGGTGTTTCACCTACAATATGTCAAACATGTAAAAATTATTGCATTGTTAGTTGATAAACATATTTATTCTTGGCTGAAGGTATGCAAAGAAAAAAAACTCAACATATATATACATCAATATTTAATTGAAAATAATTAAATAATATGGGTGATTAATATATTTATATGTACCTATTTATCTCTTAAACCATATGCTAAATCAATTTCCCTTGGTGCAACATGGGAATCTCCATTACAATGAGCTTCTTTAACCAATGAAGCCACACCTTCCCATGTTAATGCACGACCAGATTGTTGACATCATTCCATCCATACCATCATCGAATCCAAATTGTTTGCAATGTACAAATGTAGTGCATCCCACTCTCTACCAACTATATAAAAAAAATGAAATTCACAAAGGACGTATAACTAGTTAATTACCATGGTATATGACCTTAATTTATAATTGATGTACTTGAAAACCTAACATCCCACTACCAATGATCTTATTATATTTCCTAAGAAACCTCTGAACTATATGTATCCAAAACCCATTGTTCACACATTTCAAATTGAAGACATATAACATATCAAATGGCCTACATGTGTTGGAACTAGAATTTTCATTCAAAATTTTGATGGTCCTTTCATATGAAATCAAAAATAATTCCTTAAAAACCATTTTTTTACCATCCAAAAGGTCAAAATTGCCTTTTACTGCCTTACCGCAGCCTCCAATAAAGCAACTCACGGTAGCACGGTGGGTAAAGTAAGTAATACATGGTATACCACTATACCATGAAAGGTTGATGTCTTGCCCATGATAGAACGGGGTCATGGTTAATACTAATAGAGGGAACCACTATACCGCGAGGGGTTGAAATGAAGCCAACGGTAGAGTGGGGCCATGGTTAATACTAATAGAGGGAACCGCTATACCACGAGGGGTTTAAATGAAGCCCACAGTAGATCAAGGTCATGATTAATACTAATAGAGGGAACCACAATACTGCAAGGGGTTGAAATGAAGGTCATGGTAGAGTGGGGTCATGGTTAATACTAATAGAGGGAACTACTATACCGCGAGGGGTTGAAATGAAGCCTGAGGTAGAGTGGTAAGCTAAGAATAGAGGTAATAATGCACTTCCATACTACAGAGGAATGGAATGGAGCTCGCGATAGAGTAGTGAAATAAGAATAGAGATTTAATGAAGAACCACTATACTGTAGGGGATGAAAAATGTCATACAGTAGTGCGGTAATCTATCATTGGAGCACCACATCAATTAGCATCAAAGTATGAAATTCAACTCAATATGAAAGATTTGAATGATGAAGAACTTAAGATATGAAATTAATGCAGTATGATATCAAAATTTAATAAGGAAATTTGAGAATTCATGCACTCGTACTGGAAAAAGTTAAATACATGAAAGCTCAAATTACAACAATGGAAGAATTTTGTAGAGCGAGCAAAATTCTGGGTAAGTCTACTTATCATTCACTAAAACTTAAAAAATGGCACCAAAGAAATCAGAGGCAGGAACTAAAAAGGAAGAAAAATCTAGTGGAATTTCATTGTAGTCGCCATTACTTGACCTATTACCTATTTCAATAGATAAGAGTTCTAAGAAAGTCTTTAAGGATTTAGCTCAGGAGTGTAGGGACCCAATAAATTCCATAGACTAGGTGGATTTTATATTGGTATTTTTATAAGAACAGAGATGAAAGGGTTCTAGCGTCAAACCCATGGACTTTTGACATGGGAAAATTAGTTGTTCCTAATTTTTTTGTTGATGTTGAGCTAATTAGAGCCTTTTCCAATAGATATCATGCCCAATCAAAAAAGGTTAGACTTCCAGATGGTCAATGTCTAGTAAATATCTCGAGGGAAGCTATAATTAGGTATTTTGACCTAAACAGGCAAGCTGTCACTAAAATTGACTTGGGGAAGTTGGAGTAAGAATATAGAAGGTTGAAAAGGGCCTATATAACTAATGAAATCCCCTTACACATGAAAATGGGTGACAAAAATAGATTCCTACCCATTCACTCTTCAAGACTTGAACCCTTTCTACTGTCTGATGTTCAGACCTATTTCAAAAATACCTATTATGCATTATGTCAAATTCTTGGTTTTGATGTACAAGAGAATATGTCGATAGGGTTGATGAGAATGGATATGATTATCTAGCATCCTAAATCAAATGTGGAGTTTGATTTTGCTTCATTCATTGAGGAAAAAAATCATGAAGGTCTGTTATAGGTTAGGGAAGCTAAGGCCCCCATAACTTTTAGAAAGTACTCCTTATTATGTCATTTGATTCTATCTCAAAATGAAACAAAATGGAAAAAGAGGATGAAATTGAGTACACATGAGAATGGAGTTATGCTCCCAGTACAAATTTAGTGTTATATTTGGGACAGTAAGTGCAATGAAAGTGATCATGTATTTAGGGATGATTTTGTCATCAGACTGATTGCTCAGCTTGGTTTTCCTACACCAAGATTACCACAATCCCTAATGGATGTCATGAGACCCTTGCAATAAAAACTGGATCAAGGTTTTAGACATAAGTATGCTAATTGGTTTTTGATTCCACAACACACCATCATCATGGTATATGGTTGTGATCAAGCCCCTCATATTTTACAAAAAATTGTGCCTAGCAAAGTATTGTTTTTAGAATTTATGTGTAAAATGCTCTGGATGGAGCATGATTTGATGAAAAAATAGAAAAAAGGAACATTTCTACCTAATTTGATGGTATTTGAAGAATTTTCAATTAGATCAGATATGTTGGAGGAATTGCAGAGATTTATAAAAGCTAATTTTTCTCTCAGATCAGGGAAACAGAGAATATGTGATCCAAAAAGCCACATCAACAATATCAGAAGAACCCTACTCACAAAGAGGGCAATAACACATGAATTTCATTCAAAAGAGGATGTAATAAGAAACCTGGTCAATTTTGCAGATGTTTTTGAAAGAAGGAAAAGATGGTTAATGATGATGAGATGGGAGGATCAAGAGAGAGGAAAAGATAAGAAGTTCAAGGGGTTTTTTTTATGAGGACCCAGATTTGTTGAAAAGAATGCAATTAGTCCTTGGTAAATTTGATGAATTATCTAAAAAGGATCAAGAAGAGAAATCAGCCCCACTTCCTACACCCTAGCCACTAGCATCCATAGCCTCTACATCACATACACCACCTTCATCACTAATTCATCCATCTCCTCCATCTCAAATAGATGAGCCTCCTGCCAAGAAATAGAAGATTGGGTCACTAGTGGACTATGAGTCAAGTGATGAAGAACAAGAGGTAGTCTTAACTTTGGTTGAGATGAAAGAGGTTGTAGAGAAACATAAAATCCTTGAGCCTCATTATCCCAATATGAGAATATCAGAGGAGGCTATTGACGAAATGTAGGATGATGAAAGAATTATTGCTTCCTTGATATTCATGGAGGATGACTTTATCCATACTAGGGAGTTCAAAGATTTTTGGATAAAAATAAAGATGAGAAAATTTGATGATAGACTAAAAATTAACCTCATTGGAGTTGATGATTCAAAACATGCAGAAGTGCAGGCACAAACAATGGTAGAGTTAAATATTGACAATGTCAATATTACTCCTAAAGAAGCAAGGGAGTTAGTGTTGAAAAGTAACATGCTCATTATACTAGGAATGGACCTCTCCAAAGTGTCTCTATTGGATCAAATCAATGTTTAAGATGATCCCAAATTGGTTGCAAAATTTGATTCAGAAGAAGTATCAAGGATAGGATATAATCCAACCACCTAGACCCTTGCCCTATGGACGAAACATAAAAGCACAAGGAAGCCTAGGCTTCTAGATGTGGTGTAGGAAATGAGAGGGTTTGCTCTGGTTAGAACTATGAAGGACACTACTCCCAAAAAAGTAGCAACCATGACTGATGCATTCAATAATGTTTACAAGAGATGTAGTGGAAAGCATGGAAAAGAAGATGACAGAGTATGAGAAAAGACTCAAACTATCAAATGAGGAGATAAATAAGTTATTGATTGAAAATGTCAGATTGAAACAAAAATTGCAACAAGCCACACATGTAAATGGGAATGAAATGGTTGTATATCATCCACTTGCTTTATGTGAAGATCCACATATTCAACAATTGAAAGAAGAGGTTGAGAAACTAAAGAATCATAATATGGATGACATCAAAGGGCACATCTTGAGTACCTTGGAGGCAATACTGAAAGATAGAGTTGAATTTTTAAAAGAGAAAACTATTGAATTTCATGAGGGCTTCAGTCATTTGGTAAAATCTCTGGAATAGATAAATACTAATTCCTTAGAGGAATTGTAAAAAAGATGGCAGCCCACTTACCATATCTTAACCACTTTGTGTAAAGCCACTCAAAGAGACTCTGATGCACCCCCAAGGTTGAAAACCTACTCAAGATATGGTAAAATGAATCATTGATGAGCATAATTATTTGATTGATATGAAGAAGAAGGTAGAAAATAGAAGGAATTCATTTGATTCAATAAAACACAGTTTTAGCCCTCTGATCATTAAAGGTGATGGTCAAATCAAGGATGTGGATGAATGGAGAAATGAATTTGATCAAATGGTTCCACAATGTTTGACACATACAGGGTGATGGTAATATCAATCTGGAAAAATTTCATGCTCTACTTGATGAAATTATTGTATTGGATAATGGTTATACAAAGTTCATTGTAGATGCCAAAAGCTTGCTCAATAGTAGATGGAAAATCCACCTGTCAAACTTCACTACTGCACAGGAATACAAGTGGCTAAATGATTTAACCATAAGCAAGTGGTAGGATAAATACCTCAGTTAAGATGAAGATTAATCACTATCAATGATGATTATCATAAAGTAAAATCTTTACATAGGTCTTTGGTGACTCGAGTACTCAGAGATTAACATAATTGTCATGTATTAGTTGTTAATTATTTCAGTTATATTTTACATGCTAGTTAAGTTTTGTTATCAAAAGTCATGTCTTTTGGTCCAAAGCTTATTGCCTCTCCTATAAATAAGAGAGACCAAGACCAAGAAAAAATTATTAAGATAGGAGTAGATAGAAGAAGTAGGAGAATAGGGATTGATTCAATGTTTACATCTTAAAGGACCAAGATGCACATGTAAATTTTTTGATGAAGTTAATGGTAAATCTCTAATTTTGTGACTCTATGTTGGTATCAATTGTTTGTTAAGTTAATTGAAGATATTTCCAGATTGTCTCCATATTTAATATTACTTTGTTGTTTAAATTCATATATCAAGCATATTTTCAAGTAAAGATTAAAGTCCTCTTAATTATTCATAGCAACTTAGGAATATTAGTTTGGATTATTAAAGAAGAATTTGATAATTACATCCCTTCCTGTTTATACAAGTTATAAACATAGAAGTTTGAAATAGTTTGAATTATTGCCAGTCATAAGTCATTTGTCTCTGGTTTCTACTTGAATCCATATACCCAATAGAGCACTAGTCTTCACATTTCATCACTTATTTTCATTTCATTTTAAACGTTTTACATCTATTAACTGAACATATTTCTTTGATACTACGTATACAATTTATGCTAGATTAGTAGTACATCTGGTCAATGATGTCTAGTTGTACTTTTCTATTTGTGTGTGGAAGATTCTTTCATTTGGACTAGTTCTCTGTTGTTTCTTTTCAAGCAATTGAAGGCAATTTAAAATGTATTCTAATTAGTCTCCATGAATATCTTATAATTACCTCTCACTTTCCTCAATCTACCTTTCCCCATTAGGTACTCCCCTTTGAATTTGTTAATGGAGTTGGGATCCCAAATGCGATCTACATGGATATTTGTTGCAAACTTAGGAAGATATCAATAATGTACACCATGGTCTGGTATACCATAAATACCTCCACCATAGAACCCTCTGGATGTGCTCTTTGTCTAACCAAAGCCTTCAAAAATTTCAAGTGCCTCTCAACCATCCACATTGACCTTCTGTGTATAGGTCCACACAATTCAATCTCCTCAAGTTGGTGTATGAGGTAATCTTCTTATGCATTGAAAAATGTTGAAGGTAGAAACTTTTGCATTTCACACATTAGACGAGGAATTTTTCTCTTCCAATAATTTATATCTTCTTTATGGATTTCTTTAGATGGAAACCATATACAAGTGATTCAAGGCACAAATATATTAACGAGATTTAACAAAAATATACAATATATTACATAACAAGCAAAATAAATGGAAAATATAAGATCTATACAACTAATTGAACAAATATAGCTACTTACCTCATGTATTTTCCAAGATCATATATAACTTGCTTGACATTGTTGTCAAAGTTGTCTGGGAGAGATATAGGTAGAACATACTGCAACAATTATAAAATGATCTTTTCATTATTTTCTCAAAACTAGTAAACATAATACACTAAAAAGTACATGTAGTATACAAATATATAAAATATACTAGAATAATTATCTTAATGAAGGTATGCCAATCATGCATTTTCATCCTTGACCCAAATTCACTTTTCTTTGTTATGATATTATTTATGTTCATAGCAAATCCTGTGGGAAATTGAATTTTTGTATGACTTCTTTTATAGCATTGCTTTGTTGCTCTGTTAATAATCAAGGAAGGGAGCTTATATTAATTTGGTCTCCAACGCTATTTAATTGAATGAAATTTTTCATTGCATGATTGGCTTCCTGAATGTTGCTACAAATTTTTTTCTTTGTCATGCCCTTCATCCAATATTTTCCTTAATGTTTTTGTTATATTCTTTCTGATATGCATTGTAACAAGCAAATGCACAATTTGTAGCTTCTCATAGTAGGGCAACCTACTAAATTGTCTGCGATAACTTTTCAGTCCCTGTGGAAGCCGACCATTAATTCCTTGACGACCTTCATGAAGCATATAAGTTAAACAAATTAACAATGACAATCATTGTCAATTACAACATGAGTAAACAAAATACAATATAAAAATATAAATTCCAAACATATTGTTTATAATAGATAAACAATTTGATTCGATGTATAACCTTGACGATTAATTCTATTATATTCCAACTTCCATAGGCGAGGTGTCATTCTTTGTGGTTTGATGTAGTCTCTTATTTCTCATTGAAAAGATGTTTTTCAGTAGTTCGATACTTATGATTTATGTGGAGGAAGTGCCTATAATCATCAAACACTTTCTTTCCTAAACTTGTTGAACAACGAGATTTCATCTTTGGACTACAAACTAGACATGCAAATTTTCCCTTTGTTTGAAGACCTACAAGATCATATATAATTGGATTAAATATGTCAATTTTTATAATTATATATAATGAATAGATTATTTAAAAAATATATATGATATCTATTTCACAAAATTAAATATCGTTAAAGTGTAGTCGAACGTTATAACATACCACAAAAATGTGTTAGCCCTGGGGCATCATGAATTATCCATACAAGCATTGCATGGAATTGAAATTGTCTTTGTCCTATTGGTCTAGAGACGTCATACATAGTGACGCCATTCCATAACTTTAGTAACTCATTGATAAGAGGCTCGATATATACATTCATATCTTTAACTTGGTACTTACCTAGTTGAATGAACATAAACATTACATAATTATTATAACCATTTTACTGCAATATATATAAAATAATGTACATGACTATTAAATGAAAAAAATATAAGTCATTATTCAACAAATAAGACAAATGAGATGCTACTATGTTAAAGAAAATTGATGTAAAAAAATACCTGGAACAATCAATGCCAACATTATGTGCTCCCTCTTTATTGACATCCATGGAGGAATGTTATTGTTGATAACAAAAATGGGCCACACCAAGCAAATAGATCTTAGCTCTCCAAATGGATTGACACTGTCCGCTGCAAATGAAAGCCTAAGATTACGAGGTTCTTCTTTAAAGTGTGGCCATTTTTCCTCCATGTCCCTAAATGTATAACCATCTATAGGCATTCAAATAATGTCATCTCCACTTCTATTTTGTGCATGGTAATCCATAAATTGTGCTAAGCTTTCGCACCTAAATAATCATTGCATACATGGAATAATGGGAATATAACAAAGATCCTTGCGAGGCACCTTTTTTGTTAGTAGATCTGTTCAATATCTCCTTATATGACATTCTGGGGATTCTGTTGTAAATTCATGTTGTTTATGATATATAATATGATCATTGGGACATGCATCTATTTCTTGATACTCCATTCCAATATCTTTCATAATGGCAGATAAATCTCAGTATGAGTGAGGTAAAATATTTGGTGGTGGTAATAAAAATTCACCTATCAATCTACAACAAAAAAATAATTTGTTAATATAAAGAATATTAATGGTACATATTTCATCCTTTATTTACTAGTGATGAACTAACAACAAAAATAGATGAAAAAAATGACATATATGACATACCTTAACATCCATGAGATTGCTATGTTGGATAAACTGTGCATAACCTTCAAGTTCACTAGCAACAATACAACAGAGAAAAGAGTTGTTTGGGAGCCTTCATAAAGGGGCTTGTATTCCTTCTCAAGTATAGGTAAATTATGAACATCATCAAAGTCATATTGATCATCATGATCAGTTGTGCCACTAAATGTTTCATGGATCAATGTATTTGTACCATCATCTTCAACTATGTTTTTTGGCACATGATCATCTTCTTTCATAGGATCGTTAACTTCATTTTTGATATTCATAGCTCCATGTTCCTCCACTTACAAAACCACATTTTTTGGGCTGTGTTAATCCATATCATGTGCCCTAGGGCCCCCACCTTTATAATAAATATCGACACAAATAAACCATGATCATAATCAAGTGATTTTTTATATATAAAAAAATGTTAAAATGATATAAACATTTACAAATTCAATCAATATAAAGACATATAATGAACAACTTACCAATGGATGATAATCATGCCCCCCCTTCAATGTGACTATGTTCTCTACAATGTTTCTCAGCTGTTGTGATTAAAAGTCTTCTTGTCTTTAAGCCCTTGCAATTATTGCAAGGACAATAACATTTCCCATCACCCTTTCTTTTCAATCTAGCCTACAATCTAGCAAGTGTCTCTTCATTTTGTTCTGCACTAATATTATCTGACATGATTTTTCTGTACCAAGCTTGAATATTTAGATCTTCAAAAAATATCAAACTCACACTCCAATAATTTTTAATCATAGACAGGTAACAAAATCTAATAATTATGATATTTTGCACCAAAAAATATCGGCATGCAACCACCCCTGCAAAAGAGAAGATAGCCTAAAGTTAATGACCCCAAAAACCATTTTAAAATGTTAATTCCAGAACTTATTAAATTCTAATTTTACTATTATTTCCAACCGTTAGACTCCTAAAATTAGAATATTGAACTTGCACAACAAAATCTAGAAATGATTCTAAAAATGCACAAGTCTAATCATTAATTTGATAAGATGTTGCTTTAAAATATGATATTCAAACGTGGAAGTACAAATCTAACTTCATAAATGAATTCTAGAAAAAGACAATGACTATCCTCAACCTGGTGATCTCTTCTTGATTTTTTTAATTTTTCCCAAGAAAATCGTCCTTTGTTCTCCACAAACTATAGCAAGTATAGGAAATTCACAAGTAGAGAAAATTCGCAAGTCAACAATTTGAACATGTTCATCGAAATTTCGATGATTTTTTTTGACGAAAATTAGGTTCATCAAAATTTTGATGAAAATCGGGGATAAAATTTTAAAAAAATGAAAATTCCACATTAAATATCACAAGTACCTGACAATACATCTAATTATCCATCTTTCGTCAAAAAAATTCATCGTATTTTGCAATCAAATGAGTTAGTGGTGGAATCGACTATGGGACATGCTTGTCATTCATAGATGGATTTTTTGGATATAATCAAATCTTTATCAACCCTCACAATCAGTACAAGACAACATTTACATTTGTTTGGGGAATGTTTTGTTGGGTAGTGATGCCCTTTGGATTGAAGAATGCGGTTGCAACATATCAACAAGCAATGACATTGATATTTCACGATTACATACACAAAATATTGGAAAACTATGTCAATGATATTCTAGCCAAATATCTACCATGACAAGACAATGTGAAGGTCCCCTGAAAAATCTTTGAGTGAATGTGAAAATACAACATGAGGTTGAATTTGAAAAAGTGCATCTTTGGGGTAGATAGTGGAAAACTCTTAGGGTTTATCATATCTCACAGAGGCAATGAGGTAGACAAATAAAATTGTTGCTATTATTAATATTCCACCTCCTAGAAGCATATCTCAATTGCTAACATTGTAGGGAAGAATTCTAGCCATCCACCATTTTGTTGCATCTCTAGCAATTCACACATTATCATTTACACATCTCCTCAAGAAGGATGTCCACTTTAATCAGAACAAAGATTGTAAATATGCTTTTGATATTTTGAAGGACTACCTTGCAACTCCACCTATTTTACAACCCACTATGCTAAACAAACTGTTCATCCTTTACACAACAGCTTCATCCCATGCTCTTACAGCATTGTTGGCTTAGCAAGATGAAAATGGTAAGGAACATCTTGTGTATTACATCATCCAAACTTTAATAGATTATTAGAAATGATACACAATGATAGAGAAACAATGTTTAGCTCTTGTATTTGCTACAAGTAAGTTGCGACATGTTACTTACTGAATGCAAAAATATAGGTGATAACAAAATTTGAACCTCTCAAACATCTTTTCAATAAAATAGATCTATCAGGATGATTAGCTAGAAATGGGTTATGTTATTGACTAAGTTTGACCTTAATTTTTCTACACAAAAAAAAATCAAAGGCCAAGCCTTGACCAATCAATTAGCCGACGCTCCTTCTCCCCTAGCATTACCCAATAAGGAAACATTCCCTAATGAGAATGTGTCACATATCTAGAATGATGAAAACACATGGGAATTATAGTTTGATGGATTTATGTGTAGAACGGGCTCCAACACGAGAGTTATAATTGCTCCACCTGAAGGAAAACCTATTCTCTTATCATATCGATTGAATTTCCTATGTACAAACAACACTGTGGAATATGAAGTTGTAGCATAGAAAAATGGATCTTTGGACATTTTCCTGCTCATTTGGGTCTTTCTTGTGGATGTTGGCTTATTTTTTCCTTGATTTAATGTTGTAATGTGGTCAACACATTCACATTAGGTATTGGGTTCTTGTGAATCATTAAGAACTTTATGATGCCTTATAGAAGTGTTGTGAAGTCTTCTAACACATTTTCACACTTTTCTAGGATCTTCTTATTATAATTCACTTAAATAACCTCTTTTTATCATTTACCAAGCCTTATTTCAAAGTATTGTAAAGTTTTGTAACAAAATTTCATACTTTTCTAGGTTTGTCATCAATAATTATACCATTCTTATGCTTAAATTGGCCCTATTTTATGACTACAGGCCTCACTTAAGTGTATTTTTTGAGAATAAACCCAATAAACATCATTTAAAATAACTTAATTTCTCACACCCACTTAAATGCCTTGAGTGGAAACCATTCACCATTAGGGGAAAATGAGTCTCCTTTGGCACAAAAATAAAAATAATTTCAAAATATTAATGGGTTTTCATTTCCTAAGACCTAAGGTCAGCCTGTGATGTGGTATTTTCAGGAATTAGGGCATAATTGTGTATAAATATGAGATTTTTCTATTCATTTTCATCCCTAATAATTCAAACAATCAATCAATCATTCACTAATCATTCAATCAAGCATTCTAGGCATTTTCAAGCATATTAGAGCTATTACTTGCATATCTTCATATTTCTATTCCAAGGGTTTGGTGAGTTGTAGCATTTCATGTTGTTCATTCATTATTCTCTTTACATTTTCAATTTCATTTTCAAGGGTTTAATTACCAACAAGGGGTTTGACCAAGGAAAACCCTTATTCTCTAACCCTTCAACCATTTCCCCCTCTATTTGCATGTGATTTGTAGGTCTCGTATGCAAATTCATTAAAGAGAAAAAGTGGAAAAGTCATCATCAATTTTTCAAATCTCTTCAAAGTGATCAAAACCCTAATTGAAGCTTGGAGAACACCTACAGGTCAAATTCTACAGTTTCAGATCCAGAAACCTATCAGGAGTAGAAGTGTAGACCGAGAGCTGAAAACTTCACTTTAGATTTTCCTGAAATCTGGAAGTGGACTGATATGCGATTAGTGGAATATGAGTATTGTTGTGCAATTTTCACACACGCCTCACCGGAGGCAGGGAACCTCTTTTTTCTTTTGCATCTCTGCATCTTGGCTTGGTCAAATTTTGGTTTTTCTCTTCTTGGGAGATTATTTTGGGATTAAGTCTAGATTGGGTTTGATGGAGGCAATATTTTGAGGCTCTAGGGGAAATTCACCTCTCTTGGAATTTAAAAATGGTGATTTTGAAGTGAATTTTCAATGTTATACGTAAATATGTTTGCACCCCTAGATAGAGGATGAAAAATTAGGCTAGGTTGCTTTTTGAACTTTTTGAAAATTCCTTCTAAAAAAAAAGTTATGAGGTTTCGGGGATTTTGACCCTACAGGGAATTGGGGGATTTCTGTCCCTGATGGAAAATCCTAAAATTTCCATTTTGAAAAATTCCAAGACCCCCTCAAAACCCAAAATTTTCCAAAAATGGAAAAAATTTGAAAATGAATTTTTTTCCCAAAATGGAAAATTTTCCCTTGAAATTTTAAAATGTTCACGAAAATCAAATTCTGGAGAAAAAATTTTGAAAATAAAAAAATTCCCAAAATGGAAAGTTTCCATAAAAATATGTAAGTTTTTTAAAAGGCCAAAATTGTATTCAAGTTTAATTTGGATTGGATTTTTAACATGTGAGCTACTAATGATGATATCTGTTTTTTAGGATTAAATAAATCAAAAGGGAAAATTGCATAAGGATTCATGCCAAAAGGGGAAATATTGAAGAGTTCAATTCAAATATTAAAAGTGGGGCCAACATCAGAATCAGTGCCCAAACTATCTACAGCTGGAAGGAGTTTTTGGAAGACATGTGAAGCTAATTTCATCATCCAATCAGAATTTTCATTAATGACAGACTAGCATAATATTATTTTCTCATTGTTCCATGATGTAACTACTTTTATGCAATTGGATGATGATGTACCATGAGCTCCCAAATTAAATGTAACAGCTTGATGCTTCTAGAAGTGCAATTGCAGCCATTGGATGAATTAAATCCTGGCCATTGATTCAAAATGTAATTTTCTATAAAAGGCCAATGCCTTCCCATTTGTAAAGGGGGGTTAGATTTAGGGGTTAGAATAGCTGATTAGAGGCTATAAAATCCAGAATTGGCTAAGTTAGAGAAGTCAGTAGCTGTAGGAGAGAGGAGAGACTAGAAATTGTTATGTAATGTTGGAGAAGTTAATGCAATTGGATTGTTGATTTGGCAAGCTTTGTGTTACACTTTGGCAGTTTATGGTTTCTTGTTCTCAATTCTCAATGTTATATGTTAGATTTCAGTTCTTTTGCAATAATGGTAAAATGTTAATGATGTTGATTGATCTCCGGTCCATACTTTTAGCAATTTGTTGATTGTAATTTTCCATGTAAAGTTAGTTTGGGCCTTATTTTGTGATAAGTTCAACTGTGGATGCTTCTTTACATTGCGCCAGTTATTGGGTATGTGGATGAATATTCATATTCTGAAAATCTTCAGTTTCCTTAGAAGATTGCACCATTTTTGTAGAGTTGTGGGCTTGTCCTTGATCAAGTAGAGATTGGTTTTATTGGGGATCTGTCCATTTACAACATTCATCATTGTTGTGATTGATCTTAGGAGTTAGAATATAATCTCTTTCAACCCTTTCTCTTTTGATATTTTCTTTGAATTTGGGTTAGTTTTAGGATTAAAAGCATCACCATATTGTTGCATCTAATGAAAGTACGCTTCCAACATTATTCATTTGTAAGGCCCCTTGTGATTACCAACATTTTCACATTTATCACTGAGTTGTTTATGCATTGTCAAGACCTGACATTAGGGACCTTGGGGTTATCTCTTGAGGCTTGTTGATAGAGATCTACCTTTCAAGAGAGATAGAATACTTGTATCTTGTCTAAATTGTTGTGCAGAAAACACCATCAACAAGTACCACTTCTAGGCCCAAAACAAAGGTTTTTGCAGTTCTGAGTACCCTTATGTCTAAAACATGTTCTAGAAGATTCTTCCTAAAATGGGACTAATTCGCCCAGCTTGGTGTATGAGTCCCAGTGGGCTTTAATAGTGATTTCTATAGGATTCCAAAGCTCCTCTCCATCATTTTCTAGTTTCTAGGTGCACATCTTCAATTCCATTAATTTTTGTTACTATTTGTTTGCATTTCTAGGTCTTTTTCGTACAACATTATGTTTTCAAGCATCTTTCATTTCTTTAGTTTTCATTTAATAGTTAATATCTTTTATCAATTTTCAGCATTGAGGTCAGGGTATGTGCAGGATCATGATGGGCCAAAAAGTGGCGATATGATGGGTATGTGTAGGGTATGTGGATGATGACTTTTTTTTACCCAAAATTGATGAAACCAAAAGGGTTTTTAAAGGAGATTCTCAGCTCTCCACCAATATAAATTATGCTTTACTTTGAATTTAATAAATAATTATTATTCATTTTCTATTTGAATTACGACTAAAGTTCTGATTGATAGGCTAATTGAAAAACATGTATAGCTTTCAAACGGTATCACATTTTTTGAATCTAAAACATACGCCACATTCTATGCCTCACATACTATAGGATTAAAAAAGAAAAAATGAATTTCATAAATTTTTGACCAAGTTAAGGTGGTCAGACATACGTGATTTTTTATATTTTTAAAAAGTTTTAATAAAAAAATCATAATTAATTATTTACATGGAATTTAAAAAAAAAAAATTGCATCACATTGGCACATGAGTCCTCTACTTATATCTAAAATCTTATAAAAAATATTATCATTTTATTGTGATTAGGGTGGTTAGACAAACACGTACTTCTTATTTTTTCCCTAAAATTTAAGTACTAATGCATTGAAATTTCAAATTTTCACCAAATAGGTTTTTACTTTTTTTAAATAAACCTAGTAGTTTAGAAACTACATTCAATTTGATACATAATCTATTCTTACATATTTTTGAAATAATATAGATAACTTATTCAAATTTTTACATCAAGTTGCCTAACTCTAATTTTTCTGAATTTTTTGCCACTTAAGGGCTTCTTTTTTCCATGATGATCCTGCACATACCCGTCATTATCCTTAGATATATTTCAATTATATTAGCATTAGTCTTGAGTGAGCCATCACGGTTTTTGGTGTATCTCTCCTTTTAGGTGCAAACCCCTAAAAGTGTAAGAGAGCCCCATACCCAAAAATTGTTGGTTCATTTTGGTGAACGTGCATTTAGAACATCATTTTTTTGATCTAGAGTGCATTTACATCCTAGGAATACCTTGCATTACATTTTTCAGTATTTAATTTGCATCCTAGGATTTTTAAAATTGCATTAGAAAAAATCTCATATAGTTTGCATTATTACATTTAAATTCATTGAAAAACAGTAAAATTTTGCATTTTCATATCATATTTGCATCAAAAAACATAAAAAGCATAAAGTTCATTTCAAAACATTTGAAATTTTTCAAAAAATCACTCCCTGGACTCATTCTCCACCCTAGGTGAATTAGTCTAGTTGCATATTTTTCATTGCATTTTCTATCATCTATAGATAACTTTTTGAGTTTATGCTTGTTGTTTCTGCATTTTTGTTTTACTCTCCAAAATTTTAGTTATAAGCATTTCTTTGCTCTTAGTTTACATTGCATTTACATTCACCTTGTATTTAGTAGCCTTTGCATGAGTGTTTGGTGACTTATTGCTAATACCATATTGAGAATAAGTTCAGGACTCATGGTATCCCATGATAACACACTCGTTTTGGATCTTAGGTTATCTAGAGCTACCACACCTGGTATTGATAATAGTGTACTAGGCATGGATAATACCCTTAGAAACTCTTTGCATTTGGGCAATGACTTTTTCCTTGATGACAAACTATTGGAAAAACTCTTTCCTAGGTCCTTAAAAGACATAGCGTTGGAATGGTTCTCATCTTTACCAAATAATTCAATTTTTTCATTTAATGAACTTTTTGATGCATTTGTAAACCATTTCTAGGTGCATATGGCTTCGAAGAAAACCTTGGATGATTTCATGAGATGCAAGCAACATGAGGAAGAAAAGATCACTTATTTTATCTCACGCTATCAATCACTTTATTCCCAAATTGACGTCAAGGTCCCTAACCCACACCTTCAAAAGATGTTCATAGAAAAATGAAAAAGTAAGATTCAATAAAAGTTGACCATGATGAAATTTCATTCCTTCATGCACTTGTGTATTTCCATTTATGATTATCAAAATTTGGTTGGTAGTCACGATACCAGGTCCACTTCTAGCCATAGTGAGAAATTTGAACCTGCACACCAAAACAATTCCCAAACTTTTGTAAAACAAAACAAAGGGTTCTTTCAATTCAACCCCCCTCCACAAACAACTTCAACTATCAATAACCAAGTTTTTGGTGTTAAAACCACAATTCCCTTTAGTTATGGAGAGATGAAAATACAATTCACACCTTTACCTCATACCCTTCATAACACAATGTCCCAAATTTTACAACAACAAATGATTACCTTGTCTACCATCAAAACACCAGACCCTGCTAAGCCTTTACCTTTGAGCTTTAAGTCAAATGCTTATTTCCATTGTCATCACCAAAATGGACATTACGCAAAGCATTCTAAGTGTCTTAAACATCTTGTGAAATACCTCATTGATTCCAGTCATCTATCCATTGTGGGGTTCAATGATCAAGGTAATAAGTTTGTTGCCCCTCTAAATTAAAACTTGCAAATTTTCACCGATCCAATGCCCAAACATAATATTTCATTTGTCAAATCTAGTGAAACTACAAAGAATGATGTGATGAATGTTGATACATATGATGAACAACACGATCATCTTCCACATATTACACATGTTAATCCTATGGATGAAATGGTAGGTACAATAGACGTTATCCCTCGTAAGGGCCAACCTAAGAGCTCTATTGATATTACTTTCTCCTCTAAGGATATACTAAAAAATCTACCCGATAGTCCTCTTTACATAGCTGACCGTATCTATAATAAGCCCACTAACGGGATATTAATAGATCCCACTTGTGGAGAGAACGTGATCACTGATGGATTTTTAGTATTACATGAACTTTATCAAGATGACTATGACAAACCGAAAGCATGGATCAAGACGCACAATGGTTTTTCTCTCCCTATGATAGGATCAATTGTCCTTCCATTACAAATAGGACCAAAAACATTATCTGTCACATTCTCCATCATCCTGCAATCAGACTAGTTTCATTTGAGGCTAGACCATCGATGGCTGCACTCAATGAAAGTTGTCCCTTCAGTTGTTCATAAATGCCTAAAGTTTCCATTTGACAATGAAATATTTACTGTCCACCATAGCCGCTTTAACCCTTTGTCTTCTAAAGGAAATTTTTCCTTAGAATCCTTCTAGACTAAGCCCATGGAACCTATAATGCCATGACAAGACTTCTTTTTCATAGCCTACCAAAAATTCAAAGCCAAGAAAATAGTAGAATTGTCTCTCTGAAACATGTCCTCAACTACTTCTGAAACTCCTATCATAGACAAAACCATGGTTCAACTCAAACAAGAACCACACAACCAAGATCAACCAACAACACAAACTTCACCTACATTATCCAAAAGACCAAGAGACAATGATAGCAATCACATCATGCTACCTTGAATAAAAAAAATTTACAAAGAAAAAGAGAAAGTGGATGACCAATCTCCTATGTTCCTTCTTTTCCTTCCTTTCGGGATGACAAGAAACCTATGGTTGATCAACTCAATCTTACATAAACACAACTTCAGAACAAAACCAAAAGAAATAGAGGTTCTCGGTAGCATCGATGTTGTCATTGTGCACTTGTTTGCTAGTTACATGAACCTACCAATGAAAATAAAAATCCAAATTTGACATAAGCAATGCATGAAAATCCTCCTCCCCACCTATCACAAAGTGATCCAATACAATAATCACAACAAGATGTGTCCTCTTCCTTGGGTAATATCATCCATCCTCCTATTGTGATTAACTTGGATGACGATGAGGAAACAACTAAAATTGAGGAAGAGATACATAATGAATTAAACACATTGTTTTCCTCGACTATGAGCTTAACTGAGACATCTCCTAGACAAAGTGACAAACCTGGTACTTCACCTAGTTCAACACTTGCTCTTGTCCCTTTAGCCAGTTTTTCATCTTCTAAATCCAATGAACATGATTGGGAGGTAGATGACTTGTGTTGTGTAATTTTCGCACACATGCCCTGTTGAAAGTAGGGACCCTCTTTTCTTGATTTTCTTTCTTGTTGGTTTGTCGTAGGGTCCTGAATTCATCCCCTTAAGGGATAAGTCTCTTTGTCTTGGTCTTGTTTTGCCTATGTACTTAATGTTATATCTACATTTGAGATGTCATTCTACAACTTCATGATGATTTCTTAACTCCTTGAGGCCGACCCTAGCTCAAAATTTTGAATTTGACAAAAAATTGGCTAAGTTAAGAATAAGTTTAGTAATTATGAGGTACCTCAGATTACCCGAACCTTAATCTGGCTGGGTAATCCGAGCTACCTTGGATTACCCAAGTTTGAGCTCCTATCGAGTTCTAGAGTTTTCTTCAGATGTACATGGGCATTTATTGCTTGCATAATGAGTTTTAAAAGGGTCAATTTGGGGAATATAATGAGGTTAGAGTCACCAATTGGTCATTTTGCATTTGTGTGAGTCTAAAGTTGAGAGAAATTTCCTCCATCTTGCATTTGATCCAAGCTCCAACATTGGATTTTTTTTCTCCGAGAAATCGTTCTAGGGTTCGAGAGAATCCATTGTTAGTATGTCATTGCATTTACCATTGTTGAGCATCATTTAAAGGTATGCCTATGGTATTTCTTGAATTGTTTTTCTTCATTTCAAGCTTTATGGTTAATCTCTAGTGTGGAGTCATTTATTGGTTCGAGGTTTTTTATTTTTTGTAGTTATTTGCTTTGCTATCTAGGGTTTTAATTCTTTTAGGGTTTGTTTTCAAGAGTTAAATGAAGGTGTTGAGTCAAATAGGTTTGGGTGAATGAGATTTATTGAATACCCTTGAAACCCACCCCATGCATTTTGTCTTATGATTGATATTGAGATCTTGAGGTGTCACCCTGTTTTGAACAATAATTCAAAAACCCTAGTTTTTTGCTTGCATATTTAATAAAGGATAAATGAAGTTAGCACTTATTGAATAAATTTTTTGACTTGGACTTTGTCATGGAATAACGATGATTTAATCCTAAATTGGTGAATTGATTATCATTTATCATTTTTACATGAAGTAGAGTTTCGACACATAGTAAAATTTTGACGATTGAGCTAAGCTCAAAAATTTTGAGATAGCTCAGATTTTCTGAGCTCTAATCCACTTAGAGAATCTAAGCCCCCTTAGATTATCCAAATTCTATGTGCATCTTAAACTATGAACTCGAAGGGCAGACACTTAGCAACTTTTTGATTCCATCTTTCGATCGGTGATTCTGAGTCACCTCGAATTACCTGAATGCTAGTTCACCTGGGTAATTTGAGACCCCTTAAAGTAGCTGAACTTCCTAAGTTTAGACTCCCAGCGCATGAAATGACTTGAGTTTTGAAAGAATACATTTTACGAAGTGTTCTCAAAGTTATCAATGGTTGAATGTGTTTAGTTGTAGCAGTGAGCTCCGTCTATCGAATATTCCAAGTGATTAGAAGTCCAAATGTGGTAAATATTTTTATTCCAAGGAATCTGAGCTTACTCAGATTACCTGAGCTTTAGTCTAGCCAGGGAATCCGAGTTTGCTCAGACTACCTGACCTATCTCCATTGGTCCCTAATTTCAAGTATTCATGATGAATGCATGGGATTGTTACGATGGTTTCATTGATTATTGTTTCATTTAAGTATAATTCACTTTCTTATCTTTGAATAATCTAATGAAGTGAATTGTTTCATTTGAATTTATCATTTAGAGCTCATATTGATGTTATAAGGTCTGCACTTAATTATGTCATTTATCTTACATTGACAAATCTTACTGAATGATTGGCATGTTGTTTGCATTTAGGTAATTATGGCTTTTCTCTAATAGATGTAGGAAAAGTTGAGCCTCGACAAAATCACCAAGACAAAGGTTGCTTTAGTGCAAGAGGAAGTAAGAAGAAGAGCTAAAAGGATGAAGTATGAGTTTAAGGGAATCTTTCCAAAGTCCAAGATTGCTTTTGCTTGGGCTAATATTGTAGACATGAACATGGGTCATATAGATTATGATGATTTTCAATAGAGGATGTTTGTCAATACTCCAACCTAGCTGGCTCAGATACTCACTCACACAGGTTTGGCACAAGTAGCAAGAATCCCTTCAACACAATTATGCCCAAAGCTTGTTTTGGAATGTGCAAGACACTATGAATCTAACACAAGGATTGTTGTTGGGCCACAAGGAAGAGTTATGGAAAATATCACTGAAGAATATATTGCAGAGGTATTCAATATTTCCACACATCACAAGTTAATTGAAGAAATTAACGTTGGGAAAGCAATCAAGTTCTATGATGAAGACCCCAATAGAGCTCTAGAGATCATGAACAATTCTTGGATATTGAAACCCAAGCCTCACTATTCCAAATGCCCAAGCAATTGCATAGAAGTGATTTGAAGATGGAATATCATGATATTATAACTCTCCTAGGTAGGGTAATGTGAGTAGAAGAAGCTTATACCTTTCATACTTGGATGTTCTACCCCATCACACATATTGTGGAAACTAATCGTTATCACTGGGCTAGAATCATAAGTAACAATTTGGATCCTTAGTTGAGAAGTGTGTAGAAGACTGACAGGTTTACAATGACATCATACTTGGATGTTCTACCCCATCACACATGCTATGCAAAATAAGCATTATCACTGGGCTAGAATCATAAGTAACAATTTGGATCCTCAATTGAGAAGTGTGGAGGAGACTGATAGGTTTATAATGACATCATACTTGGTGTACATGTTGGCAAGAAAGAACAAGTATAAGGGTCTCAGTTGCAAAGGGACATTGGGAAAATATATAATCTGGGACATATATCCTCAATTGCAGTATAAGAAATGTAATTATAGAAGGGAAAATGATGTATTCTTTATGTGTATTCCTGGATTGTTGCAGGGATCCCTTCATGTCAGAGTGTATGATGATGCAATGGATTTAATCAAGCAGTATGGTCAGTGATTCATTCAATTCTAGAGATTCACATACATCCACGTACAAGGTTCTCCTACTGTCCCATATAGACTGTCAAGGTATCCAACCAACAAGCTCTTAATGCTAGAATTGACAAGGTAGATGGTGGCCTTTGAGGAAGTTTTGCAGCAGGTTTTGAAGAAGGGATTAGGAGTAGAATTTCCATTGAGGATGGGAAATTTAGAGTCATGCCCTTCCATTCAAAGTGCCCAATATTTTGAAAAGGAGATGGAAAAATTTGAGTTGTATTCTCATACCAACATTAACAAGTTTGATCCATATGGCAAGGCCATGAAAAAAGAAAACAAAACATTCAGGCATAAAGACCACATAGAG
This sequence comes from Sequoia sempervirens, assembly GCA_007258455.2. Lineage (NCBI taxonomy): Eukaryota > Viridiplantae > Streptophyta > Pinopsida > Cupressales > Cupressaceae > Sequoia > Sequoia sempervirens. Next base: position 158,786,597 of record VDFB02271358.1, read on the forward strand.
GACTATTTGGCCAATTGCAGAGATAAATTTAATGTCATTAGAAGAAGATTTTCTAGGCTTCCTATCAAATTTATAAGGCTTTACAAGGTAATAGAGGTTCCTAATCAGGTACAAGATAATGATGTTAACTTAGTTCAATAGAAAGACTATGAGCCTTATAGGAACCAACCTCTACCACAAATAAACTAGTCAGAGGAAGAAGTTATAGACCTAGATTAGGTTATTGAACTAGTAAAGAATTACTCTAGACAATGGTTCAAACACCAAGTGCAAAATATGGAGGCTAAAGGAACTAGGTTTACATATGATTTGATGGGAGACTTGGAATCCCAATCTGAAGAAGAAGCAGAGGTTGAAAAGGAGGATACTGTTGAACCTCATAATGAGGACGAACATGAAGAAGGAGATAAACTAGTGTCCATTAAGAGAAGAACCAAGAGCCAATAACAAGTGAAGCAAGGAGAGAAGTCGTCTCCTAAAACTAAGAAGCCTCCTTAAGTTGGCACTACTATTGTAGAAGGGGAAAAATTACAACCGGTAAGGAAGAGAAGTTTGGTCATAGAAGGACAAAAGGCAGCTAAGGCCAAAAAAGGTAAAACAAATATTAATGCTCCTTCCTCAGCTAAGGTTGTAGAGATAGAAAGTTCTAGGGAAAATCCCCAAGTATATATTAGAAGAGGTTCTCCTAAGCATAAGGAATCTCTTGTAAAATAGATGAAATAAGTAGAAGAGAAGGTGCAAGATGAAGATGCACCTATTGATGATGAAAAAGAGAAAGTAGCTAGAAGAAATAATTCTCCTCCTCTTTCTCCCCATGTGAAAATATCACAGGAGTCCATCCATGAAGAGGGGAACATATCAAATAGCCCTAAACCTTGTGAGTCTGAAGATGAGGAGGTCTCCACTCCCACAAATGAAGAATGGAAGTAGATGATGTAAGAAATGGGGAAATCCGCCTCTGGTGCACAAAGTAGAAATGTAGAATCTAAAGTTATCCAGGAAAATAAATCCAAGTCTCCAAAGAAAGAGGTGATTACTGTACAAGAGGATCATCCTGAGATAGAGAAGAATGAAGAAGAGGTTGCTAATAACCCACATTTGGAAAGGAATGAACAAGAAGTGCTCTCTATAGGGTTGAATCCGGAACAATTTGTTGTCCTAGGTTGGCTAGAGAAAAGATTAAGCAAGAAGCCACTAATTGTGCAAGAAGAAGCTCCTAGCTAGGAAAAACTACTAGAATAATGGGGGAAGCCCAAACAGAGAAAGAGAGCTAGGGAAGTTTCTAAGATCTCAAGAGATGAATCTAATAACAAGGTTATCCATTTTGTTGTCCCTGTAAGTGATAAGTTTAAGGATGAGGTTAGGCCCTCTGATTACAAGGTACAAACTATTAATTAGGGGCCCACCACAAAGGAGAAATAAAAGGAAGAATTTCAAGAATCTTCTCAGGCAATTTTGAGGATTAGATAGAGAAACAAAAGAAAAGGAGACCCTACAAAGGAAACTAAATGATGTTTACAAGTATGTACAACATTTGATGAAGCCTTTACAAATTTTTGGGAGTGACAACACAATTCCGTAGGGACTGTTGCCTAAGGAGGCAGTATCAGAAATTGAAAGATTAAAATCCTCTATTCATAGCACTCATGGATGGTTGCAAGATGTCAGCAATAGATAAGATGAGGAAATTGAACAAATTCTTAATATTCACACCAATGCTTTTTATTTCTAGAGAATATTTCACAATTTGTTGTAGATTGCAAGAGGGTTGATGAATCAATTGTCAGTGAGCTAAGGAAAATTCTGTAGATACCCAAGGATGAGTTGGCGAAGTTGAATATCTTTTCTCTAGATGAAATTGGAAAGTTGAAGGAGTGGATTGAAGTCTGGAACTATAAGAAAGAGATCCTCTCCAAAGTGTTGAATAAAATTATGATGTTGTAAGGAAAGATGAAAGAAATATACGACACTTGTATTAGTTTTCTAGAGATAATGACTAGAAGAAAGAAATTTGGCTAGAAAAATATGAACATTAATAGGTTACAAGCATGGTGGCATGCTATGTTTTCTCCTTTTGATAGTGCTCCCATTACCAAGGATAATTTGGAGGATGCAAAAAATTACATTTCAAAACTAGATAAGTACCATCAATTAAAGATTGAATGGAATAAGGTGATGCCTTAGTATCTAGAGGAATACAAAAGTCATAAAACAAGGATTAAATTCATTCCAGTTCCAGATCCAATAGCAGGGAATATTGGAAAAAATCAAAGAGTTATCCAATAAATTAGAAGCCAGCAAGGAGGGAGAAAATAGCTAGCTTGTATCCACCTAGAATTTTGTGCGAGACATGTGACAATACAGTTGGAGGGTGACCTCAAATTTTGTGCAATCAAAGGGACATTTTGAAGAACCTAGGATGACTTAGAGGATGTTGCAAACATTAACTGTAATTTATTTTTATTTCAAAACTCTCTAGGCTGACCTGTCTCACCAACCTAATGTTGTAAACCCTAATTTTGGGCTGACCTAATGTAGTTCCTCTATAAATTAAGGCTCCAGCTTCATTTGTTAAGGTTAGATATAGTTGCAAGAGCTAGAATAGAGCTAGGAGTTAGCACTTTCTAAGATCAAGTGATGAGACATTGGGAATACATGAATTGTTGTAGATTTGGGTGATTCAATATAAGTAAAGACATTATTTTTTGGTTCTCTTTCTTTTGTTGTTTCACTTTGCATGGTTTTTGTTGTTCCAAATCTTTAAGGTTGCTTTGATATTGATAGTTGCATGTTATATTTTAGATTTATATTTGATGCATGGTGTTTATGGTTTAATATTTGAAGTGTTTGAGCAATCCTTGGTCCATACTTTTAGCAGCTTGTTGATTGTAAGTTGTTGTGTAAAGTTAGCATGTGCCTAAATATTGTGTGCTAAGTTCAATTGTGGGTATTTATTCACTTCAATTATAAAATAAGGTTGATTTGGGTGAATGATTCGTGATCTTCAAATATTTAATTCCTTAGAAGATTACACTATTTCTGTGAGATTGCAAATTTATTCTGGGTTTAGTAGGAATTAGTTTTGAAGGATTGGTCCACTTTGAGTTTCTATCATTTGCATTATTGGTCTTAGGTTTAGTTTAATTTTTTTAGAAAATCTCTCTAAAATCCTTTCATATTTTGCTATTTCTTTTAAAATATGGGCTAGTTTTAGGATTTAAAGCATCAATATATTGCAAGATCTGATGAATTTGAAGCTTCCAACATTTTTTTGTAAGGTCCCTTGTGATTACCAACATTTTCACATCATCACTGAGTTGTTTTTGCATTGTCAAGACCTAACATTAGAAACCTTGGGGTTATCTCTTGAGGCTTGTTGATGGAGATTTACCTTTCAAGAGAGATAGGATTTCCATATTTTGTCTGAGTTGTTATTGTGTAGAAAACACCATCAATAGATTGGCGCTAGAAGGAGGGCCTGAATAAGCAACCTTTATCATTTCTTATTTGCAATTTCTCCTGAGATATTTTGAAGAAGGACTAGATCCACACCAGGGGAGGAATATTTTTAGGAGTTGAAAGCCCCTACCAGGTTGAGAAGGACCAAGAAGAGGGATGAATCATCATCTTCTTAGCCCTTTCCATCTTCTCCATCATCCTCATCCTCATCTAGCCCTTCATCCTCCAATTCTGAGTCCATTCCCATTTAGCAACCCTTACCAGTCATTAATAAACCACTACCACCTCCACCACAATCACCCATGGATTTCTTGGTAAATAACCCATCACCTTTGACCTTTAATGACTACCATGTTATGCCTAAGAATCCTAAACACTTCTATTCTAAATTTCATGCCAATGATCCAAACAGGACAACTGAGGGGCACATCTAAATTTTACAGACATGCCTTAGGGATAGGGGAATTGGGCATGAGGATTTTGCATGTAGGATTTTCCCTTATTCCTTGGGAGAAGATTCCTTTTATTGGTATAATCATCTCCCTATTGGATCCATTCATAATTGGACTAAGCTAGAAAATGCCTTTCTGTAGAAGTTCAAGGTGCCCATCAATTCCAATGAGTTGTATCTGTAGTTTACTAAAGTAAAAATGGAGATTCATGATCCCATGGGGTCATTCAACAATAGATTTTATCATGCATATACTAGGTTGCAACCACTGCATGTTGATAATGCTACTGCCCTCAACATTTATATTAAAGCCCTTCATAACCTTACTGCTACTTTCCTCAAAATGGAGACCAAACCCTCCCAATACCTTGTTTGCATCTTATAATGAGGTAGTCAAGGTTAGTACTGATCTAAGACAACACTTATCAGGACCCTTGCCATCTTTAGGACCAGCTACTCACCTAGGGAAAGTTCAAGCACTTAATTAGGCTTTGACCAATCACGCACCTATCATGAATCTGGTACCGTAGCTACATTTGGTCCCACACCTAGGTCCTCCAATGAATCAAACCCCACCAATTCCTAATTACTCATAGAATGCTAATCAGCTAGTTCACCCATAGTAGTAGGCCAATTTCCCATCTTACCTACAAAATTACAAGCTATTGCATCAGTCTCTCAGTTCAGGGACACCATCAGGATTTCCTCAAAATAATTCACGACATGCACCTTACAATAATCCTGATAAGGAAAGGTTAGATGAGCTAACATAACAAGTTAAGAAGCTAAATATGGAGGTAACTTATCTGAGGAACCAGAATAGTCAACTTCATGCTGCCCAGAGAAATATGTAGTCCAATTACAATAGGGAAAATAGAGACTTGACACAAGGATATGGACAAAATTTTGATAGAGGGTAGCAATCTAGGCAAAATTTTGATAAAGGACAGTCATCTGGACAAGGATTTGATAGAAGACAGCCACCAAGCAGAATAGAACCTAGAATACTAGGCTCAATAATGGAGGTGTTCCTACTCCATTAGATCAACCTGCTAATAATCAAGATAAACCTTCAAGCAGTGTCTACTTGGCTGAAACAACTCTGTTGGGATGGTGTAGGCTCCACAAGACAAATCAACATTTTGAGTTGGATGGCCTTGAATTCTAAACTACTACATCCATCTTCTAGCATGAGGCTGAAAATAGCTCAAATAAATAGGAGATAGTACCCTTTGGCTTGTATGACACATCAATATTGGTGTTAAACCATGCTCCCTTCCCAAAAGGTGAGGAGAATGTACCTGAGCCAGAAGCTAGTGAACCATATGATGAATCAAAACAAGTGTGCAATGGAGATGAAATTTCACAGTTATTTCAAGATATCACTGAGAACAATAACAATCTCGTGGATGAGGAAGAAATAGGTGTTGAATAGGTTCAGATGTTCTAGCAACCAACAAGAAAAGATATCACATTTCCACAATCCATATTGATTATTGCTAGATGACTTATGGATTTGATTGTGTGAGAGTTTTTGCATCAACATTTCGGATCACACTTTGTGATCCATTATCAAGATAGTTGAGAGCTCAAGGAGAAAAATGATAAGTTGCAGACCAAGAATTACCTAAAAAGACCAAGGGGAGGGATGAGGGAGAGAAGGGGGGAACACAAAATAAAAACAAAGAAGCTACCAAATAGGCTACTAGGACCAAAAGGATAAAATAGACACAAGAGAAAAATTTAGAAGAAAATAAAAGGAAAAATAAAATTGTCCAAACAATAGGAATTTCTAAATTCCTAAAGAAAAAGAGGCAAAAACAAAAAGAAAATTTGAAAGGGACCACTAAAGAGAAACAATTAAAAACCCCTATAAAAAAGAGACAAATGAAAATATTATATATATATATATATGAATCTGAATAAACAAAAGCTTAAATAAATAGATAATGCATATATATTATTTATTTATTTATAAGAAAAACACACACAAAAAATAAAAATTAAACTCAAAAAGGTTTAAAAGATATAAATATATATATAAGAAACAAAAGAAATAATATATATATATATATATATATATATATATATTATAAAACTAAGTGAATATAAATAAACAATTGAATATATATATATATATATATATATGAAAAAACACACACGGGAAAAGTATAAAAGATTAAACCCCAAACAAGGTAAAAAAGATGCATTAGAGAGAAAAAAATAATTAAAATAAATAAAAGAACTTGATTAATTAATTAAAAATGAAAAGGAACAAACAAAAAATTAGAAAGGCTGGAAAATAGGTTAAAAAGGAAAATAAATATCTAAGTTCCAAAAATGAAATAAAAATTAAAAGAGAAGGATGGACAAGAATAGATTCAAAGAATACAAATGAGAACAATTTAAGAAGAGGGTAAAACAAGCACATGAATAAACAAAAAAACTTCCTATAAAAGAGGGAAAAAGAACCAACTAAAATGAAGGAGAGAAAAGAAAAAGAGGCCAAAAATAAGACAAAGAAGACCCAAAAAAATTAGGAAAACACCAAGAAAGGAATGAGAAGATGCACAAATAGGAAAAAAGGGAAGAGAAGGGTAGGGTGGGGGGGATGGAAAAGGTAAGGAAAGAACAAAGGTCAAAGGATTAATGAGGGTTGGGCACCTAACGGGTTCTTAGGTTGGCTAACATAGGGTGCCAAGCAGGACTCAACCTCCACCCTTCATCGCGATTAAGGTTCAATGGGTGATTGTTGATTTAAATGGATTCTTTGAGTTTTCTCTTGAATAAGTTGTCCTCTTTGAACAAGATTTTGGTGTTTTCCAAACACATATGGTGTTTGGTAGCAGAGGAGTGATCAACTAGGGCTGATTTGACAACACGCTCATGTCTAATGTCAACACTATGCTCTTTGATTCTGGTGCTAAATGAGCAACCAGTTTCCTCTATATAAGGAATGCCACATGAGCAAACAACCTTATAAACTCTTGAGTTGATGGAAGATGTCCTTGGATTCTTTGAGGGAAGGGATATGATTTCTTATGGTTACAAAGGGATTGAACGCGCAATGGAGGAATTTTCTAAGGAGGATCTTAGAGATTTTTTGGGATATGCCCTCAATATAAGGAAGGGAAGCCCTCAAGAGATCACGGTGATAGTTAGGTTTGGACACGAAAAGGAAACTCACCTTAGCTTGGTTGAAGGCTCTAGATATTTGTTTGCTTGAATACCCATTCAATTTGAAAACTTAGCGCAAATGGGTCAACTCAAGATTTAAGTTATCTTCATCACAAATCTTGTAGGCTCTTAATGCTAGGGTTTTAAGGACACCACCTTTTTAGCAAGGGTGGTGATGAGAAGAAGAATGGAGGTAGAGATTAGTTTGTGTAGCCTTGCAAAACACACATCTACCAAGGGAACCATTTGGTTTTTTGAGAAGCAATATATCTAGGAAGGGGAGTTGGTTGTTTGATTCAATCTCCTTGGTGAAAGAAATGCAAGGAGCTAAGCTATTTAGGTGGGCATAGAATTCTCCCAAATTTTCCAAGTCATGGGACCAACAAACATTGGTGTCATGAACATAGTGCTTCCACCACCTTGGCTTGAGCAGGAAGGAGTGGAGAGTCATTTCTTCGAAGTGCTCCATGTAAAGATTATCAATGACAAGAAAAAGTGGAGAGCCCATGGCCAAACCACCAACTTGCTCATAGATAACACCTTGGAAGGATAAAAAAGTGGATCTTAAGCTTAATTCGACTAAAGTGGCAACCTCCTCACTAGATTTACATTTGAAAAATTTCAATGGAGTCAGGTATAGGGACTTTGGTGAAAAGAGAGACTACATCAAAACTCACAAGAATATCACTACTCTCTAATCTTTTTCCTTAACAAAATAGATAAAATGGGAAGAATTTTTTGTGAAGGAGTCTGAATTTCCTATGTAAGGTGCTAAAATTTTGGAAAGGAAAGAAGCAAGATTATAAGTTGGGGACCCTATTGTTGGAAATATTTGCCTCAAACTATACAGGCTGAAACCTCCATTAGAGTCAAGTTAGTGTGACATTCTAATTGTCTGGCCAACTAGCAGGTTTGTTTTATTCAGTTCTGAATAGGTCGCTGTGACCTTGTTATTGTCTTGCCGAAAGGTTACACTGTGGAGTCTATCGATGTAACATGGTGTATTCGTTATGACCTTATAGCACTTGGGAGACCTCTGGCCAAAAGGCCATTCAATCGTGTATCAGCAAGACACTTGGCAACTATGGTCTTTGGTGAAGCTAAAGGTTCTCGCTAAGATGTCTTAGAAAAGTGTTAATTTCTTGCCGACAACATTTAATCTACGGTCGTCGGGGTAACTCATGTTGGCTCGGTGAGAATTCACCACGAAAGCAAATGTTACGCCGACAGTGTTTGGTTTCTTTCATCGGGGAGACTTGGCTGAAGGAAGTGCCATCGGTAAGATGTCCTACCGAAGTGAATATGTCTCGGCGATGAAGACTCAAGTGTTAGTCTTTAGTGTAACTCTTGTCGAATGGTGGTCATCAGTGGAACACTGTGTTTTCAGTAAGAAGTCCTTGTGACTCTGATGAGTCTCGCCGATGTTGAAGAATCTTTAGGGTAACTTAATGATCATGGGGAAACATCTCGGTGATAAGCTCTTGTCTTTCCAACTATTCTTCAGAGCTCGTTATGACTTAATCTCATTGGTATAATGTCACACCGAAAGCTATGAGTTTGGGCGACACCGATACATGTGAAGAACGTCGGCGTGATATCCTGGAAAAAGCGATAGGTCAGGGTGACTGCATGATGACTCGGTGTATCTCTTGAAGCTCGATAGAACATCTTGGCGACTACGATGACTCTTGGCGACATTAGTATGAAGTATATGTGGCATCGGCGAGACACTGTTAGTGTCTCACCGAGATGCCAATATAATATGAATTATGTTGATCGATTGACCATCCTATGTGGAGTCTCATGGATGAATCAGAGGAGCTAAAAGTGGAACCATTGGGAGTCTATTCGTTGCGACGGTTCTGTGAGGAAGCTTGATGGACATGGAACAACAGAGATATACTCTGTGATTTCAAATTGTAGTAGGTTGGTTCAATCAACAATAGAGTGTGAAGAGTTCAAACTGTATTAGTGTGGATTTGATTCTGTAAAGACTGAAATCAAAAAAAGTTCCTGTGCAATTTGGTTAATGGTGAATGCTGCTGTATAATGACACCAAAAAGATAAGTTTGGAATTTGTATTTAATTTCATTACTGTAATACAAAGTGATTTCTCTTGGTGTGGTGGGTTTTTCTCCCATAAGGGTTTTCCCACGTATATCTGGTGTTCATATGTGATTATCAAATACTCTATTTCTGTTGTCTATTTCTTAGTGCATCTTAATTGAACTATAATTGTAAATTTTAAAGTGTATCTACATTCTTTCCTGAGGTATTGACATTAGGAGAATTTTTTTCCACATCTAGTTTTCCTTACAAGCGGTATTAGAGCCTAGCCAGTTGTGTTATCCTTGTGGGTACGTTGGGTTTTTTTGTGTCAATTCTATTCAGTGAGAGTCTTGTATAGTTTGTTATTTCTAATTATAGATTAAGATGGCTAGTACATCTGGAAAGTTTGAAATAGAGAAGTTCAATGGTAGTAACTTTGAGTTGTGGAAACTCAAGATGGAGGATCTTCTTGTTGACCATGATCTTTGGATTGTTGTGGCTGGAGTGAAACCTACAGGCATGAAGCAAGAAGATTGGGACCTTGCAGATAGGAAGTCTAAGGGGCTGATAAGGCTCTGCTTGGTAGACTTAGTGCTTCTGAATGTGCATGAGGAGAAGACTGCATCTTCCTTGTGGAAGAGACTGGCGTCTATTTATTAGGGGAAGTCCTTGGTGAATAAACTATTCTTGAGGAAGAAACTATACTCCTTGAGAATGCAGGAAGGAGGGTCTATAGCTGATCATTTGAACGCATTTAATATGTTGCTTGCTTAATTGACATCTGTTGGTGTGAAGAATGAAGAAGAGGATCGTTGTATGCTTCTATTATGTTCTTTTCCAGACTCATGGGATCATCTAGTGATGGCGATTGGGAGTACAACATCTAGTTTCAAGATGGAAGATGTTGTTGCATCTTTGCTGTCAGAAGAGATGAGAAGGAAATCTTCTAAGATGGTGAAGGAATCTCTTGCTGTCAGAGGAAGACCAAAGGAGAAAGGCAAGAAGAAGGACAAGAAGTACAAATCAAAATTAGAGGGGAGATCAAAGTCTCCTGGCAAGAAGTCCAAGGTGAAGTGTTGGAACTGTGGGAAACCTGGTCATGTCTAAAGGGATTGTAAAGAGGAGAAAAAGAAGAAGGGCTCTTCTGATAATGGTTCTTCTCATAGTGATGGTGATGCCTTCATTGCAGCCTTGGCAACTTAGGCATCCGATGATGTTTTGCTGATTGATTCTGGAGCATCATTCCACATGACATCTCATAGAGAATGGTTCACAAAGTATGAAGAATACGATGGTGGAAAGGTGTACCTAGCAAGTGATTCAACTTTGGAGATTATTGGCTATGGAAGAGTCAGGATACAATTCCTTGATGGCAGAGTAAAGGGAATTAATAATGTTATGCACATACCAGGTCTGGCTCGAAATCTATTGTCTGTAAGTATGCTAAATGATATTGGTGTACAAGTTACGTTCTCTGGAAGTGGCTGCAAGATGACTAGAGGTTCAATGGTGCTAGCTAGAGGTGCTCGAATCGGTACCCTGTACAAGCTGGATGCACATGTTGTTCAATGTAACAGTGTCTCTGGAAAGTCACTGAAAGCTGCTCGTGAAGGTAAAGAGGGAAATATCCCTAATTTTGTAAACTCTATGGAAGTAAAACTTCCTGCAGAGAAGACTATGCTTTGGCATCATAGATTAGGCCACATAGGAGAAAAAGGTCTAAAAAACTTGAAGAATAAAAACCTGGTTAAGGGGCTTGAAGATTGTAATCTTGAATTTGAATTCTGTGAACATTGTATATATGGAAAGCAGCACCATGTTTCATTTTATTCCAGTCCTCATAAATCTTCTGATTTGTTAGACTATATTCATTCGGATGTGTTTGGTCCAGTAGATGTTCCTTATTTGTCTAAATCAAGATACTACATGTCATTCATTGATTATTATTCAAGAAGAGCATTTGTTTATTTCTTAAAAAGTAAATCAAAAGTGTTCAATCGATTTAAGAAATTTAAGAATCTTGTTGAAAATCAGATTGGTAGAAAAATAAAATGCTTAAGGACTGATAATGGCAGTGAATTCTATTCTGATGAATTTGAAAGATACTATAAAGACCATGGAATCAAAAGACATAAGACTACACCTTATACTCCACAGCAGAATGGAGTTGTTGAAAGGTTCAATAGGAGAGTGATGGAGAGCACGAAGTATGCTTAGTAGTGTTGGCTTGGAGGAGAAATTGTGGGCTGAGGCTGTATCTATTGCATGTTATTTAATTAATCATTCTCCAAATTCTACTCTTGTTGAGAAAACACCTTTGTAAGCGTGGTCTGGTAAGAAGTCCTCACTTAGACATGTTCGTGTTTTTGGCTGTGAGGCATATGCTCATGTGCCGGATGTGAAAAGATCTAAATTGAAGAACAAGGATTTCAAATGTATTTTCATTGGCTATAGCGCTATCATAAAAGGATACAAGCTTTGTAATCATGATACAGAGAAGGTTGTATATAGCAGAAGTGTAATCTTTCGTGAGCTGAAACCTTCCACTTTGGATCTGTAGTCAGAGACAAAGTCAGATAACAATAAGAATGTAGCAATAATTCCTCCTACACCTAAGAAAGAGGAATTGGAAATTCAAAATGTACCTGAAATTGAGGAGAGCTCGAGCAGTTCTGAAAGTTTTGAAGAAGAAGAACCTCAGCCTCAGCAAGTGAGGAGGTCAACCCAAGAAAGAAAACAACCAGATAGGTATGGGTTCTCATTGATTGATTCTACTTGTGCCTATGCTTTGATTTCTAGTACTGATGAGCCTAGGACTATGAAAGAGGCATTTAAAATGTCTGATTCAGATTCTTGGTTGGAAGGCATGGAAGAAGAGATGGCATCTTTAGATAAGAATGAAACCTAGAGTTTGGTGCCCTTTCCTAAAGGAAGAAAGGTTGTTGGCTACAAATGGGTATTTAAGAAAAAGATTGGTCTGGATGGTAGTGTAGAAAAGTACAAGGCAAGACTGGTTGCAAAGGGTTATTCCCAGGTAGAGGGAATCGATTATGGGGATATATTTTCTCTTGTAGCAAAGCTGACATCCATTAGATTTCTTTTGTCACTTGCAGCAGCATATGACTTAGAGGTTGAATAAATGGATGTGAAGACAACATTTCTTCATGGTGATCTTGAAGAAGAAATCTATATGTCCCAGCCTGAGCACTTTGTTGAGAAAGGTAAAGAAAAACTAGTATGCAAATTAAAGAAGTCTTTGTATGGGTTAAAGCAGTCACCTAGAATGTGGTACCAGAAATTTGATACATTTGTATTATCTTTGGGATTTGTGAGATCAAAATTTGATCACTGTGTATATTATAAAGCTGAAAGTGATCAAGTACTTGTTATTGCTATTTATGTTGATGATATGTTGTTCATAGGAAATAGCAAGCTAATGATTTATGATCTTAAGTCTTAGTTTTCTGCTAAGTTCAAAATGAAGGATCTTGGTGCAGCAAGGTATATTCTGGGGATGGAGATAACCAGGGACAAGAAGAACAGAAAACTATGGCTCAGTGAGAGTAAGTATATCAAAACTGTTCTTGAGAGATTTTGTATGAATGATTGCAAACAACTAGTGGTTCCAGTAATGCATGGAATGAAGCTATCTGTTGAGGACTGTCCAAAATCTCCTACTGAGATGGAGGACATGACCAGTGTACCTTATGCTAGTGCAGTAGGTAGTCTTATGTATGCAATGGTCTGTAAAAGGCTAGACATTTCCCAAGTAGTGGGAGTACTTAGTCGATTTATGGCTAATCCAGGAAGAATGCATTGGGATGCTATGAAGAGAGTGTTTAGATATTTGAAGGGAACTTCAGATTTTGCTTTGTGTTACCATGGGAATTTGGTTGAATCATAGAGGACTCTCAGCATTCGTGGTTATGTTGATTCTGATTGGGCAGGGGACATTGACAGCAGGAGGTCCACCAGTGGATACATTTTCATGTTGAATGGTGGTGCAATGAGTTGGATGAGTAAGTGGCAGGTTGTAGTTGCTTTGTCCACTACGGAGGCTGAATACATGGTAGCTACTCATGCTTGTAAAGAATTTGTATGGTTGAAAGGTTTGTGTTCTAACATTGGTTTTGATGCAGGGGAAATAACTATTTTCTATGACAGTCAAAGTGCAATTTTTCTAACAAAGAACCCTACTTTCCATGCTAGGACAAAACATATTGATGTACAGTACCACTTTGTATGAGATATGGTTGAGGATGGAAAGGTCAGTTTGGAAAATGTTGATACTCTAGAGAATGTTGCAAATTCATTGATGAAGCCAGTGAGCACAAACAAGTTCAGGTGGTGTGCCAGTTCAATGGGCCTTAGTGCCCTCAATTTTCAGTAAGTTATAATGTGCTCTGGAGGTGCCTGTATGATCTTCGTCAAGTGGGAGATTGTTGGAAATATGTGCCTCTAACTATATAGGCTGAAACCTCCATTAGAGTCAAGTCGGTGTGACATTCTAATTGTCTGGCCGACTAGCAGGTTTGTTTTATTTAGTTCTGAACAGGTCGCTGTGACCTTGTTATTGTCTTGCCGAAAGGTTACAGTGTGGAGTCTATCGCTGTAACATGGTGTATTCGTTATGACCTTATAGTGCTCGGGAGACCTCTGGCCGAAAGGCCATTCAATCATGTATCGACAAGACTCTTGGCGACTATAGTCTTCGGTGAAGCTAAAGGTTCTCGCTAAGATGTCTCAACGAAGTGTTAATGTCTTGCCGACAACATTTACTTTGTGGTCCTTGGGGTAACTCATGTTGGCTCAATGAGAAGTCACTGTGAAAGAAAATGTTACGCAGACAGTGTTTGGTTTGTTTCATCAAGGAGACTTGGCCGAAGAAAGTGCCATTGGTAAGATGTCCTACCGAAGTGAATATGTCTCGGTGATGAAGACTCAAGTGTTAGTCTTCGGTGTAACTCTTGTCGAATGGTGGTCATCGGTGGAACACTATGTTTTTGGTAAGAAGTCCTAGTGACTCTGATGAGTCTCGCCGATGTTAAAGAATCTTCAGGGTAACTTAATGATCATGGGGAAACATCTCGATGATAACCTCTTGTCTTGCCAACTATTCTTCAGAGCTCGTTATGACTTAATCTCATCAGTATAATGTCACACCGAAAGCTATGAGTTTCGGCGACAACGATACATGTGAAGAACGTAGGCATGATCTCCTACAAAAGCGATAGGTCAGGGCGACTGCATGATGACTCGGTGTATCTCTTGAAGCTCGATAGAACATCCTGGAAACTACAATGACTCTTGGCGACATCGGTATGAAGTATATGTGGCATTGGCGAGACACTATTAGTGTCTCACCAAGATGCCAATACAATACAAATTTTGTTGACCGGTTGACTGTCCCATGTGGAGTCTCATGGATGAATTGAGGAGCTAAAAGTGGAACCATTGGTAGTCTATTCATTATGACGGTTCTGTGAGGAAGCTCGACAGACATGGAACAACAAAGATATACTCTATGATTTCATATTGTAGTAGGTTGGTTCGATCAACAGTAGAGTGTGAAGAGTTCAAACTGTATCAGTGTGGATTTGATTCTGTAAAGACTGTAATCATAAAAGGTTCTTGTGCAATTTGGTTAATGGTGAATGCTGCTATATAATGACACTAGAAAGACAAGTCTAGAATTTGTATGTAATTTCATTACTGTAATACAAAGTGATTTCTCTTGGTGTGGTGGGTTTTTCTCCCATAAGGGTTTTCCCACGTATATCTGGTATTCATGTGTGATTGTCAAAGACTCTGTTTCTGTTGTCTATTTCTTAGTGCATCTTAACTGAACTGTAATTGTAAATTTTAAAGTGTATCTACGTTCTTTTCTAAGGTATTGAAGTTAGGATAATTGTTTTCCGCATCTAGTTTTCCTTACACCTATTGTGTCAACAATGGGTCTCAAAGGGATACCAACTTTATGAATTTTAGGCACGTTGTAAATGAATGGGGTTACTTCCTTGTTTGGTGTGAGATTCTTTTTGGTTGTCTCATCAAAAGAGGAGAGAGCCACCAAAGACTTAACTCTGTTTTAAATTTTGGAGCAAGGATTGTGAGAAAGGGTTTTGTAGTTACTAGTATCAGATAGGAGAACAAGAATTTTTGCAATATAGTCTTGCTTGTTCATAACAACAAGGGATTTACCTTTATCCACTTTGGAAAGGACAATATCCTTATTACTTAATAATTTATTGAAGGCATGCAACTCGGCTTTTGGAATGTTACATCTAGGAGGTTTGGCATGCCTTACAGCTACAACACAATCTTGCCTCACTTCCTCAATAATATCCACTGGAAGAGACCAAATGAAATTTTCAATTTCTACAAGTCTACATGTAGGATACCTCGAGGAGAGAGAAAATCCTATCCCTCTTTTTAGAACTTTGATGGGTAGGGGATCTAAGTTAGTGTTGTAAATATTTACCACTAACTTAGAATCCCAATCACGAATCAGAGACTAATTGAGGGAGTCAGGGGGCTTGGTGGGAAGGACAAGAAGTTTGTAGAGAAGAATGTGGAGGAGGACAATCACCCAAAACTAATGATAAGGGGGAAGAAAGTTTATGGGATAGGGTTGACTAGAAAACACAACTGGCACAAGGAGCAAGGGTAGAAATTGTTGAATGGGGAGGAGAGGTCTCAACATTTATGAGAGAAAAATACTAAGAGGAGATTGAAAGTTGAGAGGAAGAGGCCGAGGTAGGAGTAGTAGGCCTACAAGCTATGAGGGAAGGGCTCGAGGGGAGGCCTGATCCAATGAATTGTTATCACCATCATTAATGCAATGGTCAGTAAGAAGGTGAACAAAAACATCGTCCAAGGAGGAGGATGTACCTATAGCCATTGATTGAAGGATGAGGTTGGAATTTCAAGTGCTCACTAGACTGGTTCACCAGGAAGGAATAAGCAAAGAAATTTTCCTCAACTGAACTAGTCCAGTGAGCACTTAGAATTCCAACCTCATCCTTCAAGCAATGGCTTGTTTACAACAGCTACAAGTACATCCTCCTCCTTGGCCAAAATTTCTCTTCACCTTCTTACTGACCATTGCATTAATGATGTTGATAACAATTCATTGGATTGGGCATCCCCTTGAGCCCTTCCCCTCATAGCTTGTAGGCCTACTGCTCCTACCTTGGCCTCTTCCCCTCAATGTTCAATCTCCTCTAAACATTTTTCTCTCATAGATGTTGATACCCCTCCTCCCCATTCAGAGGTTTCTACCCTTGGTCCTCGTGCCAACCATGTTTTCCGGTCAACCCCAGCCCATTAGCTTTCTTCCCCCTTATCATTGGTTCTAGGTGATTGTCCTTCTCCGTATTCTTCTCTCCAAACTTCTTGTCCTTCCCACCAACCCCCTGACTCCCTCAATTAGCCTCCGATTCATGATTGGGATTCTAAGTTAGTGGTAAATATTTCCAATGCTAACTTATACCCCCTAGCCATCAAAGTTCTAAAAAGAGGGATAAGATTTTCTCTCTCTCCTCGAGGTATCCTGCATGTAGAATTCCTTGTAGAAATTGAAAATTCCATTCGGTCTCTTCCAATGGATATTGTTGAGGAAGTGAGGCAAGATTGTGTTGTAGCTCTAAGGCATGCCAAACCTCCTAGATGTAACATCCCAAAAGCTGAGTTGCATGCCTTCAATAAATTATTAAGCAATAAATATATTGTCCTTTCCAAAGTAGATAAAGGTAATGCCCTTGTTGTTATGAACAAGTAAGACTATATTGCAAAAATACTTTTTCTCCTATTTGATACTAGTAGCTACAAAACCCTTTCTCACAATCCTTGCTCCAAAATTTGTAACAGAGTTAAGTCTTTGGTGGCTCTCTCCTCTTTTGATGAGACAACCAAAAAGCATCTCACACCAAACAAGGAAGTAACCCCACACATTTATAGTGTGCCTAAAATTCATAAAGTTGGTATCCCTTTGAGACCCATTGTTGACACAATAGGGTCCCTAACTTATAATCTTTCTTCTTTCCTTTCCAAACTTTTAGCTCCTCACATAGGAAATTATGACTCCATAAAAAATTCTTCCCATTTTATCCATTTTGTCAAGGAAAAAAGATTAGAGAGCAGTGATATTCTAGTGAGTTTTGATGTAATCTCTCTTTTCACCAAAGTCCCTATACCTAACTCCATTGAATTTTTCAAATGTAAATCTAGTGAGGAGGTTGCCACTTTAGTTGAATTATGCTTAAGATCCACTTTTTTCTCCTTCCAAGGTATTATCTATGAGCAAGTTGATGGTGTGGCCATGGGCTCTCCCTTTTCTCCTATCATTGCTAATCTTTACATGGAGAACTTCAAAGAAATGGCTCTCCACTCCTTCCCACTCAAGCCAAGGTGGTGGAAGTCCTACGTTGATGACACCAACATTTGTTGGCTTCACAGCTTGGAAAAATTGGAAGAATTCCATGCCCACCTAAATAGATTAGCGCCTTTCATTTCTTTCACCAAGGAGATTGAATAAAAAAACCAAAGCCCCTTCCTAGACATCTTGCTTCTCAAAAACCAAATGGTTCCCTTGGTAGACATGTGTTTTCAAAGGCTACCCACACTAATCTCTACCTCCATTCTTCTTCTCATCACCACCCTCTCCAAAAAAGTGGGGTCCTTAAAACCCTAACATTAAGAGCCTACAAGATTTGTGATGAAGATAACTTAAATCTTGAGTTGACCCATTTGCACCAAGTTTTCAAATTGAATGGGTATTCAAGAAAAAAAAAATCTTGAGCCTTCAACCAAGCTAACGCGAGTTTACTTTCCACCTCCAAACCTAACCGTCACCGTGATCTCCTGAGGGCTTTCCTTCCTTATATTGAGGGCATATCCCAAAAAATCTCTAAGATCCTCCTTAAAAAAGGCCTCCATTGTGCGTTCAATCCCTTTGCAACCTTAAGAAATTGTATCCCTTCCCTCAAAGACTCCAAGGAAATCTTCCTCGACTTGGGATTTTATAAGGTTGTTTTCTCATGTGGCACTCCTTATATAGGGGAAACTAGTTGCTCATTTAGCATTAGAATCAAAGAGCATAGTGCTGACATTAGACATGAGCATGTTGTCAAATCGGCTCTAGCTGACCACTCCTCTGCTACAAAACACCATATATGTTTGTAAAACACCAAAATCTTGTTCAAAGAGGACAACTTCTTCTAGAGAAAACTCAAAGAAGTCATTGAAATCAACAATCACATGTTGAACCTTAATCACGATGAAGGGTGGAGGTTGAGTCCTACTTGGCACCCTTTGTTAGCCAAACTAGGAACTCGTCAAGTGCCCAACCCTCATTAATCCTTTCACCTCTTCTCTTTCCTTACCTTTTCCATTCCCCCCCACCCTTCTCTTCCCTTTCTTCCTATTTGTGCATCTTCTCATTCCTTTCTTGGTGTTTTCCTAGTTTTTTTTGGTGTTCTTTGTCTTATTTTTGGCCTCTTTTTCTTTTCTCTCCTTCATTTTAGTTGGTTCTTTTTGCCTCTTTTATAGTAGGTTTTGTTGTTGATTCATGTGATTGTTTTACCCTCTTCTTAAATTGTTCTCATTTGTATTCTTTGAATCTATTCTTTTCCATCCTTCTCTTTTTATTTTTATTTCATTTTTGGAACCTAGATATTTATTTTCCCTTTTAACCTATTTTCTAGAAAGAAGGTTAAAATCTTACAAGTTTTTGGAGATTCTGAGCTGGTAGTTAGACAAGTAAAAAAGAAGTACTCATGCCATGATAGAAGAATGACTATTACATGCATAGAGTATGGGATTTAATTGAAGGATTTGATGCTTTCAACATTCAATTGATACCATGCAATAAGAATCAAACTATGGATGCTCTAGCACAAGAAGCTAGCACTTTACAACCCCTATCACTTTCAAGATTGAAGAAGTTCACTGTGGAGCTCACCCTAGTTCCTTGAGTACTTGATAATGTGATTAAGTTTTAGGTATTTGAGGATAATAAGCACATTCTTGATTTCATTACAAGCTCTGTCATTTTCACTACTTAGATAATTGATGAAGTAGAGCCTCAAGAAGGGATCAAGAACAACATAGTAAGAAGGATTCAAGTAGTAGTCAATGTGACATATATAACATGGGAACTCTAGATAATGCTAAGAATGTTCTCATTGGAAAAGTATGTACTCCAAAAGAAAGAAAATGGATCATAGATGCGCTTCACACATATCAGGATGACATAGCCTGGAGTTATGAAGACTTGAAGACATGTGACACTTCGATCATTACACACACTTTTCCTCTCAAACCAGGTGCTAAGCCTTTCAGACAGAGACATCAACTGATCAATGCTTTGTTGGAACCAATTATACAAAAGGAGGTACAAAATTTATTATCTGCATGCATCATATTTCCAGTTAGACACTCTACCTGGGTTGCTAACCTAGTTCCAGTAAGGAAGAAAAATGGAGAGATTAAGGCTTTGCGTAGACTTCAAAAATATTAATCGGACATCAAAGAAGGACAACTACACTGTCCCATCACTGGATGAAGTATTAAAAATTGTTAATGGATCTCAAATGATGTCCTTCCTAGATGGGTACTCAAGGTATAATCAAGTGATGGTACAATATGAAGACATACATAAGACTGCTTTCACAACAAAATGGGGGACCTTTGCGTATAAAAGAATGCCTTTTAGATTAATCAATATGGGAGAAACATTCCAAAGGGCCATGGACATCGCCTTTAAGGATATAATTGGTAAGTGTATCATAATCTACATGGATGATTTAACTATTTTCTCAAAGAAATGAGGTGATCACATTTTGGATTTGTGTAAAGTATTCCAAAGATGCAAAGAGTTTGGCATCTCACTCAATCCTAAGAAGTGTATCTTTGGAGTAACTAAGGGGAATTTGTTGGGTCATGTCATTTTGGAGAAAGGTATATCTATTGATCTAGAATGAATAGAAGCCATACTAAAGACCCAACCTCCAGCTAGCAAGAAGGAAATGAAATCCTTCTTTGAGAAGATTAATTTTGTTAGGAAGTTTATTACTGGTTTGTAGAAATAGTTAAACCTCTGAATGCCATGTTAAAGCAGGATGCAAAAGTTGAATGGAGTGTTGAAGCAAACGAGGCTTTTGCAAAAATTAATAGGGCAATAGTTGAAGCTATATTATTGGTGAGTCCTAATTATTCCAAGCCTTTCTACATATATTCATTTGCATCTGATCATTCTTGTGTTGGCATGTTAACTCAGAAATCTAACCAAGGAAGTGAGCACCCCATAACCTTCATGAGCACTCCTTTAAAATATGTAGAATTGAGGTATCTCAGTGTTAAAAAGAAGGCTTATGCTTTGGTTAGGTGTGTGAAATTTTTTAGATATTATATCTTAAGAAATAAGGTCTATGCAATAGTGAGTGATCCTATAAACAAGCTCCTACTGATGCATAATGAACTGGGAGAACAAAGAGAAAAAAGGGTTACAATGTTGTAGGAGTATGATATTGCAATAGTGCAGAGGAGGGTCTTGTATTTAAATAGTGATAGCTACATGCTAAAAGGGGCTATCTTATATAAGTAGAATCATGAAGGAATTTATCTTCGTTGTCTTGGAAAGGAGGTTACTCAAGTGATGACTGAATTCCCTGACAAGTATGGCACGAGCCGTGGTTCTGGACTAGCTACTACACACTAAATCTTGAGAGCAGGATATTACTAGCCAACTTTGTTTAAGGACACACACAACCATGTAAGAACATGCCATGTGTGTCAGATTGTAGCAAGTAAGGAGGAGCATGTTGCACTTCCACTCTAGCCAGTAATTAAGGTAAAACCATTCACGCAGTGAGGATTGAAATTTATTGGTCCAATTAATCCACCTTCCTCGATAGGCCACAAGTACATCCTCACCATAACTAATTAATTTACAAGATGGACTGAAGCTCTTGCTTGTAAATAGTACACTTCTGAGGTAGTAATCAATTTTTTGGAATCAGGTATTGTGAATCATTTTGGTTGCCCATTTGGTTTAGTCTATGATAATGGTCCTGCATGTGCTTCTTTAAAGTTTTCTGGCTAGGTTTTTTATCATGGAATCATTATTAAGTTTGCTTCCAACTACTATCCACAAGGAAATAGTTTGGCTAAGTACACAAACAAAAATATTTTAATAGTTACCCAAAAATTATTAGATAAGAACCCCAAATATTGGCATACCCAACTCATATTTTCTCTTTGGGAAGATCATACCAAACATAAAGCCTCTCTAGGAACCTCTCCTTATCACCTTATCTATGTTCTTGAACTAGTATTTCCCATGTAGATGAAAATCCCCACTTTGCAGTTCATTAACAATTACTATGATGAAGGGGATAAATGTGAAGCTCATCTAACTAAATTTTCACACCTTGAAGAGAAAAGAGCTGAAGCGTTAGAGAACTTTTCCAAGCATCAGGGTGTTGTTAAGAGATGGTTTGATCAAAAATATAGATTGAAAGATTTTAGAATCTCTGATCTAGTCTTGTATTGGGACAAAGCACATGATAAGAAGGAAGAACATGGAAAAATTTACAAGCTTTGGATTCATCCCTTCCAAATCTCAGAGATATTAGGAGATAATGCTTTCCGTCAGAAAACTCTCACTGGAGAGGATATCCCATTGCCAGTTAATCGGAAATATTTGAAGCATTACTTCCTATCCTGAGCTGCTTACAGCTCATCCCCTGTAAATAGTTAATTTAGGTGTTGTTTTCTTTTGGTTTGATTTGCTTTGTTTTCTTTTCTAGTTTTGGTTAGTGTAGGTTTGTTTTAGTTTAGGTTTGGGTTTGTTTCTAATTTTTCTTGTGGTTTTGGGTTCCCCTATTCTCTTCTAGGCATGTTGCACTTGCATAGAAATCACTATATTATTGGGGATTGCTCTGAGTATTTCTTTTACAAACTCTAATCATCCTTCTAGGAAAATCTGGTAGAAATCTTTTATTCAATGTCACATGTGCTAAATTTTTTAAGTGAATGAGTCCTTGGATTATGTAATTCTAGAATGTGCTTGGATCTGACATTTATACACACATCTTAAGAGTCCTGAAGTTGTTGCAGGTTCCTTGCAAGGCCTGGTTAAGTGAAAAATATTATTTCTACTTCAGTGCCACTATGGTTCTCAACCCTGAGCTTGAGCTTCATTGTTCATGGGTTGAAATGAAAGTGAAAAGAAAGAATATCAAAAGAAAAAGAAAAAGAAAAAATCGAATATCAAAATAATTGAATTCAACCTATCAGAAGTATCCGAATATCTCTACTGGGGCTATGGAGGCCCAATTGGAAGTAGAGATATGTTTAGGAGGATCACAATGATAACCTTATTGGGGCTATGGACACCTGACTAGCAACAAGGCTCTATCTAGGTTGATTTTGAAGTTAGAATCATTACGTAGCTTAACCTTGCTGACCTTGGTTCTTTGCAATAGCTAAGGGAGGGAAATGAATACATATGCACACATTGGGATTCTAGCATAGGAAGGATATACTCATCTATTGATTTTGAAGCTTTGTTTATAGGTGACCTGATCTGAGGACTGAACCAGAATTCTAGGTTCTTGATTGTAGTTTGTCATTGAAATGCTCTAGAGCATTTCCTAGCAGGAGTCGCCATTTATTGTGCAATTTTTGCACACATGCCCCACTGAAAGCAAGGACCCTCTTTTCTTGCTTTTCTTTCTTCTTGGTCTGTCATAGGGTACTGACTTCATCCCCTTAAAGGATAAGTCTCTTAGTCTTGGTTTTGTTTCACCTATGTACTTAATGTTATATCTGCATTTGAGATGTCATTTTGCAACTTCATGATGATTGCCTAACTCCTTGAGGCTGACCCTAGCTCAAAATTTTGAATTTGAGGAAAAAATGGCTAAGTTAAGAATAGGTTCAGTAATTTCAAGGTACCTTAGATTACCAAACTTTAATCTGGCTGGGTAATCTGAGCTACCTTGGATTACCCAAGTCTAAGCTCCTATCGAGTTCCTGAGTTTTCTTCAGACGTACATGTGCATTTATTGCTTGCATAATGAGTTTTAAAAGGGTCAATTTGGGGAATATAATGAGGTTAGAGTTTCCATTTGGTCATTTTTCATTTGTGTGAGTCTGAATTTGAGAGAAATTGTCTCCATCTTACATTCGATCTGAGCTCCAATGTTGGATTCATTTTCTCTGAGTAATTTTTCTAGGGTTTGTGAGCATCCATTGTTGGTCTGTCATTGCATTTTCCATTGGTTAGCATCATTTCAAGGTATTCTTGTGGTATTTATCGAATGGTTTTGCTTCATTTTAAGCTTTATGGTTAATCTATGGTGTGGTGAGTCATTTATTGGTTCAGGGTTTCAATTTTTTGTATCGTGCTTTGCTTTGCTATCTAGGGTTTTTATTCTTTGAGGGTTTGTTTTAAAGAGTTAAATGAAGGTGTTGATTCAAATAGGTTTGGGTGAGTGAGATTCATTGAATACCCTTGAAACTCACCCCGTGCATTTTGTTTTATGATTGATATTGAGATCTTGAGGTGTCACCTTATTTTGTATGATAATTCAAAACCCTAGTTTTGTGCTTGCGGATTTGATAAAGGATAAATGAAGTTAGTGCTTATTGAATAAATCATTTGACTTGAACTTTGTCATGGAATAACGATGATTTAATCCCAAATTGGTGAATTGATTATCATTTATCATTTTTACATGAAGTAGAGTTTCGACACTTAGTAAAATTTTGACGATTGAGCTAAGCTCAAAATTTTTGACGTAGCTTAGATATTTTGAGCTCTAATCCACTCAGAGAATCTAAGTCCCCTCAAATTATTTGAATTTTGTGTGCATCTTAAACTCTAAACCCAAAGGGTTAAAACTTAGCAACTTTTTGATTCCATCTTTCAATTGGTGATTCTAAGTCACCTCATATTACCTAAATGTTAGTTCACTCAAGTAATCTGACACCCCTTGAAGTAGTCAAACTTCCTGATTTTAGACTCCCAGTGCATGAAATTACTCAATTTTTGAATGAATATATTTTGCGAAGTGTTCTAAAATTTATCAATGCTTGAATTTATTTAGTTGTAATAGAGAGCTTCATCTATCGAATATTCCAAGTGATTACAAGTCCAAATGTGGTTAATATTTTGATTCCAAGGAATCTGAGCTTGCTCGGATTACCTGAGCTCTAGTCTAGATGGGCAATATGAGCTTGCTCAGATTACCCTACTTGTCTCCATTGGTTCCTAATTTCAAGTATTTGTGATGAATGCATGGGATTGTTATGATGGTTTCATGGATTATTGTTTCATTTAAGTATAATTCGCTTGCTTAGCTTTGAATAATCTAATGAAGTGAATTGTTGCTTTTGCATATATCATTTAGAGCTCATATTGATGTTATAACCTGTACTTAATCATGTAATTTAGCTTACATTGACAAATCTTACTAAATGAATGGCATGTCATTGTTTGCATTTGGGTAATTATGGATTTTCTCTAATAGATGTAGGCAGAGCTAAGCCCTGACAAGACCACCAAGATGAAGTATGCTTTAGTGCAAGAGGAAGCAAGAAGGAGAGCTAAAAGGATGCAATACAACTTCAAGGGCATAGGGACAGAGTCCAAGATTTCTTCTGCTTGGGCTAAGATTACAGACATGAACATGGGTCATATAGATTATGATGATTTTCAATAGAAGATGTTTGGAAATACTCCAACCTAGCTGGCTCAGATCCTCAATCACATAGGTTTGGCACAAGCAATGAGATTACCTCCAACACAATTATTTCCAAAGCTTACTTTGTAATGTGCAAGACACTATGACTCTAACACAAGGATTGTTGTTGGGCCACAAGGAAGAGTCATTGCAAATATCATTGAAGAATATATTGCTAAGGTATTCAATATTGCCTCACATCACAAGTTAATTGAAGAAATTAACATTGGGGAAGCAATCAAGTTCTATGATGAAGATCCCAATAGAGTTGTGGACATCATCAACAATTCTTGTATATTGAAACCCAAGCCTCACTATTCCAAACATCCCAAGCAATTACATAAAAGTGATTTTAAGATGGAATATCATGATATTATAACTCTCCTATGATCTGTATAGGATCTAGACTATATGCATTATTAAATGCTTAACTTTTACAATGATTATTCCAAGTTCACGAAATTTGAATTCATGCATACATTAACAAATTTATGCATTAAAACTTCAAAGAGAAACTAAATACGAGAGAGAGAAGAAGAGAAGTGAAAACAACGTTTGATTACGGAGTTCGCCACAAATGTGACTACGTCTCCGGGTCCGCTCCAATTGAGTGAGACTGATCTGATTAATCTCTAGAAGATGATTACAAAAGGTCTTCCACCTGTTACAAGATTTTTGTCTCCTTGGACGATAATGAATTACAAAGAAATCCTTCAACAAATGCAACAAGCTTAACTAAGCTTCAAATGCATAAGGATCAAATTCACTATGACTTGGAAATATTCCCACGACTCTCTCAAAAATTCACTTGTCACCTCAGCTTCATCACTTGCATTCCTTCACCTTGGAAAATCAGCCCAAGAATTCTCTTCTTTGTATCACCTAGCACCGGTTTCCTTGAAAATTATGAGTAAAAAAATCACTCACACTCTCCCCTTTAAATACAAAAAATTAACCCAATTTGGCCCTTAACCAAAAGATTCACAATATTCCCCTTATCTCCATTTTTACATAAAAAAAATCTTCAAATCTTCCATAATTTGTTTAAGCCCTTCATTTTATTCCCCTCGGCTTTTATTGTTTTATTAGATTTGTTTGTTAATCCTTAAAAGGATTATTTGTTTTAGAAATTTGGGGGGGATGTTAAAATTTTAAATATATTCGGTTTGTGAACTTCATCGAAAACGATGGGGCTGCCAAATATATTCAATACCATTCGTTAGTGCAGCGGTGACTTATTATTTTGTTAGTCAAGTGGTTGAGGGGTCAAACCCCATGGCGTCCGTTTAAAACAACTTCTAATTAAAAATATAACAAAAAAAACCGCTACTCGCATTTGGGTGAAGAACATGCACATTGGTGCAATGGCCGCTAGCTGGTTCCGAGTCCACGAGATCTTAGGTTCGAGCCCTATGCGGGCCATATGAAACTTTTGGTAACATATTCAACCGACGCCAACATCAAAGGAGGTGAACCAACAGAGACGTGTGGCACCATGAGCGTGCCACGTGGCAAGCTCCCATTTGTTGAACCTACTAACTGTGCAGTGACGAAGCCACTGACATGGATGCCAATTAACTATACTTTCCACCAACTCACCATGCCACGTGTCCAAGCCCGATTTGCCAGACCTGCTGACTGGACTACTGACTAGACGATGACGTGTGTTGACCGCAGTGCTGATGTGGCGTACGGATGCCACGTGTCAAACTTTGATTGGATCCATACAACACTGACAAGAATGCCACATGTCAAAATCTGCTTCATCCACTTCACCATCCGTACAGTACGAAATGCTGACGTCAGCATCCGTACGGTCCACCTCAAAAGTCAACTGAAAGCTTTGACTGCTGATAACTCTCGCGTACGATGTCAGATTTCGATGAAACGAAGACCGTCGGAATTGTCTCGATGAGCTCTTTGCAATGACACCAACTTTGAGAACTTTTGACGACATCATTTTTTTCCTCCTGGACGCCCTCTGATCCCAATTTGACCCTGCCTTTGACTAGCCATAACTTGCGCAAACAGACTCCTTTTCACTCCATTCGAGTTGCATTGGAATCAGGATGCTGAGATCTTTCTGATGGTGTAGATTCTGGAGAGAATGGAGACACTTCAATTTTCACTAAAAATATCCACTGGATTAGGCCTCCCCACTGGAGACCTTTTGGACCTCTAAAAGTGGCATTTACTCTGACATTAAGTGAGGACTTGGCCTCCCCACTTGTCCTGTATCCTCTGTACATCTGAAAACCTAGCTCACAAGCACAATGAAGACTGCAACAACATTGTTGATCATAAACATAACTTTATCACTTCCATAAGCATCTACATCAAATGTAATAGCCACTAACCAATAAAAATTGACTAGCATCAAGCTGAACAACAATGCAGAAATGAAAAAGAATAAATCAACAAGATATCGATCCTTTACACCAGGAACATTTTTACCCAAGGAACTATCAATGCTTTCAATCATCATTCCCTCACACTGTACTGTTGGTGCATCCTGCAACATCTGACCCTGGTTAGCTACTCCAAGTTCAAGTGTAGAACCACCTGTACTGATAGACATAAGAGTTAACTCTTTACTTGCATTAATTACCCTCTTTAACTACCCTGTGTTTGCAAAAGAACAATCAGTCTTAATCCTGTGAGAATGTACAATATATTGAATGCCATCTTTAAACAAGTGATAATGATTCTTTTCCCTGTAGAAAATTGTTTTTTTGTCATAAAGATAAGGGCTACCAAGCACTATCCCACAGATATCTAGTGGAACCACATCAAACTATACTTCATCCACAAATTTACTAGTGATTGTGAATCTTAAGGTGCATTGTCTTGTTACTTGTAACTTATCATTTTCACAAATCCAACCTAGTGGATAAGGTTTCTTATGCTGTGTAGTTTTCAATCCCAAGTTCTTTACAATACTTTCTAAAATTAAATTCACTTGAGAACCACTATCTATGAGTGCATCAATTTTACTATTCTTAGCAACAACCCTTAAATGAGACAGCTCATTCCTTTTCACATCTTCAGAGAAATAATTAACTGTAGAAGTAGAAGCACAACTAGCAATAGAAACACCAGAAATAGGAGCTTTACCTTTTAGACCCATAGCTGTTATCTTAGTCTCATCATTTGAATCTGAACCAAGATCCATAACAACATTCGTGGCTTTCACCTTACCTTTATGTTTCTGATTACGTTTTTGAACCCACTTAGGCCTCAGTTTTGGATGCAACTGCCAACAATGTTCTTCATCATGACCCTTCCTGTCACAATGAGAACAAGAAAGTTTCTCATCCTTCTTAATTGTAGCTGCCTTATTTCCTTTCCCTGTCTCTGCAACCTTAGAAGATTTCTTTACATCATTATCAAACTTATCAATAAAAAATCCTTTACCCCTTGACTCTAAGTGTGTAGCTTGAACAAACACTTCATCCAAATTACAAGGGTTCAAAACCAAAATGGAATGCCTAAGGTAGGAATGCAGACCTCCTATGTACTTCAACAAAGTGTCCTGGGTGTACAAAGGAACATTCAAAGCAATATCCCTTTTCCTAAATTCATGGGTGTACTCTTGGACAATTTGACCTTTCCCTTGCCTAAACATTTGCCAGTCCATCATTAACTGTTGCATATGTCCTAGGGGATAAAACTGCTTCTTAAGGGCATTAACAAACTCTGCCCAAGTTAAACTAACTCTACCACGTTGTGAAATTTTTTCCTTACTCTTACTCTCCCACCAGGTTAAAGTTGTACCTCCTAAACGAAGAGTAGCTAATTGGATCCTATCAACATCATCTAATAGGTTTTGGACTCTACAATAGACTTCAACTTGTTGAATCCAATCATCCAATTTTTTAGCATTAAGTTCACCACAATAGTTTGGTAAATCAAATTTTACATCCAACTTAATTTTAGGCTTATGCCCACTCTTGAAAGGATTAAAAGAAGTAGAATGAGGAGAAGATGGAGAAGAAGGAGAAGAGGGAGGAGAAGAAGAAGAGGGTGGATCTAGTTGCTTGTCACCATCTCCATGATGTTTCTCTTTCTTGTCTTCACGAACATCTTTCTTCGACAAACCTCCTTCATGTTCCTTTTGTTCTTGTCTTTCTTGAAAAAGAATGTCCACCTTAGCCTTCATCTCGAGGAATGCTCTTCGAAACTCCTGCTCACTGATTTCTTCAGGAACCTCCATTCCAGACACAGACATCTTCAAAAATGTTCTATGCTTCCCGATCTCAGGATCAAAGTCTTTGAGCTTGCCTTCACCCTTCTGAATCCTAGATCTCATTAGCATTCAAGAAAAAACAACTACAATAATAGTCAACTGAGCTCTAATACCAACTTGATCTGTATAGGATCTAGACTATATGCAGTATTAAATGCTTAACTTTTACAATGATTATTCCAAGTTCACGAAATTTGAATTCATGCATACATTAACAAATTTATGCATTAAAACTTCAAAGAGAAATTGAATACGAGAGAGAGAAGAAGAGAAGTGCAAATAGCGTTTGATTACGGAGTTCGCCACAAATGTGACTACGTCTCCGGGTCCGCTCCAATTGAGTGAGACCAATCCGATTAATCTCCAGAAAATGATTACAAAAGGTCTTCCACCTGTTACAAGATTTCTGTCTCCTTGGACGATAATGAATTACAAAGAAATCCTTCAACAAATGCAACAAGCTTAACTAAGCTTCAAATGCATAAGGATCAAATTCACTATCACTTGGAAATATTCCCACAACTCTCTCAAAAATTCACTTGTCACCTCAGCTTCATCACTTGCATTCCTTCACCTTGGAAAATCTGCCCAAGAATTCTCTTCTTTGTATCACCTAGCACCGGTTTCCTTGAAAATTATGAGTAAAAAACTCACTCACACTCTCCCCTTTAAATACAAAAAATTAACCCAATTTGGCCCTTAACCAAAAGATTCATAATATTCCCCTTATCTCCATTTTTACATAAAAAAAATCTTCAAATCTTCCATAATTTGTTTAAGCCCTTCATTTTATTCCCCTCGGTTTTTATTGTTTTATTAGATTTGTTTTTTAATCCTTAAAAGGATTATTTTTTTTAGAAATTTGGGGGGGATGTTAAAATTTTAAAATATATTCGGTTTGTGAACTTCATTGAAACCGACAGGGCCCCGAAATGTATTCAATACCGTTCGTTAGTGCAGCGGTGACTTATTATTTTGTTAGTCAAGTGGTTGAGGGGTCAAACCCCATGCCGTCCGTTTAAAACAACTACTAATTAAAAATGTAACAAAAAAACCGCTACTCGCATTTGGGTGAAGAACATGCACGTTGGCAAAATGGCCGCCGGCTGGTTCCGAGTCCACGAGATCTTAGGTTCGAGCCCTACGCAGGCCATATAAAACTTTTGGTAACATATTCAACCGACGTCGACATCAAAGGAGGTGAACCGACGGAGACACGTGTGGCACCATGAGCGTGCCACATGGCAAGCTCCCATTTATTGAACCTGCTAACTGTGTAGTGACAAAGCCACTGACATGGATGCCAATTAACTATACTTTTCACCAACTCACCATGCCACATGTCCAAGCTCGATTTGCCAGACCTGCTAACTAGACTGCTGACTAGACGATGACGTGTGTTGACCGCAGTGCTGACGTGGCGTACGGATGTCGTGTGTCAAACTCTGATTGGATCCATACAACACTGATAAGGATGCCACATGTCAAAATCTACTTCATCTACTTCACCATCCCTACAGTACGGAATGCTGACGTCAGCATCTGTATGGTCCACCTCAAAAGTCAACTGAAAGCTTTGACAGCTGATAACTCTCACGTACGATGTTAGATTTCAATGAAACAAACACCGTCAGAATCGTCTCGACGAGCTCTTCGCAATGAGACCAACTTCGAGAACTTTTGACGACATCATTTTTTGCCTCCTAGACACCCTCTGATCCCAGTTTAACCCTGCCTTTGACTGGCCATAACTTACGCAAACAGACTCCTTTTCGCTCCATTTGAGTTGCGTTGGAATCAGGATGCTGAGATCTTTCTGTTGGTGTAGATTCTGGAGAGAATGGAGACACTTCAATTTTCACTGAAAATATCCACTGAATCATCCTAGGAAAGGTAGTGGGAGTAGAAGAAGCTCATACCTTTCATAATTGGATGTTCTACCCCATCATATAGATTTTGGCAAGTAAGCATTATCACTGGACTAGAATCATAAGTAACAATTTGGATACTTATTTGAGAAGTGTGTAGGAGACTGGCAGGTTTACAATGATATCATACCTGGTGTACATGTTGGCAAGAAAGAACAAGTATAAGGGTGTCAAATGCAAAGGAACATTGGGTAAAGATAGAATCTAGGACATATATCCTCAATTACAGTATAAGACATCTAATTATAGAAGGGAAAATGATTCATTCTTTATGTATATTCCCATATTGTTGTATGGATCCATTCATGTCAAAGTGTCTGCTAATGTATTGATTTGATCAAGTAGTATGGTCAATGGTTCATTCAATTCCATAGATTCACATACATCCAGTTACAAGGTTCTCCTGCTATCTCACTCAAACTTCCAAGGTATCCAACCAACAATCTCTTAATGCTAGAACTGACAAGGCAGATGGTGGCCTTTGATGAAGTTTTGCAGAAGGTTTTGAAGAAGAAGGGATTGGGAGTAGAATTTCCATTGATGATGGGAACTTTAGAGTCATGCCCTTCCATTCAAAGTGCCCAATATTCTAAAAAGGAGATGGCACAATTTGAGTTGTATTCTCATACCAACATGAACAAATTTTATCCATATGCCAAGGCCATGAAATAAGCAAACAAAACATTCAAGCATAAAGACCATATAGAGGACTATTGGGCCAATTGTAGAGATGAATTTGATGTCATCAGAAGAATATTTTCTAGGCTTCCTCTCAAATTGATAAGACTTTACAAGGTAATAGAGGCTCTTGATCAAGTACAAGATGATGAAGTTAACTTAGTTTAATAGAAAGACTATGAGCCTTATAGGAACCAACCTCTACCACAAATAAACTAGTTAGAGGAAGAAGTTACAGATCTAGATCAGGAAACTGAACTAGTAAAGAATTATTCCAGACAATGGGTCAAACACCAAGTGCAAAGGCTAGAGGCTGAAGGAACTAAGTTTACATATGATTTGATGGGAGACTTAGAATCCCAATTTGAAGAAGAAGCAGAGGCTGAAAAGGAGGATACTACTAAACCTCATAATGAGGAAGGACATGAAGAAGGAGATAAACTAGTGTCCATTAAGAGAAGAACCAAGAGCCAATCACAATTGAAGCAAGGAGAGAAGCCTTCTCCTAAAACTAAGAAGGCTCCTAAAGTTGGCACCACTATTGTAGAGGGGGAAACATCACAACTAGTAAGGAGGAGAAGGTTGGTCAAAGAAGGAAAAAAGGCAGCTAAGGCCAGAAAAGGTAATACAGATACTAATTATCCTTCCTCGGCTAAGGTTGTAGAGATAGGAAGTTCTAGGGAAAAGCCCCATGTATATGTTAGAAGAGGTTCTCCTAAGCATAAGGTATCCCCTTTAAAAAAGAGATGAAATAAGTAGAAGAGAATGTGCAAGATGAAGAGGCACCTACTGATGATGCAAAAGAGAAAGCGGCTACAAGAAATAATTTTCCTCCTCTTTCTCCTCATTTGAAAATATAAAAAGAGGCCATCCATGAAGAGGGGAACATACCAAATAACCCTAAACCTCATGAGTCTAAAGATGAGGAGGTCTCCACTCCCACAAATGAAGAATGGAAGCATATGATACAAGAAATGGGGAAATCCACCTCTGGTGCATAAAGTAGAAATGTAGAATCTAAAGTTATCCAAGAAAAAAAATCCAAGTCTCCAGAGAAAGAGGTGATTATTGAACAAGAGGATCAGCCTGAGATAGAGAAGAATGAAGAGGTTGTTGATAGCCCACATCTAGAAAGGGATGAACAAGAAGTGCCCTCTACAGAGCTGAATCTAGTACAATTTGTTGTCCCAAATTGGCTAGAGAAAATATTAAGCAAGTAGCCAATGAGTGTGCAAGAAGAAGCTCCTAGCTGGGACAAACTGCTAGAACAATGGGGGTAGCCCAAATAGAGAAAGAGAGCTAGGACATTTTCTAAGATCTCAAGAGATGAATCTAATTATAGGGTTATCCATGTCATTGTCTCTGCAAATGATAAGTTTATGGATGAGGTTAGGCCCTCTGATTACAAGGTACAAACTATTAATTTGGGGCCAACCACAAAGGAGCAAGAAAAGGAAGAATTTATGGAATCTTCTCAAGAAATTTTGAGAAGATTAGATAGAGAAATAGAAGACAAGGAGAAGCTACAGAGGTAGCTAAATGATGTTTACAATTATGTACAACATTTGATGAAGCCTTTACAAATTGTTGGGAGTGACAACATAATTTCAGAGGGATTGTTTCCTAAGGAGGAAACATCAGAAATTGAAAGATTAAAATCCTCTATTCATAGCACTCATGGATGGTTGCAAGATGTCAGTAATAGAGGAGACGAGGCAATTCAAAAATTCTTAAGATTCACACCAACTATTTTAATTTTCTATAAAATACTTCACAATTTGCTGCAAATTGCAAGAGTGTTGATGAATCAACTGTCAGTAAGGTAAAAATTATTCTACAAGTACCCAAGGATGAGTTGGCCAAGTTGAGCATATTTTCTCTAGATGAAATTGGAAAGGTGAAGGAGTGGGTTGAAGTATGGAACTACAAGAAGGAGCTCCTCTCCAAAGTGTTGAAAAAAATTATGAAGTTGCAAGGAAAGATGAAAGAAATATATGACAGTTGTATTAGTTTTCTAGAGATAATGACTAGAAGAAAGAATTTTGGCCAGAAAAATATGAACATTAGCATCTTACAAGCATGGTGGCATGAGATTTTTTCACCTTCTGATAGTGCTCCCATTACCAAGGATAATTTGGAGGATGCAACAATTTACATTTCAAAACTAGATAAGTACCATGAATTATAGATTGAATGGAATAAGGTGATGCTTTAGTATCTGGAGGAATATTATAAAAGTCATAAAACATGGATTAAATTCATTCTAGTTCTAGATCTAGTAGATATGGGGGGAATATTGATAAAAGTAAAAGAGTTATCCAATAAATTAGAAGCCAACAAGGAGGGAGAAAATAGCCAACTTGTAGCTACCTAGAATTTTGTGCCAAACATGTGACAATATAGGTGGAGGGTGACCTCAAATTTTGTGCAATCAAAGGGATATTTTGAAGAACCTAGGCCGACTTAGAGGATGTTGCAAACATTAAATGTAATTTATTTTTATTTCAAAACTCTCTAGGCTGACCTAATGTAGTTCCTTTATAAATTAAGGATCTAGCTTCATTTGTTAAGGTTAGATATGGTTGCAAGAGCTAGAATAGAGCTAGGAGTTAGCATTTTCTGAGAGCAAGTGTTGAGACATTGAGAATACATGAATTGTTGCATATTTGGGTGATTCAATATAAGTAAAGACATTGTTCTTTGGTGCTCTTTCTTGTGTTGCTTCACTTTGCATGGTTCTTGTTGTTCCAAATCTTTAAAGCTGCTTTGAGATTGATAGTTGTATGTTAGATTTTAGATTTATATTTGATGCATGGTGTTTATGGTTTAATATTTGAAGTGTTTGAGCAATCCTTGGTATGTACTTTTAGTAGCTTGTTGATTGTAAGCTACTGTGTAAAGTTAGCCTGGGCTTAAATATTGTGTGCTAAGTTCAATTGTGGGTATTTATTCATTTCAAATACAAAATAAGGTTGATTTGGGTGAATGCTTCATGATCTAAAATTTTTTAATTCCTTAGAAGATTGCACTATTTCTGTGAGATTGCTGATTTATTCTAGGTCTAATGGGAATTAATTTTTGAAGGATTGGTCTACTTTGAGTGTTCAATCATTTGCATTATTGGTCTTAGGTTTAGTTTACTTTTTTCAAAAAATCTCTTTAAAACCCTTTCATCTTTTGCTATTTCTTTTAAAATCTAGGCTAGTTTTAGGATTTAAAGCATCAATATATTGCAAGATCTGATGAATTTGAGGCTTCCAACATTTTTTTTGTAAGGTCCCTTGTGATTACCAACATTTTCACATCATCACTAATTTTTTTTTACATTGTCAAGTCCTAACATTAGAAATATTGGGTTTATCTCTTGAGGCTTGTTGATAGAGATTTACCTTTCAAGAGAGATAGGATTTCCATATTCTGTGAGTTGTTGCTGTAAAGAAAACACCATCAAAAACTTGCTCGATGGTTGACTTACATTTTCCTTACTAGTCTTTTGTATTTTCTTTTTCTTTTTCTTTTTCTTTTTCTTTTGCATGTGCGTAAAGTGATCCCACGTGATGTTCTATTTGATACTCTTTCTCTTTGTTCCATTCCCTTATTTGTACCTTCATTCTTCTCTATGTTATGCATCTCTTTTGCATTTTTCTTTTGTTTGATATCTTCCTTTTGGGGATGACGTAAGGTGTTGAGACACTCTATGTATCTTCCATGTTGACCCAAAAGTATTTTTCTTTTCTTGTGTTTTCCTTTTGGGGATGATGTACATTGAGACAAATTACTGCCTCCTCTTCCATGCTGACCCACAGCCCTTTCCTTTCATTTTCTCCTTTTTCTTTTGTGTTTTCTCCTTTTGGGGATGACACAAACGCCAAGAGACACCCTATGTCTCTTCCATGTTGACCCAAAGTGCTATTTTCTTTGTTTTCGATCTCTTTGTGTCATTATTATTCCATTTATGTATTTTGGGATGATGATAGTTCCAAGCTCCTTAAAAATATTGTATAAAGAACATACTGACCCCAACCATAGATCCCCTTTTATGTGTTTGGTGTTTTCTATTTTGGGGAACCTCTCTCTCTCTTTTCTTTTCTTCTCAGATGACATAGCCTCTTTACTTGAAACGTATGACTTGGCATAGGGGATTTCCAAGTTGGTTCTCATGTCTTTTTTCTTTTTGCATCTTTCATTCGCTACTTTAAAGTAATTGCTCACAAAAAAGAGTGTAGCAATTCCTTTAAAGTGGTGGCATTGACATTATTCGCTTTACATTTTTCCTTTTCTCTTGTTCTTAGTGCATCCTTCTTACTTCATATGATGTGTCTGTTGCTTTGTGGATGCCATCGGGTGTAATTCCCTCTAGGAGTGTGATCTCTCTTATCATATTGCATTCCTCTTAGTGGCTTGATGTGATGCACTACATCCCCTAAGTTACAAATTATCTATTCTATGATTGGTCCTCTCTTGGATACATAAGAAACAATTTTCCTAAGTTAAAGACCTTCCAGAACTAAGTAAGACTTTGCATAACATAGCTTCTTTGCATGCCTATGGAAAGCATCCCATTTGTTCATGAGCTCTTAAGCATACCAA
Source organism: Sequoia sempervirens (assembly GCA_007258455.2). Classification (NCBI taxonomy): domain Eukaryota; kingdom Viridiplantae; phylum Streptophyta; class Pinopsida; order Cupressales; family Cupressaceae; genus Sequoia; species Sequoia sempervirens. The sequence goes on from VDFB02271358.1 coordinate 158,822,924, forward strand.
GCTTTGTTTAATTCCATGAAGCTCAAAGCATCATTTTATTTTAGGAAATAAAGCACGAGGTATAACTTTGGTATGGTTGAGAGGGATGCCCATTCCTCGGTGCATGAATTTCCTTCCTACAGCCACCTATGTGTATGTGAGTGCATACCAGCCATGAGTGTCTGTTTATCACCCTTTTAGGCCTTCTCACCTAGCGGATAGCCATGAATCCCGTCCCCTCGAAGTGAGTATGAATTTTTTCAAAAAACAACCTAGATCTAATCCACATTGGGATGGTAAAAAAATAAAATCTTGATCTGACTCTCTCTCTTTTTCCCTTTTCTTTTCTCTCTTTCATCATCATTTTCATGCATGTTCCTTTGCACTTATAAGCCTATTTGCTATGGATCTTGATCCTTGGGGATTTCTCACCCCTCTTTATTGTTGTTGTCTCATCTTTCCAACATAAGTTCTTTCAAATCCCTCTTGATGGACATGTTTGGCTACTTTAGTGTGAGTTTGAAGTAGGTTCATCCTCTCACTAAAGTGGGGGCTAAATGTAGCATAGAAAAATGGATTTTTGGACATTTTCATGCTCATTTGGGTTTTCCTTGTGGATGTTGGCTTATTTTTTCCTTGATTTAATGTTGTAATATGGTCAAAACATTCACATTAGGTCTTGGGTTCTTGTGAATCATTAATAACTTTATGATGCCTTGTAAAAGTGTTGTGAAGTGTTGTAACATATTTTCACACTTTTCTAGGATCTTCTTATTAGAATTCACTTAAATAACTTCCTTTTATCATTTACCAAGCCTTATTTCAAAGTGTTGTGAAAAAATTTCATGCTTTTCTAGGATTTTCATCAATAATTATACCTTTCTTATGCTTTAATTGGCCCCATTTTATAACTATAGGCCTTACTTAAGTGTATTTTTTAGAATAAACCCGTTAAACATCATTTAAAATAACTTAATTTCTGACACCCACTTAAATTCCTTGAGTGGGAACCATTCACCATTAGGGGTGAATGAGTCTCCCTTTGGCACAAAAATCAAAATAATTTCAAAAGATAATTAGCGGGTTTTTATTTCTAAGACCTAAGGTCGGCCTGCGATGTGGTATTTTCAGGATTAGGACATATTTGTGTATAAATATGAGATTTTTCTATTGATTTTCATCCCTAATCATTCAAGCACCCAAGAAATCATTCGCTAATCATTCAATCAAGCATTCTAGGTATTTCCAATCATATTGGAGCTATTACTTGCATATCTTTAGATTTCTATTCCAAGGGTTTAGTGATTTGTAGCATTGCATGTTGTTCATTCATCGTTCTCTTTAAATTTTTCATTTCATTTTTAAGGGTTTAATTACCAACAAGGGGTTTGACCAAGGAAAACCCCTATTCTCTAACCCTTCAACCATTGTTCCCTCTCTTTGCATATGATTTGCAGGTCTTGTGTGTAGATTTATCAAAGAGAAAAAGTGGAAAATTCATCATCAATTTTTCAAACCTCTTCAAAGTGATCAAAACCCTAATTGAAGCTTGGAGAACACCTATAGGTCAAATTCTATAGTTTCAGATCCGGAAACCTGTCAAGAGTAGAAATGTAGATCGGGAGCTACAAACTTCACTTTTTATTTTCTTGAAATATTGAAGTGGATTGATATGCCATCAGTGGCATATGAATCCCATTTCCAGGCCCAAAATAGAGGTTTCTGTAATTCTAAGTATCCTTCTATCTAAAACCTGTTTTGGCAAATTCTTCCTGAAACAAGACTAATTCGTCTAGCTTAGCGTATGAGTCCCAATGGGCTTTAATAGTGATTTATGCATGATTCTTGAGCTTCTCTCCATCATCTTCTAGTTTCTAGGTGAACATCTTCAATTCCATTAATTTTCGTTACTATATGTTTGCATTTCTAGGTATTTCTACATACAACACTGTGCTTTCAAACATCTTGCATTTCTTTAGTTTTCATTTAATAGTTAATATATTTTATCAGTTTTTAGCATTTAGGTCATTCTCCTTACATATATTTTGATCATATTCGCATTATTCTTGAGTGAGCTATCACAAATTTTAGTGTATCTCTCTCCTTTTAGGTGCAAAACCCTAGAAGTGTAAGAGAACCCCATACCCAAAAATTGTTAATTTAGAAGTGTTAATTGCTAGTTTGTGTGCCGCATTAGCTTTGGGAGCATGAGACATCAAAATATTTGGTGATTTTTAGCTAATCATAAAACAAATAAGTGGAACATATCAAGCAAAGCATGATAAGTTGTAGAAATATAAAGATCTTATAATGGTGCTATTAGAAAAGTTTGAATCATTCACCATTGATAACATCCCACAAAAAGATAATAGACACACAGATGCAATGGCAAGAATAGCTTCCCTAATATCTCCTCATGATCCTTCAAAATATTTTGCATTTTTCATTCATACAATTGTGACACCTTCGATTGAGCATAAAACAAATGAAATATTAGCAATCATAACAAAACACTCTAGCAAATGGTATGCAACAATATATGATTATCTAAAACTCGATACCTAACCTAATGATATCAGCAAAAATACTAGACGATACCTTTGGTGACTTTCATCCAAGTATATAATTCTTGCTGATGTCTTGTATCAAAGGTCATTTGATGGTCTCATTCGTTGGTGCCTTAAAAAATCCAAAATCCCTATAGCACTAGAAGAAGCTCACTCTGATGCTTTTGGAGGAAATTTTGGATGGCGATTCTTTGGGTAAGTGCACCAAGATGTTTCCCAAAAAGGGGGCTTAAGTGGCCACTTTTTTTTCTGAAATCAGGAAATTCTGACCTTGGACATGAAATTGAGGATAGTTACACTCAAAATTTTGAGATGGAACAAAAACAAGGATCAAAGTGCTCCGAGTCTACTTTCTAAACTACTAATTTATTTTGAAAATGGTTGAGATTAAGGGGTTCAAAAGAGGGATGCACACAAATTGGTGTTGTTTTTTTCAGAAAAACATAGCATAGCAACTCTTGTACGACCTAAGCATGGTGAAATTTTTTCTAGTATTTTTAAA
>VDFB02271358.1:158826071-158876010 GCA_007258455.2 Sequoia sempervirens
AGAAATCAAAGGAGATAGTGAGAGAGAGAGAGCACCTTCATTCAAGTCTACTATTTAAGCATAAATTATTTTTAGAAAGAACGAGTTAATCATTTAAAGATCTTTGTTCTCCTGAAAGACTTAAGGAGGAATGCATATTCAACACCGCTTGAAAAATAGATAAATATAGTGATAGCATTAGTTAATGTCCCATAAGCCTTACAATTTTTCCCATTCTATCATTCCAGAAAAGAAAGCTTCTTTATAGCCCAACTCTTTAAAATATTTAATGTAAGAATTAAAAAAAATCCTCAAATTGATTTGAAAGATGAGATCTATTTTAAATTAGAATGAATTTACTATTTAAATTTTGTAAAAAAAAATAATTAAGATATTACTTTAGTCTGTTAAAAATTAATTTATTAGGTGTAGCCATCAAAACCTACTTACTTTTACCAAGTAGATATTACCTTTGCAAGGGAAACTCACTTGAAGTCTTCACTGCTCTAGCACTTTTAGGATAAGGAGAACTCTTGGGATAAGGAGAACTCTTTGGACAAGGAGAACTCTTGGGATAAGGAGAACTCTTGGGACAAAAAGAACTTCTGGGACAAGGAGAACTCCCAGGAGAACTCTTGGGACAAGGAGAATTTCTGGGATAAGGAGAACGTCTCGGATAAGGAGAACTCCTTGGACAAGGAGACTTAGTTTTATCCTCCCAACAAAAATTGTAAGGACTCTTTTGAAGAGAATCATGGGAATCATTCATAAGGCTCCAACGAGGAGTGGAGAGACTCTTTTGACCAGAATCAGGGATACTATTTTTAACCTTGCAGCAAGGAGTTGAAGGATCGTCAGTATAAACTTTAGGATTAGGTGTAGAATACTTCCTTGAAGTCATATTATTTTGTTCTTTATCAGCTTTCCAAACAGTGCATATCTCACTAATTCTACTTAGTGGTGTTGCGGATGAGTCCCAATGATTTCTTCTAATCCAATTCTTCAATTTTCCTACAAATGGGTCAACCATAAAATACTTGTTGGCATCTTTTTCCATGATTAGGAGTGAATGCCAAGCAATTTCACTAATTTCCTTTTTGGTCTTTGGTTCAAAAGGGTATTTCTCATTCACTCCTTTGATAAGGAACAAAACCACTCTTTGCTTCCCATCAGCATGTTCAATAAAGTCATCGACATTCAAAAGTGGGCCTATATCATATCCTACCTCTTCCATTGATTCTCTAATAGCACATACATGATCTTCTTCATCGGGATCTTCCTTCTTTCCCCTAGGAAAACTCCAAGAACCACTCTTCCAACCCTTTACAAGCAAACACCTCTCATAGGACTGGTCCAAAATTATTGAGCCTGCTACTGGAACAGTGATCTTAAAGCATATGAATTCCTCAACTATAGCATATACATGGTTAGCATGGTAAGTTTTAAAGGGATCACAACTCTTAAAAAATTGATAGGTGAAGTCTGTTAGACTAAGGGACATGAGATTGGGAACTTCCTCTCTTATATTGTCCTCGTAGTGCCAATGAGCTAGCTCTACTTGAAACATTAGGCTTGGCATAAACTCTAATTCTTCTGGATTCATATCTTGCACAAAGTTAGCATATAATTCTTGCATGATCTCCTGTGAAGGATAAGCACAACTACCTGTTTTTCTTTGTTTTCTAGATCTAGATCGAGGAACCCTATAATTCGGAGTCATTGGACGTGGGAGTGCATGATCAAGAATAGCAGGAGTTGCAGAAATCACACCATTACTATTAGGTAGGGAAAGGGAAGATTTTCGAAATTTAGGAGGAGAATCTTGGGGCATATTTCCTATATAATTGAAACTTTTACGTATGGAAGCGATGGTATTTCCTATATAATTGAAAATTTTACGTATGGAAGCGATGATATTTCCTAATGCGCTCATATTGCTTCTGTGCTGAGTAGTCCCTTCCTTGAGTAACAAGGATGGATTTATGACTCAATAAATACAAGCTCAAGAGTCATGTCTATTAACTTAGCGTTTGTTGAATTCACTTTATTAATATTACAATAACAGTTTTTATTGTTTAGCCATCAAAATCTGTATATAATTCAACCTTGGAGTTTTTAATGAGATCAGCGGCTGATTCTGCGGCTTCGTCACCAATCTCCTCTTTGAGCTTTTTAGCATTCTCTGCAGAACCCAAATGAATACACAAGACTTCATCCCTTAATTCCCCATCTGAGAAATCAGTTGCATGGGTTGGCAGCCATCATTGTGAATAAACTGAAGGGTGAGACCAACTCCTGTTCATTTCAGACTCCCTCATAAAACGCTCTTCCTTTCCACGTGAATGCAGAAATCCACTCTGCGGGTTGAAGATAATTTTAAGCGCAAATTTGACATCCTATCCTGTTACTGCCGATGGTATTAATGTTTCATTTAAATCTTACTTTGAATGGATTGAGCGGGAACAAAATTTAAATTTGAATTAATCAAGTCCATTTCATTTAAATTTAAATTTGAATTAATCAAGTCAAGAGTTCAACCCCACTGAAGAATATGATGAAAAAACTTATTTGAAGGCTGCGGTGAAAGGTAAAGTTAATATTTTAATTGTACAATTGAGGACCTGTGAGACGGCCGATGGTTGGTCCTCAAAGAGCAATGGGGTGAAAGAATTTACATTTTGTGTAACAAAGGGGTGGTTGAAACAGAACGACACTTCATCTTTGATTGTGCAACATTTTGAAGGAGGGCAGTTTGAATTTTGAAGGAGGATAGTTTGAATGGGCTTTTTGAGGAGGCGAGACTCCACAAAACGGTGAGTTTCTTGCTCAAGATATACAATAGAAGAGGCGACATCCAAAAGAACATGAAAACGTGTTAATGTTGTGTTCATTGGTCCTTTAGACCGCTTGGTTTCGTGGACCTCATTAAAATTCCTTCATTCATTCATTCATTCATAACTCAATGCATATACGACTAACAATGATTAATTTTGCCATCGATGCACCTGCCGTTCTCTATTGTCTCTTGTCTGCCGTTAGCCATCTGCCGTCAATGCCGCTCCTGATTTCCCTTTCCTCTGGCTCCTAATTTTGGTGGGCCCCTGCTATGATGGCATGCTGCTTTTCCATGTGTTTATGTATGTTTTTATGCATGTTTTATGATAAGACATTTTTTCTTAGGCAGATTAGCTGTGTAACAAGTTTAATATGTTATTAGTAAAAATATGACAATACATCACATCATATAGATATTAATACCATAAATATGAATACATACTTTCTTCATAAATTTTTTCCTCATCAAAATATATGTCTTGTCTTATATTATAAAGATTAATAACTATCAACAAGATTTAGAAGAGATCCATTTTATTAAAATAATATTATCTTATAACTAATTATTTTAAAATCTTGTATATCTAAACATTAAAAAAATATTTTTATTTAATTTTTAAATTTAAAAGTTTAAAAAACTATGAATCCACATAATTGTGAGGTCAATGACCACTTGTTAGTGGGTCTCACCATTCTTATCGAATCTTGTCCATTGGAGTCCTTAACTCATTCATAAAAGATAAACATAGATAAATATAGAGCTGCTAGATCCCTTGATCCTTTCGTCACATAAAATCTTGGATCCTTGATAAAGGAATATTGAATTCCAGGGACTATTCCCTTACATGCAGGTCTATGGGATTACAATCCGTAACTTAGACTAAATCAAAATGGGGAAAAAACAATTGGAACTAAATGGGACTGCTTTTAAGTGAATAGAAGGGTTTCATTTTTCTCAGAAACACTAGAGATTTCATTTATAAAGAAAGCTAGTCATTTATGGGAAGTGAATCTTAATGAAGTATTTATCTGTGGAATTTGATCTTTTGAGCTCATAGGAAAAACAGGGAACTATATTTGAACTCATAGAGTATGTATCGATTTTGGAGTAGAAAAATGGCCTACCAACTTAAATGATTACACATGATCACTCAAAGACAACTGACAACCATGTGAACATTACACTTCTAATGTAGAATTTGCTCTGACTAGAAATTGGTAAAAAACAAGAACTTCAAGCATAGTAAAATCAAAGCTTAAAAATTAGGATAACAAAGTGACATTAATTAAAGAAAGAAATGAGGTAAATCAAAGAAGAAATGGAAAAAAAAAGGAAGATAATGGAAATTTAATAAAATAGGAATCACAACGACCAAAAGAAAATAAAAAACAACCTCAAAACATCTAGGATAATTTACACAAGGTGTGAGCAGAGGCAACTGGAAACCAATAATGAAGGAAGGTATTTGGGTGGATACTAGAGCATGGATCAAGAGTTCTCTAGTGAAGGTTCATATTAGGATGACTGATTCCTATGCCTGAAACCCTCTTTACCTATTTAAGGAAAGAGAGAACTCATCAACAAGAATTAGGCACCAGATAAACCACCCAAGAAGCTCAAGTTTATGGGGATGTGAAAATTGTTCAAAGGGTAAAAAAATTAAATGTAGAGTTTTGATATGTCAAACTAATTATGTTTTGAAGCAAGGCTATTGGAAAAATAAAAAAACATTTACATTTTCATAGTATCAAATATAAAATGATAATTTAATATTATTGAAAGTTCCATTTGAATGTGTTGCAATATTGCTTTTATAAAACATTTCAAACATAACTTTCTCAATACCAAATTATCAAAATGTAACTAATTATTTAATAACAAAAGTAAACAAGTCTCTAAGATGACTTTATTGGTGTAAACCTTAATATTCCAACAAAGCCATGCACAAAATCAAATTCATAAAGCTCAACAAATATTAAACTAATAAATCACGTCTAACAATAAAATTTATTCCATGCTAATGACTAAGTTCTAGATGTAATTAATTATTGAGATAAAGATAATTTATTCAATGCACTTCTGATGATCTAATTAAAGACATCATCCCACCACATACAACTACAACCCCCGCTCTTCTATAAATAAATTCAAAATCAAGGAAAACCAGAGTCTCCGATACACATGCTTCATAAATAAACTAACTGAAAATGATTTGAGTATTCCATGAATATGGAGGGTGGATATATAGGGCTATGCATGCAAATTTTCTACTGCAAATTTTGTCCACATGTCCAACATGACTGTTATTATTATTATTATTATTCTGTTGCTGCAGCTCCATTGTGCAAATGCAGAACTTCTGGGAATTTATGCTAAATTTGGACCTGCTCCTTCTGGTGGGCATAATCATTAAATTTTCAAAAATGATTAACCTTGTCTTATTTCTTGAATTGTGTTTTGCAGGGCTCGTTACAGAGCTCCCCTCATAGCTTTAGTTCCTACTTTAGCCGGCCTTTTCGCCATCTCCCTTAAAAGCCTCCAATTTTATAAATTTGAAAATTAAGCTAAAAGATTTGATGTTAAGCTGGTGGCATTTCAGGGTTAGAAAGTTTGCACCCCTCTAATGACCTACGTTATTGGGGGAGTTACAAATTTTTGTTCCAGGTCATCACCTCTAATGTGTTGTTTCATCATCTGTTTGCATCTCAAAAGATAAAAATGTATTAATTCTTTTTAATTCATTTTTTAAATTTAGAATCTAAATATAAAACACATTATAATATTTAATATATTTTTATATTTCAAATTAAAGAGGGAAGAGGTTGTTCATAGAACATAAATCAAGAGGATGATATTTAAAGAAGTTTAGTCATTTGTAAAATTTGATGTTATTTTGTTTTGATTCTACTTCTAGTCATTGATCATCCAACCCAAAAATCTATAAATAGTGCCTCTTGTAGGCTATTTTCAAACAATACTCAAATGCAAAGTCATGTTCTCAATTTCAGCATCCACATACAATCATCTCTCAAGCACAAATTTGTTGGAGCACACCCACATACATCGTATGTTTACAACATGGAGTTGTGGATGATAGAACTCTTGTTTTCTTTCATATTTAGTTAAATTCCTCTACTTAATCAAGGCATCAATTAGGTGTAGAATAGGATTTGAATGCATACTTTGGCTATTTATTTTCTCTTCTACATCTTTATTGTTCACATTTTTTGCATGTCATATGTGGCCCATTTCACTTATATAACCTTTTTTGAGATTTCACAAAGTTTTCAATTGCAAGTTGTCTATTTGACATGTTTGCCCTTGCTTCAATGTATTTGTTACACATTGATGTTTTTGTTGTAGTTTAGAGTCTCTACTACAAATTGACATATGCGTATGATAGATAACCTAAAATTAAATCCCTCTCTCACTCATCCTTTTCCAAATATAGTAATAAAAAATAAAAAAATAAAAAAAAATTATCTAATAGTGAACACCATTCCTATGGCACCATGGACAAGTACCATGATGAAAACCTAAAAAATAGGCATCATGCATAAATATAGTATCTAAGAGAACCCTACACTTGGGGGCAAGATTCTCCTATCCTCTTCAGCTAACTATTATATTTGTGAAGCTACCCCAACATATCCAATCTATTCTACCTTTCGAATTTCAATGTTGATAAGGAGAAATGCATACTCTCAAATCATGCTTTGGGTAACACAACACTTAATTTCTCTACAATTAACCCCTCTTGTAGCCTTCCATTTTTTATTCATCCACTTTCTCGAACTATCAAGCTATCCTCTCCATCACACAAACCTCACCCTACTATCTTGTACGAATATTGGTAGATTTTCCCATAATAGTTTCAACATATCTATTACAATATATCCAAAGTAAAGCATGTTATTTAGGTATCAGACATAGTCCTTGTAGATCATATCTTGAAACCCCTCTAACTAACCTCAATCCCTCCCAACTTACCTTCCATGTCACAAAAATCAACCTCCTCTGATACTCTCTATAATCATGCTTCCTTCAAGCACCTCTCACCCTCTATCTTATAAATCCCTCTATCATTCCATCCTTCTCTCTAGTCTTGGATATTCATTGTCATTAGTTCCAAGCACCCCCTCCCATATAATACAATATTCCTACAATATTCCATCCAAATGCCCACAATGTTAATCAATATAATATTGTCAAGAAATCTGGTGCATCATCAAGAGTATTTATCAATTATGTTCACAACTAGGCTGCCAGGGAAAATTTGATCCACTTAACTCAAATCATCATCATCTAGATATTTTAGCCCTATTCCTTTCATTATTCTCATCTTCAACAACACTATCACAACCATCATCAATCAATCAATTATTTTTTAGCTTGACTAGGGGTAACATCTTATTTTTCTTTATATCAGTTGTGCATCCTTTCTTGTTTTCTTGGATATGTTATATTTTTCTTACATCTATCATAGTCCCACAACAACATCATGGTATTCCATATTATAGTGACATATGCCATATTCTTTCTTGTTTTTTATTTTTATTTTAGGCCAATCCTTTATGCACTTAGTACATCATCACCTTGGTCCTTATACCTTGGTGTATAATGTCTAGTGTTAGATGTAATAATGGTTTCTCAAACTGACTCAACATGATTATCTCCCAACTGACTCAACATGATTATCTCCCACCATCCATTCACTTCTTCCTCCCCTACATCATTCTTACCATAATCTATCCATAGTTTCATATATGTATATGATCCTCTAAGCCCTTCATCCATCTTGAGAGCACACACATGGTCTTCAAACTTGCCTATCCTCTCTATGAGGCATACCTACCTCCTTCCTTATGATCACTCCCATTCTCCTAATGACTAGGGCATCCTGCCACTAGTCTAGCTCTTCCACAACCTTTATATTTGAATATTATTTGAAACAACATTACTTTGACATCTAATCACAATGTCATTTCAAAGAGGGGCAAAATATAGACATTAAAAGCCGAGATATGATCATATCTATACTACCACCACATCTTGAAACATAATAATGTAATCACTCATCCCCTCATTGAAATAATTAATCTTACCTTGATTAATCCACTTTATCAAAACCAACTAAATAAATAATATTTATTATTTAATTAATTTAAATAAATTATTTTTTCAAATATTTAAATATTAAATAATCTATCCATAAATAATCTAATAAAAATCATGATTTACACAAATTTGCAATCAGTCAAAATAGTTAAGTAATTGATCATTTTAGTTAATCATCAATCAACATGGCCAACTCATAAATAATATTTAATTAAATGAGATAACTAGCTAATTAACCTCCATAAAAATAGGAAATAAATGCCACCTTTCTTACATCCATGTACACCATCAATGGAGGTAAACTAATCATCCAAAATCTAATCATAGCCATTGATCATCTATCCCAAAAATTTATAAATAATAATTCTTGTATGCTATTTCAATACAATCCTTGAATGCAAAGTCATGTTGCCACATCCACATAAACTAATATCTCAATAAATCCATTGGATCACAAGCACACAAATTTAATGTATGCAACACTCCCTTTCAATTACTTAGGAACTTTAGAATAGGATTTTAATTCATTTTTTGAGTCGTTGCAAGTATACATTTAAAATATATGCACATACAACATCATCATCATGCCATCACCAATTAAATTATACATTGTACTTTTATCATTCATCATCTCCATAATATCATATCTCATCAAATCAATATCATAAATATATCATGAAAACTTACATCACATAATCATGAATACTTATTTTATCATCATAATCAGCAAACCTCAAATAATTCATCTATCGTCATCATCAAAATTAAATTATTCATAAACATGAATATCCATCTTAAGAATATACATAATACATCACATCCAACATCAACATATAATCATGCATCCATCCTTAATGTTGTTCACCATATAAAATAAAAACTAGTGTATAAACTTATCTATATATACACCATCAAAAAATGGTACATTGGGCTTTGTAGAGCATCATAGTCAATATAAACATGTAAAACAAAATGTATATACATAAAAAAATACATAATAATACATCAACATGGAGAATCAACTCTACTACCTTTGGCTAGCACTATCACCATAGACCTTACATCTAGTCCCCTAGGTGGTGGAGCTAGTGGTGATGAATAAACTTATCTGGATTATATAGATCTCTTTGACCCACTATCCCTAGAAGTTGATTTCTTGGCATATGTAGGCACCTTTTGAGTTGTGAATACTACTTTCTCATAAAGAGACCAATAATAATACATCTCATGTAGTTCTTGTCTAGTCTCTTAGGTGGTGGAGCTAGTGGTGATCAATTAACCGATCTGTATTATCTATAGATTTGTTTGACCCACTATCCATAGAATTTGATTTCTTGGCATATGTAGGCACCTTTTGACTTGTGAATACTACTTTCTCATAAATAGACCAATAATAATATACCTCATGTAGTGCTTGTGCTACCTCTCCTCCCATCATCGACATCTCTACCACCATCTATGCAAGTACCTAGGGAGATAACATTTCTCATGTTTGATCTACTCATTACAGAGCCTTTGTACATTTTTCTTGTCATTTCAGCTATTCCTGCAACCCATCCCTCTCAACTACCCAACTATCTATCTTCATTGCTAATCTATCTCTCTACTCAAGCCTATTCTTTCTCCCCTCTAGCCTAATCCAAGTCTATGTGATATACATCTCACTTAGATAAGGTTGTGGATAGCCTCATCCAAAGGTCCTTTGCATCAATAGGTCCATGAGCTTTCCCTTGTCCCCCTTGCTCATTTCCATCAATTGGGTCCTCTTATCTCTATTTCTATCCCTATACTTGGGCTTCATTTGTTCCCTATAATTGGTCATGTGCCTAGGCCTCGTCCTATCTTTGGGTTTGGTATCTTTGCTAATCTTGTCCTTATCTTGGAACCTATCTCCTCTACTAACTCTACACATCCTTCTAGAATACCCTAATGTAGTCCTACACCTCCACTTGGCATAGAATAGTAAGTCATCCTATCCTCCTTTGATACCATCAAACCCCATACTTATTTTTACACGTACATCAACTATGTCTTCACATGGGTCCCATGGTATGGCTTCTAGGTACTACCGATCAAAGCGAACCAATTACTATTTTTCAAAACTATGTTACAAAACTCCAAAAATATGGCACCCAACTTGGGCACAATTTTTTATGCCACCCATGAAGATTCCATGTCACCTACTAAAAATATAAAATTAATAAATCATTTCTAACTCACTGTTTGACCCACCCAACATGGGTGCCCAAATTTTCATAACTTCCCATCTCAAAATAGACACCATATGATAAATAATAAATATTTTCATAGATATTCAAGATTCCAAAGTATCTCCCCCTCTATTCTTAATTTCCACACATCACAATATTCCATCATAACTTTTCATAGAACCCCACAAAATAAGGGCACTCTAAATCTAGTATATTTATCCATCTAATGACAACTTACAACTCATCAACAAAGTACTAACACATGGTATTAGATTCCTACAAAAATTCTAGTTCACCCAATTTGAGATGCAACACAAGTATTAAATAAAATACAATTAAAATATGGCATGTAAGAATAGGAAGATGTCAACTAAGAAAATAATCATATTAGGTACTTACAAAGTTTGAGATGCCTTAATTCCCAAAATCCTACCCAAAGTAGGAAATTGACCCAAACACTCTCAAATGAAAGTAAATAAAAAAGGGGACATTACAATATGGCATAGACCTGCTTGATTTTTTTATGTCTTTATTTGGACTATTTGGTACATAGACTAAAGGTTGATAGTTGTTCATGATGCAAAATTTTAGGAGCCTTTTGTTGTTGATATTATTTATCATTGGATTGTGTGTAACTTATTACACACAAGGCTTATTTGGTAAAACATATGGGGGTGGATTTTATTATGTATAAAGCAATTATATTTTATTGGTTAATGGTTTTAGCATGTGTTGGAATTTTAGCAACTAGGAGTGATATAGGTTTCTTGGTTGTGGATTTTAAGGTTTTTTGTAGTTTTCATGGCAAGAAGTTGGTATTCTAATAAAGATCAAGACCCTATGTGAAAGGGAAGAATCTCAAACAAAGGATTGCAAGCCATTTTTACCTACTTGACAATATGATGATTTTATGGTTCATGAAGGAGATATTAGGTGAACAAGGAATGGGTATTTGGTTCTTTAAGGCCAAAGAAAAATATCCACAAGGAATTCATGGTAAATTTGACAAGGGTTTTTCCTAATGTAAGAATTTGTTTTTCTATTTTACATCTCATTTTACCAAATCAATTTGGTGATATGATGGTTAGGATGGAGGTGAAGAGCTTAGGAGTCAAGGTGCATGTGGTAAAAGTGATGAAAGAAGAACCTCCCCTAAGAAACTTCACCTAACATGCCCTATGGGGAAAATATGTCACTGGACCCTATAATTTTTTGGAGGAAATTACGTTTGGTTCAAGATTTTTATTTAGATGTTGAAAAAGTATTAGTTGGCCTTATGGTCACCCATCACAATGGCCACCTCAAGGTGGTGAACCACTAAATACCATCCTTTTTTTCTATGGAAACCACATTCATAGAGGTTAACACATACAAGAGTATTTCCATAGTGTTCCATTTTCTCTCTTGATGTGTCAGCACATGTCCCTTAGTAGGAAGTAGGAAAATAAGTAAGAGTCATTCATGATGAATAAGTTGAGGTGAGAATAATTCAAGATGAACCATTGGATTATTTTTGAACCTTTAGTTATGGTGTTTCTAGCTCATTGTCGCAATGTAGTGAGATACATTTTTGTTTGTTAGTTTTTTTGCATGTTTAAATGGTATTTTAGTGTTCTCTCATGTGAGATCATTATGGTAATTATTGTACTAAGGTTTATAAAACTATTCAATTTTATTATATTTAAGGGGAAGGGGCCTAACAAAATCTCCCAATTAATAATTAAAAATAGATTTTTAGTTTTGATGAGCAGATATGAGATGAGTGAACAATTATATTTCTTGGTGTTTACACATAATTATTAATTTATTTTCTCCATCAAGCATATAAATGAAGTAAAAAATGACCACGCATTGACATTAAATGTTACCTTTAAATTTTTTGAATAATATTATCCTTTAAAGATGAATAAAAAAATATAATAAATTATATACAAATAGAGGTATGATTTTTTAATAGAAACACAAATGAAAATCAGGGATATTATTTCAAATTGGATGATTGAAAGTGATATAAAATAAGCTTAATAAGTGAATCTTGAGGGAATTAGCTATTAGATTTTTTTAAAGATAATTAAAATATTAAGCCATTTAATTATCATGATAGACTATTAGGGAAATTTATTTAAAGTAGAATTATATTTCAACTAAAATTATATTTCAAATTTTTTATATATAAATGAATACACAGATAAAACATAATAATTACTTGAATTTTTTTTAAACACTAATTTACAATATAATGATAAAACATAATATTAATGTTATGAAAAATAGACTACTTAATAAATATAAGAGATTGTGATCTCTAAATTCAAAATTCCACTTGTACAAATATGAATATAAAAAGATCAAACCATTTTTGTAATTACTTTTTTTTTAGGCAAAGGTGGCTAGGCCACAAATTTTATTGAAATAAAACATATTACAAGAGGATGAGGAGTTGTAAAAGAAGAACAAAGATGCAGCTCCAAATATTACAAAATTCAAGCCAGGTAGGACGAGGCAAGAATGTTCTAGAGAACTAAGAACCAGGAGAACAAGACAAAATCCTGGTGAAATATCCAAAGGAAAGAAAGAACACTATAAGTAGCCGATGGAAAGACAATTGGAGTCTAAAATTCCAACAAGAAGTGTAGGAGAAGCCATTTGTAACCATTTTTATAATTATTATAATCTGTCAAACTAAACATTTAACTCTCACCTAATATGATTTTTCTAAGTTCAATTGCAGCAACCAACACTTTTTCAAAGGGATGAATTGCCTTTTTCACACTCTCCCTTTCCAAACATCTCTTATTCCATGCCCAAATATTTGGGAATTTCTCCTCCAAGTAAATCTTAAACCTTCCTAAACTTTCAATTGCATCAAACCATGAAACCAAAGGAACAAATGCTATATCCACAAATCCAAGCCTATCTCCACTAAAATAATTTTTCCCTTTCAACTCTCCTTCTAATATTGCCAAATTCTATAGGAATTCGCATTTGCCTGCTTCTTGTACTTCTCCTTTGGTTCTAAATATCTCCAATCCAGGAAAACAAACCTAAAATAAAAGCATTGTCATACACAAATAAGGACCACATTAGCATGAGCATGAACATAAAATATTTATCTAGCATATTAAGTTAAGCTAAGGTTGTTTAAAGAATCGAATATATACATATATTTTATTGGTTTATTTATTAAAATTAATCATGGGAAAATAAAGTTGAGGATAATTCAATAATTAAATGTGAGTTTTATAGTGTTTAATGGTAAAAATATGTATATTTCATAGTAGAAATCATTTGATTGAGTTTTATAAAAGAGTAGGATTATGGATAATAACATATTTAAAATAAGCAAAAAAGCAATCCTACAAATTATGGGTTTTTCAATGATATTACAATTAAATAAAGGCCTACACTAAAGAGTTGCAGTTCAATTGGTTAAGTACTGCAACTGGTGAGAGATGAAAAATAAGGGATGAGGCCAGGATCATGTCCTAAGCAGTTTGGGGGAGTGGATATCCCCCAGTCCTTGACTCTCTAGAGATAAAAATAAAGGATGAGGGCAGAATCATGTGCTAAGCAGTTTGACCAAGTGAATACTTCTCAATCTTGACTCTCTGCGGAAAAGATATCAACATAAACTCATGCTCCCATATGAACAAAAAAATGAACATAAAGATGATATAAAATCTTCCAATAAAAAAACAAAAACCTGCAGTCTTACAATAAGAATAAACAGCGATTGGAAGAATTTATCATAAAAGCTTTGCAACAAACCAATATGGTGAAAAACAATCTTGAAACTAAATCAGATTTGTCAGACTTACCTTTTTGTCTGCAAAATCTGCCCAGAAGAGCGCAATAGCTCGGTCATACGGATGAGGGAAGAAAGGCAGTATGAGGAGAATTCCAGGCGTGGTCCATGTATTGGAGAATAATCAGAGATTCAGAAAGAGGCCTGCCATTATGGACGGGAACAGGTATCTTCTTTTGTAGAGAATTCATTTGCAGCAGCATGGGACTCTTGTTCGCCAGGTTTTGCTCCACATACTAATAACTGATACCCTTTTCTTGAAGCCCAATAATAACTCGCATGCCATAGGAACTGAACCAAGTTGTTAGAAGCTTAACATCTTCTCTATCTTCTTTCAAGCTATCCATGCTTAAGCTGTATGATGAAAAGAATGCGTGTATGTTGTAATTGTTTAATTACATGGTGTATTTATATTGTTTTTTGGGTGCTAATAGCCGACATGTTATGGTCTACTTCAATAGTATCTGCCACTTCTGAGGATTGGTCAAATGAGGCAGCTGGTCATTGCTGTCGTTCTATATTTATTAATTCAGTTGGTACCTTCGAGTTGTGGTATAAAGTCATTGCTGGCGTCCCGTTCTTGTCAGTTCATATAATACTAGCACTTGCATCCAGAGAAGGTGCTATAAAATATTTTATATGATTTTGGATAGTATTTTAATAAAAATCTTTAAAATTTTATGTAGTTTTATCTTCGAATGATATTGATATCAAATCTTAATAAAAGTTTGCACTTACCATATATAAGTTCAATTGAAAACATATTTTTGTCAATATCCTTAACAACTTTAAATATTTCATTTCTTATATTTGTTGTATATTCAATTTCTGTTTATATCTCTTTTATATATATTATTGCTGCTTTTATCCATATTTATGCCCTCTACTATTTATTCTTATTCTTATCTATTCTTATATGTAAAAAAATATCTGTTACTTGTTCAGTCTTTAATATATTTTATATATATTTATGCCTTCTACTATTTATTCTTATTCTTATCTATTCTTATCTGTAAAAAAATATCTGTTACTTGTTCAACCTTTAATATCTTTTATACTTTATCTTCAACTTTATTGTACTTGCTATTAATAAGAATATATAACAATAGACAATGAAGACATCATATCATATAGATTTTAATATCATAAATATGAACACACACTTTTCTTTCATGAATTTTTTCCTGAGCACAAAAATATGTCTTGTCTTATACTATGAAGATTAATAACTATCAACTAGATTTAGAAGAGATCCACTTTATTAAAATAATAATATCTTGTAACTAATTATTTTTAAATCTTGTAACTTTAAACATTAATAAAAATATTTTTATTTAATTGATATTTGTAAATTTTACGAATTTAAAAAACTATGAATCCATGTAATTGTAAGGTCAATGATCATAATTAGAAGTTCATGGAATGTGTCTCTTCTAACAATTTACACATCCTCATCTCTTTGTTGGGTCATGGTACTCATGTGGCCTTGCAATCATATCTATTAGTGGGTCTGACCATTCTTATCCAAGCCTGTCCATTGGAGAGAGAAATCTATAGCTGCTAGATCCCTTGAAAATGGGATCATTTTGTCACATAGAATCTTGGATCCTTGGTAGAAGGAATATTGAATTCCAAGGACCATTCCCTTACATGCAGGTCTATGGGATTACAATCCCTAACTTAGACTAAATCAAAATGGGACAAAAACAATTGGAACTAAATGGGCATTGTCTTAAGTGAATAGATGACTTCAAGGGTTTTATTTTTCTCATATACACTAGAGATTTTATTTGTGAAAAAACCTAGTCATTTATGGGAAGTGAATCTTAATGAAGTATTTGTCTGTGGAATTTGATCTTTTGAACTCATAGGGAAAACTGAGAACTACATTTGAACTCATAAAACACCAAGAAAATAAAAATTAGACAATATGCTAGAATATGTATCGATTTTGGAGTAGAAAAAGGGCCTACCAACTTAAATGATTTACACATGATCACTCAAAGAAACTGACAGCCATGTGAACATTACCATTCTAATGTAGAATTTACTTTGAACATATACATTTGGCTAGAAATTGGTCAAAAAATCAAAACTTCAGACACAATAAAATCAGATTAAAAAAATTAGGATAACGAATCAACATTGGAAGTCACGGGCAAAAGAGGCATGCAACAAAAAGAAATAAATGAGGCAAATAAAAGAAAAAATGACAAAAAAAAAAAATCACTTCTCAAAACAAATCAAGAAAAGGGAGATAATGGAAATGTAGTAAAATAGGAATCACAACCACCAAAAGAATTAAAAAGCAACCTCAAAACATCTAAGATAATTTAGAGGCAACTAGAAATGCCACTAATGGAGGGAGGTATTTAGGTGGATACTAGAGCATGGATCAAGAGGACTCTAGTGAAGGTTCATATTAGGATGACTGATTCCTATGCCAAACACTAAACTAATTATGTTCTGAAGTAGAGTCTATTGGAAAAATTAAAAAACATTTACATTTGCACAATATCAAATATAAAATAATAATAATATTATTGAGAGTTATATTTGAATGTGTTGCAATATTGCTTTTATAAAACATTTCAAACTTAACTTTGAGAATATCAAATTAGGAGAATGCAGCTAATTATTGAATAACAAAAATAAACAAGTCACTAAAATAACTTTACTAATGTAAACCTTAATATTCCAACAGAATTATGCACAAAATCAAAATGATAGAACTAGACAAATACCAAACTAATGAGTCACATCTAACAATAAAATTTGTTTCATGCTAATACTAGACACTCGTTACTCTGAATTATCAGCCCTATACTTAAATTAATCAATTACCATGTGCGGTTTTTAATACCATACTTGATCATAGTCATTGACTAATAAGTATTTGTTGGTTGATACTTTAGAGAGGATATTAACATTAGTCTAAGAGGAATTAATTTTTAGGTTTTATTTCTCAGATTTGATACCTAGGACATTTGTCTGTTATTTCCTTTGCTTGTGGTGCATTCTAGTAGATTAGCTGCTTGCCAAAATATTTAGGCTAAGCCTAAAATATGTACTGTCACAAACAAGTAAGAAGTAATGAAATACTATTTCATCTTGCTGAAAATAATGACGATGAATGATAAATTAGTAGTATATTATGGAAAGTACATCTTGAGCTTATACATGTTTGTAATTAAAATGACTTCGCTTGATCATACTAAAGAACTCTTTGAGCTTTCCTGTCATTTGATAAATATTTGAAAAAATGACTTGATTTGATTATACTAAAGAACTAGCTAGCCTCCATAGATTTTCTGTTCATCAGGAGCAATCAGCTGAATTTATTTTGACAGAGTAAACAGTTTTCTTGCCTTTCTCATACAATATGATTTTTAAAACTATTTATCATTGTTAAAACTTAAGGGTATTACAGTAAATTAAAAAGAGCTTAGACTTGAAGGCCACGTCCATAGGTAGCTGTATGCATGATACTTATCCAGAACTAATTAGAAATGTTTTAAAAATAAAACCTATTGTAAGGAAAAATCAAATCACCTATGGAAAAAATTCACCTTGCACAAGTTTGGAGGAAAGATAACAATACAGCGAACATTTTACAAGTCCTGCAATATAATGATTGAAATCATTCAAATACAATAACTATCATGCTTTTTGATTTGGTAGTATGACTGGATGAGATGAATTGCAAGAGAAAATCTCAAGGCATAATTTGTCAATTTAGGCTAAGGCATAATTGAATCAGAGAGATTGATTATATAAGTTAAGAACATCTATAGTTCTTTGTTATCAGTAGCTTAGAAGCATTCATTAAAGCATGAAGATGTTAATACTTTATACAGTTTAAACATATAGATTTGAATAGTCTAGATACCTTGTCGAGTTTTCCCTAATAATATAAAAAAATATTTAGAGATAATAGTATTGGTAAGAGACATGGTCTGTAAGGACAACCTTTAAGCGAAATCAAAGCTATAACCTGAAAAAACAGTTAGCGTACAATTTATTTGCTAATATCAAAGTCAAATTGTAAAATAGAATTGTATGCATTTTATTTCTAATAAGCATATGTACCAAACTATACTATGAAAACAGAATACTGTTCAAGATCATAGTTCACCTCCTTTTATGTATATGGTGAAAGCATGTCTTAATTAGATCACCAGAGTTGCATTTGTGCTTCATAGGAAAATTCAATGCACTTCTGATGATCTAATTAAAGACATGATCCCACCACATACAACTACAACCCCACTCTTCTATAAATAAATTCAAAATCAAGGAAAACCAGAGTCTCCGATACACATGCTTCATAAATAAACTAACTGAAAATGATTTGAGTATTCCATGAATATGGAGGGTGGATATATAGGGACATGCATGCAAATTTTCTATTGCAATTTTGTCCACATGTCCAACATGACTGCTGTTATTATTATTATTCTGTTGCTGCAGCTCCATTGTGCAAATGCAGAACATCTGGGAATTTATGCTAAATTTGGACCTGCTCCTTCTGGTGGGCATAATCATTACATTTTCAAAAAAGATTAACCTTGTCTTCTTTTTTTTGAATTGCGTTTTGCAGAGCTCGTTATAGAGCTCCCTTCGTAGCTTTAGTTCCTACTTTAGCCGGCCTTTTCGCCGTCTCCCTTAAAAAGCCTCCAATTTTAGAAATTTTGAAAATCAAACTAAAAGATTTGATGTTAAGCAGGTGGCATTTCAGGGTTAGAAAGTTTGCACCTCTTATTGGGGGAGTTACAAATTTATGTTCCAGGTCATCACCTCTAATGTATTGTTTCATTATCTGTTTGCACCTCAAAAGATAAAAATTATTAGTTCTTTTTAATTTATTTTTTAATTTAGAATTTAAACATAAAACATATTACTAGCATACCTGTATTTTAAAAATATATGTAAAGTATATGGAGAGATATCTTTCTCAAGGCGCCTATTTTTACTCAATTGAATCTTAACGAAAATTGAAGCATACATATATTAAATATTAATATATATAAAATATGCCCATTGAGACATCTATTACAACCTAATTGAACTCTTATTCTAACCATAACTCAACACTAATTGAACTCTTATTGCAACCCTAACTCTAACACTAATTGAACTCTTATTGCAACCCTAACTCTAACACTAATTAAACCCTAACCCTCACTTGATTGAACTCGTATTATAACCCTAACTCTAACACTAATTGAACTGTAATCATGACCCTAGGTATAGTTGAAATCTAACCGTAATTGTATCGAAACCCTAGAGAACTCTCATTGAACCCTAAGCCTAAAATAAATAATAACCCTTACCTTAATTGAACCTTAACTCCAATCCTAGCCCTAATTTAAGACTAACCTTAACCCTGACCTTAATTGAATCCTTATTGAATTGTAACCCTAATTGATCCCTAACCCAAATTGAATACTAATTGAACCATAAGCCTAAGTTAAGAGTAACCTTAATTAAACTCCAACCATAAACCTTATTTAAAGATATTCTTCAACATTAATCCTTAAAAACTAAACACTCTTACTCTTTTACATTTTATTTTTTAAACTCCTAAAATAATAATTTAACTATTTCAATTCTTTTTTTTTAATAATTGTTCATTTGATATCATTTAACCTTTGTTACAATTTATCACTTCATAAGAATATTATATATTCTATTGAAAAAGATAGTTAAAAATATCTTCATATTCATTAGAAAACTTGCTAATGGGAACCATATGTCTACTAAATTTATTCTAAATAATTAAAAAGAATGTTCTATTTTATCTCACTTTTCTTATAACAGAATAAATATAATAATTAAACACATTCCTTTCATCTATGTATTAAAATTTAATCTAAAGTATTTTAATATTTTCTTAATAACTGATAAGTAATTTTTTTATTATAATTTGTTAAAAAAAAAAGTTGTGTACTTAGAATATCAAGTTGC
Organism: Sequoia sempervirens; assembly: GCA_007258455.2. Classification (NCBI taxonomy): domain Eukaryota; kingdom Viridiplantae; phylum Streptophyta; class Pinopsida; order Cupressales; family Cupressaceae; genus Sequoia; species Sequoia sempervirens. The sequence continues at coordinate 158,845,987 of VDFB02271358.1, forward strand.
TTTTCCACATTATTTCTCTACATGTCCCCTCATACATACGTATCATACATATCGAAGTATGGATTGCCAAACCCCAAACTTATCTACTCCAAAACATTATACATTGAAACAAAAACTAACAATTTACAAGGCATTGAAAAATTGGCACCTAAACTACTAAATCAAGCATGGGAGTTTTCGCAGTATCCAAATCATCAAATTCCTGACTCCCCATATGAGGGCTTAAATTTGACGGTCGACCTTGCCTATCAACAATTTTTTTTAATGATGGTTATTTATTCAAAGGTTCCCTTAAAACATTATGATATACCTTAGTGTAAGTAAAATTATATATAAATCAAATATATATATCATTATAATTCTATATAAATTTTGACAGTCTATCCAAAATCTCTCCTTTCATCTGATACAATCTTCTTAAAATTTTGATTGTATTTTATAGCAAATATCTCTAAATACTGTCATACGACCATCAAATTTAAGCCCCGCCCTGTGTTAACTAGCATGAAAATGAGTAATGAACAAAAAATATTCTAGCATGACAATGTGAGCAAGACTCTACAACACCTTTACAAGACGTCAATGAATGCATTTAAATATTCAATTTGCAAAGGCCCAAGACCTAGTGTGGATGCACGGAATGCTTCACAACACTTGAATCAAGGCCTCATTAAATCTAATTTATCATGAATTATCCCATGTCAAGCAAAGGGTCCTTTTTTCTATGGCACACATGCTTCACTCACTGTATTCGGTTCAACTTCAGAAAGTAAGCATAGATTTATTTCACCTGCAATAGAAGCTCTGCTTCTTATCAATACTCCTTTCCTCTCATCTCCAATGGTTTGAATTTTTGAATGATTTTTATGCACATATTTAGGTGTCTTTGGGGACACCACTGGAGCTTCTTCTTCTTCATTTTGCTTCTCATGTTCTTCCACAATGTCTTCTACTCTTATGCAATCAGGTTTATTAGATACATATCCATCAACCTCAATTGAATTCTTCAATGCTTCATCAACCTTGACATTTGTGCTCTTTATGATCTTTCTCGGTCTTTTTTTGAAATATCTATAAGCTTTTCTTCTAGTAGAGTATCCAAGGAATATACCTTCATCACATCTAGCATCAAAATTCCCTAGATTTTCTTCATCCCGTCTGATATAACATTTGCTTCCAAATACCTTGAAATACTTGATAGTAGGAATTCTTCCACTCCATATCTCATAGGGGGTCTTAGTACTATTAGATTTTGCCTTAACTCGATTGAACACATAAACAATATTGTCAATTACTTCTCTCCGGTAAACTTCCAGTAGACCTGCTTCTATAATCATTGATCTAGCAGCTATAACAGAAAGATCTACCATAGTAATTTACACACATCTGTAGCCTTGATTAGAAGATTGCAGAAACCTTCAGCTCACTACTTTCATGAATATAACACAATTAAATTTTGCTACGTCAACTCAACATATATATATATATATATATATATATATATATTCCTACCACAATAAAGTTTTGCTACCTCACTACTTGTGGCTTACTTCATTACTTTGTATATATATTCCTTCACATCTTAACTTGCATTTATACCATCTTCAACCTTAGAAACTTTCTCTAAGGTCAGCCACATATGCTTCATTTCACAAATTCAAATTAGGTTAGGAACTCAACATTCTCGTGGTGGAGAGGAATGAGAGTAGAACAATTAAACACTTAATCAAAACCAAAATCAATGTCTTAAATCAACCACATGCTTCCTTAAATAAATTTTTAATTCTTCATATGAAGTGTAAACACCAGGTTAGCCAAACCTAATGAAAACACAAATGAACATTGAATTACACACTTCCACATCAAGAAGATAACACACAAATGATGTCACATGATTCATTATGCATAAGAGAACATCTCAGATACCTTTAGATACATCCATAGCAAGTGCAAAAACCTTCAAACATGGAACATCTTCCAACAATCCATCTTGACTATGCAAATACACACAACTCTGAAACTCAACTTCTGGAGCACCACACCACAAAAATTTGTGCCAGAACTTAGAGAAAACCATTACAAGACATATTCCAAATCTACAAGACCTAAAACAAAAAAGCAGAGGACTAGGGAGCAAAACCATTTCTCCCAGTCCATAGGCAATCAACTCTATCAAACCAATTCACACACTGGTGAACACAACTTTCACATTCCAACAAATCAAAAGCTACAAATCAGGAGATGTCACCAACAAATTCCCAACAACAACCCTTCAAATCCACACAAGCATAGGATCAACATAGAAGAAACACTAAGCACATACCAGAGCACATTCTGAACACATACATAACTTTGACTTCACTCTTTATTAATTTTCTCAAAAGCACTTGGTAACCCATCATTTCAGCACATCTGCAACATCATAAGGATAGCTCCATGTATTCACAACATCTCAACAACATCTCAAGTTCTATACAAGCACAATCTACAACATTCTAAGTTGTGTTGACATCAATGAGAACATTAATGACAACACCACCAAACTTGCTCATACTTGCAACAAAAAAAATTGAAAGAAAAAAAAGTAAAATTTACTATAAAAAGTTTGACATCTCATGCAACTTCATTTTTCAGCATTTTATCAGCAACTAAATTATAGTGTTAGTTTCTTAAAAACTAGTTTAAAATAATTTTTTAATTTTTTTTTTAAATGCAAAAATAAAATATACTAAAAAATACATATTTTACTAGTTTACATCATTTCAAAATTCAAAACATATATACCACTTTTTAGTGATTCAAGTTTAAAATTTGGTTTTATCAACAACTAAATTATAGTGTTAGTTTCTTAAAAACTAGTTTAAAATAATTTTTTAAATTTTTTTAAAAAATGCAAACATAAAATATACTAAAAAATACATATTTTACTAGTTTGCATCATTTCAAAATTCAAAACATATATGCCACTTTTTAGTGATTCAAGTTTAAAATTTGGATTAGTGTTGGTCGTTTCCTTTATAAAGTGTGACATAGCTTTGTGCTTTTACCCTGTTATGTTTGAAGTTTATACGAATCTACAAAATTTCAGAATTTTGAAAGTTAAAAACAATTTTTGTCACAAGGACAATATAATAAGAAACTCCTAAAGTGTCATGTGAAGCACAAAATTACATGAGGGCACAATCTTTAATTAAATGCACAAAAACATTTACCTGGGTTATGATATGAAGAATTCAAGAGCTAAACTATGAAAATGAACAACTTGTTACAATGAGCTTCAAAAATATGAGAAAAAGAGAATATCTTGAAACATATTGATACAAGACAAGCAATCTATGTAATAGTTGGCATTTACCTATTAGCTATTTGTTTCAAATTTCCATCAAAATTTTCGTCAGCCTAGCCATGAATAGAATTTCTTGGCACCGAAAATTAATAATCATTGATGGCTGGCGGTGAGTTTCCCAAGGTTGTTTATGATGATGTGGATTTTGCTAATTATGTGGGTTGGTGGTGGTGGAGTTGGTTGCCTCAATACATAGAAGCAAAATGGTAAGTGTTTGGTCATGTGAGGGTTAATGCATCCTGGCATTTTTGTACGATGGCGCGGGAGGAAGTAAATGCAATATTCAATGTTGCAGTGTAGGAATGTATACTCTGAAATGTGCGAGAAAATATATTGATTAAGTTGCATCATTGAAAGAGTCATTGTGGCATTATACCCATTTTGTATAGATTATTGCTACCCATTGGCTTTACGAGTTCTATTTAATGTGGGTTTACTACAAAAGAACGTAGCTTGAATTTTGAATTGACAAGCCAACTCTTACATAGACTGGTTGTCTTGTATCAATATGTTTAATGTGGGTTTTTGATCATCTATCATTTACCTGTAATTCTTAAGTGTTTTTCTAATAGTTATTTTACAAATTCTCTATTTTGTCTATAATATTTAGTGCCAAATAATGTAGCTTGAGTTTTGAATTGACAAGCCAATTGTTACATAGATTGCTTGTGTTGTATCAATATGTTTTATGATATTCTTTTTTCCATTTCCACAAAGCAAACTATTCATTATGTAATAGTTGGCAGTCTATGTAACAGTTGGCTTGTCAATTTGATGACCATTTTTACTATATGCTTCCCTAGATTGAAATTGTATTTTTTATATAAATACATTTAGACTTGCATAATATAAATGTTATAACTTTAGGGAAAATTTCCATCTTGATAAACAACTATAGATAAGTTGGAAAGATAACTGTACACACATGTAGAAATGCATTGGGCAGACTAGAATATCTTTTTTGAAGTCAAATGTATGATTGTTTTCCCCACAAAAAAATTGCCATTTAAGATTTCTCATTTTACAACCATTGTTGATTGTGGTTTATGTGATTGTGGAGGGCAACCACACATCATTGTCATGTGCTTGTGAGAGGACAAACAATTTTTTGATTGCATCACATTTTTTATCCCTTCAAGCACATGAAAATGGTGTATGTTTCTCCATTCAACTAAACCATTTACAATGTCATGGTTGGCCTAGTTTTCATTTTGTACATCACTACATTTTTTTCCTTTTTGGTTATTAGTTGATATCTGTGCCCATGTTTCACAAACACATTTATGCATATACATCTTAGCCATGCAATGCAAATATAAGCACTTGCAAAACAAATTCTATACTAATATATATGTTTGTGAAGTTAGATGCACCTTTTTAGTTATTATACACTCTTCTATATATTCCATCCATCCATGTTTCTCCAGCCATCTTCAAATCCCATGATGCCAATTCTTTATTGAGATACCTATTTTCGTCAAGTTGTCATAGAAAAAAAATGACTACAATATTAGAGATCTTGTTTGAGAACACCTATTTTCCCCAACTTTTTTATTATGTGATATATGATAAGAGTCCATGAGATTTTCCATGGACCTTACTTTCCTTTCCTGTTCGGGGGTTTGGTTAGAGCCCGCAAGGCTTCATGATGCCAATATGGTAGGGAGGAGAATGAGCGTGGGTTTATTTCTTTTCCCTTCCATCGTCATATATTTGTTGCTGCTTATATACAAGGACACTCAAATTCTCACATGCACTTGTCTACCAAAAACATACTCTATTCTATCCATTGCATTTTTCATTGTTTCCACAACTCTCTTTTTAACTTCTCCAATGGATTACTTATACACAATTCTTTACCAGGATGCCATGTATTCAAAATGTTCCATTTTATCTCTTTCTATTTACAACAGATAATGCTAACCTCTTTTATTGTATATCTATATTCTTTCCTTTATAATGTTGCATAGATACAATAGACATTCAAGAAAATTAGTGTATTGTAAATTGTCTATTTCAAATTCTTTCATGGTCCAACAACTTGATCCAATGTTGCTAGCCCTTGTTAAACACCATCAAAAATACATGTAAGTACAAAACTTTTCCAATATCAATAAATAGATTCGATGAACCAATTGTAAATATTATTAATTATTTTTAGTTTCACATTGTCTATATTGATTTTACACATATACTTACTCACTTTTTATGCTTCCTTTTTTATTTTTCTTTCCCATCCACTAACATACCCCTATCTTCTATTTGTAGGAACTAGGCTAAAGCATGCAAAAGCATTCAAAAATCAAGATACCTATTTTTTTTAAAGTTATTGTGCAGCAAAGAAAACACTACAATGATATGAGAGATCATATATGAAAACACCAGATTTTCCCTAACTTTGTTATTGTGTGATGTATGATGTAACTCCATCAAAATTTCCCATGGGATTTTCATACTTTTCTTGCTCGATGGTTTGGCTAGAGTACATGAGGCTCCATGACACCAATATGGTAGGGAGGATAATGAGCGTGGGTTTTGTGCTTTTGCATTTAACTCCATATATTTGTTGTTACATAGATACATGTGTATACAAATCCTTGTATACACTTGGCTTCCAGAAACATACTCTATAATAACATGTTTCCCATGTCATAGCAAGTGGTGGGGAAGTACTTGAGACTTTGGTCACATCACCTCAAAAAAAGGTACCTTTTAATTCAATTATTCTAACAATGTAAAATATGTGTATTGTGTCATCGCATTCTTCTTTTGGTGAGGTCTATTTATTTGTTTTGGATCAAAGATGGTGTGAGTGAGTCTTCAATTGGACTATGAACATCTTTACTCTCTAAGTGATATTTTCCCCTATATAATCCTTTTTGTGTTGATCAAATGGTATAAAATTTATCAATATAATATTTTTGCTTTCTTCCTGAATAAATGTATTTACATATTTTTTTTTATTTGGACAACAATTCAAGTTGTTATTCTATTTGGTCATCCATATATTATTTTGTTTTATCTAAGTCCTTTTTATTTTGTTAAAAAATTCTTTTGTGGTAGGACATCTATTTGCTTCCATTTGTTCAATTTTTTAATATCTAAAGAATCAAACCATAATTCCTACACCAATTAAGGAGCATGTTTTTACTAGAACCAATTCATAAAAAAATGATATTTTTATTTTCAATTTCCTTGTAATTGACTACTTTTGAATCATTTCTACTTGTCTCCATTTTATTTTACTACTACTAACTCATAAATCACATGCATAATAATGCTTTTATTTCCAAAATTATGGATAAATACTACTTATAAAAAGTATTGAATACTAAAGATATTTCTTTTTTGAAAAAGTCATTAGTGATGACCATCATAACTAATATTCAAATAAAAAATAATCAAAATAAATAACATCAAAGTAATAAATCATCTAGTACCACATAAGCATTGCAAAAAATATGCCATACCTAAAATTATGAACTAACTTTTTAAAGAATACTTTTTTATTGAATATTAATAATTAAAGGCATGACTAATAACTCTTTAAAAAAGGATAGTCCTTTAATGTTCTATATTTTTCATAAATATTATTTAATCCACAACTTCAAATCTTCCATGTATTTGTATGCATATGTATCTTAAGATAATTAAATAATAATCAATCAATTGATTGATTAACTTAGACAAAAAGGTCAAATATAGATGTGCATCTAGGTCTAATAAATATAAAACTAAAATAGAGATAAAATTATATCATACCTTAAATTTTGGAGAGAAATTATTATTATTAAAAAAATTAATTATTTACAAAGTTTAAATTTTATTTAATTTTTCAATTGTAATTTTTTAAGAATAAATTTATTAAAAAGTCTTATTCATTGAGAATTAATTTACTATGGATTCCCAATGATCTATCATTTACTTGTGATTCATAAGATTATTAATTAAAATAAATTTTAAATAACTATTGTAACTAAAATTATTAAATATTACATATTAATAAAAAAAAGTTATTAATGATTAATCACTTAAAATTAAAATTAATAGATACATTGCAAATAATAAGATTCATTCAACATGACCTATGGTTTTATTAAATTACATTTTCATAATCAATTTTCAACTAATAAATTTTGATGTGGAAATGCAAAGATCAATTTTTTTGTTTTTATGCAAATGGTTCTTAATCTCACATGCATTGTGTGTGAGATAAGAACGGAAAAATGGTCTATAACATGAGGTTTAAAATGATTTACAATGCTCAAATTAAATGAAGACATATAAAATAATCTCTACGCCAAAATTAAGTGATTTATAATATGTTCAAGTTAGGTTATTCAAATTGATATCTTTTAATGCACACATAGGTTGGCTTTAAGTTTAATACATATGTATCGATATGCTTGATCTATCCATCTAATTATCCATAGTAATATATAAATTGATTTTCCAATATCTCTCTTCATTATGATCTACTCCACCTATTTTATCCTAGGTAAAATCCAAAATTACAAGGTTCACCTCCTACTATAAACTAACCTCACATTATTTCATATTGGCTTATTAACATGCTTTCCCTTTCTCGACTCAATCAAACAATTGAAAATATTACTAATTATTTATATTTCACATTTTATTTTGAAAAAAAGTTTGTTTCTTACTTCCCATTGAATAGCCATTTGTGGTGGACCCCTATCGGTTGATTGTTGCATGCATGTGCATGCGACTGTTAGTCATATCAAATTCTACACCACCAAAAAATGTATGTAATTAAAGCACTGTATCCAAGACCTTATAGATAAAAGGTGGGATTGAAATTAAATGACCAACACACACCACACCTAATCAATAATTATGTATATATCAAAACCATTTACCAAGGTATAATGAGTAGTGCATTTAAGGGCAATATTTAAGTACAAATAATGCCAATAACAAAAAAAGTCCTTACAGCCATAATTTCATTTTTGGTCATATTGAGTAATCTAATAAATGAATCCATACCATAAACATAAAAAATATCTAGTTGCGTTTTCACAATCTGATGTAGAAAAGTCACCATCCAAGGTCCTACTCCCTCTAGTTCAACTACCCAAAAATAAATATGCCCTCCTTGATCACCTTGAGTGAATTCTTTCCCAAATTACCATTCTTGGACTACTACACACATCCCCACTCATATGGAAATATTAAATCATATCCTACACGAATCTTGAGTCCCTAATGATATTTACCACTCACACTTGCAAGCCCTTCTTGGAAATATTTTAAGAGATCATCTCATATTCACTCCAAATGTTTTCCCTTCACTCGATCATGTAGCTACCTAAAATATTCCCTAGTCATATATCACATGTAAGATAGAAAATTGTTGTTGCTTATGTTTTAGGACATAGAATAACAATCCTCTTCACTCTCATTCAAGGAAACCCTAGAGATATTGATCCAATGATGAACTAGGAGAGAGAGATCTTGCAATAGGGTGTCATAGGGTGGGATTAGAGACTAAATGAGAGTTCACCACCAAGCTAGGGCTTGGAAAGACAAGATATGCAAATGACATGCAAAACCTAACTAGATGACCTAGAGAAGGAAACTGAAATATAGAATGAAAAAATGAGAATGAATAGGGGTGCACCTGGAGGAAAGATGTGATCAAAACAAGCTCCAAATCCCTGAAATCCTAACTCTCAATGCTCACTGGGACTCATATGCCAATTGTGGCGTATGGGTCCTTGGTGGGTCTTAAAGAGCTAAAAATTTGGAATTTGGAGTTGCAAACTAAGAGGAGGGTGAAACCCTAATAGTGGTTTACAATTCAAGTGAGGAAGGAAAACTCACATAAAACGACCCCAAGGAAAAAAATGTGATTTTGGGGGTTCGTACGAACCTACTGGTTCGACTAAACCCATAAAGGGTTCGCTTGAACTAAGGTTCGAGTGAACCCCTTTGATTCTTGGCTGTCAAAAAACCCAAAAAAAATGCATGGAAAGGGTTTCGAGCGAATCTCTTCAAAGGGGTTCACTCGAATCCCTAGGGGTTCGTACAAACCCCCCTTATCCCTCATGCCCCCCCTCAGACACAAAAAAAACCTAAATTTTGGCACTTCAAATCTTGATTTGAGGATGAAAATGGAGGAATCTTCACAAACCCAACTAGAATTAGGTAGTCCTCAGAATGAGCTATCCAATGAATATAATTCTAATATGTTTTGGTTTTATTATGTATTTGTTTTTTCAATTTTATTAAACATAGGTTTTTCATTGAAAATGAAGGTCTTTGTTCTGCACATGTGGAAAAATAATAGATTATCAAAAAAAAAATTGAAAAATATGAGTGCACCAGATATTGAAGTCCTTGATCCAATAAAAAAATTAAATTGAATTTTGATATATACAAAAAAAGTTATGCGTTATACGGTCGTGCTATGTCTGAATTGTAATTGGTTTAACTTCGAAACTTGATTAAAGAAAAAATATTCAATTAAAAACTATCTAACCAAGTGGAAGCACTAGATATCAAAGTTACAAATCTAAAATCGAAAGAATTAGAATTTTATCCTTCATGGAAAAAAAGTTATGCATTATACAGTGTGCGTCACTTTTTTAAAATGTTGTTTTCTGAAAAAAACTAGTTTTCATGGGAGATGGAAAAAAAGTGTAATCTGATTCCAAAAATTTAGAAATAAATATTTTTAGAATCTATAGACAAAATGTGATGAGACTCTAGTTTGCATCATCTTCAAATTCCTCACGGTTTAGCCGCTATAGGTGCCTGAATGTGAAGATTTAGTTAAAAATAATAATTTTAGTGTTGTTGGCCTTTAAATTCGCACCTCTGGAATGCGGAATTGAAACAAACAACTATGCACAGATGAACTACTCTTCAAATTAGGAGGGGAAGCTCCCTCTTTCTGATGGTATGAAAGAAAGTAAATTAAAACTAATTCGCTTATCTTTTTGTTTCAACTAGAGCACAAGGTTTATAAAACATGAACACCGCAGCTAAGATTTTCTAATTTAAGAATTCCAACTACGACTAACTTAAGCTAAAGACGTTTCTAATATCTCAAGTAATACATAGAGCAAGAGAATTAGAAATGAACAAGGTTGATTCTCTGACAAAGGCTTAAGAGAACTCTTTCTCAACATACATCTACACACTTCAATGTAAGCTGAAATTAAGATCACAAAAGTATAACATAATAAACGGAAATCTGAGACATTCTACCAAGGAAAAGGAGGCTCATGATTTTATTTCTCAAACTTTTGGAACAAAATATTACATTAAACACATGTGCACAAAACAAGAACTTGTAGCTAAAGAGGCTTGCAAACTTGTTCTTACACAAAAGGGACAACAATTACAACAACTACTTGTTGGCTAAAAGAGACTCAAAAATTCACTATCATAAACACAAGTGAACTGACACTGAATAATAGCTTGCTGGCTAAAAGAGACTCAACAATTTGCTATCACAATAACCGTTAAAGAAAACTAATGAGAAAAGGTTCTTATTTATAGGAAAGCAGAGGAGTAGGGAACCCTAAAATCTCCTTGCTTTCACAATCTAGGGCTTGCTTAGCAAACAAGCTTTATTTCTAAATCTAGAAAGAAGATAACATCTAACAACTAAGAAAGCAGAAAAAGTAGGGACTGCCAACTATTACAATTTATCTTCTTTCTCTTCTTCAAAGAATGGATAAGAATTGTTCCAAGAATAGAAAGAAAGTGGAAAGAAAGCTTCTAGAAGAAATTTGCTTTAAATCTCGATCAAATCCGCTAAAAAGTAGGAAACTGTGTCCCGGTCAGGTGCATTGATACTATCTAAGGCAATATTCTGATTCTCCAAGATCTCCTAGCCTTCTGTGATCAAACTTAGAGAATCCTTCACTTCTTTGGCTGCTTTATGAGTTCTATTCTTTGAAAAACATTGCTGCCCCAAAAGATGATTCACTAATTGATAACTTGGTGGCTCTACAACTTTATGCTTCTGACTCTTCTCTTGATTTCCAATAGAAGAGTATTGCATAACTCTTTTTTGATACCTTTCCTTTTTCTTATATCACACCTCCTCTCGTTCTTCAGCTAAGATGATGAAGTTTTGACATAGTGCTAATTTGGTCTTGAACTTGAGGGGAGTGTACTCCATATTGAAAACCTTGAAGAATGACTGTAAACTCGCCTATGTTCAGATAAGCTTTGAGCAACTTTCTATTTTTAGAATGTTGGTTTTTCTTCTTCAAATAGACAAATTTTTTCAAAATTTTTCTGAGATATGGGTTTTGCTTAGAATTTCGTTGCAATATAACCTAGATCGTCTGTTTTTGAAAATTTTGAATTTAGACTGAAAAAGAAGCAAACCCTAATTTCTTCAAATTTTCACCAAAAAAATTGGCCCCTGGGTTTTGTTCAGAATACAATTAGAAATGGACCCAGTTGATCAAATTTGAAAAACACTAATGGCTGATCGAAAAAGTTGCTAACCCTAGAATTTGAAACTTTCTTGAAAAAAGCTGTGATATGGGTTTTCTTCAGAAGACTGATTTGAGAGGACCCAGATGATTAAAAATTGAATGCACTGAGGATTTGTTTGTCATGCAAAGCAAAAAGAAGCTACTGCAACTTGATGAATTTCTTGAAAATTTCTTCAGAAGAATGAGATAACAAGACCCAGATGTCTGAAAATTGAAAATCTTGGCCTTCTTGAAAAAATTGATCTTCTAGATGAAAAAGCATGAAAAACAAGGCCTTATGCTGCAATTCTGAAAATTTTGATGAAGAATCAACAAAATTGAGTTCTTGAATCTTGAAATATTATCACTTCAAACTTGCTGCTCCAACTTTCTCCTTTGAGTGCTACCTGCAAAAATAATAAAAATTGCATTGAAGAGAGGTGTTAAATAGACTTAGGGTTTGAAATAGGTTTGCTTTCTTCTTTTTTTATCTTCAAAAACCCTAAAATCAGCCTATTCAATGAACTTGGATATCCTCATCCTTTTTCAATTTTGAAATTTTTGAAAAGTTTGAAAAATTCACTAAGGCATTGAAAGTTGGGCGCCCTTGGCTAGGGGCGCCCATTTGCTTTAGAGAGTCATGTTTTTGAGTTTTTCAACTTTTCTTCCATTTTGACCCTTGGTTTAATCCTGATCTTTGGCTTCTAGATTGATCTAATGAACAAGCTGGATGATTCATCGCGAAGCTTGATTGAATCTAGAAAGATTTCCCTTGAGGAACTTCTGACTAAAAACTTTGTTTTGACCTTCAAATTCTTGGGGGCCTATTTCCTCCAAGGGATCTAAACTTTCACAGTGTTAGCCATTTTTGTATGATTTTCAAATTCTTCATTTCCCTTTGATCTTCTAATGAAATCTTGATTTTGGGAGCTACACTGATCCGATTGATTGACCGTCTGCTTTGCTGGGTAGATTGGCTGAATCTGACGAGGTGATCTTGGTGACTCTATCAACAAATTCTATCATCTTAGACCTCAAAACCTTGGGTGCCCTTTCTCTCCAGGGGCACCCACCTTGACCAAACTTAGAAACTTTTCTATTTCTTCATCAATTCCTCTTCTATGGATGATCTCACTAGATCTGATGATCTGGGCATCTGATTGACTGATCGTTGGGTTTGTTACGGAGCAGAGGATATTTTGAGTGGGGTCTCTTGGAGGTCACTTTGTCAAAAATTTGAATTTGAGGTTTCAAAAGCTTGGGTGCCCCTGGCAAGTTGGGGCGCCCAACTTCACCAGAGTTAGCCATTTTTGGTGTTTTCTTCTTTGCTTTCAACTTTGGCTTTGTTAGACCTTTTCTTCTGGCTGCTGAATCTGGTGACTGCCAACTTAGATTGATGTGTTGGTGATCTCATTGGAAAGCTTGATCTATTATGGAGAAGTCACGCTGGAAGCTTTACTAGCAAATTCATCCATTTGAGCCTTCAAAATCATCAATGCCTTTCTCTTATAGGGGCGCCCATTTTCTCTAGACTTAGAATATTTTTCATTTGGTTTTATCTCCAAATTCAGACCTTCATCCTATACCTTCACCTTGATCTGGATTTGTCGGAGAATGACAAGTCGAATGCTTTGAAGAAGACACCCATTGTGAAGCCATATGAATTATGGAGAAATTGAGTATATTTGTAAATCCTTATAGCTAAGTTAGGCCCCTCAAAAATTTGGGCACCCCTGGGCATCAGGGGCGCTGAAAGTTCCTAGACTTATAAACTTTTCAAACATTTTCATGATTTTTACTCCGTCTTCTATTTGAAACTTTCTTGTTTGACCTCGAATTCTGGGTGACTAGATGATCTGATGACTGCACTACTGGATTCGTTATGAAGCTGGGACAAAACTAATCAATTTTTCCTTGGAGCTCGAACCCTAATTCTATCATTTGATTCCCTAAAAAGATGAGCGCCTTTCTTCACCTGGGGTGCCCAAGTCAAGTAGACTTAGTCAAAATTTCACTGTTTTCACCTTCTTCCTCGTTCAACATACGTGTTCATCATTTCATCTTTTGTTTGATACTTGATCATTGAATTTGATACCTGGCAGCCAACTGACCTCCATTGATGACTTCAGAGCTCCTGAAATGCTTTTGAAAAAGCAGAATGGACCCATTAGGGCAAAACTAATCTTTTTGAGATTTTGACTGCACTAGCCTGATATGAAAGTATTTTGAGCCAATCAAAATCAGTTTGAACCCTAACAAACCAAATTTCTATTTTTAGAAACTTTTTCTAGTATCCGTTTCGAAAGAAACCCAAAAAAACCCAAAAAAAGTTACTATCTTTAGAAAAATTCTAAAAATAGCAGTTTTCCTAAAAGGTAGGGATGGAAAAACTGAGATATGGGTTTTGTAGACTAGGTCACTCTGAGCAAACCCAGATCATCAGATTTTGGAAATTTTTCATTCTTAGCCCTCATGCAAGACATGTACACCCAAATTTTGACCTTTTTGACAAATTTAACAAGATTTTTACTCATTTCTTCAAAATGTCTAAGTGTAACAAAAATTTAATTTTGGGGTACAATAATTGTCTAGTTTGGCCAAAAAATGTAAACCACTATTGTGGGATCACCCAGGAACAAAATCCAAAAACTATTCCCTAAAACCCTATCTGGGACTCATATGCCTAGACTGTCGCAAAGTGTCCTATTTTATCAAGAAGTGTCCTAGGAGCAGAATCTTGAACTCAAACTTTGCAATCCTCTGAAGATGGATCAAATAACAACTTTCTCATTGATTTCATGCAAATTGGATGGATATTTTTCCCTAGATCTGAGTTTCTATGAGTCTTGACAACTTTTCACGATAACTTTGACAACATTTGTAACTTTTTAATTTTGTTACTTTTGAAGGCTTGAAATCCACTTTTCTTCAATAAATAAACTTGAAATCACACACTAAAGAGAGGAAAGTTTATTTATTGTTAGGAAGTGTGGGTTTTCCTTGGTCAAACCCCTTTTAGGTAATTAGAGCAAATGATGAGATAATGAAATAAGTACATGAAACATGAAACATGGAACATGGAACATGCACAATGATACCTTGAATGATGTCTTGTAAATCTATAATCTTACATGAGATGGCCATGAAGGATGTAGATCTAGATCTTGAAATAATTGTAGAACAATGCTTGGTCTTTGATCTTGAATGCTACTAAAATGATGAAAATGTAGTTTGGGAAATGCTAACATATGGTTTAGGACATAGAGAATACCCACACACACCTTTCCAATTTCATTCAAGGTCAACCCTTGAGATCACTTTGTAATGGATAAAAAGATCTTGCTAAGGGTTGTCCTAGGGGTTGAATATGATCTATGAAGGGGTTCACCACCAAGTATTAAACTTGGAAAAGATAATGAAATGAAAAACACAAAGTAAAACCCTAATTGAGTATTATGACCTATAAAATAACTTAGAAATGACATAAAAACATAATAGAAAAATGATGAAATGAATGAGGTGCACCTTGGAATTTGTAGATGACTAGAAGCAATTCTAAAATTCTACAAACTTTGACTTTTTGACCAACTGGGACTCATTCGCCAACCTGGGTGAATCAATCCCAAATTAGGGTTTTTTCCTAGAAAGCTATTTTAGGGAAAAGGGTACTGAAATCTACAAATAGATCTAAAAGATACCTTTAGTGGGACTCATTCACCAATTGTCATGAATCAATCCTGCTCCACTTTTTCAGAAATTGAAAACTTTGATATGCACTCCAACACCTACTCTTTTCTTCTAAACTGAGTTTTGGACCCAAACTTTAGAAAACACCTACAAAACAGAATATGGCTTGATTTTCTAATGGGGGGTTTTCCTCGGTCAAACCCCTAGTTTGGTAATTACCTTGATGGAAATAATGAAATATACATGCAAACCCTAAACTTAAGTGTATTTAAGACTAAGAAATATAAAACATGATGCAATCCTATTCTAATGTGCAAGAATATGATGCAATGATGGAAATGTACATATGAACGACTCACTTGTGATGATTCCCAATCACCCCAAATGAGCTCTAATAATGCATATACCTTCCTTAGGCTGAATGTACATTGATGATGTGTATCATAGAAAAATGGATCATTGACATTTTCATGGTTATTTAGGTCCTGCTTCCTTAGTATTTGATCTATTTTGCTTGATTTAATTATATAATATGACTTAAATATTCACATTAAATTCTAAATATTCAATTTATTGAAGTCTTGTGATAGTGTTGTGAAGTTTTGTAAAACATTTCTACACTTTTCTAGACTCTTACTATCATATTTCATCTAAAAATCACCTTTTTATTCATCGTCAAGTCCTATTTTGAAGTGTTGTAAATTCTTGTAATAAAGATTCACACTTTTCTAGGCTTATTTTCACTATTTACACCTTTCTTATGTCTTTTATGAGCCCTTTATACACTTAAGGACACATTTAAGTGTAATTTTGAATGTAAACCCGACAAACAATATTAAATACAAATTAAATCCTGACACCATTTCAAAAGCCTAGTGTGGGACCCATTCGCGATGGGTGGTGAATGAGTCCCCTTTGGCTCCAAATTAAAAATATTTCAAAAATTTTCTTTCGGGTTTTATTCAAAATTACCTTATGTTGGCCTGTGATGTTGTATTATCGAGTTACTAAGGCACAAGTGTGTATAAATAAGTGATTTTCTCTCAATATTCACCCCCAATTCATTCAAGTATTCATTCATCAACATAATTCATCAAGTTCCCAAGAATTCATGCATTTTATATCATTTCATCAAGTAAATATCAAGTACTTTGGAGTTGCCATTACTTTATCTTCAGATTTATTCAACAAAGGTTTGGTAAGTGATAGCATTTACATGTTATTTATTTATCATTTCCTTCATATTTCATTTCTTTGTCAAGGGTTTGATTACCAAAGTGGGATTTGTCCAAGGAAAATTCCTATAACCTAACCCTTAACCATTTTCCCCCTCTTGCATGTGTGTTTGCAAACTTTTGTATGCAAATTTATCAAGAAAAAAAGTGTTGAAATGTGGTCTATAAGTCAACAAATTATTTCAAGTCAACATCAACCTTATTTCAAGGTTGGAGAAGACCTAGAGTTTGTTTTCTATAGATTTGACTTCGACAACTGGACAGGAAGAAGATTGCAGATTTAAGCCCACAGTCTTGATTCCTGAATCTACAAAATTCTAGGAGAGGATTGATTTTCCTTCAGTAGCGAATGAGTCCCACCTTAGGGTAGAAAAGTTGATTTTTCCATATTCCAGTTCCCGGCACTCAGAAACCAGATTTCAAATGTTTTCATCAAGAGTAGGACTGATACACCATCAGTGGAGAATTAGTCCCACTATTGATATTCATTGATCTTAGATAGCATTCAGAACATTCCAAATTCTCCATTTTGTATCTAGGTGCACTCTAATTCAACCTTCTTCTTTTTAGTTTTGCATTTGTTCATATTTAGGTCATGCTTGCATATCTCACTATGTTTTCAAACATTGCATTTTACATTAGTTTTGCATTCATAGTTAGTCAATTTCACTACTTAGTTGCATTTACAAAATTCCATTTAGCATCATACATCTTCTATTTGAGTGAACCCTTCATTTTTATATAGGTGGATTGTGGCCTAGAGGATTCTATCTCTGTCCTTTTAGGTGAAATATCCTAAGAGTGTAAGAGAAAGACATAGAACCTTCCTCTCCCATTTCCCCCCATATTTAAAATTGATGGTTTATTTTGGTGAACCTACATATTGAACAAAATCTCCTTCTGATTTGCACTTTCATTTGCATCCTAGGTCTCATTTGCATCAACATTGCATTAGGAATTCTTTTTTTTTTTTGCATCCTAGGGTTTCTTTTAATTAGGAAAAGCTTCATTTAGATTTCTTTTTTGCATATCATATTATTGAAAAACTAAAAATATGCATTTGCATCCTTAGATTGAATCAGAAAATCATTTAAATCACATTAATTTTTTTGAAAAATACAAAAAAAATTCTCATCCTAGACTCATTCGCCACCTAGGGTGAATTAGTCCAGTTGCTATTTTTGCATTTGCATTTCTAGAATTTGCACAATGTTTTTTGCATTTATGTTTGTTGTTTCTACTTTCTAGTTTCAGTTTAAATTTTTTTTTGTTCCTAACATATTATTGTTCTTAGTTGGAATTTGCATTCATCCCCTCTTTTGTGGTACTTTTATGAGTGTTTGGTGTCCCATTGATAATACTTTAGTGAGATGAAGTTCTAGACTCCTAGCTTCCCGTGATAGTAATTTCACTGTGGACCTTGGGATCTCAAGATCTTCTACTCCTAGTATGGACAATGGTACATTAGGCATGGATACTACCACTAATATGCCTTTACCTTCACATAACATGCATGTTGACACACAATCAAATTCCCTCCCACAAGAGAAAGTCATTAATATTCATGAGGATTTTGCACATTTGCAACAAGATGTAAGCGTTGAAAACATTTCCACCACTACTATACCTGCCATAGAAAACCTTCATCACTTGATTGAAAGTGATGATGGCTTACACTTGTTATGAAAATAATAGTTGAGATATACAATAAACATGCTTCTTCCACATCCCAATCAACAAAAATTGTTGTAATTCAAGGTGGATCTTACATTCCTCCTCCTTTAACTGTAGCATCCATACCTAGGTACCTACACTACTCCTCATGTTACAACAACCATGCAATAGGTTAGTCAGGTGAAACCTCCCTTTGTTCTTCCAACTAACACTCCTAGTTAATTTGTGGCATCCAACATTCCATCTTCCACCACCTTTACCCCCCTTAGTGTACCTTTCAATTTTCCCACTACTACATTAACTCCATCACCTTTTTCACTTCCACCTCATACCACTTATACTGATCCACTTATCACACAACTTTTTCACAGAGTGTCCTCCATGCAACAAAAAATTTCAACCATAAACCAAAACCAAAATGCACCTGCTACCTACTATGTCTGTGGTAGTCCATTATCTATAGAAATATTGAGAACCCCGATACCACAGGGAATTAAGTTGCCTAGGTTTGAGAAGTATGGTGGTCGAGGAGACCCTACTAATCACATTAATGTCTATACAACCCTATGTAGTGACTTTGTTCTAGATGATAAACTATTAGCCAAATTGTTTGCTAGGACCATAAAGGATACTGCTTTACAATAGTTTTCCTCTCTACCCAATCATTCCATCCATTCATTCAATGAACTTGTGGATGTTGTTATAAGTCACTTTCAAGTCCATTTGACTCCTAAAAAGACCATGGCTGATTTAATGCAATGTAAGCAAGATGTGAATGAAAAATTTACTGATTTCATTGCACGTTATCAGTCATTGTATGCTCAAGTTGATGTCCAAGTTTCTGATTCACATCTTCAAAAGATGTTTATTAAGAACTTTCAATCCTACATTCAGGAAAAATTAACTATGATGAAATTCCCTTCTTTCCTGCATTTATGCACAACCCTATCTGATTATCACAATTTGATTACTAGTCATGGTGCCAACTCCATTTGTAATCAAGTTGAGAAGTCTGAACAAAATAACCAAAAAACATTGCAAAACTTTAGAAAACAAAACTGAGGCTTTTTACAATTCAACCCTCCACCTTCACAACCAACCCCACCTATTAATAACCAGGTGGTAGCCACTAAAGTAGACATACCCTTTCCCTATGGGGACCTGAAGAGACAATTCACTCCTTTACTATATATCTTGCACAACACAATCAACCAATTGCTCCAACAATAGATGATTACTTTTCCTATCGTTAAATCACTTGATTTAAGGGAGCCTTTACCTCCTTCCTTTAAGCATAATGTTTATTGCCATTTTCATCATCAAAATGGACATGCTACCAAACATTGTAAGAATTTTAAGCACTTAGTTCAAGACCTCTTTGATTCTAGTTGCTCGTTCATTGCGAATGTTAATTATCAGGGTAATAAGTCTGTGGCCCCTCCTAATTAGAATTTGAAAATCTTTACCAATCCCATGCCTAAACATGATATCTCCTTTTTCAAAGCCAGTGAACCTTCACACACTGATGTGATGAACATTGATACCAATGATGAACAACATGATAACACTCCAAATGTTACCCATGTTCCTCCTATGATTGCAATGGTGGGAATGATAGACGTTGTCCCTCATAAGGGCTCAACCACTAAATATCTTGATATTACTTTTTCTCCTAAGGATATACTAAAGAAACTTCCTAATGGTCCTCTCTACATAGTCAACAACATCTATGATAAACCTACCAATGGGATATTAATAGATCTTTCTTGTGGTGAGAATGTGATCATAGAAGAATTTTTAGTATTACATGATCTCTATCAAGATATTTATGATAAAGCAACTGCATGGATAAAAACACATAATTGTTTTGTGTTCCCTATGATCAGATTGGTTGTGTTTCCATTACAGATAAGACTGAAAACATTGGATGGTAACATTTTTTATAATTTTACAATCGAATTAGTTTTGTCGATGACTGGGTCATCCTTGGCTCCGCTTGATGAAAGTTGTTCCCTCAGTTGTTCACAAGTGTTTGAGGTTTTTGCATGAAAATGAGATATATACAATACACCATAGTGGCTTTAATCCCTTATCCTCTAAAGGTAACTTTTCCTTGGATGCTTTCTGGCCTAAACCTATGGAACCCATTACCCCTCGTAATTTTTTTTTTTTATAGCATATGAAAAGTTTAAAGCCAAGAAGATAGCTAAAATATCTCTTCGTGATTCATCTTCGTCTACCCCTGATATTCCTATTTTAGATGAGACAATGCTCCAACCTAACTCTGAACCTAAACACCATTACAACCTCCACCACAAACAAACACTTCACCCTTTTCATCTAAAAGACCAAGAGATGTTGAAAAGAACTCCATCATGCCTCCACACATTAAACAAGTGTGTAAAGCTAAAGATAAAGTGACTGATCCCTTTCCTTCAGTTCCTCCCCTAAGGAAGAAAAGGAGCTTGCAGTGGACCAATCCACTCTTACACCTCAACAAATTCAAAATAGGATTAAAAGAAACCATGGTGCTAGGGAACACCGGCATTTCCATCATTTTCTTACTTGTCAAATGCCCTATGTCTCTTCCATGTTGACCCAAAAGGTCCCTTTTCCTTTTTCTTTTCTTGTGTTTTTACTTTTGGGGATGACGTAAGGCATTGAGACTGCAATGTCTCCTTCATGTTGACTCAAAAGCCTTTCCTTTTTATTTCACTTATTGCTTTGACCTTTTGCTTTCACTTTTCGCTTTCATTTTTGTCTTTTCCTTTTGGGGATGATGCAAAGCATTGAGATTGTAATGTCTCTTCCATGTTGACCCAAAATAGACCTTTTTCTTTTTGTTTTCATGATTGATGTGTCATTCTTCTCATTCTATGTATTTGGGGAATGATGACAGTTCCAAACTCTTTTAGGAAAACATTGCAACAAAGAACATACCGACCCCAAATTCATAGATCCCTTATGTGTTTGGTGTTTTTCCTTTGTGGGAAACCCTCTTTCCTTTTCTTTTCCTTTTCCTTCACATGGTGTAGCCTATTCGAAACCATATGACTTGGCATAGGGGCTTTTTGATTTGGCTCTCACATCTTTTTGTCTACATTTTCTCTTTGCAAATTTAAAGTCATTGCTCATAGAATGGTGTGTAGCAATTCCTTTAAAGTGGGGGCATACTACATTGGGTTTTGTGTACTTCATAAGTGTGATCTATCTTAGCATACTACATTCCTCTTAGTGGCCTGATGCGATGCACTACATCCCCTAAGTTGTGAATCTATTATTCTTTGATTGGTCCTCTCTTGGAGACATTAGACATAATGTTCCCAAAGTGATAGACCTTGCATGATCTTAACAAGACTCCTTTGAACATTTTTATTTTTCCCTTTTTTGCATGATTATCTTTTTATCACCTCACATGCATAACATAGCTTGCATTATTTTGGTACCATCCTATCCACTCTTTTTCCTTTGTGGAACTTTATTAAAGTTATTAGGAGGTATAACTTTGGTATGGTTGAGTAGGAAGTCCATTCTCAGGCATGATTTTCCCCATAGCCACCTGTGTGTTGTGAGTGCATACCAACTAGCATATGTTTCTCTCTTTTGTTCCTTCTAACCTAGTGGACCGCCATGAGTTCTATCACCCTAGAGTGAGTATGAATTTCTCTTTTTCAAAAAAATAGCCTAGATCTGATCTACAACTAGCTAGATAAATGACTGAATCTTGATTTGACCTCTTTCCTTTTTCTTTCTCTTCTTCATGTGTGTTCCTTTGTTCTTATGTTTAGTTATCCATGGGATCTTCATCCTGGGGGCTTGATCATCCCTCTTGATTTTTGTTATTCCATCTTGCTAGCATAAGTGCATTTGGAATATTTCTCGATATGCATGGTTACTTTAGTGTGAGTCTGAAGCAATTTCTTCCTCTCACTAAAGTGGGGGCTAAATGTACCATAGAAAAATGTATCATTGACATTTTCATGGTTATTTAGGTCCTGCTTCTCTAGTAATTGATCTATTTTTCTCAATTTAATGATGTAATGACTTAAATATTCACATTAAATTCTAAATATTCAATTTATTGAAGTCTTGTGATAGTGTTGTGAAGTGTTGTAAAACATTTCTACACTTTTCTAGACTCTTCCCATCATAATTCATCTAAAAATCACCTTTTTATTCATCATCAAGTCCTATTTTGAAGTGTTGTAAAGTCTTGTAACAAAGATTCACTCTTTTCTAGGCTTATTTTCACTATCTACAACTTTCTTATGTCTTTTATGACCCCTTTATACACTTATAGGACACATTTATGTGTAATTTTGAATGTAAACCCGACAGAAAATATTAAATGCAAATTAAATCCCAACACCCTTTCACAAGCCTAGGGTGGGACCTATTCGCCATGGGTGGCAAATGAGTCCCCCTTGGCTCCAAATTAAAAATATTTGAAATTTTCTTTTGGGTTTTTATTCAAAATTACCTTATGCCAGCTGTGATGTTGTATTATCGGGTTACTAAGGCACAAGTGTATAAATAAGTGATTTTCTCTCATTATTCACCCTTGATTCATTCAAGCATTCATTCATGAACATAATTCATCAAGTTCTCAAGCATTCAAGCATTTTATATCATTTCATCAAGCAAATATCAAGTACTTTGGAGTTTCCATTGCTTTATCTTCAGATTTCTTCAACAAGGGTTTGGTAAGTGATAGCATTTACATGTTATTTATTTAGCATTTCCTTCATATTTCATTTCTTTGTCAAGGGTTTGATTACCAAAGTTGGATTTGACCAAGGAAAATCCCTATAACCTAACCCTTAACCATTTTCCCCCTCTTGCATGTGTGTTTACAGACTTTTGTATGTAGATTTATCAAGAAAAATGGTGTTGAAAGGTGGTCAATAAGTCAACAAAGTATTTCAAGTCAAACTCAACCTTATTTTAAGCTTGGGGAAGACCTACGGTCTATTTTTTATAGATTTGACTTCGAGAACCCAACAAGAAGAAGATTGTAGATTTGGGCCGACAGTTCTAATTGTTGAATCTACAAAATTCTGGGAGAGGAATAATTCGCCATCAATGGTGAATGAGTCCCACCTTAGGGTAGAAAAGTTGATTTTCCAGATTCTAGTTCCTGGCACTTAGAAACCAGCTTTCAGGTGTTTTCATCAGGAGGAAGACTAATTATCCATCAGTGGCGAATGAGTCCCACTGTTGATATTCACTGATCTAATACATCATTCAAAACATTCTAGATTCTCCATTCCATGTCCAGGTGCACTCTTATTCAGCCTTCTTCTTTTCTGTTTTGCATTTGTTCATATTTAGTTCATGCTTGCATATCTCACTATGTTTTCAAACATTTCATTTTACTTTAGTTTTGCATTCATAGTTAGTCAATTTCATTACTTAGTTGCATTTACAACATTCCATTTAGCATCATGCATCTTCTATGTGAGTGAACCCTTCATTTTTATATAGGTGGAGTGTGGCCTAGAGGATTCTATCTCTCTCCTTTTAGATGAAAGATACTAAGAGTGTAAGAGAAGGACATAGAACCTTCCTCTCCCATTTCCCCCTATATCCAAAATTGATGGTTCATGATGGAAGATGGAATCACTTAGGAAATAAGTCTTTAGGATTAGCTTGATGGCTAGTTGCATCTCCCCAACCTAGAATCCATCATGATTCACCATAGACAACCATGATCAACCCTTGAAAATCTTAGATCTTGATTGAAAGTGAGCTTGAAGACCTGAAAAAACCTTTTAATGTTGCTCCAAAGCTTCAACTTTACTTCCTCTTGAAATTTGAATGCTCTTGTGAAATATTCTCAACACTTGACTCTTGAATTTTCCCTTGAAAATATTTGCTCAAATGCCTTAGAGATGATAAAAATGACTTGAAAACTCACTTTTATTGGCATTACCACCTAATAGATTGTTAATTAGATCTCAAATGCCAACATCCACCAGAATTTTGAATTAAATTGGTGAATTTCCTGCTTAAAATTGAAAAATGCCCCAAATGGGATTCATTCACCACCCTTGGTGAATGGGTCCCACCTAAGGGGACTCATTTGCTCAAGATGGTGAATGAGTCCCACCTAAGGTCTTTGAGGTGGGTTTTTAGGAATTTTGAGGTTTTAAGTGATTTTATGGGATTTTCAAGTGAAATGAGCCTCGAGATCTGAAATAATGGGTCTTAGGGTCCTATAAATGATGAATTAAATGGGTAATTAATGGAAAGGTACTAAAATAGGTCTAGATTAAATGAGAAATTGGCCTATATCCACAAAGGGGGTTGATTTCTATCATTACATCTAGCCACCACTTTAACACCCATATGACTCTACGTGCATATGTAAGCTAAATGAATCCAAATAGGGGTATGTGCAAGATCATGATGGGCCAAAAAGTGGCAATAAGATGGGTATTTTTAGGGTATGTGGCTAACGACTTTCTTTTTACCCAAAATTGATGAAATGAAAAGGGTTTTCAAAGGAGATTCTCAGCTTTCCACCAATATAAATTATGCTTCACTTTGAATTTAATAAATTATTATTATTCATTTTCTATTTGAATTATGACTAAAGTCTTGATTGATAGGCTGATTGAAAAACATCTATAGCTTTCAAACAGTATCACATTTTTTGAATCCAAAATATGCATCACATTCTATGCTTCGCATACTATAGGATTAAAAAAAGAAAATTGAATTTCATGAAGGTTTGACCAAGTTAAGGTGGTTAGACATATGAGTTTTATATTTTTTAAAAGTTGTAATAAAAAATTCATAATTAATTATTTACTTGGAAAAAAATTACAAAAAAATATGCATCACATCCAGACATGAGTCATCTACTTGTGTCTAAAATATTATAATTTTTTTTTATCATTTTATTGTGGTTAGGGTGGTCAGATAGACACCTACTTCTTATTTTTTCCCTGAAATTTAAGTACTATTGCACTGAAATTTCAAATTTTCACCAAATAGTTTTTTTATTTTCTAAATAAACCTAGTAGTTTAGAAACTACATTCAATTTGCTACAGATTCTATTCTTACATATTTTTGAAATAATATAGATAACTTATTCAAATTTTTATGTCAAGCTGCCTAACTCTAGTTTTCCTAAATTTTTTGCCACTTAAGGGCTTGTTTTTTCCATGATGATCCTACACATACCCATAGTACACTTTGTTTCATAAAAGGATACTCATACGGGAGAATGGAGGTGCAACTATAGCTATCTGTAAAACCACAATGTTAGGAATTGCATCCTGCAACATGAATTCATTAGTTTTCCAAAAATATTCTTATCTGACTTGTTTCTAGGAATCACATTTGAGGGTAGATGTATTCCCCCTTGATTCTGCTTGCTTTGTAGAGGTGGAATCAAGGTAGCAATCTATCCTCATCAAATAGGGTAAGACATATCATATGGTATTTCCAAGTACCATTCCACATAATGATAGACATTTGATGATGTCGAGAGTAGAATCACGATTCCAATGCAACAAATGGTGTCAAAAATGGAGCTCTCTAGCACCCATTATGTTGATTTGAAATGACAAGCACTTTTTAACCCTAATATAGTAAAAAAAACTTAGTTTTAACTTATATAAGAGTAAAAATTAAAGTGAATTCTAACCATTTTATCATTCAACTTCTTGTAGCTTGAAATCAAGTGAAGAGTAATTGAGAATGCCAATCCAATGAGATTTCAAGCCTTTGAGACTGGACGTCCTATGAGACTAACTTGTGAGTGGCAAGCATCAACATGAGGTGAGTTGATTTTCTTGCCTTAACACATTTATGTGATGATTTTTATGCATTTCTAGGTTAATTTAGAGCCTTGGAAAAAAGTTTTACAAAGTGTCTCTTTTTTCGCAAAGTGTTCCACTTTTTTGCATAGTGTCCCTTTTCTTCGCAAAGTGTCCCACTTTTTCACAAAGTGTCCCGTTTCTTTGTAAAGTGTCCCAAAAGTGTTCTAAAGTGTCTAGGACCTCTAGGAAAGTACACTAGAACAACTTTGGTACACTTTTATGATTGTTCATGTAAAAATTGAAGATTTTAGACTACTTATAAGACATATTTTTGGTTTTTTGTTACTCCCACCCGTTTGTGCCAATGTTTGGGTGGCAAGAAGATCAGTCTTCTTTGAGATCTAGCCCCACTCTTTTAGTGGAGGAGACAGAGCATTTACACGATGTAGTTATATACTAGGTGTACCTCATGCCCCTAATCAAGTACCATGATTCGATGTTGGTGGCCTTAGTAGAGTGGTGGAATACCCATACATGCAACTTTCATTTTTGCACCAAAGAGATGACTATCACATTAGAGGGCATACATCTCATACTTCAAGTTCCTATTCCAGGTGAGTGAGTATACTTTCTAGTGGAGTGATCTTTCCATGAAATGAAATATGACATGCAGTTCTACCTAAATGGACCAATACATGATGGGAGAGTAAGACCACAAATAGACTTATTAATGCTAGTATACTCACAAGTGCCACTAATGGTGAGGATTATGATGATCACATTTGCATTATTACTCATCCATGATGGTTGAGGAGCACATATGGAGGGACGACTAGTACACCTGATCCATAGGATGGAAGAGAAAAGGATAGTATACGCTTGGGGGTGTAGTATCTTGGCACATCTCTACTATGATCTTGGGCGGTTTGTATATTGAGAGGTAGACAACATGGTACATTGTACGCTTTTGCAGGTGTGGTTTCTAGAGCATATCAGTTGTACTAGGCCATTGGGGTTTCCATGTCTGACATCCTTGGGGTATCCTCAAGCATTTGGCTATTCTTTGTGGAGATTTTGGCAATATGGTGATTTACACTTCTAGAGAGTTTTCTTTGACCAATTGGAGGAGGATGAGGTCCTTTGGAGACCCTATTAGCTAGTCCTATAGTGGTGAGATGAGACTCGCCAACTGAGATGGTTACAGATGGATAGATTCTTGATTGGTAGACATGACTATATTATATGACCTTTTCTATTATGATCATGTCATGCATCAGTTTGGGTAGATTAGATAGCACCTAGGGTATGATCCTCTTTCAGGAGTTCTATGCAGAGTGCCTAGTGACTTGATGATTCAAGATGGCTCACTACCAAGGATGTTCTCTACGTGACTCTGAGTACTCAGATCATGACATGCCTTCGGTCTCTAACAT
This sequence comes from Sequoia sempervirens, assembly GCA_007258455.2. NCBI lineage: Eukaryota > Viridiplantae > Streptophyta > Pinopsida > Cupressales > Cupressaceae > Sequoia > Sequoia sempervirens. The sequence continues at coordinate 158,873,591 of VDFB02271358.1, forward strand.
AGATGATGTCAGTGCCACAAATGACTATGAGGAGTGGTGGTTAGTAGCACAACCGACCCCTATATTGTTGGTGGATGAGTCGATAGGTGACATAGGACCAATCCCATATGAGGGATATGAGGTGGAGGACAGGGCTGTGGAGACATGCTATAGAACTACAAACATATTTGTAGATGTCATTGATGAGGAGTACAATGAGGATGCAAATCTTGACTATGATGACTAGATTGAGGAGAATGAGGAGGGGGATGAGGAGGAGGAGTAGTCCCTGAGTGAGGGTGGTGAGACATCAAAGGAAAACCCAATAGACCACAAGCAGGGAGAGGTCTCTCCTTGTCATGTTACTAAATCAAATGTAGCAACTATAGTAGGCACTAGTACCCATAGTCATGGAGGTGTTAGCACATCCTCCATTCCCCTTGCACACAACAAGGCTGATGTCTCATAGCCTGCTAGAGAGCTAGGTGATGATACTTCAATTATTGTTATGCTTTTGTATTGATACTTTAATTTTATGTATATATATCATGATGTTTACTGATTGTGCTTATGTTTTCTATGTCGCAAGAGCTGTGAAAGATATCCAAGTTCTCTACCATCAAGTAGTTGCAGAGATAGTGCCACCATCAGTGTATGAGCAAGCCATAGATTCAGACTAGGTGCCCCTACCCATTATGGAGTGGGATCTAGTGTTGTTCAGGCCTTATGCCACACTATAGCAAACTTATGAGAGTGTCAGGAGGTGTGCCCATGGAGCTGAGGTTTCCCTCGAGGCATATCCATCCTAGATCAAGAGACTAGAGGTAGAGGTGACCAGGATATAGGTAGAAAGAGAGCAGATAGAAGGAGAGCATCAGGAGGCCCTTGGATAGATACATGGCTTATAGTTTGCTCTAGGTACACTTATTGGATCACGATCACCACCGCACAACACCGTCTCTTGACATATTGCTAGTAGACACATGCGAACCACCAAATCTCAAGGGATTTGGTAGTCTCAAACCTCAATGACATTGTATATATATTGATGACATGTACATAAAACCTTGATATATATATATATGTAGACATGCAAACTTAACATTATGCATTCGATCGGATTCAGTCAAATTAGGTCTCACATTAGGCCCATTCATCACTTTCATCCATTCATTAAATAATCTCATTTATCAAATAAGCATTATCGTTCAACCTTCATCTTGCATCATCCATTTAATTAAATAAATCAGGACTTCATTTAAATCAAATCCTAAATCATATTCCATCATTTTCTAAATTCAAATAAATCAATTATCAAAGTCTTAAAAGTCAAATCATCTAATCAACATTAAATCAGCATAACCATCATCTAATCCTGATCTAATGCTAATCCCATCCCACTTGCATTATCTAGATCTAGCCACTTGCACAATAAATCAATTTTATTGATTTATTAAAACCTCATTTTCCCTCAACATGACAAGTCAAACATGGCATTTATTGCTCTTTTTCCTTGTCCCCCTCTCAAAATTTATTGCAAATTTGAATTCAAATTTTCCCCCTCATGGGCACTCTTCCCAAATCTTGCACAACCACTGACCACTCACCATTTGACAAGTGTCCTCAACTCATTGGCTTGCTTTTGATCCCAGATTGGTCCCTCTTCAACACTTAGCATTTTGAAAAATCTATAAAATGGGGCCTTCATTCTCATTCATGGATCCACAATTTTATGCAAGGTTACTCTCTTGGTTTGAGAAATAATCTTGTTCATCATATCCATTTGCATTTTATCATTTTAAGCTTTGATCAAGGGTTGGGAAAGGGTCACTAGCACATGTGACACCAATCCAACTATGGAATAGGTAGCTTGCTTTTGGTTTTCATAATGCTTTAGTCTTTTTATCATTATTTGTGGCATTTTGAAAGCATTTGCAATGTATTTCATAGAGGTATTTTGATAGAGTTTGCATAACACTAACCCATGCTTGAAGTTGAGTTGTTTGCAGATTTTAAAAGGATACCCACATTTGGCGCAAATGGACCATGCTAGAAGAGCAACAAGTTTGCACAATCATTACCAACCTTGAAAGCCGCTTGTCATTCCACCTCAAGGTTCAGGGAATCACCACCTATGATCAACTAATCTCCAAGGCGCTTAGCATCGAAAGAGCCCTTGTAACCCAACCCATCAAATCAACATCATATCACGAATCACAAAACAATCACCCACCATCAAATTACAATGATAACCCCGTACATGGGCAAGAAACAAGAACATCACTAATGATGGCGTCGTCGATGCCAAGGTGGTCATTAGTGGTCCACGCCAAAATACACCCGCACCGCAAATCCAACCACAATGCCAAAACACTCATCACACAACATATCAACCCAACAGTAATCCCACCATCAATAACGTCAACGACCAAAGAGGACCG
>VDFB02271358.1:158876110-158994723 GCA_007258455.2 Sequoia sempervirens
GACCTCAACCAATGAAGAATTCAGAGAAGGTGAAGACTCAAGAGTATCCTCCAAAGATGAATGATCAACAACATCATGTTGCACTAAAACAGAAGAAACCACATATGTAGTCATAGAAGTATCAGCAACAAAAGAAGGAGGAGATGGAATGGATGGCTCAAGAATAAGATCCGAAGAGAGAACACCAATGTGCAAGAAGCCAAATGTATCCTCTAAATGATGATTCACACTAGAAGTGTGAGGAACAACTGTAGGAACAAAAGCACTATCAGTAACAAAATCTACAAATGAATACAATCGAGATGAGTGATCCACCACCCTAGTAGCAATAACCGCTCTACTCTCCAAGTATCTAATGATAAAAAAATCAGGTGTAAACTCCACAGATCTTCCATTGCCTCCATGTGTGATTTGATATATGGAAATAAGGTTGTTTGTTAAATGAGGAACACACAAGACATCCTGAAAAGTGTTGTCCCCAAAACTAATAGACCCCTTCCCTGTAACACTCATGTATGTATTGTTTCCCATCAAAATAAGAGACATAGTACAAGGCTCAAAGGAAGTGAAAATAAACTGCAAAGATGCCATATGATGAGAAGCCCTTGAATCTAGAAGCCATCTTCCTAATTCATGAATTGAATAAGCACAAAGAGCATGTCCCTTCAAAACTGATGTGGTATGCAAACCAGTTGTGCCTATGTCAAGCTGCTCTAAAGGAGGGGAGGAAGACATTTTGACATCCTAGAAGGAAAATCAATCTAATGTTTTTGAAGAAGATGCTTGAGCTCAACAATGTCCTTTGTAGCAACTATGTTTCTCTATGTCCTTCTTCTTTGAAATATACAAACTCTCCTTCTTAGATGATTTAGAAGAGGAGGATGAACTGAGGACTCCCTTTGTTGATCATGATTTAAACCCTTTTGTTTCTATTTCTTTTCCTTCCTATAAAACCCTTCGATCTCTTTGGGCCCCTGCGGATGCAACAAATGAGTGTCTGAGATGAAGAAGGTTGCACCATGCCCGCCAGCTAACTTAGATTTCCTTTTTATTGAGTGAGAGATGAAGAAAAAGTCATCAAGAGATGACATAGTGAATCTTGTACCAAGAGCATCTTGAGTGGCCTGAAAGGTAGATACAAAAACTGAATATTCTAGTCCAAGCTTAGAAAGAATGGACAATATCAACTGAGAGTCCTACTTCTGAATACCACACTTTGTCAACTGCAATCTAAGAGACTTGAGTTTTGTGAAGAACTCCTAGATGCTATCAAAATACCTAGGATTTAAGCTAATAAAATCATTCTCCAACTAGAATCCTCTCATAGTATCATGCTTCCCAAACAAAGACTCTAAAGTATTCCAAATCTGATTTGGAGAAGTACAAGACTCAATATGAAAAAGAAAATTAGGAGAAATAGAAAAAAAAAAGTACCAAAAGCCTCATCACACCTATTAAACCACTTTCTCTTTTCAGTAGCACCTGTAGGTTCAACTTCAGTACCCATGGTCACTCTGTACAACCCTTTGTGCTTCAAAAGAATCTCCATTTTTTTTTCCAACCAAAATAGTTGAATGGAGTAAGGGGTGCAATATTTTGTGAATCCATGATAAAACAGTAGTATAGACTCTCAAATGTAAAAAAATATTCCTCTTGATCTCAAAAAAAGTCTTGATTGCACATTTCCCAAGAAAATAACCTAGAAATCAAAGGTTGAGTTCTAAAAAAAAAAAGATACCAGGTGAATTTTTTTGAAAAATCAGGTATGATCCGTGAAGAGTGGGCAACTAACTTTCTCTCGACGACATTCTTTTTGAAAACCAACGCTATGCAAAAGTTATGGTGGCTCCATTTTGTGAAACTCGCCCAAACCCCTAATAAGCCTCTGCAATAAGCCCCCTCGTGGGCTAAAGAAGTGCCCAGTCCCCGTGAGCCATTAGGCCAGTGAACTAGGGGTTGCAGTTCCTGGGCTTCACCGAAGGACCGGAGTAGGAGCTAAAAATCTAAGTAGGGCTAACTCAGGCTCTTGGTCCTTGATGTGACTGGGGCTAGCGCTTAGAAGGCCCACGGGGGCTGAACAGAGGAGTGGCAAGCTAGCAACGCTGAGGGTGGGGGATGAGTGGCTACTACCAGTGGCTGGTAGCCGTCGGGTGGAGATCAGGTGGCGCTGGCCTTTAACATTGGTGACTTTTTTAAAAATGCTATTTTATGATTTTTTTAATATTTTTTTGAATTTTTGAAAAAAAATTGAGCCTCGTGAAGTGTGCCCTGGGGCCGTGCTCTGATACCATGTAGAAGTTGAAAAAACCAACTTCACAGACCCCAATAATCACCTGCATGCAATAACTTGTCACAAAGAAAAGATATTCAAAACCAAAATATATTTTGCAAGCCTTAAGCGAAAATGCATTCATGAGAATTCAAAATGAGATATTTTACAAATGAAAATATATGATTCCTTACTTGAGGCAAGGTATGTAATTTCCACATGCAAGCATAAATGCATAATGGCATGCTTAATCAATGAGATTTGACCCTAGTGTAACTGACGTCTAAGAATAGCTACTAGGTAATATAACTCCTAAGTAAGCTTATGATGGTGTAAATAATTAATTACACCAACATGATATCCATCAACTTGACATGGTTGATCTGATGATCTCACACTAACCATCTAAGTGTTGGATGAAGTTTTTCATTGATGTCAAAGATGACTAGTTTATTGATGCAACAGTGAAGGAGCTTGATCATTCATTTCAAGGAACTTGTTCATGGTGTTTGTTTATTTTTCATTGGTGTTGTTGCAAATTTTATCTATCATTAGTATTGATACAAAATTAGCTTGTTCATTCATGATTAATTTTTCATTGGTAATGTAAAAACAATAGTGTCCAAGTTGTTCAAAGGAAACTGTGTTGATGCAACATGACATGCAAAGTCTTTATTCTTTGTGATTGATCTCCAAGGTATGGTGAGGTACTTGATTATGGTGAAGTCATTGTTGATTCATTTGGTATTGATGTGTTGGTGTTGATGTTATTGATGAGTTGCTACTTCAAGCATTTTAAGGTAGTGATGTTGTAAAGGTTGCAAAATGCAAAGTAGTGTTCATGCAAATTGCAAAGGAAAAAGCTCACAAGAAGGTGCTTTAGATAAAAGTGTTTATTTATTGTCTCATGGTTCATTCATTTTAAAATACTAAACTCTAGTGCTCTTGCTTGCTCAAGCTTATCTTCTTTATCAATGTCAAACGGACAATGTTCTGCATCAAAGACATATGGTGAAAACCAGAGGTAATTGAACAATCACTTGGTTTCAATCTTACAGGGGGTTTTTGAATTTGATTAAGCTTTCTTCATTGGTTGAAAGCTTTTTCTAAAATCCTAATGACACTTTTCCTTATGTTCATTATGCAAGGTGAATGAAAGGTTAATTTTCTTATATTTCAAATGTAACTTGCTATAGTTGGTAAGAGGTCACTTAAGTGACAACATGGAGGGTTTTGAAACCATTAGATAACCAGCCCAATCTCTTGCTTAACCAGTCAGATAGGTGAAGGGTTTATGTTTTATTGCATAATATAAAATTAGTGGATATTATTTAATTGATGAAGTGGCAAGGTTAAAAGATCAAAGGTCTAGAGTAAAATATTTTGAACGGTTATATTGCTAAGTCTCCATTTTGACAGGTATGTGAATGTCATTGGCTCTGTTTAGTTACACATGTTTTGATAGCTATTTTGAAGACAACGATGGTTTGAAAAGTTTTTACCAGTGCATTGTATATGAATGGTGGTTTTTGCTTAGTGAAAGTTTACTAAGGACGATGATATCGTGTTTTTAAAAAGATATGCAAAGTGAGAGAAGTTTGAACAAAATCTTATAAACTCTATATGGTTGTGTTCAAGAATATCTTTTTACTACACAAATAAGTGTGTGTTGAATACATGAATAACATGTTTTGTTGATATAGTAAATATTGAGAAAGAATTGAAAATGAGAACATCCAAATATGATGCCTCTTTTTTCACTACATCCATGGTTTGTGTTTGATTTGCAAAGATTAGTATGACACCTAACATGATCACACATGAATTTAGGATGTGTTGAACTAAATACATAAGTTGAATTTGTTTGATAGTTTTTTGGATGTGAAGATGTCCATTTTTTTGATGTCCAATATTTTCTATGAATGATTATAATCATAGTAAGTCATTTTTGTGTCAGCTATTTGATCATACAAAGAGGTTACAGTCAAAGTGTAAGAAAATTGATGATTCTTTGTTCATAAATATTTCAATTGGAACCTTGCTTGTGTTGTTGAGGTGAAAGGATTCTTGTAATGATGTGGTTATATATGTATGCAAGAAGGGTTTCATGTTGAGTGTTTGTATGTGAAAAGGGGAAATTGATAATTTGGAATGTATTGTAAACAAAGTAGTATTTTGTATTTCTATCCTTTTTATTTTAAGGTTTTGTTGGAGTTGGTGCTTCTATAATTCATTGGAGTCGGTTCTCCTAAGTCTATTGTAATTAGTGAGAGTCTAGTCAGTGAGACCTAATGATGGAGTTGGTGCTATATTGTACTTAGTGCGAGTTTGGTCAGTGAGACCTAATGATGGAGTTGGTGCTCTATTGTACTCAGTGACAGTTTGGTCAGTGAGACCTAATAGTGAACAATTTGTGAGGTTTGGATTGATCCAAATCACACTGGTTTTTCCCTTTCTAGTGTTTTCCACTTATAAATTTGGTGTCATGATGATCTTTATGTGTTTGCATTAAAATTTATGCTTGTCCAATGTTTAAATTTTCTTAATTTCTTGGTTTTTGTACATCACTTATTCACCCCCTCTCAGTGACAGTGAGTATTCCTGCAATTGGTATCAGAGTAGTAGGTTCCCTATAAAATTTTAATCAACTTGGGTTTATCTTGGTAGTGGAATACTATGGAAAAAGGAAAGGGACAAAAGAAAAAGGTTGGTGCTAAGAAAAAATTTGCTTAGCAAGTCTCAATCAAATGAAGTGATGTGTTGTTGCAAGAAACACCTCTGCCAAGTGACACAAGATATGATATATCTAAAAGAGAAGGTGATTTTTTAGTTGGGAATGTTGACAAGGAAGAATATTCTATCTCAAGAGCACCTCTATTTGATGGCACTAATTTTTCTTTCTGAAGTCTTAGGATGAGGTTTTACCTGACTTCTTTGGGATTTTTTAGGGACATCAGTAGCAAAAGGTTATATAGTGCCTTCAACACTTCCTTCTACTACTGATGAGAAGAAGGGTTATGAATGCAATGAAAAGGCTATGGATTCCATTCTTTGTGGTTTGAGAAATGAGATTCTTGTTGTTAGTCAGTATTTATCAAGATGATGTTGTTAGCACAAGTGAAAATTAGAAAGAAAAGTGTGTAAATGAATCTGATAAGGATGAAGAAAATGATGAATGTGAAATTGATCTTGAAGGTGAACCCATTTGTGTCCTAGATGTAATCAAGAAAAACAAAAAGGAGAACCAAATATTATAGTTATACCTTCAAGAAGAAAAGAATTCCAAGGAAAAAACACTTTCAACCCTTGAAGAAGTAGAAAAAATGATCATAGATTTGAAGGTACAAGTTGAAAAAGTTAAGAAAATAGAAGTCATAGATCAGTTTAAGGAAAAAGAGGTTGATTGTGAAAGATATGAGTTAGAGATAGTTTCTTTGAGAAATGAGCTAGAAAAGGAATCTACCAAGTAACACAAGAAACTTCAATTTGAAAAGAGAAATGAATGCTTAAATGAGATGTTGAGCAAGCAAAAAGATCATGTGAGAGCAAAGCACCCAGGAAAATCAACCATGGAATCACCTTCACAAGATAGAGAGGATCACCATGCTACTTCACAAAGAGAAAAATGAAATATGAGATGATATTACATATTGTACATAGTGCCTTAAAAATTCATAAAAGGTGGGTGACGGTTGAGAAACTTTCCAACATAGGAAAAAATACCCAAATAACAAATTGTAAAATTAATCTAAATGCAAGCCTAAGTAAACTTAAGTGTAAATATGCTATTTACTGTAACACCCCCCCTTAAGTGAAACTTATGGAGAATGAAAATGCAAATATGAAGATGCAGTATGGGTCCCGACTACACAACCATGTTAGGTACCCATTTACAAGGCAAAAGAAATCTCTCACTATCAGATAAAAGGACTAAAACCCTCTCCAAAAGAGAGAAAACAAAACAAAAAATGATGCATGGATGGAGGATTCAATCACACCCCCCATGTACTACATACATCATGAATATACAATCAATGGCCTCCCCATAAGAGGGAAAGAGAGAGACTATATAGCCCCCCCACAATGTGTAATCACTTGCAAAAGTGGTAAGTGCCTGAAGACAAAACATGATCCAGTGTCTACAAACAACTTGTCTCCCTTTAGGAAGAAACAAAACCAAATAAAAATTTAGGTATGCTTCCCATTCCAAATAGGAATTGAAGGAAAGAAGCATGACTTGATGCATGATGGTCTCTGTGAAATCTGCTCGTGTGTCACCAAGACCTTGGAAAATGATGCCACAAACCAATCAGGAACATGCCCAATCACAACAAAAGGTGAAAAACAAGGTACCACTGGAAACTGATCCTAAACACTCTCCAGAGACTGAGATGGGGTGACAATAGTTGTACCACAACTATCATCAAATAGGAGGCATATACCCTTAAATGAGTCCTCCAAGTCAGAAATATGAGATTCTACAAACAATGAACCAATGTCTGACAAATACAAATCCCAATCAGGAGGACAATGAAATACTGGTTGTGATGAATCACTTAATGTGCTCAATAAATCATCAACACAAAATGAATGGTCCTAATGAACAAGAATGATAGGAGCCTCAATCAATGACTATGCACAATGAATCATTGAAGGAAAAGGTACATCAATTGTCTCAAATGGAGAAGAAAGAGCATCTGAAGAACTCTTGTCATCCTAATCTAAAGACTCAAAGTAATCCAAAACTTCAAACTCCTACATAGTAGCACGATCATAAGGTATCCTATCTAAAAAATGAAGAGGCACAAGACAATTTGATACAAGATCATCTGGGAATGGATGAGTATTAGGATCTCCATGTATTTACTAGATTTTAATTGAAAGAGTATATGGACACTCAAAATGATCAATAGCATCCAAAGTGGCATCATCAATATGCATTGTAATAACTCCTAGCACATGATCAGGTATGTGCAGGATCATCATGGAAAAAATAGGCCCTTAAGTGGCAAATTTTTTATAAAAATCAGTGTTAGGAAACTTCACGTAAAAATTTGAATAAGTTATCTATATTATTTCAAATATATGTAAGAATAGAATATGTAGAAAATTGAATGTAGTTTGTAAACTACTAGGTTTAGCTAAAATGAAATAAAATCTATTTTGGTGAAAATTTGAAATTTCAATCAAATTGGTACTTAGAATTTTAGGAAAATAAGAAGGTGTCGTCTAACCACCTAACCATAATAAAATGATAATATTTTTTATAATATTTTTACATATATAAGTGAGGGACTCATGTTTGGATGTGATGCATATTTTTTTATATTTTTTTAAGTAAAACTTAATTATGAGTTTTTATTACAACTTTTAAAAAATATAAAACTCGTATGTCTAACCACATAACTTGGTCAAAATTCATGAAATTTAATTTTTCTTTTTTAATCCTATAGTATGTGAAGAATAGAATGTGAATGTTTCGATTCAAAAATTGCTTTTGAAAGTTATAGATGTTTTCAATCTATCAATTGGACTTTAGTCATAATTCTAATAGAAAATGAATAATAATTATTTATTAAATTCAAATTAAAGCATAATTTATATTTGTGGAAAGTTGAGAATCTCCTCTAAAAACCCTTTTCGTTTCATCAATTTTAGGTAAAAAAAAGTCGTCAGCCACATACCCTACAAATACCCATAATATTGCCACTTTTTGGCCCATCATGATCCTGCACATACCTGATCCCTTTTGCAATTCCATGCAAAATTCTTACTATTAGTACTAGGAAGGGGAACAAGATTATATAGGTATGGAAAAAGATGAAGCCATCTCAAGTGCTTCAATATACCATCTCTCCATTGTGTATAATTTACCCTTTCCCAACATAATCACAGCAAGATGTAATGAAAACCCCATAATCAAGTATGACAAATCTCCAAGAAAAAACAAAGATAGTAACCTTCAACAACAAATAGAAACTCCCAAATACTACAAATTAAGGGAGACCAATATCGAAATTCAATGGAATAAAAGCACCACCAAAAAACAAAATATGAGAAAAATTCCTTAACCACTACAAAGGTGATGAAAACACCTTTCCATTGATATATGCTTTGCGAAAATCAACCTTTGTTTGTAAAAGATATGCAAAAATGAAAAAAATGCCTATAGAGGCACTTTGGAATCTTTTGGAGCTCTTGATCACACCATACGACTACCACGAGCATCCTCGACAGAAAAACAAATGGGCCCAACCAATCAGTCCTCACCACACCACCAACAGACTAAGTTCAATATGGAAAAATCATTGAGCACCAATCACCACATACAGGAGACAACCTCTTCACAATTTGTAAGTCTTGCTCACAACAATAGGAGGCACTACAAAACTATTTAAGGAGCCAAAAACAACCTCTCACAACCAATGTGGGATAACGATCCCCTCAAAACAACTTCAAGAGAAGCTCGAGCCCACACACTTCCATGCACAAAATGAAACCCTAAATAAATAGGGAAAACTTTATAAAATCTAAAGTTTCAAAAAAAATTATGCACAATGAAGAACCAATGGTTTGCAGTAGCCTCCAATAGAAGAAATTGTAGCCAGTAATGAAAAAATTCTTGCACCCAAATGATCACGCCCAGGATGAAGCACACGTAGCTCACAAAAATGAATCGAGCCTCTAAAATGGAATCAACCAAGGCAAAAAAAATGCCTCCAATTCTAGTAGGAATCACACCCATCCAATAATTGAATTGGGGCCTCCAAGCACAAAAAACATGGTCTCCAAAATGAAACCAAAAATCTACAAATCATGCCCTCGAATAGTAGAGATGTCAAAAAATGCTTCTTAGGCCTTCAAATAGGAATTCGCTACCTCTCCAATGAAGAAACAAATCAAATGCTTTCACAAATTCACAAGAAACAAATAGAAATTAGGCAACTTTGATTTTTTTTTAGAATTTTAAATATTGGAATAAACAAATTGATCTCACACTCTGATGAAAACTCTCGAGGAAGGATATTGCAAACTGGGAGGCTCTGATACCATGTGAGAGCAAAGCACCTAGGAAAATCAATTGTGGAATCAACTTCACGAGATAGAGAGGAGTACCATGCTACTTTGCAAAGAGAAAAATGAAATATGAGATGATATTACATATTGTACACAGTGCCTTAAAAAGGCATAAAAGGTGGGCGACGAGTGAGAAACTTCCCAGCACGAGAAAAACTACCCAAATAAAAAAATGTAAAATTAATCTAAATGTGAGCCTAAGTAAATTTAAGCATAAATATGCTATTTACTCTAACAGATCACAAGGATACTAGTGATTTAGGTTTTGAAAAAGGGTAGAGTTCTAAGGTCAGAGAAACTCCTAGGAAGAAAATAGATCTAAACTATCATTCTACTGCTCCTAAGAATGAAGACAAGAAGAAGACAATATAAAATACTCCTGCACAAGACAACAAGAACAAGTTCAAAAGATTCTTTCATTTAGGACATCATCAAATGAGTAGGTTTGAAAATATTTTCATGGTTAATTTTGTTCATGTTATGAATTTGGTCATAGAGCGATAGAGTGTTGGATTCTTGCAATAAATGTTTATGAATGGATCAAGAATAAAAGTTCTTGTAGGTTGTTAAAGAAAAATTACAATAATGCATGTAATAAATGTAACAAAGTTAGCTACAAAGAAAGAGATTGTAGGATACATGAAAGAAGTGCCTATGGATTGTTAAGAGACTATAATTCTTTTGTTCCTCTTGTTGGTTACAAGGTCATATGATATACATGCAATAAGTTTGGACATAAAGAACAGTATTGTAGGAGTAATTTAATGGAACCATTTAGTCATCACAAGAAGACATGCATTATGAAAATTTGGAACTAGTAATTGTAGGAGTAATTTAATGGAACCATTTAGTTATCTAAAAGAAATGGAAAGACTTTATGGGAGAGGTTATGAGCTAATGAAGCAACTGGGTTATAGTGGAAAAGGATGTGGTAAGAAAGAACAAGGCATTCGAGTTCCTATAGAGCCTAACACGCAAGAGACAAAAAATGGTTTGGGATATTGTCCTTCTAAAATAACACAAGCAAGAAAATGACCTTCATTAAACATCAACACCATCACATGAAAACCAAAAATCAACCTCACAATGAAACATCCTAAATTGCTCAATATGGATTTACCACCATCATGGGAGTACTTTGAAGATGATGAAGCCTTGAAACGAATGCTAGGAGTCTATGATAAACCATCCACTCCTCCTCAAAAGAGAAAAACTACATGTGCTAGATAAGCACCAAACAAAACCATGCACAAGAGGGAAGTAATGAGATAAATATGTGTAACGAAGAATATAACCTTGAATTTCCAAAACAAAGCGCACTTCCTTTAGGAGATATAGTGGATGTATCGATGGAAATTAATGATAGTGAGAAAGTGATCAAGATAGGGAAATGCCTTGATGAGGAAGAACAAGAGGATACTACAACCTTGCTTCATGACTTCCCCAAACTATTCACTTGGACTTATTCAGATATGTCGGGAATTGATCCTAAGATTGTAACACACAACATAGTCCTTGCTGAAAATGCTAAGCTCATCAGATAAAAGATATGAAAAAATGAATCCTAAAATAGCCTTGCTGGTTAAGGGATAAATTGAAAAACTTTTGGAGGCTAGTGTCATAAAACCTATAGATTATTCTCCTTGGATCTCAAACATTGTCATAGTGGAAAAACCTAACAATCGTATTAGGATGTGTATGGATTTTCGTGATCTCAATAAAACATCCTTAAAAGATGACTTTCCCCTTCCTAATATTGATATGATAGTGCACTACTGTATTTGACTCCACTTTCTGATGAAAGTTTGTTGAAATATCAACAAACTATTGTTGGAATACCGATGAATCACTGAAATAATTTTTGTCTCTAAATTTTCATCACTTTCCCGACCACCTTTAAAACGTTGAAATGACGACTTAGCTTCATCATTTACCACAACAAAAAAGGGATTTGGTGTTCATCAGAATATCGACATAATTTTCGACAATCCAATGATGAACAATAGTCAGAACAAAAGTGGCATGCCTTTACCAAATCATTAGAACAACATCAGAAGCTCATCGAAATTGCAAAAAAATGGGAAAGTCATTACAACGAAAGTGTCGTTAGAAGTATTGAAAATTCATCAAATACTTTTGGAGGTTCGTCGGTTGCTTTCGTCGAAAGTTCGACGAACCAATGCAATTTTTTTTAAAAAAAATATTCGTTGAAACGTAGGCATGATATGGGCCTCACATCGTTTTGCACATAATTAGTGAGAGCATTTTTATTTTCAAACTTTTGTAGTACCTAGGACTTCACATAGTATTTAACGTGAAATTCCTCAAGACATACTTTCCTCTTCTTAAACTAGTGGCAACTTAACATCCTTCAAACTTGGATCCTAAGCACTTCTGCGCATTTGCACAAGGTGAGATCATATAAATAACCACAACATACACATGTAAAGGTTCACATCATTTATTCAAAGTGTCTAAGGTTGGGTTATATGCAAATCAAGAAAATTTGTACAATGTTTAGTAGCTCTATGTTCAATTTTATAGCTCACTAAAGTCATGACAGGATAAATCACTTCTCAAGAAATGGAACATATAACAGTAGGTCTTCATACCATACTTGGGTTAGCATGAAAACAAGTTTGATGAATTCCTTACATCATCCACAAATATAAGAGAAAGTGAGCAAGAAGAATCATACACAAGGAAAGAAAAAGGATTACAATCGTGTGTTAAAATACAACCAAATATTCATACCTAATTCATGGCAGTAGGGGACAATAAGCATAAGTAACAAAATGAAAACAAAATTGTTGTGCGCTTATTACATTGAAGTGAAATTACAAAGCAATTTTCCAAACCACAAAAATTGCTTTCAGACTATTCTTCTCCCATGGAGAAGACATGAAGTGGAGATATATGTCTTCTTCCAGGCCATATTGTAGAAACTACATTACCCTTGACTGAATTACTCACCTTTCCCAAAAACATCAGCATCATGCCTATGCCGCAGCAATATATAGGGGAGAGGACCCAGTAGTTGAGCACCCTAACTTCGCACTTCTAATTATCCTACGTGGAAATTTCAAATCACTCCCAATTTTTTACAATAGCTTACTTGACAAGTCCCCTACTTATAACTAATGTGTCAAGGCCACATCATCAAATATGATGCCACATCAGCATGCTTTTTGTCAAGGTGTCCAAAAAGACCCAAAAAAAATGTGAGACCAATATTTGTGCATTTACAACATGTTTTATTGAGCACTGATGTGCAATCACATGATTGGTTTCTTTTGAGATCAAAGGAATACATTTTGTTTAATTATGGTTAGTCATCATCAACACTAAAAACTTTAAAGTCACAACTATTGGTCCAATATTGTTAAAAATATTGGGCATTATATAAACCACTACTATCACAACTATTGAAACATGCTCAGGTACCGGGTCCTCTCCCCTAGATTAAATTAAGGAAAATGTTATTGTAAACTCAATATGTATAGAAGAATATGAATGTAAAGGAAAATGGATATTAGCAAAACATAAATGTAAATAAAAGTAGTGTGAGCAGAAAATGAATGTAAATTGGTCTTGAACAAATAAAATCATACCCAATTAACATTAAGTTATACTGACCTTGTACTCATTTCCATTGTCAATATTGAAGGTTACTTTGATTCCTTCTGCAAAAACTCTCTAGCCACGAGGCAAGAGAAGGCAGGAAAACCAAGTGTATATTGGTGACTTCCTGACAATCAAAAAGAAACAAGCAACCAGTCAACCCTATTAGAATAGAATAATCTTATGAATTGATTTTATTTGTTTTATTGGCTAATGGATAGTGGACCTAGTTCTCTTGAAACATGCTTAGGTACTGGGTCCTCTCCCCTATATTAAATTAAGGAAAACATTATTATAAATAAAATATGTATAGAAGAATATGAATGTAAAGGAAAATGGATATTAACAAAACATAAATGTAAATAAAAGTAGTGTGAGCAAAAAATGAATCTAAATTTGTCTTGAACAAATAAAATCATACCCAATTAACATTAAGTTATACTAGCCTTGTACTCATTGCCATTGTCAATATTGAAGGTTACTTTGATGCCTTCTGCAGAAACTCTCAGCCATGAAGGTGGGAAAACCAAGTGTATATTGATGACTTCCTGACAATAAAAAAGAAACAAGCAACCAGTCAACCCTATTAGAACAAAATAAACTTATGAATTGATTTTATTTGTTTTACTGGCTAATGGATAGTGGACCTAGTTCTCTTGAAACATGCTCAGGTATTGAGTCCTCTCCCCTAGATTAAATTAAGGAAAACATTATTGTAAACACAATATGTATAGAAGAATATGAATGTAAAGGAAAATGGATATTAGCAAAACATAAATGTAAATAAAAGTAGTGTGAGCAGAAAATGAATGTAAATTGGTCTTGAAAAAATAAAATCATACCTAATTAACATTAAGTTATACTGACCTTGTACTCATTGCCATTGTCAATCTTGAAGGTTACTTTGATGCCTTCTATAGAAACTCTTTGGCCACAAGGCAAGAGAAGGTGGGAAAACCAAGTGTATATTGATGACTTCCTGACAATCAAAAAGAAACAAGCAACCAGTAAACCCTATTAGAACAAAATAATCTTATGAATTGATTTTATTTGTTTTATTGGCTAATCAATAATGGACTTAGTTCTCTTGAATGGATTTTATTTGTGTAGGATTCATATCACATCCACAAACATGGAAGAGCTATGCAAAGTAGGAGAAATTGGCTTGGAAAATGAAGGCATCAGGGTATAAAGAATCATTTTTCTGCCACCATAGTGAGAAGTTAGAACTTTCTTTCATCTTTTCATATTGGTTTGATGCTTCAAATGATGCATTTATTATATTAAAAATTGCATTACCTTATTGAGCTTCTCTTTTTTTTTAGAATAGTTTAATATTCTCTACTTAACAGGGCCAACCACGTGACAGTGGAAGCTCATTTGGCCCCTCTCCCCCTCACATCACTTTCAATTCCCCATACCCGATCATATACCATTAATAACATATAAATTTCATTCATTAACATATTCACATTCATTCATTCATTCATCCATTAATAACATATAACATTCATTCTTTCAATTCTTACATATCAAAATTATGGTTGTCATAATATGATTACAATCACTTTTTTTTTGTTTCTTTTTTGCAGCTAAAAAATGAAGTGGAGTATCATTTTCTAAATCATCTGTCCCCCCTTCAGTTCTTCTACCCTCTGCTCGTGATCTTAATGTATTCCTAGTAGTGTAATCACGATGTGGAGGCCGCTACAAGGGGGGGTCTGCTACAATAACAAAGAAATGTTAAATTGATATGCTTTATTATTATTGTTACAAGTATTTCATTAATTAAAAGAATATTAGAGTGGTGCTCTTTACCTGATGGGACCACATCATGTTCCTGATCTTGTCTTATAGCCTCATGCTCAACATGTTGAACACCCTCTAAATCCTGATCATCTAGAGTTGAAACACGAAAGGTTAGATTAATTAATACACCAATTGCAATTAAATATGTTTAA
Source organism: Sequoia sempervirens (assembly GCA_007258455.2). Taxonomy (NCBI): domain Eukaryota; kingdom Viridiplantae; phylum Streptophyta; class Pinopsida; order Cupressales; family Cupressaceae; genus Sequoia; species Sequoia sempervirens. The sequence continues at coordinate 158,891,039 of VDFB02271358.1, forward strand.
AAGAACATTAGAGTGGTCATCTTTACCTGATGGGGCCACATCATGTTCCCGATCTTGTCTAGCTTGATCATGCTCAACATGTTGATCATGCTCTACATGCTCTAAAGTTGAAACACAAAATGTTACATTAATTAATACACCAATTGCAATTAAAGATGTTTAATTGTATTAATCCATACTACATTTTTGTATAGCACATGAATATATCCAGTACCGGGATGCACACCATGACCTTCATCTACAAGTTGTGCTCCACCCTCACTAGGCTGCATTCCAATGTCATGTGCAATATTATCATTGCTTTCCTATTTAAAACAAATAGGCACATAATTACTTTATGGTGGAAATTAATATTGAATAGATTGCACAAGTATTGAATTTTAAATAAACTTCATTGAGTTTATTTACTTGTGTGTCTGATGCAGTGGAAGCTTGTGTTTTCCCACTCAAGAGTCTTAGGAATTCTACCACGACTCCATAGCCTTGCTGGAAGGCAATCTTTAGGTCCTCTTCTCTGGGCACTCTGTTGAATTCAGAGCCCTGCATTTTTTTGCATAAGATCATGAATTTTGCTTCTATGATGTGATAAAACCAAAATTGTTTGCAATTTATTATTTGGGTGCAATATTTCATTTATTGATACTTACAATTCATGCGGATAATTTCATATAACCACTAGAGCCAAGTTTGTATTGCCCGTGTTTTTCTAGTCTTTCCTTCATTGTCTTCGATGTGTCAGGCAACCTATGAAAAGTTTGAAATATGTTAGATTATGTAAAAAGAAAAAGTAATCAGTATATAATTTCATTTTTGATAGTATCTCATACCTTCCTTGGCCCAGTGGTGTCTCTCCTTTTTTCTTTTCAGCCTTCTCCTTTCCATTGGATGCCAGGTACTTCCACTCCCTCTTTGGAATCATGGGGGATGCTCATACTTTTTGTTCTTCTCTAAATGTGACCTATATTGGTCCCTCACATACTTTAGATAGGTACCAGCTTTCTTAAGGACCTTGGTTCGGTTGAATGTGTTATTATCGAACAACACAACTAAACGGTTAATGAGCTCATCTTTTAAATCTTCATTTTGGGCATTCCACCGTGTATATATGGTGGGCCCGAAGATCTCCAATGTAATATCACTTAGATGTTTATAAAAAATATCATTTCCTACAAAATGATCATGGGATCATTAGTCTAAAAAGAGTGATCAATAAGTAAATTTCAATTGGATTATATATAATAATAATTAAAACATTTTAAATTACTTGGGACCTTCTCTATCTTTATGGGAATGAAATCCTCAGTCACCACAAATGTGACTAGAAATATTCTTGTACTAGTAATACGGGAGGATCCAGGAAATGCTACTAAAACATCACTAGTAATAGTGGCCTCTACATCCCCAGGTACATGTCCTGACGCATGTTATGTCATTTATTCACTGCTAGAGGGTGCACTACCCGATGCCTGCATGTTATGTGTTGCCAAAATTTTAGTCAAAAATATAGGCACAGATGATGGGGTCGGATGATGTAATGTATGTGTAGGAAGATGAGGATCGACACTTGTACCAACCCCTACTCCCTAGGCAACACCTGTAGTACCCTGATCATGGCCAGTAGCATCATGAGGATGCAAAAAATCCTATAAAAACAACACATATTTTAGTTCATGACATGAAAGAGTACAAAATATAAAACCATGAATGAAATTATGTTATAATTAAAGATCTCATGACAACTTAATTGCAAGTTTTGTGCTCTCTCAATCAATATTTTAACCCTTTCTCTTTTCTCATATCTTTGAGGCACTATGATTAACAACTGAAGGATTTCTTCTTTGCATTTTTTTGGGGTCTTCCTTATCATATCCAGAGGGTTTGCAGAATATGTGATGTCATCATCACATAATAGTGACTCCACGTCCCTATGGATGCTCTCCTCTATTGTTGGTGCCTTTCCCCGATCTTCTGACTACGACAAGAATATTAAAAATATTATCAAAATTAACCCAATAAACTTATGAAAAAAACATAATAATAAAACATTTTCCTTGTATCTAATTTGTACAATTAAAATGAGGTAAACCTATTGGGTAGAAGCACATAAAGATGCATCACGATCTGTGCTCTGGGCTAGTGCCTTCCCTGTACGATCAATGTCCCGCTATGAAAAAAATTAAATATAAAAAAACATTACCAAAATGAAAGCAAGACTTATGAAAAAAAACATAATAATAAAATGGTATACTGGAGTCATTAATCAGAGGTTGGGTACAATAGTATATAATACGTACCACCCCCATAGTAACTGTGTTTGTATCTATGTGATTCAAATTGCAATTCATTAGTAACTCTTCCCTTGCAGTTATTGATTTTATCACACATACGGATACACAGTTTCCCTCGTGCACCTCGAGTATGCAATTGGGTTGCTTATTTGTTGACCTAGGTTGTGTACTATTTATAAACCCTACAATATTCCCTAATGCTTTTGGCCTTCCATCAATGTACATAGCCACTCTTTTATTTTGATCCTTATCTTTTAGTCGTATATAATTTGTTGATAGTGCATACCTATGCATAATTCGTGTATATCAAACTAGCTGCATCCAATCTTTGTAACTGTAACAGGGTCTAACATACTCCATCAATTTAGTAACTTTTTCATAACATACCTTTATGTTGTCCATGCAAAATTGGCCCAAACCATGTAATGACGATGGTGCTATGCGATATATCCTCTCGTTGACACAAAAATCATTGTTTATTGGAGGAAATTCCTTGGGTACCCATTGTTTTCGTAGATGTTTGTACCTCAAGGGCACCTCGATGTCGCCTATGCTCTCATCATCATAAGAACATGACCCCCCTTCAGCAAGAAAAAATTCCATGCATTTACAGAATTTTCTTCTAATCTTTTGACCTCTAGTTGATCTCCCTCTTTTATACCTAGACATGTCTCTCTTTCCTCTTCTCTTCCTGAATTTCCCTCACTCAAGGAAGACAGATCTGAAAAATACCTATTTGGTGGTACCTGCACTCATAAGGATGTTGGATGAAGAACCCCAAAATGTATCAGAGTTTGTTTCTTTCTTAAGAATCTAGTTAAATAGGGTAATTGGGTCCCTCCCTATCTAGCATTCCTTCACCATTTTCTAGACACCCACAACATCTTCAAACCATTTATACTCTTCTAGATCTTTAAAAAAAAAAGTCCACTTTCATTAGCATTCTCTTTCAGGCTTTCCCTAGTACTGGCATCCGTACTGTTCTTTTGGAGGTTTGGTTCTGTCAGTGAAATATTCAGAATTTTTTAATGGCTCCTTATCTTGTTTTCATCTTTTGTATTGGTATAGGAGCACCTTGGCATAATTAAGCCTCTATGAAGCAATCTTTTGAAATTTGATTCAATGTTATTGTTCCTACTTTGTAAATCATGTTATTGGAGTCATTTTTTGTGAAATGGGGTTTAATGTCAGATAGATCCCATTTCTCATTTTCAACTTAGATATGTGGTTGTTTGTTTTTTCTTTTGTGTAGTTGTGGAGTGTGGATGAATACTGCAAAAATGCAAAATGATATTAGATTTTAGAAAATGTGATGTGGATTTGTGTACTTACGTTTAATTTCCTTTTTGGATAAATTTGGTATAATGTTTTGTGTTAGCAAGCAGTTCTAGCTTTATTGGTAAGGTACATGTTTTTAGGGTTTCAGGGTTGTCCTCATTATTATAGGGTTCCATAGTTTGATATCAGGAACAAGTCTAAAGTGCTCAGAGAATATCCTTCTAAACTATATGTTATTTGTTCCTACTTTGTAAATCACTGTACTTGCAACAAGATTTCTAAATGTGGGGGAAAAATCACTTACAGTCATTGTCCCTTGATTGATTTTCCCTTTCTCAATGCCCTCACCTCTCACTTTGGCTTTCCTCCTGCCAAATGGTTCCTAGTCTTCCTCCTCGACTCAATGGCCTTGAAACACTCATCTAGGGAAGTCTCACAACTCTCCACTCAGGGGCTAGATGTAGTGGTTCTCAATGCAACTCTCTAGTTAGGGTCTTGGTGAAGTATGCTATGTCGTGCTCCTGCGCGTGCGGGGCCAAAATTCAAAATATATAGTAAATGTGCTTTATAAATTTGAATTGACAACTAACCAACCTAGTAAGGAATGCATGTGAGAAAATGAGATTGATATTTCATACAAAAGTATCATATGAGTTAATAAGGTAAATTAATATATCCACTAAATATTAAATATAAATTGTAGAGATAAATATAACACCAAGGGAAGAACATCATGAATTAATTATGTGATGGCATAAACATTAAAATCGTCATGAATTAATTATGAAACCATATAAGTCAAATATAATTCTATCAAGAAATCAATATCAAATAGATAATATAATCGCATAACTCATACATTTCAATGTCATTGATCTTCTTCTCCATCCAACTCTTTGTATGTATCATCCAATCCAGATTCGACATTGTAAGGATTGGTCATATCATCATCGTCATCATTGATATCAGTTTCGATAATATTATCATCCACATGGATATCATCTTCATGAACATTAACTCCTACATCATGATGACGTAGTTCCTCTTCTTCGACATCTTCATCAGGCACATCATCAACTAACTATTGATCATGATCATCATCTACATCATCTTCTAGGTTTTTGGTATCTTCTTCTTCCACCACGTTATACTTTACCGACCTTCCTCTTGGATCATGTCTAACAACAAATGATCAACCCATTTTACTTGGAACCTCTAAGTAAAATACCTGCTCACATTAGCTTGGAAGAACATAGGGTTCATTTCCAACTCACTTGATCGACCTTGTATTAACCATGGTAAATCCATTATCATGTTCAATAATAGTTCTCTCAGGATCATTTTCATTCAATCATAGCCTGTACCATTGGACGATGAAAAAAACTAATTTGAAGGACTTAAAGTCACACTCAAGCATATCATCCAAAATCCCATAATATCAATTTTTTGAGACTTCTGGATGTATGTCACTTCTAGATGAAACATTAGTCACTGAAAGACTGCAGTTATCCCAGAATCACAAGTTTTCTTCTTGTCATCCAACTTTTTGATTCAAAATTTATTACCATTGCACCACATAGCCTTGTGGTGTTTCACCTGCAATATGTCAAACATGTAAAAATTATTGCATCGTTAGTTGATAAACTTATTTATTCTTGGTTGAATGTATGCAAAGAAAAAAAAACTCAACATATATATAAATCAATATAATTGAAAATAAATAAATAATATGGGTGATTAATATATTTATACGTACTTGTTTATCTCTTAAACCATATGCTAAATCAATTTCCCTTGGTGTAACATTGGAATCTCCATTACAATGAGCTTCTTGAACCAATGAAGCCACACCTTCCCATGTTAATGTACGACCAGATTGTTGAAATCATTCAATCCATACCGTCATTGAATCAAGATTGTTTGCGACGTACAAATGTAGTGCATCCCACTCTTGACCAACTATATAAAAAAAAATTGAAATTCACAAATGACGTATAATTAGTTAATTACCACGATATATGACCTTAATTTATAATTGATGTACCTGAAAACCTAGCATCCCACTACCAATTATCTTATTATCTTTCCTAAGAAACCTCTGAACTATATGTATCCAAGACCCATTGTTCACACATTTCAAATTGAAGAGATATAACATATCGAATGGCCTACGTGTGTTGGAACTAGAATTTTCATTCAAATTTTTGATGGTCCTTTCATATGAAATAAAAAAAAATTCCTTAAAAACCATGTTTTTACCATCCACAATGTCAAAATTTCCTTTAACTGCCTTACCATAGCCTCCAATAAAGCAACTCATGGTAGCACGGTGGGTAAAGTAAGTAATACGCTATATATCGCTATACCGTGGAAGGTTGATGTCTTTCCTATGGTAGAGCGGGGTCATGGTTAATACTAATAGAGGGAACAACTATACTATGAGGGGTTGAAATGAAGCCAACGGTTGAGCGGGGTCATGGTTAATACTAATAGAGGGAACCACTATACCACGAGGGGTTGAAATGAAGCCCATGGTAGAGCGGGGTCATGATTAATACTAATAGAGGGAACCGCAATACCACAAGGGGTTGAAATGAAGTCCGTGGTAGAGCAGGGTCATGGTTAATACTAATAGAGGGAACCGCTATACCGTGAGGGGTTGAAATGAAGCCTACGGTAGAGTGGTAAGCTAAGAATAGAGGTAATATTGCACTACCATACTATTAAGGGTTGGAATGGAGCCTGCGGTAGAGCGATGAAATAAGAATAAAGATAAGGAAGAATCGCTATACCATAGGGGATGAAAAATGTCATGTGGTAGTGCGGTAATCTATCATTGGAGCATTAAATGAAGGCCAATCACATCAATCAACATTGAAGTATGAAATTCAGCTCGGTATGAAAGATTTGAATGATGAAGAACTTAAGATATGAAATTAATGCGGTATGATATCAAAATTTAACAAGGAAAATTGAGAATTCATGCACTCGTGCTAGCAGAAGTTGAATACAGGGGAGCTCAAAGTACAACAATGGAAGAATTTTGTAGAGTGAACAAAATTCTGAGTAAGTCTACTTATCATTCACTGAAATTTAAACAATGGCACCAAATAAATCAAAGGCAGGGAACTAAAAAGGAAGAAAAATATAGTAGAATTTCATTGCAGTCGCCATTACTTGACTTGTTACCTAGTTCAATAGATAAGGGTTCTAAGAAAGTCTTTAAGGATTCAGCTCAGGAGTGTAGGGACCCAATAATTCCACAATCTGGGTGGAATTTATATTGGTATTTTTTATAAGAACAGAGATGAAAGGGTTCCAGCGTCAAACCCATGGACTTTTGACAAGGGAAAATTAGTTGTTCTTAATGTTTTTGTTGATGTCAAGCTAATTAGAGCCTTGGCCAATAGATATCATGCCCCATCAAAAAAGGTCAGACTTCCAGATGGTCAATGTCTAGTAGATATCTCGAGGGAAGCTATAATTAGGTATTTTGACCTAAACATGCAAGTTGTCACTGAAATTGACTTGGGGAAGCTAGAGCAAGAATATAGAAGGTTGAAAAGGACCTATAGAACTAATGAACTCCCCTTACACATGAAAATGGGTGAAAAAAATAGAGTGCTACCCATTCACTCTTCAAGACTTGAACCCTTTCCAATGTCTGACTTTCAAACCTATTTCAAAAATACCTATTATACATTATGCCAAATTCTTGGTTTTGATGTACAGGAGAATATGTTGATAGGGTTGATGAGAATGGACATGATTATTTGGCATCCTGAATCAAATGTGGAGTTTGATTTTGCTTCATTCATTGAGGAACAAATTCATGAAGGTATGTTATAGGTTAGGGAAGCCAAGGCCCCCATAACTTTTAGAAAGTACTCCTTATTATGTCATTTGATTCTATCTCAAAATTAAACAAAATGGACAAAAATGATGAAATTGAGTACACATGAGAATGGAGTTATGCTCCTAGTAAAAAAATAGTGTTATATTTGGGACAATAAGTGCAATGAAAGTGATTATGTTGTATTTAGGGATGATTTTGTCATCAGAATGATTGCTCAGCTTGGTTTTCCTACACCAAGATTACCACAATCCCTAATGGATGTCATGATAGACCCTTGCAATACAAACTGGATCAAGGTTTTACACATAATTATGCTGATTGGTTTTTGATGCCACAACACACCATCATCAGGGTATATGGTTGTGATCAGGCCCCTCATATTTTACCAAAATTTGTGCCTAGTAGAGTATTTTTTATAGAATTTATGTGGAAAATGCTCTAGATGGAGCATCATTTGATGAAAAATCAGAAAAAAGGCACATTTCTACCTGATTTGACGGTATTTGAAGAATTGTCAATTGGATCAGATATGTTGGAGGAATTGCAGAGATTTATAAAAGCTAATTTTGCTCTCAGAGCAGGGAAACAAAGAATATGTGATCCAGAAGGCCACATCAACAATATCAGAGGAACCCTACTCACAAAGAGGGAAATAACACATGAATTTCATTTGGAAGAGGATGTAATAAGAAACCTAGTCAATTTTATAGATGTGTTTGAAAGAAGAAAAATATGGTTAATGATGACAAGATGGGAGGATCAAGAGAGAGGAAAAGATAAGAAGTTCAAGGGGATTTTTTTATGAGGAGCTAGATTTGTTGAAAAGAATTCAATTAGTCCTTGGTAAATTTGATGAATTATCTAAAAAGGATCAAGAAGAGAAATCAGCCCCACTTCCTACACCCTAGCCACCAACATCCACAGCCTCTACATCACATACACCACCTTCATCACCAATTCATCCATCTCCTCCATCTCAAGAAGATGAGCCTCCTACCAAGAAATAGAAGATTGGATCACTAGTGGACTATGAGTCAAGTGATGAAGAACAAGAGGTAGTCTTAACTTTGGTTGAGATGAAAGAGGTTGTAGAGAAACATAAAATGCTTGAGCCTCATGATCCCAAGATGAGAATATCAGAGGAGGCTATTGATGAAATGTAGGATGATGAAAGAATTATTGCTTCTTTGAGATTCATGGAGGATGAATTTATCCATACTAGGGAGTTCAAATATTTTTGGATAAAAATAAAGATGAAACAATTTGATGATAGACTAAAAATTAACCTCATTGGAGCTGATGATTCAAAACATGCAGAAATGTAGGCACAAACAATGGTAGAGTTAAATATTGACAATGTCAATATTACTCTTAAAGAAGCAAGGGAGTTAGTGTTGAAAAGTAACATGCTCATTATACCAGGAATGGATCTCTCCAAAGTGTTTCTATTGGATCAAATCAAAGCTCAAGATGATCCCAAATTGGTTGCAGAATTTGATTCAGAAGGAGTATCAGGGATAGGATATAATCCAACCACCCAGACCCTTGCCCTATGGATGAAACAAAAAAGCACAAGGAAGCCTAGGCTTCTAGATGCGGTGTAGGAAATGAGAGGGTCTTCTCTAGTTAGAACTATGAAGGACACTACTCCCATAGAAGTAGCAACCATGACAATGCATTCAACAATGTTTACAAGAGATGTAGTGGAAAGCATGGAAAAGAAGATGATAAAGTATGATAAAAGACTCAAACTATCAAATGAGGAGATAAATAAGTTATTCATTGAAAATGTCAGATTGAAACAACAATTGCAACAAGCCACATATGTAAAGGGGAATAAAATGGTTGTATATCATCCACTTGCTTTAGGTGAAGATCCACAGATTCAACAATTGAAAGAAGAGGTTGAGAAACTAAAGAATCATAATATGGATGACATCAAAGGGTGCATCTTGAGTACCTAGAGGTAATACTAAAACACAAAGTTGAAGTTTTAAAAGATAAAATTATTGGAGTTCATGAGGGCTTCAGTCATTTGGTAAAAGCTCTGGAATAGATAAATACTAATTCCCCTATCTTAGAGGAATTGCAAAAAATATGGCAGCCCACTTACCATATCTTAACCACTCTGTGTAAAGCCACTCAAAGAGATCCTAATGCACCCCCAAGGTTGAAAAACTACTCAAGATATGGTAAAAGGAATCATTGACGAGCATAAGTATTTGATTGATATGAAGAAGAAGGTAGAAAACAAAAGGAATTCATTTGATTCAATAAAACACAGTTTTAGCCCTTTGATCATTAAAGGTGATGCTCAAATCAAGGATGTGGATGAATGGATAAATGAATTTGATCAAATGGTTCCACAATGTTTGACACATATACAGGGTGATGGTAATATCAATCTGGAAAAATTTCATGCTCTGCTTGATGGAATCATTGCATTGGATAATGGTTATACAAAGTTCGTTGTAGATGATAGAAGCTTGCTCAATAGTAGATGGAAAAGCCACCTGTCAAACTTCACTACTGCACAAGAATACAAGTGGCTGAATGATTTAACCATAAGCAAGTGGTAGGAGAAATACCTTGGTTCAAATGAAGATTAATCACTATCAATGATGATTATCATAAAGTAAAATCTTTGCACAGGTATTTGGTGACTCGGGCTTTTACTCAGAGATTAATAGAATTGTCATGTATTTGTTGTTAATTGTTTTAGTTATATTTTACATGATAGTTAAGTTTTTCTATCAAAATTCATGTCTTTTGGTCTGAAGCTTGTTGCCTCTCCTATAAATAAGAGAGACAAAGACCAAAAAAATTTTATTAAGATAGGAGTAGATAGAAGAAGTAGGAGAATAGGGATTGATACAATGTTTACATCATAAAGGACCAAGATGCACATGTATTTTTTTGATGAAGTTAATGGTAAATCTATGATTCGGTGACTCTATGTTGGTATCAATTGTTTGTTAAGTTAATTGAAGATATTGCCAGATTGTCTCCATATTTAATATGACTTTGTTGTTTAAATTGATATATCAAGCATATTTTCAAGTAAATATTAAAGTCCTCTTAATTATTCACAACTTAGGAATATTATTTTGGATTATCAAAGAAAAAATTGATAATTGCATCCCTGCCTATTTATACAAGTTATAAACATAGAAGTTCGAAATAGTTTGAATTATTGCCAGTCATAAGTCACTTGTCTCTGATTTCTACTTGACTCCATATACCTAACAGAGCACTGGTCTTCACATTTCATTTTAAACATTTTACATCTATTAACTGAACATATTTCTTTGATACTACTTATACAATTTATGCTAGATTAGTAGTACATCTGGTCAATGTCTAGTAGTACTTTTCTATTTGTGTGTGGAAGATTATTTCATTTGGACTAGTTCTCTGTTGTTTCTTTTCAAGCAATTGAAGGAAATGTAAAATTTATTCTAATTAATCTCCATGACCATCTTATAATTACCTCTCACTTTCCTCAATCTACCTTTCCCCATTAGGTACTCCCCTTCGAATTTGTTAATGGAGTTGGGATCCCAAATGCGATCTACATGGATCTTTGTTGTGAACTTAGGAAGATATTCAGTAATGTACACCATGGTCTGGTATACCATATATCCCTCCACCATAGAACCCTCTGGATGTGCTCTTTGTCTAACCAAAGCCTTCAAAAATTTCAAGTGCCTCTCAACCATCCACATTGACCTTGTGTGTACAAGTCCACACAATTCAATCTCCTCAACTTGGTGTATGAGGTAGTGTTCTTGTGCATTGAAAAATGTCGAAGGTAGACACTTTTGCATTTCACACATTTGACGAGGAATTTTTCTCTTCCAATAATTTATATCTTCTTTATGGATTTCTTTAGATGACAGCCATCTACAAGTGATTCAAGGCACAAATATATTAACGAGATTTAACAAAAATATACAATATATTACATAACAAGTAAAACAGATTCCAAATATAAGATCTATACAACGAATTGAATAAATCTAGCTACTTACCTCATGTATTTTCCAAGATCATATATAACTTTCTTGACATTTTTGTCGAAGTTGTCTAGGAGAGATAGAGGTAGAATGTACTGCAACAATTATAAAATGATCTTTTCATTATTTTTCCAAAACTAGTAAACATAATACACTCAAAAGTACATGCAATATACAAATATATATAAAATATACTAGAATAATTATCTTAATGAAGGTATGCCAATCATGTGTTTTCATCCCTGACCCAAATTCACCTTTCTTTGTTATGATATTATTTATGTTCGTAGCCAATCCTGTTGGAAATCAAATTTTTCATATGACTTACTTTATATCATTGCTTTGTTGCTCTATTAATAACAAAGGAAGGGAGCTTATATTAATTTTGTCTCCATCGCCATTTAATTGAATGACATTTTTCATTGCATTATTGGCTTCTTGAATGTCACTACAAATTTTGACAATTTTTTCTTTGTCATGCCCTCCATCCAATATTTTCCATAACATTTCTATTATATTCTTTTTGATATGCATTGTATCAAACAAATGCACAATTTTTAGCTGCTCATAGTAGGGAAACCTACTAAATTGTCTGGGATAAATTTTCAGTCCTTATGGAAGTGGGTCATTAATGCCTTGATGACCTTCATGAAGCATATAAGTTAAACAAATTAACAATGACAATCATTGTCAATTACAACATGAGTAAAAAAAACACAATATAAAAATATAAATTCCAAACATATCGTTTATGATAGATAAACAATTCAATCTAATGTATAACCTTGATGATTAATTCTATTATATTCCAACTTCCATAGGCGAGGTGTCATTCTTTGTGGTTTTGATGTAGTCTCTTCTTTCCCATTGAAAAGATATTTTTTAGTAGTTCGATACTTATGATTTATGTGGAGGAAGTGCCTATACTCATCAAACACCTGCTTTCCTAAACTTGTTGAACAACAAGATTTCATCTTTTGACCACAAACTGGACATGCAAATTTTCTCTTTGTTTGAAGACCTGCAAGATCATATATAATTGGATTAAATATGTCAATTTTTATAATTATATATAATGAATAGATTATTTTTAAAAAATGCATGATATCTACTTCATAAAATTAAATATCATTAAAGTGCAGTCGAACGTTATAACATACCACAAAAATGTGTTAGCCCTGGGGCATCATGAATTGTCCATACAAGCATTGCATAGAATTGAAATTGTCTTTGTTCTATTGGTATAGAGACATCATACATAGTGATGCTATTCCATAACTTTAGTAACTCGTCAATAAGAGGCTCGATATATACATTCATATCTTTAACTTGGTACTTACCTAGTTGAATGAACATAAACATTACATAATTATTATAACCATTTTACTAAAATATATAAAAATTAATGTACATGACTATTAAATGAAAAAAATATAAGTCATTATGCAAAAAATAAGACAAATGAGATGCTACTACATTAAAGAAAATTGATGTAAATAAATACCTGGAACAATCATTGACAACATTATTTGCTCCCTCTTTATTAACATCCATGGAGGAATGTTATTGTTGATAACAAAATAGGCCACACCGAGTAAATAGATCTCAGCTCTCCAAATGGATTGATACTATCCACTGCCAATGAAAGCCTGAGTTTACGAGGTTCTTCTTTAAAGTGTGGACATTTTTCCTCCATGTCCCTAAATGAAAAACCATCCACAAGCATTCAAATAATGTCATCTCCACTTCTATTCCATGCATGGTAATCCATAAATTGTGCTAAGCTTTCGCACCTAAATAATAGTTGCATACGTGGAATAATGGGAATATAATGAAGGACCTTGCAAGGAACCTTTTTTGTTAGTTGATTTGTTCAATATCTACTGATATGACATTCCAGGCATTCTATTACAAATTCATGTTGTTTATGATATATAATATGATCAATGGGACATGCATCTATTGCTTGATACTCCATTCCAATATCTTTCATAATGGCAGATAAATCTCGGTATGAGTGAGGTAAAATATTTGATGGTGGTAATAAAAATTCACCTATCAATCTACAACATTTTTTTTTGTTAATATAAATAATATTAATGGTACATATTTCATCCTTTATTTACTAGTGATGAACTAACAACAAAATAAGATGAAAAAAGATGACATATATGGCATACCTTAACATCCGTGAGATTGCTATGTTGGATAAACCATGCATAACCTTCAAGTTCACCAACAACAATACAAGAGAGAGAAGAGTTGTTTGGGAGCCTTCATAAAGGGGCTCGTATGCCTTCTCAAGTACAGGTAAATCATGAACATCATCAAAGTCATCTCGATCATCATGATCAGCTGCACCACTGAATGTGTCATGCATCAATGTATTTGTACCATAATCTTCAACTGTGTTTTCTGGCGCATGATCATCTTCTTCCATAGGATCATTTAACTTCATTTTTGATATTCATAGCTCCATGTTCCTTCGCTTGCAAAACCACATTTTTTGAGCCGTGATAATCCATATCATGTGCCCTAGGGCACCCCACCTTTATAATAAATATCAACACAAATAAACCATGATCATAATCAAATGATTTTTTATATATAAACAAAATGTTAAGACGATATAAACATTTACAAATTCAATCAATATAAAGACATATAATGAACAACTTACCAATGGACAATAATCCTGCCCCCCTTCAACATGACCATGCTACCTACAATGTTTCTTAGCTATTGTGATTAAAATTCTTCTCGTCTTTAAGCCCTTACAATTATTGCAAGGACAATAACATTTCCCATCACCCTTTCTTTTCAATCTATCCCACAATCTAGCAAGTGTCTTCAATTTTTTCTGCACTAATATTATCTGACATGATTTTTCTTTACCAAGGTTGAATATTTAGATCTTCAAAAAATATCAAAATCACACTCCAATAATTTTTAATCATAGACAGGTAACAAAATCTAATAATTCTAATATTTTGCACCAAAAAAATTCGGCATGCAACCACCCCTGCAAAAGAGAAGATAGTCTAAATTTAATGACCCCAAAAAACATTTTAAAATGCTAATTCCACAACTTATTAAATTCTGATTTTACTATGATTTCCAACCGTTAGACTCCTAAAATTAGAATATTGAACTTGCACAGTAAAATCTAGAAATGATTCTGAAAATGTACAAGTCTAAAAATGAAATTTGATGAGATTTTGCTTTAAAATATTATTTTCAAATGTGGAAGTACAAATCTGACTTCACAAATGAATTCTAGAAAAAGACAATGACTATCCTCAACTTGGTGATCTCTTCTTGATTTTTTTTAATTTTTCCCAAGAAAATTGTCCTTAGTTCTCCACAAACTGTCGCAAGTATAGGAAATTCTCAAGTAGAGGAAATTCCCAAGTCGACAATTTGAACATGTTCATTGAAATTTTGACAAAAAGTTTTGATGAAAATCAGGTTCATTGAAATTTCGATGAACATCGGGGATAAAATTTAAAAAAAAATGAAAATTTCACATTAAATATCACAAGTATTCGACAATACATCTAATTATCCATCTTTTGTTGGATTTTGTAGTCAAATGAGTTAGTGGTGGAATCGACTATGGGACATGCTTGTCATTCATGGATGTATTTTTTGGATATAATCAAATCTTTATCAACCCTCAAGATCAGTACAAGACAACATTTACAATTATTTGGGGAATGTTTTGTTGGGTAATGATGCCCTTTGGATTGAAGAATGCGGTTGCAACATATCAACAAGCAATGACATTGATATTTCATGATTACATACACAAAATATTGGAAGACTATGTCAATGGTATTCTAGCCAAATCTCTAACACAAAAAGACAATGTGAAGGTCCTCTGAAAAATCTTTGAGCGAATGTGAAAATACAACATGAGGTTGAATCTGAAAAAGTGCATCTTTGGGGTAGATAGTGGAAAGCTCTTAGGGTTTATCATATCTCACAGAGGCATTGAGGTAGACACAAAGAAAATTGATGCTATTAGTAATATGCCACCTCCTAGAAGCATATCTCAATTGCTAACGTTGCAAGGAAGAATTCTGGCCATTCACCATTTTGTTGCATCTCTAGCAATTCACACATTATCATTTACACATCTCCTCAAGAAGGATGTCCACTTTAATTGGAACAAAGATTGTAAATAGGATTTTGAGAGTTTGAAGGACTACCTTGCAACTCCACCTATTTTACAACCCACTACACTAAACAAACCATTCATCCTTTACACAACAAATTCAGCCCATGCTCCTACAACATTGTTGGCTCAACAAGATGAAAATGGTAAGGAACATCTTGTGTATTACATCATCCAAACTTTAATAGATTATTAGAAATGATACACAATGATAGAGAAACAATGTTTAGCTCTTGTATTTGCTACAAGTAAGTTGTGACATTACTTATCGAATGCAAAAGTACAGGTGATAACGAAATTTGAACCTCTCAAACATCTTTTCAATAAAATAGATCTATCAGGATGATTAGCTAGAAATGGGTTATGTTATTGACTAAGTTTGACCTTGAGTTTTTTACACAAAAAGCAATCAAAGGCCAAGCCTTGACCAATCAATTAGCTGACGCTCCTTCTCCCCTAGCATTACCCAATAAGGAAACATTCCCTAATGAGAATGTGTTACATATCCAGAATGATAAAAAAACATGGGAATTATAATTTGATGGATCTAAGTGTAGAACGGGCTCTGACACGAGAGTTATAATTTCTCCACCCAAAGGAAAACATATTCCCTTATCATATTGATTGAATTTCCTATGTACAAACAACAATGTGGAATATGAAGTTGTAACATAGAAAAATGGATCTTTGGACATTTTCACGCTCATTTGGGTCTTTCTTGTGGATGGTGGCTTAGTTTTGGCTTGATTTAATGTTGTAATGTGGTCAACACATTCACATTAGGTCTTGGGTTCTTGTGAATCATTAATAACTTTATGATGCCTTGTAGAAGTGTTGTGAAGTGTTCTAACACATTTTCACACTTTTCTAGGATCTTCTTATTATAATTCACTTAAATAACCTCTTTTTATCATTTACCAAGCCTTATTTCAAAGTTTTGTAACAAAAATTCACACTTTTCTAGGCTTGTCATCAATAATTATACCCTTCTTATGCTTAAATTGGCCCCATTTTACGACTACATGCCTTAAGTGTATTTTTGAGAATAAACCCAATAAACATCATTTAAAATAACTTAATTTCTGACACCCACTTAAATGCCTTGAGTGGAAACCATTCACCATTAGGGGTGAATGAGTCCCCTTTGGCACAAAAATCAAAATAATTTCAAAATATTGGTGGGTTTTTGTTTCCTAAGACCTAAGGTCAGCCTATGATGTGGTATTTTCAGGAATTAGGGCTTAATTGTGTATAAATATGAGATTTTTTTATTCATTTTCATCCCTAATCGTTCAAGCAATCAAGAAATCATTCACTAATCATTCAATCAAGCATTCTAGGAATTTTCAAGCATATTAGAGCTATTATTTGCATATCTTCAAATTTCTATTCCAAGGGTTTGGTGAGTTGTCGCATTTCATGTTGTTCATTCATCATTCTCATTACATTTTCCATTTCATTTTCATGGGTTTAATTACCAACAAGGGGTTTGACCAAGGCAAACCCCTATTCTCTAACCCTTCAACCATTTTCCCCTCTATTTGCATGTGATTTGTAGGTCTCGTATGCAAATTCATCAAAGAGAAAAAGTGGAAAAGTCGTCATCAATTTTTCAAATCTCTTCAAAGTGATCAAAACCCTAATTGAAGCTTGGAGAACACCTACAGGTCAAATTTTGCAGTTTTAGATCCAAAAATCTATCAGGAGTAGAAGTGCAAACCAGGAGCTGCAGACTTCACTTTTGATTTTCTTGAAATCTAGAAGTGGGCTGATATGCCATCAATGGCATATGAGTACCACTTCTAGGACCAAAACAAAGGTTTTTGCAGTTCTGAGTACCCTTCTGTCTAAAACATGTTCAGATAGATTCTTCCTAAAACGGGACTAATTCGGCCAACTTGGTGTATGAGTCCCAGTGGGCTTTAACAGTGATTTCTATAGGATTCCAAAGCTCCTCTCCATCATTTTCTAGTTTCTAGGTGCACATCTTCAATTCCATTAATTTTTGTTACTGTTTGTTTGCATTTCTAGGTCTTTTACGTACAACACTATGTTTTCAAACATCTTTCATTTCTTTAGTTTTCATTTAATAGTTAATATCTTTTATCAATTTTTAGCATTGAGGTCATTCTCCTTAGATATATTTCAATTATATTTGCATTAGTCTTGAGTGAGCCATCACAGTTTTTGGTGTATCTCTCCTTTTAGGTGCAAAACCCTAGAAGTGTAAGAGAGCCCCATACCCAAAAATTGTTGGTTCATTTTGGTGAACGTGCATTTAGAACATCATTTTTTTGATCTAGAGTGCATTTACATCCTAGGAATACATTGCATTGTATTTTTCATTTTTTAATTTGCATCCTAGGATTTTCAAAATCGCATTAGAAAAAAGCTCATATAGTTTGTATTATTACATTTAAATTCATTGAAAAACAGTAAAATTTTGCATTTTCATATCATATTTGCATCAAAAAACATAAAAAAGCACAAAGTTCATTTCAAAAAAATTGAAAATTTTCAAAAAATCACTCCCTGGACTCATTCTCCACCCTAGGTGAATTAGTCCAGTTGCATATTTTGCATTGCATTTTCTGTCATCTATAGATAACTTTTTGAGTTTATGCTTTTTGTTTCTGCATTTCTATTTTACTCTACAAAATTTCAATCATAAGCATCTCTTTGCTCTTATTTTACATTGCATTTGCATTCACCCTATATTTAGTAGCCTTTGCATGAGTGTTTGCTGCCCTATTGATAATACCATATTGAGAAGAAGTTTGGGACTCATGGCATCCCATGATAAAACACTCGTTCTGGATCTTGGGTTATCTAGAGCTACCACACCTGGTATTGATAATAGTGTACTAGGCATGGATAATACCCTCAACAACTCTTTGCATTCAGGTAGCATGCATGTTGAACATAGGATTGATGATATCCCGCAAGAAAAGATAATTCAAATTCATGAGGACTTAGTACACTTGCAACACCAAGTCAGCCTTGAAAACATTTCCACTACTGCAATTCCAACTATAGAAAACATCCACCGCATGCTTGAAAGTGACAAAGGCCTTGACCTTTGGAAAAACATAGTTCAGATCTTTGGAAAACATCTTCCTTCAACATCTAGTGCTCCTATTCCAACAAACAATGTGACCAACCAAAGAGGAACTCAAACTCCTCCTCTCTCAATGGTAGCCTAAATACGTACCTATACCACTCCTTAGATCACAACAACAATGCAACAAGTTAGTAATGTGATTCCTTCCTTGGGTATTCTTGCTAGTATCCCTAGTTCCATTGTGGCATCACATGTTCTATCTTCTACCACACTACCACCTATAAGTGTTCCATTCACTTTCCCTACTACTACATACACTCCATCATCACTTTCACTTCCCCCTCATACCACCTATACCAATCCTCTTATAACACAACTTTTCCAAACCGTTTCATCCATGCAAAAACAAATATCTAGCATAAACCAAAATCAAAATGGCACACCCACATATTATGTTAAAAGCAGCCCATTTTCCTATAAGAGATATTGCAAACACCGATGCCACAAGGTGTAGAGGTGCCTAGATTTGAGAAATATAGAGGGAAGGGAGATCCTTCTATCCATGTCAATGCCTATACCACTTTATGCAATGACTTTTTCCTTGATGATAAACTATTGGAAAAACTCTTTCCTAGGTCCTTAAAAGACATAGCCTTGGAATGGTTCTCATCTTTACCGAATAATTCAATTTTTTCATTTAATGAACTTTTTTATGCATTTATAAATCATTTCCAAGTGCATATGGCTCCTAAGAAAACCTTGGCTGATTTGATGAGATGCAAGCAACATGAGGAAGAAAAGATCACTAATTTTATCTCACACTATCAATCACTTTATTCCCAAATTGACATCAAGGTCCCTGACCCACACCTTCAAAAGATGTTCATAGAAAACTAGAAAAGTAAGATTCAATACAAGTTGACCATGATGAAATTTCCTTCCTTCATGCACTTGTGTATTGCCATTTGTGATTATCAAAATTTGGTTAGTAGTCACGATACTAGGTCCACTTCTAGCCATAGTGAGAAATTTGAACCTGCACACCAAAACAATTACCAAACTTTTAGAAACAAAACAAAGGGTTCTTTCAATTCAACCCCCCTCCAAAAACAAATCCAACTATAAATAACCAAGTTTCTGGTGTTAAAACCACAATTTCCTTTAGTTATGGAGAGATGAAAAGACAATTCACACCTTTACCTAACACCCTTCATAACACAATGTCCCAACTTTTACAACAACAAATGATTACCATGTCTACCATCAAAACACCAGACCCTGCTAAGATTTTACCTTTGAGCTTTAAGTCAAATGCTTATTTCCATTATTATCACCAAAATGGACAGTACACAAAGAATTCTAAGTGTCTTAAACATCTTGTGCAATACCTCATTGATTCTAGTCATCTATCCATTGTGGGGTTCAATGATCAAGGTAATCAGTTTGTTGCTCCTCTGAATTAAAACTTGCAATTTTTCACTGATCCAATGCCCAAACATAATATTCCATTTGTCAAATCTAGTGAAACTACAAAGAATGATGTGATGAATGTTGATACATATGATGAACAACCTGATCATCTTCCACATATTACACATGTTAATCCTATGGATGAAATGGTAGGTGCAATAGATGTTATCCCTCATAAGGGCCAACCTAAGAGCTCTATTGATATTGATTTCTCCTCTAAGGATATACTAAACAATATACCCAATAGTCCTCTTTACATGCCGACCGTATCTATGATAAGCCCACTAATGGGATATTAATAGATCCCACCTGTGGAGAGAACGTGATCACTGAGGCAATTTTAGTATTACATGAACTTTATCAAGATGACTATGACAAACTGAAAGCATGGATCAAGACACACAATGGTTTTTTTTGTCCTATGATAGGATCAATTATCCTTCCATTAGAAATAGGACCAAAAACATTATATGTCACATTCTCCATCATCCTGCAGTTGGACTAGTTTTGTTTGAGGCTAGACCATCCATGGTTACACTCAATGAAATTTGTCCCTTCAGTTGTTCATAAATGCCTAAAGTTTCCATTTGACAATGAAATATTTATTGTCCACCATAGCGTCTTTAACCCTTTCTCTTCTAAAGGAAACTTTTACTTAGAAGCCTTCTAGACTAAGCCCATGGAACCTATAATGCCATGACAAGACTTCTTTTTCATAGCCTACCAAAAATTCAAAGCCAATAAAATAGTAGAATTTTCTCTCTGAAACATGTCCCCGACTACTTCTGAAACTTAGGTATCATAGACAAAACCATGCTTCAACTCAAACAAGAACCACACAACCAAGATCAACCAACAATAAAAACTTCACCTACATCATCCAAAAGACCAAGAGATAATGATATCAATCACATCATGTTGCCTTGAATAAAACATGTTTACAAAGCAAAAGAGAAAGTGAATGACCAATCTCCTATGTTCCTTATGTTCCTTCCCTTCGGGACGACAAGAAACCTATGGTTGATCAACTCGCTCTTAAATAAACACAACTTTAGAACAAAACCAAAATAAATAGAGGTGCTCGGGAGCATCGATGTCGTCGTCGTGCACTTGTTCGCCAGTTACATGAACCTACCAACGAAAATAAAAATCCAAATTTGACAGAAGAAATGCATGACAATCCTCCTCCCCACCTATAACAAAGTGATCCAATACAATAATCACAACAAGATGTGTCCTCTTCCTTGGGTAATATCATCCATCCTCCTATTGTGATTAACTTGGATGACGATGAAGAAACAACTAAAATTGAGGAAGAGATACATAATGAATTAAACACATTTTTTTCCTCGACTATGAGCTTAACTAGACATCTCCTATAGAAAGTGACGAACCTATTACTTCACCTAGTTCAGCACTTGCTCTTTTCCCTTTAGCCAGTTGTTCGCCTTCTAAATCCAATGAACATGATTGGGAGGTAGATGACTTGTGTTGTGCAATTTTCGCACACATGCCCCGCTGAAAGTAGGGACCCTCTTTTCTTGCTTTTCTTTCTTGTTGGTCTATCATAGGGTCTTGAATTCATCCCCTTAAGGGATAAGTCTCTCAGTCTTGGTCTTGTTTTTCCTATGTACTTAATGTTATATCTACATTTGAGATGTCATTCTACAACTTCATGATGATTTCCTAACTCCTTGAGGCCAACCCTAGCTCAAAATTTTGAATTTGAGGAAAAATTGGCTAAGTTAAGAACAAGTTCAGTAATTCTGAGGTACCTTAGATTACCCGAACCTTAATTTGGCTAGGTAATCTGAGCTACCTTGGATTACCTGAGTTTGAGCTCCTATTGGGTTCCAGAGTTTTTTTCAGATGTACACAACAATTTATTGCTTGCATAATGAGTTTTAAAAGGGTAAATTTGGGGAATATAATGAGGTTAGAGTCGCCAGATGGTCATTTTTCATTTGTGTGAGTCTGAAGTTGAGAGAAACTGCCTTCTTGTATTCGATCCAAGCTCCAACGTTGTATTCTCTGAGAAATCATTGTAGGGTTCAAGAGCATTCATTTTCGGTCTTTCATTACATTTGCCATTGTCGAGAATCATTTCAAGGTACGCCTGTGGTATTTCTTGAATGGTTTTTCTTCATTTCAAGCTTTATGGTTAATCTCTAGTGTGGAGAGTCATTTATTGGTTCGGGGTTTTGATTTTTTGTATTGTGCTTTACTTTTCAATATATAGGGTTTTTATTCTTTTAGGGTTTGTTTTGAAGAGTTAAATGAAGGTTTCGAGTCAAATAGGTTTGGGTGAGTGAGATTTATTGAATACCCTTGAAACCCACCCCATGCATTTTTTTTTATGATCGATATTGAGATCTTGAGGTGTCACCCTATTTTGAACAATAATTTGAAAACCCTAGTTTTTTTCTTACAAATTTAATAAAGGAAAAATGAAGTTAGTGCTTATCGAATAAATCATTTGACTTGGACTTCGTCATGGAATAACGATGATTTAATCCCAAATTTGTGAATTGATTATCATTTATCATTTTTACATGAAGTAGAGTTTCAACACTTTGTAAAATTTTGACGATTGAGCTAAGCTTGAAAATTCTGAGGTAGCTCAGATTTTCAGAGCTCTAATCCGCTCAGAGAATCTAAGCCCCCTTAGATTATCCAAATTATATGTGCATCTTAAAATATGAACTCGAAGGGAAAACTCGTAGTAAATTTTTGATTCCATCTTTTGATCGGTGATTCCAAGTCACCTTGGATTACCTAAACATTAGTTCACCCAGGTAATCTGAGACCCCTTAAAGTAGCTAAAATTTCTGAGTTTAGACTCCCAGTGCATGAAATGACTTGAATTTTGAATGAATTCATTTTTCGAAGTGTTCTCAAAGTTATCAATGCTTCAATGTGTTTATTTTTAATAGTGAGCTTCGTCTATCGAATATTCCAAGTGATTATAGGTCCAAATGTGGTAAATATTTTGATTCCAGGGAATCCAAGCTTACTCAGATTACCTAAGCTCTAGTCTAGCAAGGGAATCCAAGTTTTCTTAGACTACCTGACCTGTCTCTATTAGTTCCTAATTTCAAATATTCATGATGAATGCATGGGATTGTTATGATGGTTTCATGGATTATTGTTTCATTTAAGTATAATTCACTTGCTTATCTTTGAATAATCTAATGAAGTGAATTGTTTCATTTGCATTTATTATTTAGAGCTCATATTGATGTTATAACTTTCACTTAATTATGTCATTTAGCTTACATTGGAAAATCTTACTAAATGAATGGCATGTTGTTTTTTGCATTTGGGTAATTATGGATTTTCTCTAATAGATGCAGGTAGAGTTGAGCCTTGAAAAAACCACCAAGACAAAGGCTTCTTTAGTGTAAGAGGAAGTAAGAAGGAGAGATAAAAGGATGAAGTACAAGTTTAAGGGCATCTGGCCAAAGTCCAAGATTGATTTTTCTTGGGCTAAGATTGTAGACATGAACATGGGTCATATAGATTATGATGATTTTCAACAAAGGATGTTTGCCAATACTCCAACCTAGTTGGCTTAGATCCTCACTCACATAGGTTTGGCACAAGCAGCGAGATTTCCTCCAACATAATTATGCCTAGAGCTTGTTTTGGAATGTGCAAGACACTATGACTCTAACACAAGGATTGTTGTTTGGCCACAAGGAAGAGTCATGGAAAATATCATTGGAGAATATATTGCAGAGGTATTCAATATTGCCACACATCACAAGTTAATTGAAGAAATTAACATTGGGCAAGCAATCTAGTTCTATGATGAAGACCCCAATAGAGCTATAGAGATCATGAATTTTTTTTTGATATTGAAACCCAAGCCTCACTATTCCAAACAACCAAAGCAATTGCATAGAAGTGATTTTAAGATGGAATATCATGATATTATAACTCTCCTAGGTAGGGTAATGTGAGTAGAAGAAGCTCATACCTTTCATACTTGGATGTTCTACTACATCACACATATTGTGGAAAATAAGCACTATCACTAGGCTGGATCCTTAGTTGAGAAGTGTGCAGAAGACTGACAGGTTTATAATGACATCATACTTGGATGTTCTACCCCATCACACATATTGTGGCAAATAAGCATTATCACTGGGCTAGAATCATAAGTAACAATTTGGATCCTTAGTTGAGAAGTGTGTAGGAGACTGATAGGTTTACAATGACATCATACCTGGTGTACATGTTGGCAAGAAAGAACAAGTATAATGGTCTTAGTTGCAAAGTAACATTGGGAAAAGATATAATCTAGGACATATATCCTCAATTGCAATATAAGAAATGTAATTATAGAAGGGAAAATGATGCATTCTTTCTGCATATTCCCAAATTGTTGCAGGGAGCCCTTCATGTCAGAGTGTTTGCTGATGCAATGGATTTGATCAAGCAATATGGTCAGTGGTTCATTCAATTCCAGAGATTCACATACATCCGGGTACAAGGTTCTCCTATTGTCCTAGTTAGACTACCAAGGTATCCAACCAACAAGCTCTTAATGCTAGAATTGACAAGGCAGATGGTGGCCTTTGAGGAAGTTTTGCAGCAAGTTTTGAAGAAGAAGGGATTGTGAGTAGAATTTCCATTGAGGATGGGAACTTTAGATTCATGCCCTTCCATTCAAAGTGCCCAATATTTTGAAAAGGAGATGGCACAATTTGAGTTGTATTCTCATACCAACATTAACAAGTTTGATCCATATGGCAAGGCCATGAAAAAAGAAAACAAAACATTTAGGCATAAAGACCATATAGAGGACTATTGGGCCAATTATAGAGATAAATTTGATGTCATCAGATGAAGATTTTCTAGGCTTCCTATCAAATTCATAAGGATTTACAAAGTAATAGAGGTTCCTAATCAAGTACAAGATAATGAAATTAACTTAGTTCAACATCAAGACTATGATCCTTATAGGAACCAACCTCTACCACAAATAAACTAGTTAGAGGAAGAAGTTACAAACCTAGATCAGGTTACTGAACTAGTAAAGAAGTACTCCGAACAATGGTTCAAACACCAAGTGAAAAATATGGAGGCTGAAGGAACTAAGTTTACATATGATTTGATGGGAGACTTGGAAACCCAATCTGAAGAAGTAGAGGATGAAAAAGAGGATACTACTGAACCTCATAATGAGGATGGAAATGAAGGAGATAAACTAGTGTCCATTAAGAGAAGAACCAATAGCCAATCACAAGTGAAGAAAGGAGAGAAGTCATCTCCTAAAAATAAGAAGCCTCCTTAAGTTGGCACTACTATTGTAGAAGGGGAAACATCACAATTGGTATGGAAGAGAAGTTTGGTCACAGAAGGACAAAAGGAAACTAAGGCTAAAAAAGGTAATACAGATACTGATGCTCCTTCCTCAGCTAAGGTTGTAGAGATAGAAATTTTTGTGGAAAATCCCCAAGTATATGTTAGAAAAGGTTCTCCTAAGCATAAGGCATCTCTTGTAAAAGAGATGAAAGAAGCAGAAGAGAAGGTGCAAGATGAAGAGGCACCTACTGATGATGAAAAAGAGAAAGTAGCTGCAACAAATAATTCTCCTCCTCTTTCTCCTCATGTGAAAATATCAGAAGAGGCCATCCATGAAGAGGGGAACATATCAAATAGCCCTAAACCTCATGATTCTGAAGATGAGGAGGTCTCCACTCTCACAAATGAAGAATGGAAGTAGATGATGCAAGAAATGGGGCAATCCACCTCTGGTGCACAAAGTAGAAATGTAGAATATAAAGTTATCCAAGAAAAAAAAATCCAAGTCTCCAGAGAAAGAGGTGATTATTGAACAAGAAGATCATCCTAAGATAGAGAAGAATGAAGAAGAGGTTGTTGATAACCCATATTTGGAAAGGAATGAACAAGAAGTGCCTTCTACAGAGTTGAATCTAGAAAAATATGCTATCACAGATTGGATAGAGAAAAGATTAAACAAGAAGCCAATAATTGTGCAAGAAGAATCTCCTAGCTGGGAAAAATTACTAGAACAATTGGGGCAGCCCAAACAAAGAAAGAGAGCTAGGGAAATTTCTAAGATCTCAAGAGATGAATCTAATAATAGGGTTATCCATGTTGTTGTCCCTATAAGTGATAAGTTTAAGGATGAGGCTAGGCCCTCTGATTACAAGGTACAAACTATTAATTTGGGGCCCACCACAAAGGAGAAATAAAAGGAAGAATTTCAAGAATCTTCTCAGGCAATTTTGAGAAGATTAGATAGAGAAACAAAAAAAGAGGAGAACCTGCAAAGGCAGCTAAATAATGTTTACAAGTATGTACAACATTTGATGAAGCCTTTACAAATTGTTGGGAGTGACAACACAGTTCCAGAGGGACTGTTGCCTAAGGAGGCAGTATCATAAATTGAAAGATTAAAATCCTCTATTCATAGTGCTCATGGATGGTTGCAGGATGTCAACAATAGATAAGATGAGGCAATTGAACAAATTCTTAATATTCACACCAATGCTTTGATTTTCTAGAAAAAACTTTACAATTTGTTGCAAATTGCAAGAGGGTTGATGAATCAACTGTCAATGACCTGAAGAAAATTTTTTAGATACCCAAGGAGGAGTTGGCGAATTTGAACATATTTTCTCCAAATGAAATTGGAAAGGTGAAGGAGTGGATTGAAGAATGGAACTATAGGAAAGAGCTCCTCTCCAAAGTGTTGAAGAAAATTATGATGGTGTAAGGAAAGATGAAATAAATATACGACACTTGTATTAGTTTTCTAGAGATAATGACTAGAAGAAAGAAATTTGGATAGAAAAATATGAACATTAATAGGTTACAAGCATGGTGGCATGAAATTTTTTCTCCTTTTGATAGTGCTCCCATTACCAAGGATAATTTGGAGGATGCAAAAATTTACATTTCAAAACTAGATAAGTACCATGAATTAAATATTGAATGGAATAAGGTGATGCCTTAGTATCTGGAGGAATACAAAAGTCATAAAACAAGGATTAAATTCATTCCAATTCCAAATCCAATAGATATGTAGGGAATATTGGAAAAATTCAAAGAGTTATCCAATAAATTAGAATCCAACAAGGAGGGAGAAAATAGCCAGCTTGCAGCCACCTAGAATTTTGTGCCAGACATGTGACAATACAACTGGAGGGTGACCTTGAATTTTGTACAATCAAAGGGACATTTTGAAGAACCTAGGCTGACTTAGAGGATGTTGCAAACATTAAATGTAATTTATTTTTATTTCAAAACTCTCTAGGCTGACCTGTCTCATTGACCTAATGTTGTAAACCCTAATTCTGGGCTAACCTAATGTACTTCCTCTATAAATTAAGGCTTCGGCTTCATTTGTTAAGGTTAGATATAGTTGCAAGAGCTAGAATAGAGCTAGGATTTAGCATTTTCTAAGAGAAATTTCTGAGACATTGAGAATACATGAATCTTTGTAGATTTGGGTGATTCAATATAACTAAAGACATTGTTCTTTGGTGCTCTTTCTTGTGTTGCTTCACTTTGCATGGTTCTTGTTGTTCCAAATCTTTAAGGTTGCTTTGAGATTGATAGTTGCATGTTATATTTTAGATTTATATTTGATGCATGGTGTTTATGGTTTAATATTTGAAGTGTTTGTGGAATCCTTGGTCCATACTTTTAGCAGCTTTCTGATTGTAAGTTGCTATGTAAAGTTAGCATGTTCCTAAATATTGTGTGCTAAGTTCAATTGTGGGTATTTATTCATTTCAATTATAAAATAAGGTTGATTTGGGTGAATGATTCGTGATCTACAAATCTTTAATTCCTTAGAAGATTGCACTGTTTCTGTGAGATTGTAGATTTATTCTAGGTTTAGTAGGAATTAGTTTTTGAAGGATTGGTCCACTTTGAGTGTTCTATCATTTGCATTATTGGCCTTAGGTTTAGTTTACTTTTTTTAGAAAATCTCTCTAAAACCCTTTCATCTTTTGCTATTTCTTTTAAAATATGGGTTAGTTTTAGGATTTAAAGCATCAATATATTGCAAGATCTGATGAATTTTAGGCTTCCAACATTTGTTTTGTAAGATCCCTTGTGATTACCAACATTTTCACATCATCACTGAGTTGTTTTTGTATTGGCAAGACCTAACATTAGAAACCTTGGGGTTATCTCTTGAGGCTTGTTGATGGAGATTTACCTTTCAAGAGAGATAGGATTTCCATATTTTGTTTGAGTTGTTTTGCAAAAAACCCCATCAATAGATTGGTGCTAGAAGGAGGGTCTAAATAAGTAACTTGTATCATTTCTTATTTGCAATTTCTCCTCAGATATTTCAAAGAAGGACTATATACACACCAGGGGA
Organism: Sequoia sempervirens; assembly: GCA_007258455.2. Classification (NCBI taxonomy): domain Eukaryota; kingdom Viridiplantae; phylum Streptophyta; class Pinopsida; order Cupressales; family Cupressaceae; genus Sequoia; species Sequoia sempervirens. Next base: position 158,919,553 of record VDFB02271358.1, read on the forward strand.
GGAATATTTTTAGGAGATGCAAGCCCCTACCAGGTCGAGAAGGACCAAGAAGAGGGAGGAATCATCATCTTCTCAGCCCTTTCCATCTTCTCCATCATCCTCATCCTCATCTATCCCTTCATCCTCTGATTCTGAGGCCATTCCCATTTAGCAACCCTTACCAGTCATTAATCAACCACTACCACCTCCACCACAACCACCCATGGATTTCTTGGTAAATAACCATCACCTTTGACCTTTAATGACTACCATGTTACGCTTAAGAATCCTAAGCACTTCTATTCTAAATTTCATGTCAATGATCCAAATAGGATAGCTGCGGGGCACATCTGAATTTTCTAGACATGCCTTAGGGATAGGGGAATTGGGCATGAGGATGTTGCATGTAGTATTTTCCCTTATTCCTTGGGAGAAGATGCCTTTAACTGGTATAATCATCTCCCTGCTGGATCCATTCATAATTGGACTAAGCTAGAAAATTCCTTTCTGTAGAAGTTCAAGATGCCCATAAATTCCAATGAGTTGTACCTGTAGTTTACTAAAGTAAAAAGGGATATTAATGATCCCATAGGGTCATTCAACAATAGATTTCATCAAGCATATACCAGGTTGCAACCACCACAAGTTGTTGATAATGCTATTGCCCTCAAAGTTCATATTGAAGCCCTTGATAGCTTTACTGCTACTTTCCTCAAATGGAGACCAAACCCTCCCAATACCTTGCTTGCATCTTATAATTAGGTAGTCAAGGTTAGTACTGATATAAGACAACACTTATCAAGACCCTTGCCATCTTTAGGACCAGCTACTCACCTAGGGAAAGTTCAAGCACTTAATTAGGCTTTGACAAATCACACACCTATCATGAATCTGGTACCGAAGCTACATTTGGTCCCAAACCTAGGTCCTCCAATGAATCAAACCCCACCAATGCCTAATTACTCATAGAATGATAATCAACCATTTCACCCAGAACAACAGGCCAATTTCCCATCTTACCTACAAAATTACGAGCTATTGCATTAGTCTCTCAGTTTAGGGAAACCATTAGGATTTCCTCAAAATAATTCAGGATATGCACCTCACAATAATCCTAATAAGGAAATGTTAGATGAGCTAACAAAACAAGTTAAGAAGCTAAATATGGAGGTAACTTATCTGAGGAACCAAAATAGTCAACTTCATGCTGCCTAGAGAAATATGTAGTCTAATTACAATAGGGAAAATAGAGACTCAGCACAAGGATATGGACAAAATTTTGATAGAGGGCAACAATCTGGGAAGAACTTTGATAAAGGACAATCATCTGGACAAGGATTTGATAGAAGACAACCACCTAGGCAAAAAAAAACCTAGAATACTAGGCCCAATAATGGAGGTGTTCCTACACCATTAGATCAACCTGCTAATAATCAAGATAAACCTTCAAGCAGTGTGTACTTGGCTTAAAAAACTTTGTTGGGATGGTGCAAGCTCCAGAAGACAAATCAACATTCTGAGTTGGACGGCCTTGAATTCTAAATTGCTACATCAATCTTCTAGTATGAGGCTGAAAATAGCTCAAATAATTAGGAGATAGTACCCTCTGGCCCTTATGACACATCAGTATTGGTGTTGAACCATTCTCCCTTCCCAAAAGGTGAGGAGAATTTACCTGAGCCAAAAGCCAGTGAACCATATGATGAATCAAAACAAGTGTGCAATGGAGATGAAATTTCACAATTATTTCAAGATAGCACTAAGAACGATAATGGTCCTGTGGATGAGGAAGAAATAGGTGTTGAAGCTCGGTTCAGATGTTCTAGTAACCAACAAGAAAATATATCACATTTCCACAATACATATTGATTATTGCTAGATGACTTCTGGATTTGATTGTGTGAGATATTTTGCATCAACGTTTCGGATCACACTCTGTGATCCATCATCAGGATAGTTGAGAGCTCAAGGAGAAAAATGATAAGTTGTAAACCAAGAACTAGTTAAAAAGACCAAGGGGAGGGATGAGGGAGTGAAGGGGGGCACACAAAACGAAAAACAAGAAGCTACCAAATAGGATACTAGGACCAAAAGGATAAAATAGACACAAGAGAAAAATTTAGAAGAAAATAAAAGGAAAAATAAAATTGTCCAAACAATAGGAATTTCTAAATTCCTAAAGAAAAAGAGGCAAAAAAAAAAGAAAATTTGAAAGGGACCACTAAAGAGAAAAAATTAAAAACCCCTATAAAAAGAGACAAATGAAAATATTATATATATATATATATATATATATATATATATCTGAGTAAACAAAAGCTTAAATAAATAGATAATGCATATATATTATTTATTTATTTATAAGAAAACAAACAAAAAAATTAAAAATTAAACTCAAAAAGGTTTAAAACATATAAATAAATATATATAAGAAACAAAAGAAACTATATATATATATTATTATATATATTATTATAAAACTAAGTGAATATAAATAAACAATTGAATATTATATATATATATATATATGAAAAAACACACACTGGAAAAGTATAAAAGATTAAACCCCAAACAAGGTAAAAAAGATACATTAGAGAGAAAAAAATAATTAAAAGAAATAAAAGAACTTGATTAATTAATTAAAAATGAAAAGGAACAAACGAAAAATGGGAAAGGCTAGAAAATAGGTTAAAAAGGAAATTAAATATCTAAGTTTTAAAAATGAAATAAAAATTTAAAGAGAAGGATGGACAAGAATAGATTCAAAGAATACAAATGAGAACAATTTAAGAAGAGGGTAAAACAAGCACATGAATAAACAACAAAACTTCCTATAAAAGAGGGAAAAAGAACCAACTAAAATGAAGGAGAGAAAATAAAAAGAGGCCAAAAATAAGACAAAGAACACCCAAAAAAATTGGGAAAACACCAAGAAAGGAATGAGAATATGGAAAAATAGGAAAAAAGGGGAGAGAAGGGTGGGGTGGGGGGGGGGGGACGGAAAAGGTAAGGAAAGAGCAGAGGTGAAAGGATTAATGAGGGTTGGGCACCTGACGGGTTCTTCGGTTGGCTAACATAGGGTGCCAAGCAAGACTCAACCTCCACCCTTCATCGCGATTAAGGTTCAATGGGTGATTGTTGATTTCAACGGATTCTTTGAGTTTTCTCTTGAAGAATTTGTCCTCTTTGAACAAGATTTTGTTGTTTTCCAAACATATATGGTGTTTGGTAGCAGAGGAGTGGTCAGCTAGGGCCGATTTGACAACACGCTCATGTCTAATGTCAACACTATGCTCTTTGATTCTGGTGCTAAATGAGCAACCAGTTTCCCCTATATAAGGAGTGCCACATGAGAAAATAACCTTATAAACTCCTAAGTCAAGGAATATTTCCTTGGAGTCTTTGAGGCAAGGGATACGATTTATTATGGTTGCAAAGGGCTTGAATGTGCAATGGAGGAATTTTTTAAGGAGGATCTTAGAGATTTTTTGGGATATGCCCTCAATATAAGGAAGGGAAGCCCTCGGGAGACCACGGTGATAGTTAGGTTTGGAGACAAAAAGGAAAATTTCCTTAGCTTGGTTGAAGGCTCTAGATATTTGTTTGCTTGAATACCCATTCAATTTGAAAACTTGGCACAAATGGGTCAACTCAAGATTTAAGTTATCTTCATCACAAATCTTGTAGGCTCTTAATGCTAGGGTTTTAAGGACACCTCTTTTTTGGCAAGGGTGGTGATGAGAAGAAGAATGGAGGTGGAGATCAGTGTGGGTAGCCTTGTGAAACACACATCTACCAAGGGAACCATTTGGTTTTTTAAGACGCAAGATGTCTAGGAAGGGGAGTTGGTTGTTTAATTCAATCTCCTTGGTGAAGAAATGCATGGAGCTAAGCTACTTAGGTGGGCATATAATTCTTCCAATTTTTCCAAGCCATGAGGCCAAAAAATGTTGATGTCATCAATGTAGCACTTCCACCACCTTGGCTTGAGTGGGAAGGAGTGGAGAGCCATTTCTTCGAAGTGCTCCATGTAAAGATTATCAATGAAAAGAGAAAGGGGAGAGCCCATGGCCACACCATCAACTTGCTCATAGATAACACCTTGGAAGGAGAAAAAAGTAGATCTTAAGCATAATTCGACTAAAGTGGAAACCTCCTCACTAGATTTACGTTTGATAAATTTCAATGGAGTTAGGTATAGGGACTTTGGTGAAAAGAGAGACTACATCAAAACTCACTAGAATATCACTGCTCTCTAATCTTTTTTCCTTGACAAAATGGATAAAATGGGAAGAATTTTTTATGGAGTCATAATTTCCTATGTGAGGTGCTAAAATTTTGGAAAGGAAAGAAGCAATATTATAAGTTGGGGACCCTATTATGTCAACAATGGGTCTCAAAGGGATACCAACTTTATGAATTTTAGGCATGCCGTAAATGAATGGGGTTACTTCCTTGTTTGGTGTGAGATGATTTTTGGTTGTCTCATCAAAAGAGGAGAGAGCCACCAAATACTTAATTCTTTTGCAAATTTTGGAGCAAGGATTGTGAGAAAGGGTTTTGTAGCTATTGGTACCAGATAGGAGAACAAGCATTTTGGCAATATAGTCTTACTTGTTCATAACAACAAGGGCATTACCTTTATCCACTTTGGAAAGGACAATATCCTTATTACTTAATAATTTATTGAAGGCATGCAACTCAGCTTTTGGGATGTTACATCTAGGAGGTTTGGCATTCCTTAGAGCTACAACACAATCTTTCCTCACTTCCTCAGTAATATCCACTAGAAGAGACTAAATGGAATTTTCAATTTCTACAAGGAAGTCTTCATGTAGGATACCTCAATGAGAGAGAGAAAATCCTATCCCTCTTTTTAGAACTTTGATGGGTAGGGGATCTAAGTTAGTGTTGGAAATATTTACCACTAACTTAGAATCCCAATCACGAATTAGAGGTTGATTGAGGGAGTCGCGGGGTTGGTGGGAAGGACAAGAAGTTTGTAGAGAAGAATGCAGATGAGGACAATCACCTAGAACTAATGATAAGGGGGAAGAAAATTGATGGGATAGGGTTGAATGGAAAACATGGCTGACATAAGGAGCAAGGCTAGAAACTTCTGAATGGGGAGGAGGGGTCTCAACATTTATGAGAGACAAATGCTGAGAGGAGATTGAACGTTGATGGGAAGAGACCGAGGTAGGAGCAGTAGGCCTGCAAGCTACAAGGGGAAGGGCTTGAGGGGAGGCCTGATCCAATGAATTGTTATCACCATCATTAATGCAATGGTCAGTAAGAAGGTGAAGAGAAACGTCGGCCAAGGAGGAGGATGCACCTAAAGTTGTTGTGAATAATCCATTGCTTGAAGGATGAGGTTGGAATGTCGAGTGCTCACTAGACTAGTTCACCAGGAAAGAATAAGTAGAGAACTTTGCCTCAACTAAACTAGTCCAGTGAGCACTCAGCATTCCAACCTCTTCCTTCGGGCAACGGTTTGTTTGCAATGACTACAGGTATGTCCTCCTTGGCTGACATTTCTCTTCACCTTCTTACTGACCATTGCATTAATGATGATGATAAAAATTCATTGGATTGGGCCTCCCCTTGAGCCCTTCCCCTCGTAGCTTGTAGGCCTACTGCTCCTACCTTGGCCTTTTCCCCTCAACATTCAATCTCCTCTCAATATTTGTCTCTCATAGATGCGGAGACCCCTCCTCCCTATTCAAAGGTTTCTACCCTTGGTCCTCGTGCCAACCGTGTTTTCTAGTTGACCCCATCCCATTGGCTTTCTTCCCCCTTATCATTGGTTCCAGGTGATTGTCCTCTTCTACATTTTTCTCTCCAAACTTCTTGTCCTTCCCACCAACCCCTCGACTCCCTCAATCAGCCTCTGATTCATGATTGGGATTCTAAGTTAGTGGTAAATATTTCCAATGCTAACTTATATCCCCTAGCTGTCAAAGTTCTAAAAATAGGGATAGGATTTTCTCTCTCTCCTCGAGGTATCCTGCATGTAGACTTCCTTGTAGAAATTGAAAATGCCATTAGGTCTCTTCTAGTGGATATTACTGAGGAAGTGAGGCAAGATTTTGTTGCAGCTCTAAGGCATGCCAAACCTCCTAGATGTAACATCCCAAAAGCTGATTTGCATGCCTTCAATAAACTATTAAGTAATAACGATATTGTCCTTTCCAAAGCAGATAAAGGTAATTCCCTTGTTGTTATGAACAAGCAAGACTATATTGCAAAAATGCTTGTTCTCCTATCTAATACCAATAGCTACAAAACCCTTTCTCACAATCCTTGCTCCAAAATTTTCAAAAGAGTTAAGTCTTTGGTGGCTCTCTCCTCTTTTGATGAGACAACCAAAAATCATCTCACACCAAACAAGGAAGTAACCCCACACATTTATGGCATGCCTAAAATTCATAAAGTTGGTATCCCTTTGAGACCCATTGTTGACACAATAGGGTCCCAAACTTATAATCTTGCTTCTTTCCTTTTCAAACTTTTAGCTCCTCATATAGGAAATTCTAACTCCTCCATCAAAAATTCTTCCCATTTCATCCATTTTTTTAAGGAAAAAATATTAGAGAGCAGTGATATTCTGGTGAGTTTTGATGTAGTCTCTCTTTTCACCAAAGTCCCTATACCTGACTCCATTGAAATTTTCAAACGTAAATCTAGTGAGGAGGTTGCCACTTTAGTAAAATTATCCTTAAGATCCACTTTTTTCTCCTTCCATGGTGTTATCTATGAGCAAGTTGATGGTGTGGCCATGGGCTCTCCCCTTTCTCCTATCATTTCTAATATTTACATGGAGCACTTTGAAGAAATGGCTCTCCACTCCTTCCCACTCAAGCCAAAGTGGTGGAAGCGCTACGTTGATGACACCAACATTTTTTGGCTTTACGACTTGGAAAAATTGGAAGAATTCCATGCCCACCTAAATAGATTAGCTCATTTCATTTCTTTCACCACAGAGATTGAATCAAACAACCAACTCCCCTTCATCTTGCTTCTCAAAAAACCAGATGGTTCCCTTGGTAGACGTGTGTTTCGCAAGGCTACCCACACTAATCTCTACCTCCATTCTTCTCATCACCACCCTTGCCAAAAAAGTGGGGTCCTTAAAACCCTAGCATTAATAGCCTACAAGATTTGTGATGAAGATAACTTAAATCTTGAGTTGACCCATTTGCACCAACTTTTCAAATTGAATGGGTATTCAAGCAAACAAATATCTAGAGCCTTCAACCAAGCTAAGGAAAGTTTCCTTTTTGTCTCCAAACCTAACTATCACCATGATCTCCCGAGGGCTTCCCTCCCTTATATTGAGGGCATATCCCAAAAAATCTCTAAGATCCTCCTTAAAAAATTCCTCCATTGCACATTCAAGCCCTTTGCAACCATAAGAAATCATATCCCTTCCCTCAAAGACTCCATGGAAATCTTCCTCGACTTAGGAGTTTATAAGGTTGTTTTCTCATGTGGCACTCCTTATATAGGGGAAATTGGTCGCTCATTTAGCACCAGAATCAAAGAGAATAGTGTTGACATTAGACATGAGTGTGTTGTCAAATTGTCCTTAGCTGACCACTCATCTGCTACCAAACACCATATATGTTTGGAAAACAACAAAATCTTGTTCATTGTTCAAAGAGGACAAATTCTTCAAGAGAAAACTCAAAGAATCCATTGAAATCAACAATCACCCATTGAACCTTAATCACGATGAAGGGTGGAGGTTGAGTCTTGCTTGGCACCCTATGTTAGCCAACCTAAGAACCCTTTAGGTGCCCAAACCTCATTAATCCTTTCACCTCTGCTCTTTCCTTACCTTTTCCATCCGCCCCCCCACCCTGTCCTTCTCTTCCCTTGTTTCCTATTTCTGCATATTCTCATTCTTTTCTTGGTGTTTTCCCATTTTTTTGGGTGTTCTTTGTCTTATTTTTGGCCTCTTTTTCTTTTCTCTTCTTCATTTTAGTTGGTTCTTTTTCCCTCTTTTATAGGAGGTTTTGTTGTTTATTCATGTGCTTGTTTTACCCTCTTCTTGAATTGTTCTCATTTGTATTCTTTGAATCTATTCTTGTCCATCCTTCTCTTTTTATTTTTATTTCATTTTTGGAACCTAGATATTTATTTGCCCTTTTAACCTATTTTCTAGCCTTTCCTATTTTTTCTTTGTTCCTTTTCATTTTTAATTAATTAATCAAGTTCTTTTATTTCTTTTAATTATTTTTTTCTCTCTAATGCATCTTTTTTACCTTGTTTGGGGTTTAATCTTTTATAATTTTCCGTTGTGTTTTTTCATATATATATATATATATATATATATATATATATATATATATATATATATGTATTCAATTGTTTATTTATATTCACTTAGTTTTATAATAATATATATATACTTTATTTCTTTTGTTTCTTATATATATTTATTTATATCTTTTAAACCTTTTTTCTTTAGGAATTTAGAAATTCCTATTGTTTGGACAATTTTATTTTTCCTTTTATTTTCTTCTAAATTTTTCTCTTGTGTCTATTTTATCCTTTTGGTCCTAGTAGCCTATTTGGTAGCTTCTTGGTTTTCATTTTGTGTGCCCCCTTCTCTCCCTCATCTCTCCCCTTGGTCTTTTTAGCTAGTTCTTGGTCTGAAACTTATCATTTTTCTCCTTGAGCTCTCAACTATCCTGATGATGGATCACAGAGTGTGATCCAAAACGTTGATGCAAAAAATCTCACATAATCAAATCCAGAATGAGAAAATACGATCTAAGAAACATGCTAAATAGAGGTCCACAAGTTGGAGGCCCATTCACTACTTCAATTCCTCCAAACAATTTTGCTACACCACCTGATCCAAATACAAGCAATAATCCATCTTATCCTCATGTACCAACATAGTATTTTTCAAAAGGAGGACAATCTGACCTATCCAAGGGAAGGAATACTGATGGAAGCAAAGAAAGGTTGGTGGATCACTCCGAGGATACTCTACTTGATATGAGCACTGAATAATTAGGTGAGTACACGTAGCTGAGGAACTCAAGAAATTGAAGGTAAGTCTCTTTGCTTATGAATTGTTGAGAGTTCCTTCTATTAGAAATTATGTCCTCAGAGCTTTTAAAGCTAAAGAAATCTCTCGGGATAGGGTAGTTAGTGAAATAGTGGGGAAGAATTCTAGCTCACAACCATCGAAGGGCCAAAGCTAGGGATAGTCTAAGGATAAGGGAAAGTAAAAGGATAAAGGTCAGGTTGCCCAAGCTGATACTTCCATGAGTTTGCTTCAAGGAAGGACTAAAACCCCTCCTTTTCTTATTTTTGTTCATCTCTTTGGAAAAAACTTGCATAATTTTCTCTTGGACTCTAGAGCTTCCACAAATGTCATGCCTCTTGTTGTCTGTAGTGCATTAGGTATTACCCCTGCTACTTCCCAAAGAAAGGTTACTTAGTTGGATAAGATAGAGGTAAATGTGGTAGGAGAATTAAACATGATCCCCATTCAAATTGCATCAGACCCTAGGATTCAATAGGTTATTAACATTCATGTGGAGGACATCCCCGATACATACGGTCTGATATTGGGTAGAGATTTTACTAAAGCATTGAATGGATATGTGTCAATTGATCATTCTCATATGTGGCTTCCCTAGAAAAGAGTGCTAAACCGGATTTGAATTGAAAGGGAGTCGAGGATGAAATATGTGATTACTGAATATCAAAATACTTCCAATGAGATATTAGTATCGGAAGTTAGTTTGGGGAATTATGTATTGGAAGCCCCTCCTCCAAAATTAGACATGGATGAAATCTTCTGCTACATAGTGTACTTAAGGAGCTTACTCTGAAATCTAGTAGTATTGGAGCACTGGTAGAATCAATAGAAGAAGGTGATGATCAGGAAGATGGTCATCTCAGCTCATTGGATAACTTTCAATAATTCATCCAAAAGTATATAGAAGATCAAATCTAGTTGGGTAGAAACATGAATTTTGAGGAGTTGCTTCTTCCTAATTGGTGCAAGGTTCATAATGCATCACACCCTAAGCTTGAATGTTGCTTATGAAAAATAGTAGTGGAGCAAATAAAGAGTTGTATCAATCCATCTCCAACTGTTAGGATTGATGTGCAGAGCATTCAAGAAGATCCTAAAAGTAAAAGGCCAATGTGAGAAGAATCTCCTAGCTATAGCAGAAGTAATGAAAATAAATCAAAAGGGTCAGCTTTTGCTGGTTGTTGGACACTCAGATTTGATGGATCAAAGTCTAAACAAGGAGCTAGAGCTGTATTTGAGCTAATCATTCCTAGAGGTAAAAATTTCTTCGCTACTCATAGACTTCAATTCCATTGCACTAATAACATTGTTGAGTATGAGGCCTTGATTCATGGATTGCTAATGGCTTTGAGAAAGAAGGTTAAATTCTTACAAGTTTATGGAGATTCTGAGCTGGTAGTTAGACAAGTCAGAAAGAAATACTCATGCCATGATAGAAGAATGACTATTATAGGCATAGAGTATGGGATTTAATTGAAGGATTTCATTCTTTCAACATTCAATTGATACCATGCAATAAGAATCAAACTGTGGATGCTCTAGCACAAGAAGCTAGCACTTTACAGCCCCTATCACTTTCAAGATTGAAGAAGTTCTGTGTGGAGCTCACCCCAGTCCCTTGAGTACCTTATAATGTGAATAATTTTCAAGTATTTAAGGATCATAAGCACATTCTTGATTTCATTACAAGCTCTAACGTTTTCACTGCTTAGATAATTGATGAAGTAGAGCCTCAGGAAGCAGAAATGGACATGGAGGGAGTCATTAATCTGAAAACCAATACAATTCCAAGAGGGATGGTTTAGTTAGAAAGGATTTTTTATTTAGACAGAATAAGGGATCAAGAACAGCATAGTAAGAAGGATTCAAGCAGTAGTCAACATGACATATATAACATGGGAACTCTAGATAATGTTAAGAAAGTTTCATTGGAAAAGTGTGTACTCCAGAAGAAAGAAAGGGGATCATAGATGCACTTCAAACATATCAGGATGTCATAGCCTGGAGTTACGAAGACTTGAAGACATATGACACTTCGATCATTACACACACTTTTCCTCTCAAACCAGGTGTAAGCCTTTTAGACAGAGACATGGATTGATCAATGCTTTATTGGAACCAATTATACAAAAGGAGGTACAAAATTTATTATCTGCATGCATCATATTTCCAGTTAGACACTCTACCTAGGTTGCTAACCTAGTTCCAGTAAGGAAGAAAAATGGAGAGATTAAGGCTTTGCGCAAACTTCAGAAATCTTAATCGGGCATCAAAGAAGGACAACTACACTGTCCCATCAATGGATGAAGTATTACAAATTGTTAATGGATGTCAAATGATGTCCTTCCTAGATGGGTACTCAAGGTATAATTAGGTGATGGTACAATACAAAGACATACATAAGACTGATTTCACGATGAAATGGGGGACCTTTGCGTATAGAAGAATGCCTTTCAGAGTAATCAATGTGGGAGCAACATTCTAGAGGGCCATGGACATCGCCTTTAAGGATATCATTGGTAAGTGTATCATAATCTACATGGATTATTTAACTTTTTTCTCAAAGAAATGAGGTGATCACATTTTGGATTTTTGTAAAGTATTCCAAAGATGCAGAGAGTTTGGTATATCACTCAATCCTAAGAAGTGTATCTTTGGAGTAACTGAGGGGAAGTTGTTGGGTCATGTCATTTTGGAGAAAGGTATATCTATTGATCCAGAATGAATAGAAGCCATACTAAAGATCCAACCTACATCTAGCAAGAAGGAGATGAAATCCTTCTTCTAGAAGATTAATTTTGTCAAAATTTTATTACTATTTTTGTAGAAATAGTTAAACCTTTGAATGCCATGTTAAAGTAGGATGCGAAATTTGAATGGAGTGTTGAAGCAAAGGAGGATTTTTCAGAAATTAAGAGGGCAATAGTTGAAGCTCTAGTATTGGTGAGTCCTGATTATTCCAAGCCTTTCTACATATATTCATTTGCATCTGATCATTCTTGTGCTGGCATGATAACTCAAAAATATGACCAAGGGAGTGAGCACCCCATAACCTTCATGAGTGGTCCTTTAAAAGATGTAGAATTGAGGTATCCCAATGTTGAAAAGCAGGCTTATGCTTTGGTCAGGTGTGTGAAAAAATTTAGACATTATATCTTAAGAAATAAGGTTTATGCAATAGTGCCTGATCCTGTAGTCAAGCTCCTATTGATGCATAATGAACTGGGATAATGAAGAGAAAAATGGGTTACAATGTTGTAGGAGTATGATATTACAATAGTACAGAGGAGGGTCTTGTATTTAAATAGTGATAGCTACATGTTGAAAGGGGCTATCTTATATAATAAGAATCATGAAGGAATTTATCTTCATTGTCTTGGAAAGGAGGATGTTACTCAAGTGATGACCAAATTCCCTGACAAGTATGGCACGAGCCATGGTTCTAGACCAGCTACTGCACACCAAATCTTGAGAGTAGGATATTACTGGACAACTCTATTTAAGGACAGACACAACCATATAAGAACATGCCATGTGTGTCAAACTACAACAAGTAAGGAGGAGCATGCCGCACTTCCACTCCAGCCAGTAATTAAGGTAAAACCATTCATGGAGTGGGGATTGGACTTTATTGGTCTAATTAACCCGCCTTCCTTGGTAGGCCATAGGTACATCCTCACCATAACTAATTAATTTACTAGATGGACTAAAGCTCTTGCCTGTAAACAGTACACTTTTGAGGTAGTAATCAATTCTCTAGAATAAGGTATTATCAATCGTTTTGGTTGCCCATTTGCTTTAGTCTATGATAATGGTCCTGCATGTGCTTCGTTAAATTTTTTTGGTTGGGATTTTGATCATGGAATCATTATTAAGTTTGTTTCCAACTACTATCCACAAGGAAATAGTTTGGCTAAGTACACAAAAAAAAATTTTTAACAGTCATCCATAAATTATTAGATAGGAACCCCAAAGATTGGCATACCCAACTGAGATTTTCTCTTTGGGAAGATCGTACCAAACATAAAGCCTCTCTAGGAACCTCTCCTTATCACCTTATGTATGGTCTTGAACCAGTATTTCCCATTCAAATGAAAATCCCCACTTTGCAGTTCATTAACAATTACTATGATGAAGGGGATAAGTGTGAAGCTCATCTAGCTGAACTTTCACACCTTGAAGAGAAAAGAGATGAAGCGTTAGAGAACTTTTCCAAGCATCAAGATGTCGTTAAGAGATGGTTTGATAAAAAAATCCAAAGTGAAAGCTTTTAGAATCTCTGATCTAGTCTTGTATTGGGACAAAGCACATGATAAGAAGGGATAACATGGAAATTTTGACAAGCTTTGGCTTCATCCCTTCCAAATCTCAAAGTTATTAGGAGATAATGCTTTCCATCAGAAAACTCTCACTGAAGAGGATATCCCATTGCTGGTCAATGGGAAATATTTGAAGCATTACTTCCTATCCTGAGCTGCTTGCAGCTCGTCCCCTGTAAATAGTTAGTTTAGGTGTTGGTTTCTTTTGGTTCGATTTTCTTTGTTTTCTTTTCTAGTTTTGGTTAGTGTAGGTTTGCTTTAGTTTAGGTTTGGGTTTGTTTCTGATTTTGCTTGTGGTTTTGGGTTCCCCTGTTCTCTTCTGGGCATGTTGCACTTACATAGAAATCACTATATTATTGGGGATTTCTTTGAGTATTTATTTTACAAACTCTAATCATCCTTCTAGGAAAATATGGTAGAAATATTTTATTCAATGTCACATGTGCTAAATGTTTAAAGTGAATGAGTCCTTGGATTATGTAGTTCTAGAATGTGCTTGGATCTGACATTTTTACACACATCTTAAGAGTCTTGAAGTTGTTGTAGGTTCCTTGCAAGGCCTAGTTAAGTGAAAAATCTTATTTTTGCTTTAGTGCCACTGTGGTTCTCAACCTTGAGCATGAACTTAATTGTTCATGAGTTGAAATGAAAGTGAAAAGAAAGAATATAAAAAAAAAAAGAAAAATAAAAAATTAAATATCAAAAGAATTGAATTCCACCTATCAGGAGTATCTGAATATCTCTATCGGGGCTATGGACGCCTAATTGGTAGTAGAACTATGTTCAAGAGGATCATAGTGATAACCTCATTGGGGCTATCGACACCTGACTGGCAGTGCGGCTCTATCTAGGTTGCTTTTGAAGTTAGAATCTTTACGTAGCTTAACCTTGTTGACCTTGGTTCTTTGCAATAGCTAAGGGGGGGAAATGAATACATATGCACACACTGAGATTCTAGCACATGAAGGATTTTCTCATCTATTGATTTTGAAGCTTTGTTTATAGGTGACCCAATGTGAGGACTGAACCATAACTATGGGTTCTTGATTGTAATTTGTCATTGAAATGCTCTAGAGAATTTCCTAGTAGGAGTCACCATTTATTGTGCAATTTTTGCACACATGCCCCGCTGAAAGAAGGGACCCTCTTTTCTTGCTTTTCTTGTTGGTCTATCATAGGGTCCTGATTTCATCCCCTTAAGGGATAAATCTCTCGGTCTTGGTTTTGTTTCACCTATGTACTTAATGTTATATTTGCATTTGAGATGTCATTCTGCAACTTCATGATGATTGCCTAGCTCCTTGAGGCTGAACCTAGCTCAAAATTTTGAATTTGAGGAAAAATTGGCTAAGTTAAGAACAAGTTCAGTAATTCTGAGGTACCTCGGATTACCTAGACCTTAATCTAGACAAGTAATCTGAGCTACATTGGATTACCCAAGTCTAAGCTCCTATTGGGTTCCCAAGTTTTCTTCAGACGTACATGGGAATTTATTGCTTGCATAATGATTTTTAAAAGGGTCAATTTGGGGAATATAATGAGGTTAGAGTTTCCATTTGGTCATTTTTCATTTGTGTGAGTTTGAAGTTGAGAGAAATTGTCTCCATCTTACATTCGATCTGAGCTCCAACGTTGGATTCATTTTCTAGGAGTAATTGTTCTAGGGTTCGAGAGCATCGATTGCTAGTCTATCATTGCATTTTCCATTGGTTAGCATCATTTCAAGGTACGCCTGTGGTATTTCTCAAATGGTCTTGCTTCATTTTCAGCTTTATGGTTAATCTCTGGTGTGGTGAGTCATTTATTGGTTTGGGGTTTCAATTTTTTGTATCGTGCTTTGCTTTGCTATCTAGGGTTTTTATTCTTTGAGGGTTTGTTTTAAAGAGTTAAATGAAGGTGTCAATTCAAACAGGTTTGGGTGAGTGATATTTATTGAATACCCTTCAAACCCACCTTGTGCATTTTTTTTTATGACCGATATTGAGATCTTGAGGTGTCACCTTATTTTGTATGATAATTCAAAAACCCTAGTTTTGTGCTTGCAGATTTGATAAAGGATAAATGAAGTTAGTGCTTATCAAATAAATTGTTTGACTTGGACTTTGTCATGGAATAACGATGATTTAATCCCAAATTGGTGAATTGATTATCATTTATCATTTTTACATGAAGTAGAGTTTCGACACTTAGTAAAATTTTGACGATTGAGCTAAGCTCAAAATTTTTGAGGTTGCTCAGATTTTTCGAGCTCTAATCCACTCAGAGAATCTAAGCCCCCTCAGATTATTTGAATTTTGTGAGCATCTTAAACTCTAAACCCGAAGGGTGAAAACTTAGCAACTTTTTGATTCCATCTTTCGATCGGTGATTCTGAGTCACCTCAGATTACCTAAATGTTAGTTCACTCGAGTAATCTGAGACCCCTTGAAGTAGCCAAACTTCCTGATTTTAGACTCCCAGTGCATGCAATGACTTGAGTTTTGAATGAATGCATTTTGTGAAGTGTTCTCAAATTTATCAATGCTTGAATGTATTCAGTTGTAATAGCGAGCTTTGTCTATCAAATATTCCAAGTGATTACAAGTCCAAATGTGGTCAATATTTTGATTATGGGGAATCCGAGCTTGCTCGAATTACCCGAGCTCTAGTCTAGATGGGGAATCTGAGCTTGCTCAAATTACCCACCATTGGTTCCTGATTTCAAGTATTTGTGATGAATGCATGGGATTGTTATGATGGTTTCATGGATTATTGTTTCATTTAAGTATAATTCACTTGCTTATCTTTGAATAATCTAATGAAGTGAATTGTTCCTTTTGCATTTATTATTTAGAGCTCATATTGATGTTATAACCTGCACTTAATCATGTCATTTAGCTTACATTGAAAAATCTTACTAAATGAATGGCATGCCATTGTTTGCATTTGGGTAATTATGGCTTTTCTCTAATAGATGGAGGCAGAGCTAAGCCCTAACAAGACCACCAAGATGAAGGATGCTTTAGTGCAAGAGGAAGCAAGAAGGAGAGCTAAAAGGATGCAATACAAATTCAAGGGCATAGGGATAGAGTCCAAGATTTCTTCTGCTTGGGCTAAGATTACAAACACGAACATGGGTCATATAGATTATGATGATTTTCAATAGAGGATTTTTGGAAATACTCCAACCCAGCTGGCTCAGATCCTCAATCACATAGGTTTGGCACAAGTAGTGAGATTACCTCCAACACAATTATTCCCAAAGCTTATTTTGTAATGTGCAAGACACTATGACTCTAACACAAGGATTGTTGTTGGGCAACAAGGAAGAGTCATTGCAAATCTCATTGAAGAATCTATTGCAGAGTTATTCAATATTGCCTCACATCACAAGTTAATTGAAGAAATTAAAATTGGGGAAGCAATCAAGTTCTATGATGAAGACCCCAATAGAGCTATGGAGATCACGAACAATTCTTGTATATTGAAACCCAAGCCTCACTATTCCAAAATTCCCAAGAAATTGCATAAAAGTGATTTTAAGATGGAATATCATGATATTACAACTCTTCTAGGAAAGGTAATGGGAGTAGAAGAAGCTCATACCTTTCATACTTGGATGTTCTAAAACATCACATAGATTGTGGCAAATAAGAATTATCACTGGGGTAGAATCATAAGTAACAATTTTGATGCTCAGTTGAGAAATGTGTAGGAGACTAGTAGGTTTACAATGATATCATACCTGGTGTACATGTTGGAAAGAAAGAACAAGTATAAGGGTCTCAGCTGCAAAGAAACATTGGGTAAAGATAGAATCTGGGACATATATCCTCAATTGTAGTATAAGATATCTAATTATAGAAAGGAAAATGATGTATTCTTTATGTATATTCCCAGATTGTTGTAGGGAGCCATTCATGTCAAAGTGTCTGCTACTATGATGGATTTGATCAAGGAGTATGGTCAATGGTTCATTCAATTCCAAAGATTCACATACATCTGAGTACAAGGTTCTCCTGCTATCCCACTCAGACTAACAAGGTATCCAACGAACAATCTCTTAATGCTAGAATTGAAAAGGAAGATGGTGGCCTTTGAGGAAGTTTTGCAGCAGGTTTTGAAGAAGAAGGGATTGGGAGTAGAATTTCCATTGAGGATGGGAACTTTAGAGTCATTCCCTTCCATTCAAAGTGCCCAATATTCTGAAAAGGATATGGCACAATTTGAGTTGTATTTTCATACCAACATGAAAAAATTTGATCCATATGGAAAGGCCATGAAACAAGCAAACAAAACATTCAAGCATAAAGACCATATAGAGGACTATTGGGCCAATTGCAGAGATGAATTTGATGTCATCAGAAGAATATTTTCTAGGATTCCTCTCAAATTGATAAGGCTTTACAAGGTAATAGAGGTTCCTGATCAAGTACAAGATGATGAAGTTAACTTAGTTCAACAACAAGACTATGAGCCTTATAGGAACCAACCTCTACCACAATTAAAATGGTCAGAGTAAGAAGTTACATACCTAGATCAAGAAACTGAACTAGTAAATAAGTACTCCAGACAATGGGTCAAACACAGTGCAAAGGCTGTAAGCTAAAGGAACTAATTTTACATATGATTTGATGGGATTCAGAAGCAGAGGCTGAAAAGGAGGATACTGTTGAACCTCATAATGAGGAAAGGCATGAAGAAGGAGATAAACCTGTGTCCATTAAGAGAAGAACTAGGAGCCAATCACAATTGAAGCAAGGAGAGAAGCCTTCTCCTAAAACTAAGAAGGCTCTTAAATTTGGCACCACTATTGTAGAGGGGGAAACATCACAACTAATAAGGAAGAGAAGGTTGGTCAAAGAAGGAAAAAAGGCAGCTACTGATAATACAGATACTGATGCTCCTTCCTTGGATAATGTTGTAGAGATAGAAATTTCTAGGGAAAAACCCCATGTATATGTTAGAAGAGGTTCTCCTAAGCATAAGGCATCCCTCGTAAAAAGGAGATGAAAGAAGCAAAAGAGAAGGTGCAAGATGAAGAGGCACCTACTGATGATGCAAAAGAGAAGGTGGCAGCAAGAAATAATTCTCCTCCTCTTTCTCCTCATGTGAAAATAACAAAAGAGGCCATCCATGAAGAGGGGAACATATAAAATAACTGTAAACCTCATGAGTCTGAAGATGAGGAGGTATCCACTCCCAAAAATGAAGAATGGAAGTAGATGATGCAAGAAATGGGGCAATCCACTGTTGGTGTACAAAGTAGAAATTTAGAATCTGAAGTTATCCAAGAAAAACAATCCAATTCTCCAGAGGAAAAGATGATTACTGAACAAGAGGATCAACCTGAGATAGAGAAGAATGAAGAAGAGGTTGTTGATAGCCCACATCTAGAAAGGGATGAACAAGAAGTGCCCTCTATAGAGCTGAATCTAGTACAGTTTTTTGTCCTAGATTTTCTACAGAAAATATTAAGCAAGAAGCCAATGATTGTGCAAGAAGAAGCTCCTAGCTGGGATAAACTGCTAGAAAAATGGGGGCGACCCAAACAAAGAAAGAGAGCTAGGACAGTTTCTAAGATATCAAGAGATAAATCTAATTATAGGGTTATCCATGTTGTTGTCTCTGCAAGTGATAAGTTTAAGGATGAGGTTAGGCCTTCTGATTACAAGGTACAAATTGGGGCCAACCACAAAGGAGCAAGAAAATGAAGAATTTCAGGAATCTTCTTAGGAAATTTTTAGAAAATTAGATAGAGAAATCAAAGAAATGGAGAAGCTACATAGGCAACTAAATAATGTTTACAAGAATGTACAACATTTTATAAAGCATTTAAAAATTGTTGGGAATGACAACACAATTACAGAGGGACTGTTTCCTAAGGAGGTAGTATCAGAAATTGAAAGATTAAAATCCTATGTTCATAGCACCCATGGATGGTTGCAAGATATCAACAATAGAGGAGATGAGGCAATTCAAAAAATTCTTAAGATTCGCACCAACACTTCTAATTTTCTAGAAAATACTTCACAATTTGCTGCAAATTGCAAGAGTGTTGATGAATCAACTATCAGTAAGCTAAAAATTATTCTATAGGTACCCAAGGATGAGTTGGCCAAGTTGAACATCTTTTCTCTAGATGAAATTGGAAAGGTGAAGGAGTGGATTGAAGTCTGGAACTACAAGAAGGAGCTCCTCCCCAAAGTGTTGAAAAAAATTATGAAGTTGCAAGGAAAGATGAAAGAAATATATGACAGTTGTATTATTTTTCTGGAGATAATGACTGGAAGAAAGAAATTTGGCCAAAAAAATATGAACATTAACAGGTTACACGCATGGTGGCATGAGATTTTTTCTCCTTCTGATAGTGCTCCCATTACCAAGGATAATTTGGAGGATGCAACAATTTACATTTCAAAACTAGATAAGTACCATGAATTGTAGATTGAATGGAATAAGGTGATGCTTCAGTATATGGAGGAATATTACAAAAGTCATAAAACATGGATTAAATTCATTCTAGTTCCAGATCCAACATATATGGGGGGAATATTGATAAAATTCAAAGAGTTATCCAATAAATTAGAAGCTAACAAGGAGGGAGAAAATAGCCAACTTGTAGCCGCCTAGAATTTTGTGCCAGACATGTGACAATATAGTTGGAGGGCAACCTCAAATTTTGTGCAATCAAAGGGATATTTTGAAGAACCTAGGCCAACTTAGAGGATGTTGCAAACATTAAATGTAATTTATTTTTATTTCAAAACTCTCTAGGCTGACCTAATGTAGTTCCTTTATAAATTAAGGCTCTAGCTTCATTTGTTAAGGTTAGATATGGTTGCAAGAGCTATAATAGAGCTAGGAGTTAGCATTTTCTGAGAGCAAGTGTTGAGACATTGAGAATACATGAATTGTTGCAGATTTGGGTGATTCAATATAAGTAAAGACATTGTTATTTGGTGCTCTTTCTTGTTTTGCTTCATTTTGCATGGTTCTTGTTGTTCCAAATCTTTAAGGTTGCTTTGATATTGATAGTTTCATGTTAGATTTTAGATTTATATTTGATGCATGGTGTTTATGGTTTAATATTTGAAGTGTTTGAGCAATCTTGGGTTTGTACTTTTAGCAGCTTGCTGATTGTAAGCTACTGTGTAAAGTTAGCATGGGCCTAAATATTGTGTGCTAAGTTCAATTGTGGGTATTTATTCATTTCAAATAAAAAATAAGGTTGATTTGGGTGAATTCTTCATGATCTAAAAATCTTTAATTCCTTAGAAGATTGCACTGTTTCTATGAGATTGCTGATTTATTTTGGGTCTAGTAGGAATTAGTTTTTGAAGGATTGGTCTGCTTTGAGTGTTAAATCATTTGCATTATTGGTCTTAGGTTTAGTTTACTTTTTTAAGAAAATCTCTCTAAAACCCTTTCATCTTTATCTATTTGTTTTAAAATTTGGGTTAGTTTTAGGATTTAAAGCATCAATATATGGTAAGATCTAATGAATTTGAGGCTTCCAACATTTGTTTTGTAAGGTCCCTTGTGATTACCAACATTATCACATCATCATTGAGTTGTTTTTACATTTTCAAGTCCTGACATTAGAAATCTTGGGTTTATCTCTTGAGGCTTGTTGATAGAGATTTACCTTTCAAGAGAGATAGGATTTCCATATTCTGTCTGAGTTGTTGTTGTGTAGAAAACACCATCAACAACTTGCTCAATGGTTGACTTACATTTTCCTTACTAGTATTTTGTATTTTCTTTTTCTTTTTCTTTTGTATGTGTGTAATTTGATCCCACGTGATGTTCTATTCGATGCTCTTTCTCTTTGTTCCATTCCTCTATTTGTACCTTCATTCTTCTCTATGTCATGCATCTCTTTTTCATTTTTCTTTTGTTTTATATCTTCCTTTTGGGGATGACGGAAGGCATTGAGACACTCTATGTATCTTCCATGTTGACCCAAAAAGTATTTTTTATTTTTTTGTGTTTTCCTTTTGGGGATGATGCAAGACATTGAGACAGTCATGTCTCCTTCATGTTGACCCAATAGGCTCTTTTTCCTTTTCTTTGTCATTTTCCTTTTCATTTTCTCCTTTTTTTTCTTGTGTTTTCCTTTTGGGGATCACACAAAGCATTGAGACACCCTATGTATCTTCCATGTTGACCCAAAAGGGTTCTTTTTCTTTGTTTTTGATCTCTTTGTGTCATTATTTTGGTTCTATGTATTTTGGGGATGATGACAGTTCCAAGCTCCTTACAAAATATTGTAGCAAAGAACATACTGACCCCAAATCCATAGATCCCTTATGTGTTTGGTGTTTTCATTTTGGGGGCAACCACTCTTTCTCTCTCTCTTTTCTTTTCTCTCGTATGACATAGGGATTTCCAAGTTGGCTCTCATGTCTTCTTTCTTGTTTGCATTTTTCATTTGCTACTTTAAAGCAATTTCTCATAGTATAGTGTTAGCAATTCCTTTAAAGTGGTGGCATACATTGACATTATTCTTTTACATTTTTACTTTTTCTTGGTTCTTAGTGCATCCTTCTTACTTCATATGATGTGTTTATCGCTTTGTGGAAGACATTGGGTGTAGTGTCCTTCATGAGCGTGATCTCTATTATCATATTACATTCCTCTTAGTGGCTTGATGTGATACACTACATCCCCTAACTTGAAAATTTTCTATTCTTTGATTGGTCCTCTCTTAGAGACATTAGGCACAATGTTTCCTAAGTTAAAGACCTTTTAGGACCTAAGTAAGACTCCTTGCATAACATAGCTTGCATGCCTGTGGTGCCATCCTATTTGTTCATGAGCTCTAAGCATAAGAAGCTTTGCTTGTCTCATGAAGCTCAAAACATCATTTTCTTTTGTGGTGCCTTATCAAAGTTATTAGGAGGTATAACTTTGGTATGGTTGAGTGGGACACCCATTCTGAGGCATGAATTTTCCCATAGCCACCTACATGTCTGTGAGTGCATACCAGCCATGAGTGTCTGTTTCTCACCCTCTTAGGCCTTCTCACCTGGCGGATAGCCATGAGTCCCATCCCCTCAAAGTGAGTATGCATTTTTCCAAACAAATAGCCTATATCTAATCCACATCGGGATGGAAAAGTGATCGAAGCTTGTCTGACTCTCTCTCTTTTTCCCTTTTCTTTTATCTCTTTCATCATCATTTTCATGCATGTTCCTTTGTGCTTATGTTTGATTTGCTATGGGATCTTGATCTTGGGGGCTTGATCACCCTTCTTTATTGTTATTTTCTCATCTTTCCAACATAAGTGCTTTCAAATCCCTCTTGATGGGCCTATTTGGCTACTTTAGTGTGAGTTTGAAGTAGGTTCATCCTCTCACTAAAGTGGGGGCTAAATTTAGCATAGAAAAATGGATCTTTGGACATTTTCATGCTCATTTGGGTCTTCCTTGTGGATGTTGGCTTATTTTTTCATTGTTTTAATGTTGTAATGTGGTCAACACATTCACATTAGGTCTTAGGTTCTTGTGAATCATTAAGAACTTTATGATGCCTTGTAAAAGTGTTGTGAAGTGTTGTAACACATTTTCACACTTTTCTAGGATCTTCTTATTATAATTCACTTAAATAACATCTTTTTATCATTTACCAAGCCTTATTTCAAAGTGTTGTGACAAAATTTCATGCTTTTCTAGGCTTTTCATCAATAATTATACCTTTCTTATGCTTTAATTGGCCCCATTTTATGACTACAGGCCTTACTTAAGTCTATTTTTTAGAATAAACCCGTTAAACATCATTTAAAATAACTTAATTTCTGACACCCACTCAAATTCCTTGAGTGGGACCCATTCACCATTAGGGGTGAATGAGTCCCATTTGGCACAAAAATCAAAATAATTTCAAAATGTTAGCTGGTTTTTATTTCCTAAGACCTAAGGTGAGCCTGTGATGTGGTATTTTTAGGATTAGGGCATATTTGTGTATAAATATGATATTTTTCTATTCATTTTCATCCCTAATCATTCAATCACTCAAACAATCATTCACTAATCATTCAATCAAGCATTCTAGGTATTTCCAATCATATTGTTGAGCTATTACTTGCATATCTTCAGATTTCTATTCCAAGGGTTTAGTGAGTTGTAGCATTGCATGTTGTTCATTCATCATTCTCTTTACATTTTTCATTTCATTTTTAAGGGTTTAATCACCAACAAGGGGTTTGACCAAGGAAAACCTCTATTCTCTAACCCTTCAACCATTTTTCCCTCTCCTTGCATGTGATTTGCAGGTCTTGTCTCTAGATTTATCAAAGAGAAAAAGTGGAAAAGTCATCATCAATTTTTCAAACCTCTTCAAAGTGATTAAAACCCTAATTGAAGCTTGGGGAACATCTACAGGTCAAATTCTATAGTTTCAGATCCAAAAACTTGTTAGGAGCAGAAGTGTAGATCGAGAGCTACAAACTTCACTTTTTATTTTCTCAAAATTTGGAAGAGGATTGATACACCATTAGTGGCATATGAATCCCATTTCTAGGCCCAAAATAGTTGTTTCTGTAATTCTAAGTACCCTTCTATCTGAAACCTGTTTTGGTAGATTCTTCTTGAAACGAGACTAATTTGTCTAGCTTGGCGTATGAGTTCCAGTGGGCTTTAATAGTGATTTATGTAGGATTCTAGAGCTCCTCTCCATCATCTTCTAGTTTCTAGATGCACATATTCAATTCCATTAATTTTTGTTACTGTATATTTGCATTTCTAGGTCTTTCTACATACAACACTATGTTTTCAAACATCTTGCATTTCTTTAGTTTTCATTTAATAGTTAATATATTTTATCAATTTTCAGCATTTAGGTCATTCTCCTTAGATAGATTTCAATCAGATTTTCATTAGTCTTGAGTGAGCCATCACAACTTTTGGTGTATCTCTCTCCTTTTAGGTACAAAACCCTAGAAGTGTAAGAGAGCCCCATACCCAAAAATTGTTGGTTCAAAAGTGTTAATTGTGGGTTTGTGTGCCGCATTAGCTCTAGGAGCATGAGACATCAAAATATTTGGTGTTTTTTAGCTAATCATAAAAAAAAAAGTGGAACATTTCAAGCAAAGCATGATAAGTTGTCGAAATATAAAGATCTTATAATGGTGCTATTAGGAAAGTTTGAATCATTCACCATTGATAACATCCCACTAAAATATAATAGACACACTGATGCAATGATAGACATAGCTTCCCTAATATCTCCTCATGATCCTTCAAAATATTTCACATGTTTCATTCATACAATTGTGACACCTTTGATTGAGCATAAAACAAATGAAATATTAGCAGTCACAACAGAACACTCTAGCAAATGGTATGCGACAATATATGATTATCTAAAAACTAATACCTAACCTGATGATATCAGCACAAATACTAGACAATACCTTTGGTGACTTGCATCCAAGTATATAATTCTTGTTGATCTCTTGTATCGAAGTTCATTTGATGGTCTCATTCTTTAGTGCCTTAAAAAATCCGAAATCCCTATAGCACTAGAAGAAGCTCACTCTGGTGCTTGTGGAGGTCATTTTGGAGGATTATTGCAAGTACAAAAGCTAATTTGTATATGCTACTATTGGAGAAACATGGAACAAGATTGCTTTGCATAAGTTAGAAAGTGTCACAAATGTCAAGAACATAGTAGACTCATTCATGCTTCTACTTTCAAGCTTCATATGCAAGTCCCAATGTGGAATTTTTTGGTATGTGCCCTTGACATCATCAAAAAAATCTCCCCCCTTCCTCTGCTAGACATACATTCATAATCACTGCAATGGATTATTTCACAAAATGGGTAGAAGCTATTCCTCTTTAATCAACAATTGCTGATGTAATATTTCATTTCATATTGGAACACATCATTGCTCACTTTAGACTCCCTTCCACCTTAATCTCAAACAATGGAACACCATTTAAGAATAAGGATGTGAAGAAGTCCTTAGAAATGTTCAACATACAACATCGCTTTTCCACACCCTACTACCCAAAATCTAATGGTCAAGTAGAGTCAACCAATTGAACACTTGAGCCAATCCTAAGGAAAATGGTAAGAAAAATCAATAAAGATTGGCACACACAACTAACATATGCATTATGGGCTTACCATATGAGTGTTAGATCATCCAATGGACATACTCCTTATAACCTCATCTATGGAACTAAGGTGATAATTCCCCTAGAGTTAGAGATTCATTCATTAAGAACCACTCTTCAAGTGATTATTGATGAAAACACTTATAAAGAACAACGATTGCATCAGCTTGAGATTCTTGATGAACAATGTATTCAATCTCTTGAGCATCTCCAAGCTTACTCCAAAAAACTGCAACGTAGTTACAATGGTAATGTAATTCCTCATTCATTTCATAAAGGTGATCTGGTGTTATCCAAAAATAAGCATAATGTCAATGCTAACACAATGGAAAGAGGGAAGTTCAACCCTAACTAGTTAGGCCCTTACATAATTAACTAAAATTGTGGCTCTAGAGCTTATATGTTAACAAAAATGGATTGAACACCTCTCAAAGAACCTATTAATGTCATGCATCTGCATTGGTATTATGTCTAATTTCCCCTTGAATAGTGTGAATGGTAAATCAATGGTGTCAGAGTTCCTTGATAATATTCTATGTGCTCTTGCATCACTTCATTCTTGAAAAATAGTTACTTGTGTGTCTTGAATACCAAAGTGATTATTTTCAAGTGATTACTTTAGGTTTCATGGTATTCAAGTTCATCTTGTATGTTGTGTTAGATTAGATCCTTATATGCATTTAATGTTCTTTAATTAGATCATAAGTGCATTTAATTTAGCATAACATGCGTAATCACAATGTTGCATCTAAGAGAAACTAGAATAAGTTTTAATTAGATCACAGGTATGTGTAGGATCATAATGAGCCAAAAAGTGGCAATATGATGGGTATGTGTAGGGTATGTAGCTGACAAATTTTTTTTCACCCAAAATTGATGAAACAAAAGGGGTTTTTAAAGGAGATTCTCAGCTTTCCACCAATATAAATTATGCTTTACTTTGAATTTAATAAATTATTATTATTCATTTTCTATTTGAATTACGACTAAAGTCCTGATTGATAGGCTGATTGAAAAACATTTATAGCTTTCAAATGGTATCACATTTTTTGAATCCGAAACATGTTTCACATTCTATGCTTCGCATACTATAGGATTAAAAAAAGAAAAAATGAATTTCATGAAGTTTTGACCAAGTTAAGGTGGTTAGACATACAAATTTTTATATTTTTTAAAAGTTGTAATAAAAAATTCATAATTAATTATTTACTTCAAAAAAAATTACAAAAAAACATGCATCACATCGGGACATGATTCCTCTACTTATATCTAAAATCTTATAAAAAAATATTATCATTAAATATTGTGGTTGGGGTGGTTAGACAGACACCTACTTATTTTTTCCCTGAAATTTAAGTACTACTACATTGAAATTTCAAATTTTCACGAAATAGATTTAAAAAAAAAAGCCTAGTAGTTTAGAAACTAAATTCAATTTGCTACAGATTCTATTCTTATATATTTTTGAAATAATATAGATAACTTATTCAAATTTTTATGTCAAGTTGCCTAACTCTGATTTTTTTGAATTTTTTGCCACTTAAGGGCCTATTTTTTCCATGATGATCCTGCACATACCCTCACATAACACATGTTAAATCATGGAAGCATTCATTAAATAATCTTACAAAGGTTATTTAATTAATCACATTGTCATTTATTTAACATTCAACACATAAACACAAATAATAAGACATCAAATCTTCATATATATATATATATATATAAAGGTTTTATGTACATGTCATCAATATGTACAATGTCACTGAGGTTTGAGACTGCCATATCCCTTGAGATCTGGTGGTCGCATGTGTCTAGTAGCAGTATGTCGAGAGATGGTGCTATGCAATGGTGATCGTGATCCACTGAGTGTACCTAGAGCAAACTGTAAGACCTGTATCTATCAAAGGGCCTCCTGATGCTCTCCTTCTATCTACTCTCTCTCTACCTATATCCTAGTCACCTCTACCTCTGGTCTCTTGATTTGGGATGGATATTCCTTGAGGGAAACCTTAGCTCCATGGGCACACCTCCTGACACTCTCATAAGCTACCTGCAGTGTCACATACGGCTTGAACAACTCTGGATCCCACTCCATAATGGGCAGGGGCACCTAGTCTGAATCTGTGGCTTCCTCATACATTGATGGTGGCACTATCTCTGCAGCTACCTGATGGTAGAGATCTTTGAGATCTTTCATAGCTCCTGCAACATAGAAAACATAAGCACAATTAGTACACATCATGATATATATACATAAAATTAAAGTATCAATACAAAAGCATAACAATAACTGAAGTATCATCACCTATCTCTCTGGCAGGCTATGAGACATCAGCCTTGTTGTGTGCAAGGGGAATGGAGGATGTGCTAGCACATCCGTGACTATGGGTATTGGCTCCTACTACAGTTGCTACCTATGATCTAGTAACATGACAAGGAGAGACCTCTCCCTGCTCGTGGTCTATTGGGTCTTCCTCTACTATCTCACCACCCTCACTCAGGGACTACTCCTCCTTCTCATCCTCCTCCTCAACCTCCTCCTCATTCTCCTCATCCTAGCCATCATAGTTAGGATTTTCATCCTCATTGTACTCCTTATCAATGGCATCTACAAATATGTCTGTAGCCCTGTAGCATGTCTCCACGGCCCTGTCCTCCACCTCATATCCCTCATCTAGGATTGGTCCTACATCGCCTATCGACTCATCCACCAGGAATACGGGGGTTGGTTGTGCTATTGACCACCACTCCTCATAGTCATTTGTGGCACCGACATCATCTGTGTTAGAGACCGGAGGCATGCCATGATTTAAGTACTCGGAGTCACGTAGAGAACATCCTTGGTAGTGAGCCATCTTGAATCATCAGGTCACTAGGCACTCTGAATAGACCTCCTGAAAGAGGATCATACCCTAGGTGCTATCTAAATCTACCCAAACTGATGCATAACATGATCATAATAGAAAAGGTCATACAATATAGTCATGTCTTCCAATCAAGAATCTATCCATTTGTAACCATCTCAGCTGATGAGTCTCATCTCACAACTATAGGACTAGCTGATAGGGTCTCCAAAGGACCTCATCCTCCTCCAATCGATCGAAGAAAACTCTCAATATACAAATTTCCCAAGATCATAGTAGAGATGTGCTAGGATACTACACCCCCAGGCATATATTGTCCTTTGCTCTTCCATCCTATGGATCAGGTGTACTAGTTGTCCCTCCATATGTGCTCCTCGGCCATCCTAGATGAGTACTAATGCAACTTTTATCATCATAATCCTCACCACTAGTGGCGCCTATGAGTATACTAGCATTGATAAGTCTCTCTGTGGTCTTACTCCCCCATCATGTATTGGTCCATTTAGGTAGAACTGCACGTCATATTTCATTTCATGGAAAGATCACTCTACTAGAAAGTATACTCGCTCACCTAGAATAGGAACTTGGAGTATGAGATGTACACCCTCTAATGTGATAGTCATCTCTTTGGTGCAAAAATGAAAGGTGCATGTATCGATATTCCACTGCTCTACTAAGCCCATCAACATCGAATCATGGTACTTCATTGGGGGAATTAGGCACACCTAGTATATAACTACATCCTATAAATGCTCTATCTCCTCCACTAAAAGAGTGGGGCTAGATCTCAAAGAAGACTGATCTACTTGCCACCTAGACGTTGGCACAAATGGGTGGGAGTCTAACAAAAAACCAAAAATATGTCCTATAAGCAATCTAAAATCTTCAATTTTTACATGAACAATCATAAAAGTGTACCAAAATTGTTCTAGTGTACTTTTCCAGAGGTCCTAGACACTTTAGAACCCTTTTGGGACACTTTGCGAAGAAACGAAACACTTTGCGAAGAAAAGGGACACTATGCAAAAAAGTGGGACACTTTGTGAAAAAAAGAGACACTTTGCGAACCTTTTTTCCAAGGCTCTAAATTAACCTATAAATGCATAAAAATCATCACATAAATGTATTAAGGTAAGAAAATCAACTCACCTCATGTTGATGCTCACCACTCACAACTTGGTCTCATAGGACATCCAGTCTCAAAGGCCTAAAATATCGTTGGATTGGCATTTTCGGTTACTCTTCACTCGCTTTCAAGCTACAAGAAGGTGAATGATAAAATGGTTAGAATTCACTTTACTTTTTACTCTTATATAAGTTAAAACTAATTTTTTTACTATATTAGGGTAAAAAGTGCTTGTCATTTCAAATCAACATAATGGGTGCTAGAGAGATCCATTTTTGACACTGTTTGTTGCATTGGAATCGTGATTCTACTCCCGACATCATCAAATGTATATCATTATGTGGTATGGTACTTTGAAATACCATATGATATTTCTTACCCTATTCGATGAGGCTAGATTGCTACCTTGATTCCACCTCTGTAAAGCAAGCAGAATCAAGGGGGGCATACATCTACCGTCAAATGTGATTCCTAGAAACAAGTCAGATAAGAATATTTTTTGAAAACTAATGAATTCATGTTGCAGGATGTAGTTCCTAACATTGTTGTTTTATAGATAGCTATATTGGGGCCTCCATTCTCCCGTATGAGTATCCTCTTATGAAACAAAGTGCACTATTTGGATTCCTTTAGCTTACATATGCACACAGAGTCATATAGGTGTTAAAGTGGGGGCTAGATGTAATGACATAAATCAACCCCCTTTGTGGATATAGGCTAATTTCTCATTTAATTTGGGCCTATTTTAGTACCTTTGCATTAATTACCCCTTTAATTCATCATTTATAGGCCCCTAAGACCCATTATTTTGGATCTCGAGGCTCATTTCACTTGAAAATCCCATAAAATCACTTAAAACCTCAAAACTCCTAAAAACCCACCTTAAAGACCTTAGGTGGGACTCATTCGCCATCTTGAGCAAATGAGTCCCCTTAGATGGGACCCATTCACCAAGGGTGGAGAATGAATCCCATTTAGGGAATTTTTCTAGTTTAAGCAAGAATTTCACCAATTTAATTCAAAATTCTGGTGGATGTTGGCCTTTGAGATCTAAATAACAATCTATTAGGTGGTAATTCCTATAAAAGTGAGTTTTCAAGTCATTTTTATCATCTCTAAGTCATTTGAGAAAATATTTTCAAGGGAAAATTCAAGAGTCAAGTGTTGAGAATATTTCACAAGAGCATTCAAATTTCAAGAGGAAGTAAAGTTGAAGCTTTGGAGCAACATTAAAAGGTTTTTGGAGGTCTTCAAGCTCACTTTCAATCAAGATCTAGGATTGTCAAGGGTTGATCCTAGTTGTCTATGGTGAATCATGATGGATTCTAGGTTGGGGAGATGCAACTAGCCATCAAACTAATCCTATTGATTTGTTTCCTAAGTGATTCCATCTTCCATCATGAACCATCAATTTTGGATATAGGGGGAAATGGGAGAGGAAGGTTCTATGTCCTTCTCTTACACTCTTAGGATCTTTCACCTAAAAGGAGAGAGATAGAATCCTCTAGGCCACACTCCACCTATATAAAATTGAAGGGTTCACTCAAATAGAAGATGCATGATGCTAAATGGAATGTTGTAAATGCAACTAAGTAATGAAATTGACTAACTATGAATGCAAAACTAATGTAAAATGAAATGTTTGAAAACATAGTGAGATATGCAATCATGAACTAAATATGAACAAATGCAAAACATAAAAGAAGAAGGCTAAATAAGAGTGCACCTAGACATGGAATGGAGAATATGGAATGTTCTGAATGATGTCTGAGATCAATGAATATCAATAGTGGGACTCATTTTCCACTGATGGAAAATTAGTCCTTCTCTTGATGAAAACACCTGAAAGCTAGTTTCTAAGTGCCAAGAACTAGAATCTGGAAAATCAACTTTTCTGCCCTAAGGTGGGACTCATTCACCATTGATGGCGAATTAGTCCTCCCCCAAAATTTTGTGGATTTAGCAATTAGGACTGTGGGCCCAGGTCTGCAATCTTCTTCCTGTTGGGTTATCGAAGTCAAATTTGTAAAAAATAGACTGTAGGTCTTCTCCAAGCTTAAAATAAGGTTGATTTTGACTTGAAATACTTTGTTGACTTATTGACCACCTTTCAACACCTTTTTGCTTGATAAATCTGCATAGAAAAGTCTGTAAACACACATGCAAGAGGGGAAAAATAGTTAAGGGTTAGGTTATAGGGATTTTCCTTGGTCAAATTCCACTTTGGTAATCAAACCCTTGAAAAAGAAATGAAATATGAAGGAAATGCTAAATAAATAACATGTAAATGCTATCACTTACCAAACCCTTGTTGAAGAAATATAAAGATAAAGCAATGGCAACCCCAAAGTACTTGATATTTGCTTGATGAAATGATATAAAATGCTTGAATGCTTGAGAACTTGATGAATTATGTTGATGAATGAATGCTTGAATGAATCAAGGGTGAATAATGAGATAAAATCACTTATTTATACACACTTGTGCCTTAGTAACCCAATAATACAACATCACAACTAAAATAAGGTAATTTTGAATAAAAACCCAAAAGAAATTTTAAGTATTTTAAATTTGGAGCCAAGGGGGACTCATTCGCCACCCATGGTGAATGTGTCCCACCCTAGGCTTGTGAAAGGGTGTCGGGATTTAATTCGCATTTAATATTGTCTGTCGGGTTTACATTCAAAAATACACTTAAATGTGTCCTATAAGTGTATAAAGGGCTCATAAAAGACATAAGAAAGTTGTAGATAGTGAAAATAAGCCTAGAAAAGCGTGAATCTTTGTTACAAAACTTTACAACACTTCAAAATAGGACTTGATGATGAATAAAAGGTGATTTTTAGATGAATTATGATAGGAAGAGTCTAGAAAAGTGTAGAAATGTTTTACAACACTTCACAACACCATCACAAGACTTCAATAAATTGAATATTTAAAATTTAATGTGAATATTTAAGTCATTACATCATTAAATCGAGCAAAATAGATCAATTACTAGAGAAATAGGACCTAAATAACTATGAAAATGTCAATAATCCATTTTTCTATGGTACATTTAGCCCCCACTTTAGTGAGAGGAAGAACTTGCTTCAGACTCACACTAAAGTAACCATGCATATCGAGAAAGATTCCAAATGCACTTATGCTAGCAAGATGGAATAACAACAATCAAGAGGGATGATCAAGCCCCCAGGATGAAGATCCCATGGATAACTAAAAATAAGAACAAAGGAACACACATGAAGAAGAGAAAGAAAAAGGAAAGAGGGAAGATCAAGATTTGATCATTTATCTAGCTAGTTGTAGATCAAATCTAGGTTGTTTCTTTGAAAAAGAGAAATTCATACTCACTCTAGGGCGATAGAACTCATGGCGGTCCGCTGGGCGAGAAGGACCAAAAGAGAGAAACATACGCTAGTTGGTATGCACTCACAACACATAGGTGGCTATGGGGAAAGTCATGCTTCGAAATGGGCTTCCTACTCAACCATACCAAAGTTATACCTCCTAATAACTTTAATAAGGTGCCACAAAGGAAAAAGGGTGGATAGGATGGTACCACAAGCATGCAAGCTATGTTATGCAAGGTGATAAAAAGATAATCATGCAAAAAAAAGAAAAAGGAAAATGTTCAAAGGAGTCTTGTTAAGATCATGCAAGGTCTATCACTTAGGGAACATTGTGTCTAATGTCTCCAAGAGAGGACCAATCAAAGAATAATAGATTCACAACTTAGGGGATGTAGTGCATTGCATCAGGCCACTAAGAGGAATGTAGTATGCTAAGATAGATCACACTTATGAAGGACACTACACCCAATGTCATCCACAAAGTGACAAACACATCGTATGAAGTAACAAGGTTGCGATAAGAATGAAATGTAAAATGAAATATGCCAATGTATGCCCCCACTTTAAAGGAATTTCTACACACTGTTCTATGAGCAATGACTTTAAAGTTGCGAAGAGAAAATGTAGACAAAAAGAAGACATGAGAGCCAAATCAAAAATCCCCTATGCCAAGTCATATGGTTTCGAATAGGCTATATCATGTGAAGGAAAAGGAAAAGAAAAGGAAAGAGGGTTTCCCACAAAGGAAAAACTTCAAACACATACGGGATCTATGAATTTGGGGTCAGTATGTTCTTTGCTGCAATGTTTTCCTGAAAGAGCTTGGAACTGTCATCATTCCCCAAATACATAGAATGAGAAGAATAACACATAGAGCATGAAAAGAAAAAGAAAAATGTCTATTTTGGGTCAACATGGAAGAGACATTGTAGTCTCAACGCTTTGCATCATCCCCAAAAGGAAAAGACAAAAATGAAACTGAAAAGCAAAAGCAAAAGGAGAAAGTAATAAGTGAAATAAAAAGGAAAGACTTTTGAGTCAACATGAAGGAGACATTGCAGTCTCAATGCCTTGCGTCATCCCCAAAAGTAAAAACACAAGAAAATAAAAAGGAAAAGGGACCTTTTGGGTCAACATGGAAGAGACATAGGGCATCTCAACGCTTTGCGTCATCCCCGAAAGGAAAAAAACAAAAAAAGAAAAGAAAAAAAGGACAAGAGACCTTTTGGGTCAACATGGAAGAGACATAGAGTGTCTCAACGCTTTGCATCATCCCCAAAAGGAAAACACAAAACAAAAGAAAAAAGGTGATAAAGTGAACAAGGTGAAAACAATGTTACAACATATAGAAGAATAGAGATAGAAATAGAAGAAGTACAAAAAGAGAGAGAGAGAACATCAAACACACAATACAGGGGAACACGATACACACATGAAAATAAAAGAAAATGTACTAGTAATTCCAATTCTAGTCACTCGTCAAACATGTCATGCACCTCCCAATCATGATCATCATATTACGAGGGTAGTTGACTGTCCAATGGAATTGCAAGTGCCAAACTAAGAGAATCACCACTTGTTACACACTTGGTATGAAAGATTTATCATCTAAGCTCATAGAAGAGGAGAATAAAGCATTCAAATTAGCATGCATCTATTCATCTATTTTAGAAATCTCCTCATCATCATCTTCATCCAAGTTAATCATGATAGGAGGGTGAAGCGTAATCTCCAAGGAGGGATGTATCAACATTGGATGTTGTTGGATTTGTTCATTTTGTTGCAAGGGTGGTGAGGGACTTTCCTGGGGAGGGTTAGGAGGGTTATCATGTATTATTTTTGTCAAAGGTGGTGGTTGGTTTTCTTTATTGTTCTCATTTTTCATTTGGCAAGCAAGAAAATGATGACGATGCCAGGGTTCCCTAGCACCATGGTTTCTTTTAATCCTGTTTTGGATTTGTTGAGGTGTAAGAGTGGATTGGTCCACTGTAAGCTCCTTTTCTTCCTTAGGGGAGGAACTGAAGGAGAGGGATCACTCACTTTCTCTTTAGCTTTATACACTTGTTTAATGTGTGGAGGCATGATGGGGTTCTTTTCAACATCTCTTGGTCTTTTAGACGAAAAGGGTGAAGTGTTTGTTTGCGGTGGAGGTTGTAATGGTGTTTAGGTTCAAATTCAGGTTGGAGCATTGTCTCATCTGAGATAGGAATATCAGGGGTGGATGAGGATGAATCATGAAGAGACAATTTAGCTATCTTCTTGGCTTTAAACTTTTGATATGCTATCCAAAATAAATCTTTATGAGGGGTAATGGGTTCCACAGGTTTAGGCCAGAAAGAATCCAAGGAAAAGTTACCTTTAGAGGATAAGGGATTAAAGCCACTATGGTGTATTATATATATCTCATTGTCATGTAGAAACTTCAAACACTTGTGAACAACTGAGGGGACAACTTTCATCAAGTGGAGCCAAGGATGACTCAGCAGCAGACAAAACTGATTCGATTGTGAACTTATAAAAAATGTCACATCCAATGTTTTCAGTCCTATCTATAATGGCAGCACGATCGATCCGATCATAGGGAATGAAAAAAAATTATGTTTTTTTATCCATGCAGTTGATTTATCATAAATATCTTGATAGAGATCATGTAATACTAAAAATTCTTTTGTGATCACATTCTCACCACAAGCAAGATCTATTAATATCCCATTGGTAGGTTTATCATAGATTTTGTCGGCTATGTAGAGAGGACCATCAAGAAGTTTCTTTAGTATATCCTTAGGAGGAAAATTAATATCAAGAGATTTAGTGGTTGAGCCCTTACGAGGGACAACGTCTATCATTCCCACCATTGCAATCATAGGAGGAACATGGGTAACATTTGGAGTGTTATCATGTTGTTCATCATTGGTATCAATGTTCATCACATTAGTGTGTGAAGGCTCATTTCTTTGACAAAGGAGATATCATGTTTAGGCATGGGATTGGTAAATATTTGCCAATTATGATTAGGAGGGGCCACAGACTTAATACCTTGATCATTAACATTCGCAATGAACAAGCAACCAGAATCAAAGAGGTCTTGAACTAAGTGCTTCAAATGCTTATAATGTTTGTTATCATGTCCATTTTGATGATGAAAATAGCAATAAGCATTATTTTTAAAGGAAGGAGGCAAATTCTCACTCCAATAAAGTGGTTTAATGGTAGGAAAAGTAATCATCTATTTTTGGAGCAATCGGTTGATTGTGTTGTGCAAGATATTTGGTCAAGGAGTGAACTGTCTCTTCAGGTCCCTATAGGTAAAGGGTATGGCTGCTTTAGTGCCTACCACCTAGTTATTAACAGGTGGGGTTGGTTGTGAAGGTGGAGGGTTGAATTGTAAAAAGCCTCAGTTTTGTTTTCTAAAGTTTTGCAATGTGTTTTGGTTATTTTGTTTGGACTTCTCAACTTGATTAGAAGTGGATTTGGTATCACGACTAGTAATCAAATTGTGATAATCAGACAGGGCATGCATAAATGCAGGAAAGAAGGGAATTTTATCATAGTTAATTTTTATTGAATGTGGGATTGCAAATTCTTAATAAAAATATTTTGAAGATGTGAATCAGGAACTTGGACATCAACTTGAGCATACAATGACTAATAACATGTAATGAAATCAGTAACTTTTCCATTCACATCTCGCTTACATTACATTAAATCAGCCATGGCAATTTTAGGAGTTAGATGGACTTGAAAGTGACTTATAAAAGCATCCACAAGTTCATTGAATGAATAGATGGAATGATTGGGTAGAGAGGAAAACTATTGTAAAGCAGTATCCTTTAGGGTCCTAGCAAACAATTTGGCTAATAGTTCATCATCTAGAACAAAGTCACTACGTAGGGTTGTATAGACATTAATGTGATTAGTAGGGTCTCCTCGACCACCATACTTCTCAAACCTAGGAAACTCAATTCCCTGTGGCATTGGGGCTCTCAAGATTTCTATAGATAATGGACTACCACAGACATAGTAGGTAGCAGACGCATTTTGGTTTTGGTTTATGGTTGAAATTTGTTGTTGCATGGAGGACACTGTGTGAATTTTTTTTGTGATAAGTGGATCAGTATAAGCGGTATGAGGTGGAAGAGAAAAAGGTGATGGAGTGAATGTAGTAGTGGGACAAGTGAAAGGTACACTAAGGGGGGTAAAGGTGGTGGAAGATGGAATGTTGGATGCCACAAAAGAACTAGAAGTGCTAGTTGGAAGAACAAAGGGAGGTTTCACCTGACTAACCTACTAGATGGTTGTTGTAACATGAGGAGTAGTGTAGTTAGGTATGGATGCTGCAGTTAGAGGAGGAATGTGAGATCCACCTTGAATTACAACAATGTTTGTTGATTGGGATGTGGAAGAAGCATGTTTATTGTATATCTCAGCTATTCTTTTCATAACAGTTTGTAAGCCATCGTCACTTTCAATCAAGCGATGAAGGTTTTATATGGCAAGTATAGCAGTGGTGGAAATGTTTTCAAGGCTTACATATTGTTGTAGATGTGCAAAATCCTCATGAATATTAATGACTTTCTCTTGCGGGAGGGAATTTGGTTGTGTGTCAACATGCATGTTATGTGAAGGTAAAGGAATATTAGTGGTAGTATCCATGCCTAATGTACCATTTTCCATACTAGGAGTAGGAGCTCTTGAGATCCCAAGGTCCACAGTGAAATTACTATCATGGGAAGCCATGAGTCTAGAACTTCATCTCACTAAAGTATTATCAACACCAAACACTCATAAAAGTACCACAAAAGAGGGGATGAATGCAAATTCGAACTAAGAACAAGAATATGTTAGGAACAAAAATTTTGTAAACTGAAACCAAAAAGTAGAAAAAACAAATAGAAATGCAAAAAACACTATGCAAATTCTAGAAATGCAGATGCAAAAATAGCAACTAGACTGATTCACCCTAGGTGGCGAATGAGTCCAAGATGAGAATTTTTTTTGTATTTTTCAAAAACTTTAATGTGATTTAAATGATTTTTTGATGCAATCTAAGGATGCAAATGCATATTTTTAGTTTTTCAGTAATATGATATGCAAAAATGAAATCTAAATGAAGCTTTCCCTAATGCAATTAAAAGAAACCCTAGGATGCAAAAACAAAACTTTTCCTAATGCAGTGTTGATGCAAATTAGACCTAGGATGCAAATGAAAGTGCAAATCAGAAGGAGATTTTGTTCAATATGTAGGTTCACCAAAATAAACCATCAATTTTAAATATGGAGGGAAATGGGAGAGGAAGCTTCTATGTCCTTCTCTTGCACTCTTAGGATATTTCACCTAAAAGGAGAGAGATAGAATCCTCTAGGCCACACTCCACCTATATAAAAATGAAGGGTTCACTCAAATAGAAGATGTATGATGCTAAATGGAATTTTGTAAATTCAACTAAGTAATGAAATTGACTAACTATGAATGCAAAACTAATGTAAAATGTAATGTTTGAAAACACAGTGAGATATGCAAGCATGACCTAAATATGAACAAATGCAAAACTAAAAAGAAGAAGGCTGAATTAGAGTGCACTTGGACACAAAATGGAGAATTTGGAATGTTCTGAATGTTGTCTAAGATCAATGAATATCAATAGTGGGACTCATTTTCCATTGATGGTGAATCAGTCCTACTCTTGATGAAAACACCTGAAAGCTAGTTTTTGAGTGCTGGCAACTGGAATATGGAAAAATCAAATTTTCTACCCTAAGGTGGGACTCATTCACCACTTATGGAAAATCAATCCTCTCCTAGAATTTTGTAGATTCAGGAATCAAGACTGTGGGCGCAAATCTGCAATCTTCTTCCTTTCAGGTTGCCGAAGTCAAATATACAGAAAACAAACTCTAGGTCTTCTCCAAGCTTGAAATAAGGTTGATGTTGAATTGAAATACTTTGTTGACTTATTGACCACCTTTCAACACCTTTTTTTCTTGATAAATTTACATACAAAAGTTTGCAAACACACATACAAGAGGGGGAAAATGGTTAAGGGTTAGGTTATAGGGATTTTCATTGGTCAAATCCCACTTTGGTAATAAAACCATTGACAAAGAAATGAAATATAAAGGAAATGATAAATAAATAACATGTAAATGCTATCACTTAACAAACCCTTGTTGAAGAAATCTGAAGATAAAGTAATGGAAACTCCAAAGTACTTGATATTTGCTTGATGAAATGATATAAAATGCATGAATACTTGAGAACTTGATGAATTATGTTGATGAATGAATACTTGAATGAATCGGGGGTGAATATTGAGAGAAAATAACTTATTTATACACACTTGTGCCTTAGTAACCCAAAAATACAATGTCACAGGCCAACATAAGGCAATTTTGAATAAAACCCGAAAGAGAATTTGAAATATTTTTAATTTGGAGCCAACAGGGACTCATTCACCACCCATGGCAAATGGGTCCCACCCTAGGCTTGTGAAATGGTGTTAGGATTTAATTTGCATTTAATGTTGTTTGTCGGGTTTACATTCAAAAATCCACTTAAATGTGTCATATAAGTGTATAAAGGGCTCATAAAAGACATAAGAAAGGTGTAAATAGTAAAAATAAGCCTAGAAAAGTGTGAATCTTTATTACAAGAATTTACAACACTTCAAAATAGGACTTGATGATGAATAAAAATGTGGTTTTTAGATGAATTATGATAGGAAGAGTCTAGAAAAGTGTAGAAATGTTTTACTACACTTCACAACACTATCACAAGACTTCAATAAATTGAATATTTAGAATTTAATGTGAATATTTAAGTCATATTATATAATTAAATCAAGAAAAATAGATCAAAAACTAAGGAAGAAGAACCTAAATAACCATGAAAATGTCAATGATCCATTTTTCTATGATACACATCATCACTATACATTCAACCTAAGGAAGGTATATGCATTATTAGAGCTCAGTTGGGGTGATTGGGAATCATCACAAGTGAGTCATTCATCTATACATTTCCATCATTGTGTCATATTCTTGCACATTAGAATATGATTGCATCATGCTTTATATTTCTTAGTCTTAGATACACTTAAGTCTAGGGTTTGCATGTATATTTCATTATTTCCATCAAGGTAATTACCAAACTAGGGGTTTGACTAAGGAAAATTCCCCATTAGAAAATCAAGCCATATTCTGTTTTGCAGGTGTTTTCTCAAGTTTGGGTCCAAAACCCAGTTTGGAAGAAAAGAGTGGGTGTTGGAGTGCATATCAGAGTTTTCAATTTTTGAAAAAGTGGAGCGGGACTAATTCACCATAATTGGTGAATGAGTCCTGGACTAAAGGTATCTTTCAGATTTGTTTGCAGATTTCAGTACCCTTTTCCCTAAAATAGCTTTCTGGGCAAAAACCCTGATTTGGGATTGATTCACCTAGGTTGGCGAATGAGTCCCAGTTGGTCAAAAAGTCAAAGTTTGTATAATTTTAGAATTGCTTCCAGTCATCTACAAATTCCAAGGTGCACCTAATTCATTTCATCATTTTTCTATTATGTTTTATTGTCATTTCTAAGTTATTTTATAGGTCATAATACTCAATTAGGGTTTTACTTTGTGTTTTGCATTTCATTGTCTTTTCCAAGTTTAATACTTGGTGGTGAACCCCTTCATAGATCATATTCAGCCCCTAGGATAGCCCTTAGCAAGATCTTTTTCTCCATTGCAAAGAGATCTCAAGGGTTGACCTTGAATGAAATTGGAAAGGTGTGTGTGGATATGCTCTATGTCATAAACCATATGTTAGGATTTCCCAAACTACATTTTCATCATTTCAGTAGCATTTAAGATCAAAGATCAAGCATTGCTCTACACTTATTTCAAGATCTAGATCTACATCCTTCATGGCCATTTCATGTTAGACTACAGATTTACAAGACATCATTCAAGGTATCATTGTTCATGTTCCATGTTCCATGTTTCATGTTTCATGTACTTATTTCATTATCTCATCATTTGGTCTAATTACCTAAAAGGGGTTTGACCAAGGAAAACCCACACTTCCTAAAAATCAAAAAACTTTCCTCTCTTTAGTGTGCAATTTTAGGTTTATATATTGAAGAAAAGTGGATTTCAAGCCTTCAAAAGTACCAAAATGAAAAAGTTACAAATGTTGTCAAAGTTATCATGAAAAGTTGTCAAGACTCATAGAAACTCAAATCTAGGGAAAAACATCTATCCAATTTGCATGAAATCAGTGGGAAAGTTGTTATTTGATCCATCTTCAAAGGCTTGCAAAGTTTGAGTTCAAGATTCTACTCCTAGGATACTTCCCGATAAAATAGGACACTTTGCGACAGTCTGGGAAAATTAGTCCTAGTTAGGGTTTTAGGGAATAGTTTTTGGATTTTGTTCCTCTCAGTCTACAACTCCAAATTCCAAATTCTCAGCTCTTTAAGACCCACCAAGGACCCATACGGCACAACTGGCATATGAGTCCCAGTGAGCATTGAGAGTCAGGATTTCAGGGATTTGGAGCTTGTTTTGATCACATCTTTCCTCCAGGTGCACCCCTGTTCATTATCATTTTGTCATTCTATATTTTAGTTTCCTTCTCTAGGTCATCTAGTTAGGTTTTGCATGTCATTTGCATATCTTGTCTTTCCAAGCCCTAGCTTGGTGGTGAACTCTCATTTAGTCTCTAATCCTACCCTATGACACCCTATTGCAAGATATCTCTCTCCTAGTTCATCATTGGATCAATATCTCTAGCGTTTCCTTGAATGAGAGTGAAGAGGATTGTTGCTCTATGTCCTAAACCATAAGCAACAACAATTTTCTATCTTACATGTGATATATGACTAGGGAATATTTTAGATAGCTACATGATCTATTGAATGGAAAACATTTGGAGTGAATATGAGATAATGATCTTTTAAAATATTTCCAAGAAGGGCTTGCAAGTGTGTGGAAAATATCATTAGGGACTCAAGATTCTTGTAGGATATGATCTAATATTTCCATATGAGTGGGGATGTGTGTAGTAGTCCAAGAATGGTAATTTGAGCAAGAATTCACTCAAGGTGATCAAGGAGGGCATATTTATTTTTGGGTAGTTGAACTAGAGGGAGTAGGACCTTGGATGGTGACTTTTCTACATCAGATTGTGAAAACGCAACTAGATATTTTTTATGTTTATGGTATGGATTCATTTATTAGATTACTCAATATGACCAAAAATGAAATTATAGCTGTAAGGACTTTTTTTGTTATTGGCATTATTTGTACTTAAATATTGTCCTTGAATGCACTATTCACTACACCTTGGTAAATGGTTTTGATATATACATAACTATTTATTAGGTGTAGTGTGTGTTGGTCCTTTAATTTCAATCTCACCTTTTATCTATAAGGTCTTGGATACAGTGCTTTAATTGCATACATTTTTTGGTGGTGTAGAATTTGATATGACTAACAGTCGCATGCACATGCATGCAACAATCAGCCAATAGGGGTCCACCACAAATGGCTATTCAATGGGAAGTAAGAAACAAACTTTTTTTCAAAATACAATGTGAAATATAAATAATCAATAATATTTGCAATTGTTTGATTGAGTCGAGAAAGGGAAAGTGTGTTAATAATACAATATGAAATAATGTGAGGTTAGTTCATAGTAGGAGGTGAACCTTATAATTTTGAATTTTACCTAGGATAAAATAGGTGGAGTAGATCATAATGAAGAGAGATGTTGGAAAATAAATTTATATATTACTATGGATAATTGGATGGATAGATCAAGCATATCGATACATATGTATTAAAGTTAAAGCCAACCTATGTGTGCATTGAAAGATATCAATTTGAATCACCTAACTTGAACATATTATAAATCACTTAATTTTGGCGTAGAGATTATTTTATATGTCTTCATTTAATTTGAGCACTATAAAGCATTTTAAACCTCATCTTATAGACCATTTTTCCGTTCTTATCTCACAAACAATGCATGTGAGATTAAGAACCATTTGTATAAAATGAAAAAATTGATTTTTGCATTTCCACATCAAAATTTATTAGCTGAAAATTGATTATGAAAATGTAAAATAAAACCATAGGTCATGTTGAATGAATCTTATTATTTGCAATGTATCCATTAATTTTAATTTTAAGTAATTAATCATTAATAACTTTTTTTTACTAATATGTAATATTTAATGATTTTAGTTACAATAGTTATTTAAAATTGATTTTAATTAATAATCTTAGGAATCACAAGAAATGATAGATCATTGGGAATCCATGGTAAATTAATTCTCAATGAATACAATTTTTAAATAAATTTATTCTTAAAAAATTATAATTGAAAAATTAAATAAAATTTAAACTTTTTAAATAATTAATTTTTTTAATAATAATAATTTCTCTCCAAAATTTAAGGTATGATATAATTTTATCTCTATTTTAGCTTTACATTTATTATACCTAGATGCACATTTGTATTTGACCTTTTTGTCTAAGTTAATCAATCAATTGATTGATTATTATTTAATTATCTTAAAATACATATGCATACAAATACATGGCATATTTGAAGTTGTAGATTAAATAATATTTATGAAAAGTATGGAACATTAAAGGACTCTCATTTTTGAAAGAGTTATTAGTCACGCCTTTAATTATTAATATTCAATAAAAAAGTATTCTTTGAAAAGTTAGTCCATAATTTTAGGTATGGCATATTTTTTGCAATGCTTATGTGGTACTAGATAATTTATTACTTTGATGTTATTTATTTTGATTATTTTTTATTTGAATATTAGTTATGGTGGTCATCACTAATGACTTTTTCAAAAAAGAAAGATCTTTAATATTCAATATTTTTATAAGTAGTATTTAGTCCATAATTTTGGAAATAAAAGCATTATTATGCATGTGATTTATGAGTTAGTAGTAGTAAAATAAAATGGAGACAAGTAGAAAGGATTCAAAAGTAGTCAATTACAAGGAAATTGAAAATAAAAATATCATTTTTTTATGAATTGGTTCTAGTAAAAACATGCTCCTTAATTGGTGTAGGAATTATGGTTTGATTCTTTAGATATTAAAAATTTGAACAAATGGAAGCAAATAGATGTCCTAACACCAAAGAAATTTTGAACAAAATAAAAAAGGACTTAGATAAAAAATAATAATAAATGGATTACTAAATGGAATAACAACTTGAATTGTTGTCCAAATAAAAAAAAATATGTAAATGCATTCATTCAGGAAGAAAGCAAAAATATTATATTGATAAATTTTATACCATTTGATCAACACAAAAATGATTATATAGAGGCAAATATCACTTCGAGAGTAAATATGTTCATAGTCCAATTGAAGACTCACTCACACCATCTTTGATCCAAAACAAATAAATAGACCTCACCAAAGTCTCAAGTGCTTCCCCACCACTTGCTATGACATGAGAAACATGTTATTATAGAGTATGTTTCTAGAAGCCAAGTGTATACAAGGATTTGTGTACACATGTATCTATGTAACAAAAAATATATGGCATTAAATGCAAAATCACAAAACCCGCGCTTGTTATCCTCCCTACCATATTGGTGTCATGGAGCCTCGTGGAATCTAGCCAAACCCTCGAGCAAGAAAAGTATGAAAATCCCATGGGAAATTTCATGGAGTTCCATCATACATCACACAATAACAAAGTTGGGGAAAATCTAGTGTTTTCATATATGATCTCTCATATCATTGTAGTGTTTTCTTTGTTGCGTAGTAACTTTAAAAAAAAATAGGTATCTTGATTTTTGAATGCTTTTGCATACTTTAGCCTAGTTTCTGCAAATAGAAGATAGGGGTATGTTAGTAGATGGGAAAGAAAAATAAAAAAGGAAGCATAAAAAGTGAGTAAGTATAGTGTAAAATCAATATAGACAATGTGAAACTAAAAATAATTAATAATATTTACAATTGGTTCACCGAATCTATTTATTGATAATGGAAAAATTTTGTACTTACATGTATTTTTTATGGTGTTTAACAAGGGTGAGCAACATTGGATCAAGTTGTTGGACCATGAAATAATTTCAAATAGACAATTTACGATACACTAATTTTCTTGAATGTCTATTGTATCTATG
This sequence comes from Sequoia sempervirens, assembly GCA_007258455.2. Classification (NCBI taxonomy): domain Eukaryota; kingdom Viridiplantae; phylum Streptophyta; class Pinopsida; order Cupressales; family Cupressaceae; genus Sequoia; species Sequoia sempervirens. Next base: position 158,964,507 of record VDFB02271358.1, read on the forward strand.
CAACATTATAAAGGAAAGAATATAGATATACAATAAAAGAGGTTAGCATTATCTGTTGTAAATAGAAAGAGATAAAATGGAACATTTTGAATACATGGCATCCTGGTAAGGAATTGTGTATAAGTAATCTATTGGAGAAGTTGAAAAGAGAGCTGTGGAAACAATGACAAATGCAATGGATAGAATAGTGTATGTTTTTGGTAGACAAGTGCATGTGAGAATTTGAGTGTCCTTGTATATAATCAACAACAAATATATGATGATGGAAGGGAAAAGAACTAAACCCATGCTCGTTCTCCTCCCTACCATATTGGCATCATGAAGCCTTGAGGGCTCTAGCCAAACCCCTGAATAGGAAAGGAAAGTAAGGTCCATGGAAAATCTCATGGACTCTTATCATTTATCACACAATAACAAAGTTGGGGAAAATAGGTGTTCTCAAACAAGATCTCTAATATTGTAGTCATTTTTTTGCTATGACAACTTGACGAAAATAGGTATCCCGATAAAGAATTGGAATCATGGGATTTGAAGATGGCTGGAGAAACATGGATAGATGGAATATATAGAAGAGTGTATAATAACTAAAAAGGTGCATCTAACTTCACAAACATATATATCGGTATAGATTTTGTTTTGCAAGTGCTTATATTTGCTTTGCATGGCTAAGATGTATATGCAAAAATGTGTTTGTGAAACATGGGCACATATAACAACCAATAACCAGAAAGGAAAAAAATGTAGTGATGTACAAAATGAAAACTAGGCCAACCATGACATTGTAAATGGTTTAGTTGAATGGAGAAACATACACCATTTTCATGTGCTTGTAGGGATAAAAAATGCGATGAAATAAACAAATTGTTTGTCCTCTCACAAGCACATGACAATGGTGTGTGGTTTCCCTCCACAATCACATAAACCACAATCAACAATGGTTGTAAAATGGGAAATCTTAAATGGCAATTTTTTGTGGGAAAAAAATCATACATTTGACTTCAAAAAAGATATTCTACTCTACCCAATGCATTTCTACATGTGTGTATAGTTATCTTTTCATCTTATCTAAAATATTATTTACATACAGTTGTTTATCAAGATGGAAATTTTCCCTAAAGTTATAACATTTATATTATGCAAGTCTAAATGTATTTATATAAAAAATACAATTTCAATCTAAGGAAGCATATAGTAAAAATGGCCATCGAATTGACAAGCCAATTGTTACATAGACTGCCAACTATTACATAATGAATAGTTTTCTTTGTGGAAATGGATAAAAGAATATCATAAAACATACTGATACAATACAAGCAATCTATGTAACAGTTGGCTTGTCAATTCAAAACTCAAGCTACATTATTTGGCACTAAATATTATAGACAAAATAGACAATTTGTAAAATAACTATTAGAAAAACACTTAAGAAGTACTGGTAAATGATAGATGATTGAAAGCCCACATTAAACATATTGATACAAGACAAGCAGTCTATGTAAGAGTTGGCTTGTCAATTCAAAATTTGAGATACGTTCTTTGGCAGTAAACCCACATTAAATAGAACTCGTAAAGCCAATGGGTAGCAATAATCTATGCAAAATGGGTATAACGCCACAATGGCTCTTTCAATGATCTGCAACTTAATCAATATATTTTCTCGCACATTTTAGAGTATACATTCCTACATTGCAACATTGAATATTGCATTTACTTCCTCCCGTACCATCGTACAAAAATGCCAAGATGCATTAACCCTCACGTGACCAAACACTTACCATTCTGCTTCCATGTATCGCGGCAACCAACTCCATAACCACCAACCCACGTAATTAGCAAACTCCACATCGTCATAAACAACCTTGGGAAACTCGCCGCCAGCCGTTAGCGATTATTAATTTCCGGTGCCAAGAAATTATATTCATGGTTGGGCTGACGAAAATCCTGATGGAAATTTGAAACAAATAGCCAATAGGTAAATTCCAACTATTACATAGATTGCTTGTCTTGTATCAATATGTTTCAAGATATTCTCTTTTTCTCATTTTTTTGAAGCTCCTTGTAACAAGTTGTTCATTGTCATAGTTTAGCTCTTGTATTCTTCATATCTTAACCCAGGTAAATGTTTTTGGGCATTTAATTAAGGATTTTTCCCTCATGTAATTTTTTGCTTCACATGACACTTTAGAAGTTTCTTATTATATTGTCCTTGTGACAAGAATTGTTTTTAAGTTTCAAAATTCTAAAATTTTGTAGATTCATATAAACTACAAACATAACAGGGTAAAAGCACAAAGGTATGTCACACTTTATAAAAGAAACAACCAACATTAATCCAAATTTTAAACTTGAATCACTAAAAAGTGGCATATATGTTTTGAATTTTGAAATGATGTAAACTAGTAAAATATGTATTATTTAGTATATTTTATATTTGTATTTTTTTTTTTTAAATAAAAAATTATTTTAAACTAGTTTTTAAGAAACTAACACTATAATTTATTTGTTGATAAAATGCTGAAAAATGAAGTTGCATGAGATGTCAAACTTTTTATAGTAAATTTTACTTTTTTTTCTTTCATTTTTTTGTTGTTGCAAGTATGAGCAAGTTTGGTGGTGTTGCCATTAATGTTCTCATTGATGTCAACATAGCTTAGAATGTTGTAGATTGTGCTTCTATAGAACTTGAGATGTTGTGAGTACATGGAGCTATCCTTATGATGTTGCAGATGTGTTGAAATGATGGGTTACCAAGTGCTTTTGAGAAAATTAATAAAGAGTGAAGTCAAAGTTATGTATGTGTTCAGAATGTGCTCTGGTATGTGCTCAGTGTTTCTTCTGTGTTGATCCTATGCTTGTGTGGATTTGAAGAGTTGTTGTTGGGAATTTGTTGGTGACATCTCCTGATTTGTAGCTTTTGATTTGTTGGAATGTGAAAGTTGTGTTCACCGGTGTGTGAACTGGTTCAAGATAGAGTTGGTTGCTTGTGGACTAGGAGAAATTTTTTTTCTCCCTAGTCCTCCACTTTTTTGTTTCAAGTCTTGCAGATCTGGAATATGTCTTGTAATGGTTTTCCCTAAGTTCTGGCACAAATTTTTGTGGTGTGGTGCTCCAAAAGTTGAGTTTCAAAGTTGTGTGTATTTGCATAGTCGAGGTGGATTGTTGGAAGATGTTTTGTGTTTGAAGGTTTTTGCACTTGCTACGGATGTATCTAAAGGTATCTAAGATTTGTTCTCGTGCATAATGAATCATGTTACATCATTTGTGTGTTATCTTCTTGATGTGGAAGCGTGTAATTCAATGTTCATTTGTATTTTCATTAGGTTTGGCTGACCTGGTGTTTACACTTCATATGAAGAATTACAAATTTATTTGAGGAAGCATGTGGTTGATTTGAGACATTGATTTTGGTTTTGATTAAGTGTTTAATTGTTCTACTCTCATTCCTCTCCACCACAAGAATGTTGAGTTCCTGGCCTAATTTGAATTTATGAAATGAAGCGTATGTGGCTGACCTTAGAGAAAGTTTATAAGGTTGAAGATGGTATAAATGCAAGTCGAGATGTGAAGGAATATATATACAAAGTAATGAAGTAAGCCACAAGTGAAGAGAAGAGTTGTGCAAAAGTGAGTTGAGGCAGCAAAACTTTATTGTGTTATATTCCTGAAAGTAGTGAGCTGAAGGTTTTTGCAATCTTCTAATCAAGGTTGTAGATGTGTGTAAATTATTGTGGTAGATCTTTCTGTTATAGCTGCTAGATCAATGATTATAGAGGGAGTTCTACTGGAGTTTATTGGAGAGAAGCAATTGACACTATATTTTATGTATTCAATCGAGTTCAAGCAAAATATAATAGTACTAAGACCCCCTATGAGATATGGTGTGGAAGAATTCCTACTATCAAGTATTTCAAGGTATTTGGAAGCAAATGTTATATCAAAAGGCATGAAGAAAATCTAGGGAAGTTTGATGCTAGATGTGATGAAGGTATATTCCTTGGATACTCTACTAGAAGCAAAGCTTACATATGTTTCAAAAAACGACTGAGATAGATTATAAAGAGCACAAATGTCAAGGTTGATGAAGCATTGAAGAATTCAATTGAGGTTGATGGATATGTATCTGATGAACCTGATTTCATAAGAGTAGAAGACATTGTGGAAGAACATGAGAAGCAAAATGAAGAAGAAGAAGCTCCAGTGGTGTCCCCAAAGACACCTAAATATGTGCATAAAAATCATTCAAAAATTCAAACCATTGGAGACAAGAGGAAAGGAGTATTCATAAGAAGCAGAGCTACTATTGCGGATGAAATAAATCTATGCTTACTTTCTGAAGTTGAACCGAAGACAGAGAGTGAAGCATGTGTGCCATAGAAAAAAGGACCCTTTGCTTGACATGGGATAATTCATGATAAATTAGATTTAATGAGGCCTTGATTCAAGTGTTGTGAAGCATTTCATGCATCCACACTAGGTCTTGGGCCTTTGTAAACTGAATAAAATGCATTCATTGACATCTTGTAAAGGTGTTGTAGAGTCTTGCTCACATTGTCATGCTAGAATATTTTTTGTTCATTACTCGTTTTCATGCTAGTTAACACGGGGCAGGGCTTAAATTTGATGGTCGTATGATAGTATTTAGATATTTTTTTCTGTAAAATACAATCAAAATTTTAAGAAGATTGTATCATATGAAAGGAGAGATTTTGGATAGACTGTCAAAATTTATATAGAATTATAATGATATATATATTTGATTTATATATAATTTTACTTACACTAAGGTATATCATAATGTTTTAAGGGAACATTTGAATAAATAACCATCATTAAAAAAAAAAAATTGACAGGCAAGGTCGACCGTCAAATTTAAGCCCTCACACAGGGAGTCAGGAATTTGATGATTTGGATACTGCGAAAACTCCTGTGCCTGATTTAGTAGTTTAGGTGCCAATTTTTCAATGCCTTGTAAATTGTTAGTTTTTGTTTCAATGTATAATTTTTTGGAGCAGATAAGCTTGGGGTTTGGCAATCCATACTTTGATATGTATGATATGTATGTATGAGGGGACATATAGAGAAATATTGTGGAAAAGCAGCTTGATATTCTAGGTACACATAACTTTTTTTTTTAACAAATTATAATAAAAAATTTACTTATCAGTTATTAAGAAAATATTAAAATACTTTAGATTAAAGTTTAATACATAGATGAAAGGAATGTGTTTAATTATTATATTTATTCTTTTATAAGAAAAGTGAGATAAAATATAACATTCTTTTTAATTATTTAGAATAAATTTAGTAGACATATGGTTGTCATTAGCAAGTTTTCTAATGAATATGAAGAGATTTTTAACTATATTTTTCAATAGAATATATAATATTCTTATGAAGTGATAAATTGTGACAAAGGTTAAATTATATCAAATGAACAATTATAAAAAAAGAATTAAAATAGTCAAATTATTATTTTAGGAGTTTAAAAAATAAAATGTAAAAGAGTAAGAGTGTTTAGTTTTTAAGGATTAATGTTGAAGAATATTTTTAATTAAGGTTTATGGTTGGAGTTTAATTAAGGTTACTATTAACTTAGGGTTATGGTTCAATTAGTATTCAATTTGGATTAGGGGTCAATTAGGGTTACAATTCAATAATGATTTAATTAAGGTCAAGGTTAAGGTTAGTCTTAAATTAGGGCTAGGATTTGAGTTAGGGTTCAATTAAGGTAAGGATTATTATTTATTTTAGGCTTAGGGTTCAATGAGAGTTCTCTAGGGTTTCGATACAATTAAGGTTAGGTTTCAACTATACCTAGGGTCACGATTACAGTTCAATTAGTGTTAGAGTTAGGGTTATAATACGAGTTCAATCAGGTGAGGGTTAGGGTTTAATTAGTGTTAGAGTTAGGGTTGCAATAAGAGTTCAATTAGTGTTGAGTTATGGTAAGAATAAGAGTTCAACTAGGTTGCAATAGATGCCTCAATGGGCATATTTTATATATATTAATATTTAATATATGTATGCTTCAATTTTCGTTAAGGTTCAATTGAGTAAAAATAGGTGCCTTGAGAAGGATATCTCTCCACGTACTTTACATATATTTTTAAAATATAGATATGCTAGTAATATGTCTTATGTTTAAATTCTAAATTAAAAAATAAATTAAAAAGAACTAATACATTTTTATTTTTTGAGGTGCAAACAGATAATGAAACAATACATTAGAGGTGATGACCTGGAACATAAATTTGTAACTCCCCCAATAAGAGCTGCAAACTTTCTAACCCTGAAATGCCACCTGCTTAACATCAAATCTTTTAGTTTGATTTTCAAAATTTCTAAAATTGGAGGCTTTTTAAGGGAGATGGCGAAAAGGCCGGCTAAAGTAGGAACTAAAGCTACGAAGGGAGCTCTGTAACGAGCTCTACAAAACACAATTTAAAAAAAAAAAGACAAGGTTAATCTTTTTTGAAAATGTATTGATTATGCCCACCAGAAGGAGCAGGTCCAAATTTAGCATAAATTCCCAGGTGTTCTGCATTAGCACAATGCAGCTGCAGCAACAGAATAATAATAATAACAGCAGTCATGTTGGACATGTGGACAAAATTGCAATAGAAAATTTGCATGCATAGCCCTATATATCCACCCTCCATATTCATGGAATACTCAAATCATTTTCAGTTAGTTTATTGATGAAGCATGTGTATCGGAGACTCTGGTTTTCCTTGATTTTGAATTTATTTATAGAAGAGCGGGGGTTGTAGTTGTATGTGGTGGGATCATGTCTTTAATTAGATCATCAGAAGTGCATTGAATTTGCCTATGAAGCACAAATGCAACTCTGGTGATATAATTAAGACATGCTTTCACCATATACATAAAAGGAGGTGAACTATGATCTTGAACAGTATTCTGTTTTCATAGTATAGTTTGGTACATATGCTTATTAGAAATAAAATGCATACAATTCTATTTACAATTTGACTTTGATATCAGCAAATAAATTGTACGCTAACTGTTTTTTCAGGTTATAGCTTTGATTTCGCTTAAAGGTTGTTCTTACAGACCATGTCTCTTACCAATACTATTATCTCTAAATATTTTTTTATATTATTAGGGAAAACTCGACAAGCTACCGGTAACAAAGAACTAGAGATGTTTTTAACTTATATAATCAATCTCTCTGATTCAATTATTCCTTAGCCTGAATTGACAAATTATGCCTTGAGATTTTCTCTTGCAATTCATCTCATCCAGTCATACTACCAAATCAAAAACCATGATAGTTATTGTATTTGAATGATTTCAATCATTATATTGCAGGACTTGTAAAATGTTCGCTGTATTGTTATCTTTCCTCCAAACTTGTGCAAGGTGAATTTTTTCCATAGGTGATTTGATTTTTCCTTACAATAGGTTTTATTTTTAAAACATTTCTAATTAGTTCTGGATAAGTATCATGCATACAGCTACCTATGGACGTGGCCTTCAGAGTCTAAGCTTTTTTTTAATTTACTGTAATACCCTTAAGTTTTAACAATGATAAATAGTTTTAAAAATCATATTGTATGAGAAAGGCAAGAAAACTGTTTACTCTGTCAAAATAAATTCAGCTGATTGCTCCTGATGAACAGAAAATCTATGGAGGCTAGCTAGTTCTTTAGTATAATCAAATCAAGTCATTTTTTCAAATATTTATCAAATGACAGGAAAGCTCAAAGAGTTCTTTAGTATGATCAGGCGAAGTCATTTTAATTACAAACATGTATAAGCTCAAGATGTACTTTCTATAATATACTACTAATTTATCATTCATCGTCATTATTTTATTTCATTACTTCTTACTTGTTTGTGACAGTACATATTTTAGGCTTAGTCTAAATATTTTGGCAAACAGCTAATCTACTAGAATGCACAACAACCAAGGAAAGAACAGACAAATGTCCTAGGTATCAAATCTGAGAAATAAAACCTAAAAACTAATTCCTCTTAGACTAATGTTAATGTCCTCTCTAAAGTATCAACCACCAAATACTTATTAGTCAATGACTATGATCAAGTATGGTATCAACAACCGCACATGGTAATTGATTGATTTAAGTATAGGGCTGATAATTCAAAGTAACGAGTGTCTAGTATTGGCATGAAACAAGTTTTATTGTTAGGTCAACTTAGATGTGACTCATTAGCTTGGTATTTGTAGAGTTCTATCATTTTGATTTTGTGCATAGTTCTGTTGGAATATTAAGGTTTACACTAATAAAGTTATTTTAGTGACTTGGTTATTTTTGTTATTCAATAATTAGTTACATTCTCGTAATTTAATATTCTCGAAGTTAAGTTTGAAATGTTTTATAAAAGCACTATTGCAACAAATTTAAATCGAACTCTCAATAATAGATTATCATATTATCATTTTATATTTGATATTGTGCAAATGTAAATGTTTTTTTAATTTTTCTAATAGACTCTGCTTCAGAACATAATTAGATTAAAATTTGAAAACTCTACATTTGTTTTCTTTCACCTTTGAACCATTTTCACTTCCCCATAAACCTAAATTTCTTGGGTGATTTATCCAATGCCTAATGCTTGTTGGCAAGTTCTCTGGTGTTTGGCATAGGAATCAGTCATCCTAATATGAACCTTCACTAGAGTCCTCTTGATCGATGCTCTAGTATCCACCTAAATACCTCCCTCCATTATTGACATTCCTAGTTGCCTCTAAATTATCTTAGATGTTTTGAGGTTGCTTTTTAATTCTTTTGGTGGTTGTGATTCCTATTTTACTACATTTCCGTTATCTTCCTTTTCTTGATTTGTATTGAGAAGTGATTTTTTTTGTATTTTTCTTTGATTTAACTCATTTATTTCTTTTTGTTGCATGCCTCTCTTGCCAATGACTTCCAATGTCGATTTGTTATCCTAATTTTTATGTTTTTTGACCAATTTCTAGCCAAATGTCTATGCTCAAAGTAAATTCTACATTAGAATGGTAATGTTCACATGACTGTCAGTTGTCTTTGAGTGATCATGTGTAAATCATTTAAATTGGTAGGCCCTTTTTCTAGTCCAAAATAGATACATACTCTAGCATATTGTCCAATTTTTATTTTCTTGGTATTTTATGAGTTCAAATGTAGTTCTCAGTTTTCCCTATGAGTTCAAAAAATCAAATTCCACAGAGAAATACTTCATTAAGATTCACTTCCCATAAATGACTAGGTTTCTTTACAAATGAAATCTCTAATGTATCTGAGAACACTACTACATTGAGGGGCTTTTTAAGACGATAATTTAAGACAAAATACTAATTTTGTCTTAAATATATTTAAGTTATATTTATTTATTTATTTTGTCTTAACTTAAGACAATAGAAATTAAATATATTTAAGTTTTATTTTTTATTTTACATTGTCTCAAATTAAGACAATAGAAATTAAATATATTTAAGTTTTATTTTTTATTTTACATTGTCTCAAATTAAGACAATAGAAATTAAATATATTTAAGTTTTATTTTTTATTTTACATTGTCTCTCACTATTTTTTTTCTTTTGTCGTAAGAAACACTCATTGCAAAGCCTACAGCTGTTCGATTTTGCCTTCCAAGAAATAAATAAATTTATTTATTTGGTATTTAGTGATAAAGAGAATTAATAAATTTATTTATTTGGCATTTCGTGATAAAGAGAATATGCCACGTGCCTATTTCGATTATCAATGCTCTGTGTTATTTCTTTTAGTTTAATTTATTCTTAATAATTTTTAAAGTTAAAAAAATATTTGAGTAGTTATTAGAGTTTTTTTATTGTAGGTTTTAGTAAATTTATATTTATATTAAATATTTATATTTAAATTTTTTTAATATACATTTTAAATTAAATCACATAAAATTTATTAAAATTAAATCAAATCAAATCAAAATTATCTATATTTAAATTAGAAATTGATTTTTTACCTTTCATTTTATTTTTTAGTTTTTTAAGTTTAATCTTACTTGTAATTTTTAATATAAAAGTTAAAATTTTAGTTTTAACAGTTTTAATAAGTTTATTTTTAGTTTTACTATTTTATTTGAAGTACAATTTTACTTTCAAATTAATGTTACTATTGTTTGCAATATATTAATTATATTTTTTAAGTACATTTTTTTAAATTTTAATTCTATTATTTAATTATTTATTCTCAATAAGTTTATTATTTAATATTTTTTAAAAATTATTTGTTTAAATGGATATTTTAATTTTGCATTTCCTTTATAGTATGATTTAACTTTGAAATTTATTTTACATATTTACTTATATTTATGAAATTACAAACTACAATTAAAAGTTATTAGAAATAATTTAATTTATAATTATTCATGTTATTAAATTTTAATTATTTTAAAATTATTTGTTTAAATGGATATTGTAATTTTGCATTTCCTTTGTAGTATGATTTAACTTTGAAATTTATTTTACATATTTATTTATGCTTATGAAATTACAAATTATAATTAAAAGTTATCAGAAATAATTTAATTTATAATTATTCATTTTATGTTTATCCTAATTTATATAATAAAATAAATTTCAAACTTAAAATCTAAATTAAATGTTATTGAGAGAGAGGGAGACTAACTTTTGATTAGTCGATTCATGCCAACAATCCAAGGATTACATGTGTCCCTAGGCAGTTATGCTCAAGGTACCACATGTGTCATTTGATTAAGGATATGATAATTCACCTTTCAAACCTCTTTAGAGTACCCATTGCACACTTAAGGAAGATAGAGAAGATATAAAGAGGAAAAGGGAGAAAAAGAGAAAGAAAGGAAGAGAGAGAGAGAGGGGGGGCCAAAGATAAAAATGGATGGATATAGATAGGGAGAGGAAGATACAAAAAGAGAAAAGAGAAAAAAAAAGATAGAGAGAAAGATAAATAGAGATCTATGGAGAGATAAAGAGGGAGACAAAGAGATAGAAGAGAGATAGATATATAGAGATAGAGATAGAGGTAGAGATATTCTAGAGGAATAAATAGGGAGAGAGAGAGAGGGGGAGAGAAAGATAGAGATAGAGATAGAGAGAGAATATAAGAGACATAGATAGATATAAAGTACCATAGGGAGAGAGATAAAGAGATAGATAAAGAGAAATAGGAGAAAAAGATATATAGAAGTAGAGAGAGGGGGAGATAAATAGGGACAATAAAGGAGTAAGGTAGAGAGATAGGGAGAGAGAGGAAGAGAGAACGTAAAAAAAATATAAAGAGAAATATGAGAGAGATACAAAGAGAGAAATTGAGAGATAATGAGAAACATAGAGATTGAGAGGGAGACATAGATAGAAAGAGTGTCTCTCTCTTTCTCTTCCCATCTTTATACATATATCTCCTCATCTCTACCTCTCTTTATATATAACTCCCTATCTCTATCTTTCTATCCTTCCAATGCTCCCTCTCTCATTCTCTCCCTCTTCCCTTTCCTCTCTCCTTCCATCTCTCTTTCTCTCTCTCCCCCCTCCATTTTTCCCACTACCTATCTCTCTATCTCTCCCTCTTTTGAGATCTCTCTCTCCCTATCACTTCCTCTTTCTATATCTCTATTTTATCTCTATCCTCTCTCCATTTCTCTCCCTCTCTCCCTATATATATCCCTTTGTCTCTATCTTTATATATATCTCTCTCTCACACACATACACACTCCATTTCTCCCTCCTTATCTTTATCTCTCTCTCCCCCTCTCTATTTATCTCTTTATTACTTATCTTTATCACAAGTTATCTCTCACTCTTTCCTTCTCTACATATCCCTCTCTCTACCTCTCTATATATAAATTCTTATATATTTATCTTTCTATCTCTCCATCCCCCTCTCATTGTCTCCCTCTTAATATCTCTATTTCTCCCTCTCCATCTCTCTCTCAACCCCTTTATCTTTCCTAAGTTATATCTATCTCTATCTCTCCTTTCTATCCCTATCTCCCCCCCTCTCTCTCTCTATTACTCCCTCTTCTATATCTCTTTACATTTTTCTCCTCTCTATTTCTCTACCTCCCTCTCCTTCCCTCTCTATCTATTTATACAAATCTCCCTCTCTATCTCTCTCCATATATCTTTCTCACTCACACACACACACACACACTCCCTATTCCTCCCTCACTATATTTAACAATCCAAGGATTACATGTGTCCCTAGGGAGTTATGCTCAGGGTACCAAATGTGTCATTTGATTAAGGATATGATAATTCACCTCAAACCTCTTGAGTGTACCCATTGCACACTTAAGGAAGATAGAGAAGATATAAAGAGGAAAAGGGAGAAAAAGAGAAAGAAAGGAAGAGAGAGAGAGGGGGGGTAAAGATAAAAATGGACATGGATATAGATAGGGAGAGGGAGATACAAAAAGAGAAAAGAGAGAAAAAAAGATAGAGAGAAAGATAAATAGAGATCTATGGAGATAAAGAAGAGGAGACAAAATAGATAGAGAGATAGAGAGGATATAGAGATAGTAGAGATAGAGGTAGAGGTAAGGAATATACTTAGGGAGAGAGAGAGAGAGAAAGATAGAGATAGTCTTGAGAGAGAATATAAGAGACATGAATAGATATAAAATTGCCATAGGGAGAGAGATAAAGAGATAAGATAAAGAGAAATGGGAACAAAGATATATAGAAGTAGAGGGAGATAAATAGGGACAATAAAGGGAGTAAGGTAAGAGATAGGAGGGAAGAGGCATTAAGAAAATATGAGAGAAATATGAGAGATACAAAGAGAGATTGAGGAGATATTGAGAAACATAGAAGTTGAGAGGAGACATAGATGGGGAAGGGAGTGTCTCTCTCTTTCTACCTCCTCTCACTTCCCTCTCTATCTATTTATATAAATCTCCCTCTCTATCTCTCTCCATATATCTTTCTCACGCACACACACACACACACACACACCCTATTCCTCCCTCACTATATCTAACAATCCAAGGATTACATGTGTCCCTAGGGAGTTATGCTCAGGGTACCACATGTGTCATTTGATTAAGGATATGATAATTCACCTTTCAAACCTCTCTCTCTCTCCTCTACCTATCTCCCTCTCTTTCTCTCCCTCCCTCTCTTTATATCTCCCCTCTATCTATCCCCATATCTCCCTCCCTCACTCCCTCTATATCCCCCTATCCATCTCTCTATCTGTGCATCTCTATCTATTTTTCTCCCTCTATCTCTCTACATGTCTCCTTCTCTCTATCCATTTAGCTCTCTCCCTCTCTATTTCCCTCTACCTCTTCCTATACCTCCATATCTATATCTCTTTACCTCACTATCTTTATCTCTCCCTCTCTATCTCTCTCTATATATAACTCCCTATGCCTATATTTATATTTCTATTTATTCCTCTCTCTCCTCTCCATACCCCTCTCCATCTCCATCCCCATATCTATCTTCCTCTTTACCTCTCTCTCACTCTTCCCCCTTTATATCTCCCTCTTTGTATCCATATCTCTCCCTCTATCTCCCTCTCTTCCTATGACAAACATAACATGAGCCTACTACTAATGAAGCCTGGTTATCTTCTTGATTCAAAGGTTTTGTTTCTTTCATGTTTGGATACTTGTAAGTGGATGCATATTTCATTTGAAGCTATCACCTCTCCATTGAGACCTTTGTTGCACAAACAAAATCATTTACTAAATGGCCTACCAATTAGTCTCTTGCATTGCATAGATGTATGCAAAATAAAGACATAAATTTTTTGTAATGGATATTCTAGACCTCTTCGGCGTACTTATTGCACACCAAGGTGCAATTGCTAGTTAAGTTTTATTTTTTACTTTACATTGTCTCTATCTCTGTCTATATATAACTTCCTATGCCTATCTTTATATTTCTATTTATCCATCTCTCTCCTCTCCATACCCCTCTCCATCTCCATCCCCATATCTATCTTCCTCTTTATACCTCTCTCACTCTTCCCCCCTTTATATATCCCTACATATCCCTTTCTCTACCTCTATATATAACTTCTTATATATTTATGTTTCTATCTCTCCATCCCCCTCTCATTGTATCCCTCTTAATATCTCTATTTCTCCATCTCCATCTCTCTCTCAACCCCTCTATCTTTCCTAAGTTATATCTATCTCTATCTCTCTTTCTTTCTATCCCTATCTCTCCCTCTTTCTATCCATATCTCCCCCCCTCTCTCTCTATTACTCCCTCTTCTATATCTCTTTACTTTTTTCTCCTGTACCTATCTCCCTCTCTTTCTCTCTCTCCCTCTCTTTATATTTCTATTTATCCCTCTCTTTCCTCTCCATACCCCTCTCCATCTCCATCCTCATATCTATCTTCCTCTTTACCTCTCTCTCACTCTTCCCCCCTTTATATCTCCCTCTTTCTATCCATATCTCTCCCTCTATCTCCCTCTCTCCCTATGAAAAACATAACATGAGCCTACTACTAATGAAGCCTGATTATCTTCTTGATTCAAAGGTTTTGTTTCTTTCATGTTTGGATACTTGTAAGTGGATGCATATTTCATTTGAAGCTATCACCTCTCCATTGAGACCTTTGTTGCACAAACAAAATAATTTCCAAAATGGCCTACCAATCGATCTCTTGCATTGCATAGATGTATGCAAAATATAGACATAAATTTTTTGTAATGGATATTCTAGACCTCTTCGGCGTACTTATTGCACACCAAGGTGCAATTGCTAGTTAAGTTTTATTTTTTACTTTACATTGTCTCTTTCTCTCTCTATATATAACTTCCTATGCCTATATTTATATTTCTATTTATCCATCTCTCTCCTCTCCATACCCCTCTCCATCTCCATCCCCATATCTATCTTCCTCTTTACCTCTCTCTCACTCTTCCCCCCTTTATATATCCCTACATATCCCTTTCTCTACCTCTATATATATAACTTCTTATATATTTATCTTTCTATCTCTCCATCCCCCTCTCATTGTCTCCCTCTTAATATCTCTATTTCTCTGTCTCCATCTTTCTCTCAACCCCTCTATCTTTCCTAAGTTATATCTATCTCTATCTCTCCTTCTTTCTATCCCTATCTCTCCCTCTTTCTATCCCTATCTCACCCCCTCTCTATTACTCCCTCTTCTATATCTCTTTACTTTTTTCTCCTCTACCTATCTCCCTCTCTTTCTCTCCCTCCCTCTCTTTATATTTCTATTTATCCCTCTCTCTCCTCTCCATACCCCTCTCCATCTCCATCCCCATATCTATCTTCCTCTTTACCTCTCTCTCACTCTTCCCCCCTTTATATCTCCCTCTTTCTATCCATATCTCTCCCTCTATCTCCCTCTCTCCCTATGAAAAACATAACATGAGCCTACTACTAATGAAGCCTGATTATCTTCTTGATTCAAAGGTTTTGTTTCTTTCATGTTTGGATACTTGTAAGTGGATGCATATTTCATTTGAAGCTATCACCTCTCCATTGAGACCTTTGTTGCACAAACAAAATCATTTCCAAAATGGCCTACCAATCGATCTCTTGCATTGCATAGATGTATGCAAAATATAGACATAAAATTTTCGTAATGGATATTCTAGACCTCTTTACCTATTGCACACCAAGGTGCAATTGCTAGTTAAGTTTTATTTTTTACTTTACATTGTCTCAAATTAAAATAGAAAAAATACCTACCTTTTCCAAAAAATATATTAATTATTTCCCACATATGGCTTTTCCCTCAAACAAAACTGCTGTTTTCGCAGCTTTTTGAAGGCTCTGTGAGTTGGCTGTCCCGTTTGCTGCAATGGCGTCGGACTTGGATGGAGTTTCTTCAAGCGGGAAGGCTTACAATGGGTGTGGCGGGAAGGAAGCTTATAAGAATGCAGGGTGTGGCGGGAAGTGATGATTGTAGTATTGGGTTTTTGCCAGATTTGCAGAAAATATTATGCCCTAGCTGCCATTTTCTTCATCCCGTGGGCTGCCGTTTTCTTCAACCTGTGGGTCGTCTCCAAGCAAACAGGTAAAATTTTAAAAAACCCCAGATCTTGTCAAAATTCCTTACTCCCCTACCTATGTTGCATGTTGTATTGTATTATGTACCCTGCGATAATAGCAAGCCAGGAAACGTTAAATATCATAGACTTGTCCCTTACATTTAGTAATCATTCAATATTCTTAAAAGTTAAAATAGTGTGATCTGCTCTCTCATAAACTATCTTTCACCTCCTTGATTCCATTGGCAACCTGTCACAGCTGCAACGTTGAATATAGAAGGGTGTGTATGTTTAAATAACCTTCTTGATTAAAATCAGTTTTTTCAAAAACAATATTTCCAACCTTAGCAAATCAAAATAGCTGTTCTAAGAATATGCCTTCTATAAAATTTCCAAGGCCTAAATTAAAACTTTGGAAATTAATAATTTACTTGGGCCAACTGTAGGCAGTGGCCAGCAGCAGCAGTACTGGCCTTCAGATTTTCAAATCATCTTGTCAATTTGTATCTGCGCTTTGTCTAGTATCCAGAAATAGGATGGAGATAACTTTGCAGCTAATGTCGTTAAAGTAATTCAGCCAGAGTAACCAAGTTTGGGAGGGACTTAAATGTCCTTCAAATCAAAACCCTTAAATCATTTAGAGATGAAGATTCGATAGATACCAGCATAAGAGATGGCTCTTAGCATTATAGCAAATAAACAACTTGAGACTAATTGCCTGATACTTATGTTTTTCCTGGAATAGGATATATTTATAAAAAAAATTCAGGCAGGCTTTAGTTAGTTTTCCTATCACAAGTACCTGGACAGTGTTAGGCAAAGAAAGGTAAATTATAGGATGTTGGTTACAAGGAAACAGTGCAGCATCAAGGCATATGTTCAAAAGTCAAATTTCAGGGTAATAGAACTACATTCTTGGACGGACCGGAAGAGCCACTGCTTATGGCACAAGGTTTTATTACAGAAAGAATTGATCCTGGGTGGAGGGGCAAGGGGGCTAATGAGAAAAGAGTACCCAGGAATGAGATTACTCTATTTTAGGTGAAGCTGATATAGTGCACAAGGGCAACTAAAATAAATTAGGGCACAAAGCTGGAAAAAGGCTCCTATATCAGCCAATATAAACTCAAATGGAGCAAAATGATAAATCCAAAACAGAAATTTACAAAGTAATTATGAGAAATGAGAGCACTTTCAATACTCAATACAATTGATGATATCAGACATCAGAAGAGATGGAACTTTTAGACATATGCCCACTTCTCTATGACTGCAACCTTTTGTAACCTAAGGAAATCTAATAAATTAGTTTCAAAACTTCAAGTTTGACCCATGTGTCATGGTAACAATTTCACTAGCTGTCACATGTTATATAAATGAAGCTTACTATCATAAAGTATGACATTATAATATATGGTGGAGACATTTACAATACCAAATTGAGGTACTCATCAGTTACTAAAGTTGTTCTTACAGAGGATGATCTCAAGCCTCAAATTTAAATCTCTTTTTAATGGTTGTTCCTTATCTATATTGATCAAACTCTAAGGAGTCACCATTTCCATTTGTAAATCATATTCCTCTGGTTATTGTTTCAATATCAAACTACAAATTTATATATGAATCACTTGTCTGTTTTGCTGCCACTGTTAAAGTTTTGTCAATAATAATATTTAATAAAAAAGGAAACTTAATGAAGCTGAAGATTGGAATGAGAGAAAACACCCAAAATACCTTTTCAACAGTGTACAGATAGGTTGGCTCAGATGCTTTGCTTCTACGGTCAATCCAGTCTACTGCATTGACAACATAAAATATATTAATTACAATAATCTCTCTAGAAGTTACCTAGTTATCACACTAAGCTGGTGGATGTCCTATAGACAAAAGATAACTTACCCCAAACTAATAACAACTCCTTCCATAGCATCTGATGACACTATGAGTTACAGTAATCATATGGAGTAAGAATATGCAAACAAACTTAAGAGAATATCAAGCTATAAGTATCATAATAATTATTTTTCCAACAAATAGAAAATATAATGGCTATAGTGAAGTGCAACAGATTTTGATCACACTGATGGAACAAAGTCAGAACAGATATGGGAAGTATTGATTTAGCTCAATAGGAGAGTAGTAATATCATAAACAAGCAATCCACCATTTGCAACATGATTATCAGATTGTCATGCTATTGTCAATAAATTGGGATTTGACACAAAAATAAAGTGGAGATAGAGAAAGAGAGATCTACCTATAACAAAATCAAGGCTCTTCCAAGAGAGTACACTTGAACTCCTAGGTGGATGCAAAAACTTCTCCCCACCTGCAATCTTCTGTGCTTCAAAATTTTAGTTGCTACAAAGTCCATTAACTTTTCTCTCAACTAATTTAATAATAAGCAAAATTATGTGCACCTACCTACTGTTTATAGTGATTTAATTTTCCACTCAATTACAACAGAACTAAATTCCCACACAATTTTGTAACCAGAAACGTATATAAGTTGCATAGGACATATCTTGGTGGAAGAGCATGTGGGACAAATATTCCTCTCTTTTGGTAGGCTCCCTTATTAGTCTCTAAAGAAAACAAAAGATTCCTACAAAGCTATACAACTATACAGTTGAGATACACTTTTTTTTCATGACAGATATTTCTCAATAATTTAGCCAACAAAAAAGAAATTGCATGCTTTTTAAAGTACACATGAACTTTAATCCACGTGCAAAGGATCTAGATAAAGAATGATAACTAATATTTTACCATGCAAGCTTGTCAGATCAATACATATAATCTTGAGGGCATTCCATTGATTGCAATTAAAAGAGAGAACAGTAAGACAAAGAGATACGCTATAAAGTTGTCATTCAATATTATCTTCAATTTGAACACAAAATTTCTACATGCAATATAACTACCAAAAGTGTAGACATCAAATAGTCTTCAGTCCAGTGGAGGGCAAATATATGCTGTGAAAATGTTTCCAACAGTTACCTCACTCTCATTAGCAACAACTTACATTTACAATGAACCTGTGCATAGCAAATGAAATTCAAATATGGACACTTAGCTGAGGTGGTGTGTCGGGTCCTATCTCTGTCACTTAGGTCACTAATAATAGGGTATTGTAATGTTGTATCCTTTTTCAAGCTATACATTCAGTAATTTTCCACAACCTACTTTTTCTACCTCAGCATATCCACATATCAAAAATGGGTTTCCAACCAGAATAAACAATTGGAATTTTATAGATCCCGTTGGTCTGCTTCTGATGTTATGTTTCAGTTAGATAAATGAGCTACAGGACCACCATTAGCTCCCTCAAAACCACTTTATCAAAATCTGGTAACTTGTAAGCTTACCTTTGAGGAATTCATGGAGCTTTTATGTGAAGATTTTGATGTTATGGCAGAACATCTTATCATAAATGAGAGAATGTGCTTTCTGAGTGAATTATACTGTACCATTGAGCAAGACAGAATATCCATTCAAACTTCACTAAGGTTCTAATATGCATCCTCTATTTTTTCAATTATATTGGAATAAACTATATTAATAGAATACTTCAATATAGTTTATATAGTCTTCTCCAAAAATATTGTCGTATCGTACTGGCATACCCGAACCTGATACGGTAACTTACTAATATCTTCTACAAATTCAATATATATGTGGGTTTTTGAAGAATATTTTAAAAAGATATTTATTTTCAAATGTTCAATAAAGTTGCCAAGTTATTGCCGAGTTTTTCACCGAGTTTTAATTTTTTTTGGGCTTGCCAAGTTCAAGTTTTTCAACTATGGTCTTCAATGAAGATCACACAGCAAATACCGAGAGGGTAGGGGTGAATCAGTATTTGAACACCATAGAGCAAGTTAAAACCTTAAAACTGAAAATTAGAGAAAAGGAAAGCATAAAGACAGAGACACCAAGAATTATCACGTGTAAAACTCTTTCGGGTAAAAAACCACGGTTCAACAGATTCTTTCAATAACAGATTGGACACCAACCCAGGTTACAGAGAGTGAGCACCAACTCACAGAACTATTACAAAGGAAGCAATTGCAAAGTTCAACTTAATAGGTTTTGAATCAAATAGCTCAAAATAGAGTAATAGAAAATGGTTTTGAAACAAAATCTTAAATCTCAAAAGATACTAAATGATATTGAAATGTTCTCATTGATAGCTATTTTAGCAGATTTGTAAAAGAGTAAAGGGAGTGTTAAATATTTTTCCATTAGATAATAAAGAATTGCTAGTACAAAAAAAGAGAGCAACTACTTAAGGCACAATTTTAGCTATTATTATTCAAGTAATTTTTCCTTGATTTTGCATATAAGTGGATGATGGATAAAAACATCAATGGACTTTGAGTTGAGAATTTGAGAGATCTTAAGTACAAGTTTCAATGGAAAATCAAAGCACAAGGAACATTCCCTTTCAATGGGATAGTTGCTGCTGAAATCTATCTGGATTGTTAAAGATAAAATATATGAGGCCTGCTTTAGGAGGGATTAAGATAAGCCCACAAAACTAGGGCATGACTTCTCTGAAGGCATGTATTAGTTTTTTCTGATACGTATTTAACATGCATCGAATGTTACACTATATATGTCTAAAGCAATTGCATATTTGAGAAGCACACTAGAAATACTGTCAGGGGGGGTTGAATCAGTATTTCAAATCTTTTTCAATAACTATGAATGCATAAAACCATATAAAGCATAAAGAGAACAACCATTAAGACACGAACACCAAATTTCTCGTGGAAAACCCTTTCGGGTAAAAAAACATGGCATCAAATAGCTTTCATAAACAATTTCAACTCATCATATATGGTGGGGGCATTGACCTCCTTTCTGATACTAGCAATTCACATATGAGAGGGGACAAACCAATGAGGCATTGCTCATCCTTGCAATCCACATAGGTAAGGCTCCTTACCACCCTAACTCTTACTCTAATGATCATGGTTCAATCTTCTCAAAGTCAAGACTCTCTCACACACTTCCTCCATGGAACAAATATCAAGGGCAACCTCATATTACAAGTTTTTTCCTACTACCAATAGTGCTTTGGCTTTCAATGTTAGCAAAGGTTCTATGTAGAATCAACTCCCCTAGGATTGTCTAGGCCAACTCCCTTAGACAAAGCCTTTCCCTGACAAGAATTCTCAACCTGTATAGTGCTACACCTACAATGTTATGATAATATCATTGGTTCCTCCAACACATCTCTAAACACTAACATCCATGACTTTTGGCTCCCTACCTAGGTGGTGTTCATTTGTTGTTGTTGCTTTGAAAGATCTTTGCTGCTCCCATCTATTTATAATTGTACTATTTGGGGTTACAATATTTAGGTTAAACCCCATGTTTTTTTCCCCTTTCTTGCTTTTTTGTTTTGTTATTTTTGTACAAGTACAATTTCAGTCCCATAGATCTTTTTTGGTCATTCATAGACATTAATATATGACTTTGTTACCATTTCATCAAAAAAGACCTGAATACAAGTCAAATTTGAATGTGGTCAAGGCCCTAGGATGGATCCCTTGGAAGGCCATCCTAGGTTCCTCTAAATGGACCCCAATACAATCAAGTCCATCGCATAGAAAACTTGAGCAAATCCAAGTTCATCTAGTAGGAGAGCTAAACTAAATCCAAGCAAACCACCCCAAAAAAATGATTTTTTTTAGTTTTTAAAAGTTTTTCTATATTTTTGACTTGATGGTTGACCAGAAAAAACAACTTGATCCCTAACATTAGATCTGCTCAACAACTGTCTTTAATGAAGTGTACACATAACAGAGATAAATTTAATAAAATAACAGATTTTGTATTTATCATTCATTTTGTATTTGTTAGTGATTTACATCCATTAAGTAGGCAAGTAAAAGACAGATTATCTTTTGATCAGAGTCAGTTGGGCTAATTCTAAATAAATTGTATATGGTAATTGTATGTGGACTGTTATAATTAATTTAAATCCATGTATTTCAAGTTATTCTACATCAGCAATTTATAATCAATTTCTATGTAAGTTTTAATTGAATCTTCATATTTTTTAGTCGCTCAAGCTATATTTTAGTATAATTTATAGGTTTTTTTTGGGATACATGTTTTCATATATTTTAGCAACTATTTATGTAATGATCCTAACTAGCATCCACACACTTTGCTTTGTAGCTTTCTATTAGGCTATTTTTTTGGTGTCTATACGAAATGGCAGACCAGGTATTTATGTTGTTGTTTTTGGTACTTGCAGTATCATTTTAATGAAATGAAACACTAACCTAGGATTTAATTGGTAGCACATAGAGTAATGTTTCATATAATTTTTATGATTGAAAGATTGGACTAGTTAGTGATGAAAAAACATATGTTTTAGAGTAATTTACATGAATTATGAAACTTTGTGACATCAATAAAACCCTCCAAATTAGAAAACACCTTGAAAAAAAAAACCTTTGAAATTAATTTGAAACCCAAAGCTAAAATAGATCACAAACTACTGCAACAAAAAATGATGATCGTGATTGATATATGGGTCAAACTTAGTATAAGTATGGCCTGAACAAATTGACAAATAAGTTGTACAAAGGTGTTTAGATGCATCAAATCAGTCAATGATAGGTTGCAACCCTGGACTGCCTGGGCGCTCCTAGGTGCTCCCCAGGCTGCTCCCATACCCAAATGCTCCCAGAGCGGGCACAAAGTCCAATTTTGAAGAACCCGGTAACTTAATAACCTTAAAACCACATTTTCAAAGTTTCAAATTTCTTAAGTTGTATCATATCATGCACCTAAGACATTCTTTTCAAAAAGAAGTAATACTCAAGTTAAAAGTTGTACTCTTATTGTTGATGGTACATGGTGCATTCAGGGAAATAGTACATCATCATCATCTGAATATTCAGATGAACGGGTAGCAAGACCTGCTCCAGGGATAGATGAATACTTTAATGAAATGATATATTGCACTTGCAAAAGGTGCCAAAATAGGAAACTAAAGAAGCGGTGACTTGTTGGTATCCATAGATTGAAGTATGGAGTTTATATAGAAGAGGTACACTATAATTAACAAATTGTTATTCTTATCATAAATAAATATGCATATTATTTAATAAATTATTATTGATCATTTCAATTGATTTTTTGGTGAAAATCCGCTTCCAATTCCCGATATTCTTGAAGAACCAATGGATGTCACTGATGATAGCCGCTCTCAAGATGAAGAACAAGACACATTTATGGATGAAACCACTTTGCAAATAAATGAGGCTGGTATTAATGAATTCATCCAATACTTCTATACATCTTCTGAAGAAGTTATTGATTCACCCCTAGCTCAGTTGGCTAGGACACCTCTTTTCCCAAATGCAGATAGTTCTATATTGGTGACACTTATGTTGTTGTTGAACTTGAAGGTTACACATGGATTGACAAACACATGCTTTATCGATATATTAAGGTAGGATTCAATATTCTTATAAATTAATGATCTAAATGTCTTGAAAGTTTTGAATATTGTGTATACTTATCTTATAAAAATCATTTGTTGCCTCATGTAGACTTTTGGCAAACAAAATACTTCCAAAGGACAATAAGTTGCCTCATTCTCATAGAGAAGTATCTTCAGTGATGAAAGACATTGGAATGGAGTACAATACATATGATGCATGTCCAAATGACCATATAGTGTACTATGGAAATAATGCAAATTTGCAATAGTGCCCAGTTTGTCACACAAACAAGTATCGTCAAGATCAAGTATCCAAGAAGGTTCCTTATAAAGTACTATGACACATTCCACTAAAACCAAGATTTGAGAGGATGTTCAAATGCAAGGAGTTGGCAAAATATATGCATTATCATGCACAAGGGAGGAGCCAAGATGGTGTCATGCGTATGGCTGCAGATAGCAAACAATGGAAAGAGATTGAGGAAAAATGGCCACATTTAAGAAATGAGCCAAGGAATGCAAGAATTTCTCTAGCAATGGATGGTGTCAATCCTTTTGGAGATCTTAGAACAACATATTCTGTTTGGCCAATTTTCATTATTAACAACAATCTCCCCCCTTGGATGGCAATGAAAAAGGAGCATGCAATGTTAACTCTTATCATACCAGGTACTAGAGCATATTAATGCAATGGTTTCTTGAAAATTATATAAAAGAAAAATTTAACTTAGTTAAATCCTAATAATTTTTTTTTTGTTTATTTAGGGAAGTATCAGGTAAAGGATATGGATGTATACATGGAGCCCCTCATTGATGAGCTTCGTGAATTATGGGATGGTGTAAATATGTATGATGTATCAAGACCTATCAATGATAGAAACTTCCTCTTTCATGCGATCCTTATCTGGACAATCCATGATGCCCCAGGACTCTCTGTTTGTTGTGGTAATATATTATAAATTAAATTTCTAATTATTTTATTCATTTTACCATTTTACTAAATATCATTTCCATTCTTATTTCAAGGCTACAAACAAAGGGGAAACATGGTTGTCCATCATGTGGGCCAAAAACATTGTATAGGCAGTCAAAGGATCTGAATAAAATTGTGTATGATGAGTACAGACAATTTTTATCACAAAATCATCGCTATCGAGTGCGTGACAAAAAAAAGTTCAATGGAAAGGAGGTGGAAATGAGGAAGCCAAGAAAGATGAACCCTGCTAGGTGGAAAGCACTATATGACAAAAAAGAAGGGACAGGTTTTCCACTAGGAATGAAAAGACTATCTATTTTTTACAAATTACAATATTATGAGAACTTGCCAATAGCCCACCTATTTGATACTATGCACATCGGGAAAAATGTGGCAGAGTGTTTGTGGAAACATCTAAATGGAACCAACCTTGAAGCACAAATAAAGTTACGAAAGGACCTCCAAGTTGCCAATATCATGCCAAACATGTGGTTGCATGAAAACAACACATTTTTTCATGCTCCATGGATTTTTACGTCAAGGGAGAAAGAAAACATCATTGATACAATGAAAAGCATAAGATATCCTTCTGGTTTTGGTGGGACATTAAAAAACTTATTCACAAGAGATGGGTCAGAGTTCTTAGGGCTAAAAACACATGATTGGCACAATTGGATTAAGGTAACTTTTTAGAATGTCACATTTGTTGGCAACATAATTAGAAATTTGTATATCTTAGTGATAACATAATTTCATGCATATTTTAACATTGTTTTTGTTAATGGTCATGTAGTATGTGTTGCCCGCAGCAATACTGAGCACCTTTGATTGTGATGTCACATTAACTATTTACAAATTATCCAAATATTTGAGGTATTTTGAATCCATCATGCATACTCTTCCATGACTCTTATCCTTTGAAGTGCATTATTGGTAATACCTTTATATACGTTTATTCCTTTAGTTTTGAACAAATAATAAGTCTTTATTATAATACACATTAATATCTATAGGTGGGTTTCATCTAAAGAGATACATCAGGATGAATTGAATTATTGGAAGAGGAATGTTCCACTTTTGATGTGTGATATTCAAATGTACTTCCCTCCGAGCTTCTTCAATTCTCAAGAGCACTACCTTGTACACCTAGTAGAAGAGATTGAACAGTGTGGTCCTATCCATATTCGGACAATGTGGCTCATGGAGAGATATATGAAGGTTCTAAAACAATTTGTGAGGCAAAAGGCTCGACCGGAAGGGTCCATGGTTGAGGGGTACATGGTTTTCCAGACAATGGTTTATTTGAGTGAGTACTTACCTGAATTACATCTTGAAGCTCCTCGATTATGGGATGGTAACCAACCTCAATCATTTGAAGGAGAAAAATTAGAGGGTCAAGGGACTTCAAAGAGGATAAAAGGTATACAAAAATGTTTGAAGTAATTGTTTTTATCTTAAATTTTATAGGACATAGCTTTAAATCATTATTAATTTATTGAAAAATTCTATTTTTCATTGTAGATGCTAAGGAGTGGGAGTCATTACATTTGTATGTTGCATACAATTCTGACTTTATGTTGGAATGGATGGAGAAGTACACTGAACAAAAGAACTTAGAGGATGAAAAGGCATGGACCAATGTATATAATAGACATGGTCAAAACACTGCTTGAGGACTTCCTGCAGCCCATAAAAGAAAATGGCCAGATAGATGCTCATGGAATTGGCTAAAGACCAATATTGAACATGAGGCAACAAAGGGGAAGAATAGAGTGACACAACAACAACTAAATTTTGGTAAAGGATCTAGAAATGGGGAGGTGATGCATATATACTAACATATTTGAGGTATTTAGTGATTTTCCTTTTAACTTTTTCATCCTTAAATCTAATTAGTTAATATTTATATGAATACAGGTAACATATTACAAAGGAATATGGAATTTTGGTCATCATTTTCGCATCAAAAAGGTTGATGACAAGAGACAAACTTATGATTGTGGAATTTCAGCATCATTTGAGGTGGAATGTCGTTCACATGCAAATGATAGACAACCAATCACAAACACACTTCGCTATTATGGAGTGTTGGAGGATATTATAGAGCTTGATTTTATATCTTTCAAAAAAGTTATTTTTTGTGTTCAATGGTACAAGCTTATCAAAGTGGGTGAAGACAAAACTATATTCCTACACAAGAATGGATTCCATATGATCAATACATCTAGGTTTGAAGCCACTTCTGAACCTTATGTGTTTCCAAATCAATGTGAGCATATATTTCTAATTCCCAATTTAGAACAACCTGGTTGGTCATTCGTGATTGATTATGATCCAAGAGGACGAAGAGTAACATTTGTTCAAGATGTAGAGGACCATGATTTTCTTGAAGATGCAGAAGTCCCCCTTGAAGACACAGATGGCCAAGATGGAGATGATGAAAACTTTATTGGTAATGATGCATATGACCAAGATGAAGATCATGATGAGTTTACTGAAGTTTCTGAAGGATATGAGCAACCACATGAGCATCAAGTCCATGAAGATGATGAATTTATTGATTTTCATTTACCTGTAGTTGAAGGTGAAGAAGACCATGAAAACTATGGTATTAATTTATTTATGAATTTAGGGCCCATTAATGATGGTGCATTTATACCATCAGATGAGGATATTTCATGTGAGAATGACATTTTTTGATCATCATGTTCACTTTAAGATGGTTGTGAGGATTCAATACTTGATATAATTAACTCTTTACAGGTTCAATATTAGTTCTGGGAGTTTACAGTGTAGATGATTAGGAATTTTGAGTCATTAACTTGTCTATTAGTAACAGACTTATGCTCAGGTCAATCAGGTATACTGAGTTTTTGTTAACCTGTGTTAAATCAGGTGGCTTGGGAATTTCAAAACCAGGAATGATTGTAGGCTAGGGTAATGCTGATAAAGAGGAAGATGCTGCAATGGTTGACTGTGTGGAAAAAAACTCTATGAATTGCATCATGGATTCAACATTACATCTGCTCATAGTTGACTTCTTATAATTGTCACCCTCCACAACTGATAAAGATTTCATTTTAGCGAAAAAGGAACAGCCGTAGAAAATATGTTGAGTTTAAATGTCACATGTCTCTACAGTTAAAAACTATATTAACTGCATATCAATTTTATATGATGGTATTTTTGTAATCAATAACCCTACACATCTAACCCTACACTCGTACTTACCAACAACCTTCTATATAGTTACCTTTTAACTGCAAACCTGCCTAATGTTAAAGCCCTGCCTGAAAAATAAAAAATTATATGCCCTGTTAAATACCATTGAAAATAAATATGTAATGTGAACCAGTACCTCTTAGATTAGTGTTTGAATTTTGGTCTTCTGGGTTGCAATGGGCTTTGCTAGATGAAGTAAGTTTAGGGCTATGAGGTTTCCTTCCATAATATCTTTCCACTAATACCTTTAGAGACTTTTGTTCAATGTGGTGTTCTGCAGAGAGCCTAGGATCTGATGTTTCCTTTCCGAGAAAATCCCAAGGCCTTCGTTTTCAGGTAATAACATGCTATTAACATGCTAATTAACATGCTATTAACATGATAAAAATAGACTGGGTGCCTATAATTTGTAACCAACTGTGATCCATAAAATTATTGAAAATCATCAGTCTTCAGCTGGGAAATCAATTTCCTCTTTGGATGAATCTTCTGAAATTGATTCCATTGACAACTTGTCATAGCTACAACACTTGAATATAATGGAGTGTGTAGGTTTAAATAACATCCCTGATTCCATTGGTAACCTGTCACAGCTGCAACACTTGAACATAGAAGGGTGTAAAAGTTCAAATAACCTCCCTGATTCTATTGGCAACCTATCATAGTTGCAACACTTGAACATAGAAGACTGTAGAGGTTTCAAAAAATCTTCCTGTTTCCATTGGCAACTTGTCACATCTGCAGTACTTGAAAATAGAAAGTTGTAGAGATTTAAATAACCTCCCTGATTCCATTGTCAACCTGTCACAGCTGTAGCACTTCAACATAATAGGAAGTTTCAAAGGTTTAAATAACCTCCTTGATTCTATTGACAATCTAGTGCAGCTGCAACACTTGAAAATAAAATATTGTAATGGTTTAAATAACCTCCTTGATTCCATTGGCAACCTATCACAGCTGCAACGTTGAACATAGAAGGGTGTGTAGGTTTAAATAACCTTCCTGACTCCACTGGAAAACTATCACAGCTGCAGCAATTGAACTCTTGAAACCAAATGGTTTTCATCCTCTAATCTCCAAAAATCCTAAGGAATTTTCATCCTCATATATGATTGCTTGAACATAAGTGCTTAGGGAAAATTTGACAAGAGTTTACAAAATATGGAATACTACTTCAAAGAAAATAAAAAATATAGCAATGGCCTTAAAGGGTTTAAGAAGTTAAAAAACAATGCTGAGAATAAATTTAATATCAGGTAATAGCATGCATGGAATCTAAATCACAGGGGAGAATGCCACAATGTAAAGTACAAGGCCAACCAAAGCTAACCAGCCATAGTTACTTGGGAAAGATTGTGTGTACCAGGATCTAGAACTACTAGTGAAAATGTCAGCAACAGTCCCATTGTGAATTAAATAGCTACCTGGTTGCATCTAGAATGATTAGACATAATATGATCATAATAGATCTAGTAGGAAGCATATGCTTGCTATAGGTGATTGACATTTAATAACCTTTCATTTTTTAGGTTGTTGTTGAATAGGATCGAAGATATACATATACCTTGTTTTGAGGAGCAACACAAAACACACATGCCTTATGCAAACAGTCAAGGCATGAAATAGACCGAGATGTGTGTTGTTCAGAATGTGTGGCAGTGCATAAAAGTTCAGCAACAAAATGGTTTTCTAGTCTCATGACACTGGGCGCATCTGTTGTAGTAAGGTAGAAGACCACTGATAATAAAACTAATGCTCCTATTACACCAATCAAGCTCAATATTGCAAGTCGCCTCCTTCCGGATTGATCTATTAGAAAGATGCCAGCTGCTGTGCCCAATGCATTGATGCCAGCAACAACTAATGACAACAATAATGTTGTCTTATGACTCAAGAAACATTAGAAGTTATGTAGATTCTTTTTCAAGGAAATACTCAAATTAAGAAAATGGCACTTCAGTCCTAATTAGTGAATTTCATAACATATTTGCTAACCCCTTTGCATACATCTAATGTATGAACTAGCAGTAGTTTCAGAGCCAATGCTACAGTAGTTATAACACAACTACATACAAAAATTTAAATAAGATACCCGTTAAAAGCCTCCTGGTTTGGTATATGCCCTGATCTCAGAGATTGAAGCGCCCAATCTGAAAAGATGAGGTTGTATGTGTATGTCAACAACATCAGTATGGAGAAAACCTGAGTAAGGTGTCATGCCTAGCCCCTATAGGCTAAGTCACAAGATTCGAATTCGAATTTGAATTCCTCAACAATGAAATTCGGATGAAATTCGGTAAGGAAAAAATTTGAAAAGTATAAAATTCGGATCAAATTCGCCTTATGTAAATTTTTTTTTCTTTTTAATAAATATAACTAATGATACTATATTAATAAATTAAAACTATTGAACTTTAAATATAATTATTAAATAATAAAATATTAAAGTATTATTCTAACAGTTTTCTTGAATTAGCACGAGATTGTAGGTATATATATATATATTAAAATTAGACTTTGCTTATATTATGGCACCAAGATCCCAAGTGCTATAAGGCTTGATAATAATTAGAAGTGCTATATTTT
>VDFB02271358.1:158994823-159022329 GCA_007258455.2 Sequoia sempervirens
TATATACATAAAATTAAAGTATCATAACAAAAGCATAACAATAACTAAAGTATCACCACCTAGCTCTCTAGCAGGCTATGAGACATCAGCCTTGTTGTGTGCAAGGGGAATGGAGTATGTGCTAGCACCTCCGTGACTATGGGTATTGGCTCCTACTACAGTTGCTACCTATGATCTAATAACATGACAAAGAGAGACCTCTCCCTGCTCGTGGTCTGTTGGGTCTTCGTCTACTGTCTCACCACCCTCACTCAGGGACTACTCCTCCTCCTCATCCTCCTCCTCAACCTCCTCCTCATTCTCCTCATCCTAGCCATCATAGTTAGGATTTTCATCCTAATTGTACTCCTCATCAATGGCATCTACAAATATGTCTGTAGCCCTGTAGCATGTCTCCACGACCCTATCCTCCACCTCATATCCCTCATCTGGGATTGGTCCTACGTCGCCTATCGACTCATCCACCAGGAATAAGGGGGTCAGTTGTGCTACTGACCACCACTCCTCATAGTCATTTGTGGCACCAACATCATTTGTGTTAGAGATCGGAGGCATGTCATGATTTGAGTACTCGGAGTCACGTAGAGAACATCCTTGGTAGTGAGCCATATTGAATCATCAGGTCACTGGGCACTCCGTATAGACCTCCTGAAAGAGGATCATACCTTAGGTGCTATCTAAATCTACCCAAACTGATGCATAACATGATCATAATAGAAAGGTCATACAATATAGTAATGTCTTCCAATCAAGAATCTATCCATTTGTAACCATCTCAGCTGACGAGTCTCATCTCACCACTATAGGACTAGTTGATAGGGTCTCCAAAGGACCTCTCCTCCTCCAATCGGTCGAAGAAAACTCTCTAGAAGTGTAAATCACCATATTGCCAAAATCTCCACAAAGAATAGCTAAAGGCTTGAGGATAACCCAAGGATGTCAGAGATGGAAACCCCAATGGCCTAGTACAAGTGATATGCTCTAGAAACCACACCTGCAAAAGCGTACAGTGTACCATGTTGTCCACCTCTCAATATACAAACTGCCCAAGATCATAGTAGAGATGTGCTAGGATACTACACCCCCAGGTGTATATTGTCCTTTGCTCTTCCATCCTATGGATCAGGTGTACTAGTTGTCCCTCCATATGTGCTCCTCGGCCATCATGGATGAGTACTAATGCAACTTTTATCATCATAATCCTCACCACTAGTAGCGCCTATGAGTATACTAGCATCGATAAGTCTCTCTGTGGTCTTACTCTCCCATCATGTATTGGTCCATTTAGGTAGAATTTTATGTCATATTTCATTTCATGGAAAGATCACTCCACTAGAAAGTATACTCGCTCACCTAGAATAGGAACTTGGAGTATGATATGTACGCCCTCTAATGTGATAGTCATCTCTTTGGTGCAAAAATGAAAGGTGCATGTATCGATATTCCACTGCTCTACTAAGCCCATCAACATCGAATCATGGTACTTCATTGGGGGAATTAGGAACACCTAGTATATAACTATAGCCTATAAATGCTCTGTCTCCTCCACTAAAAGAGTGGGGCTAGATCTCAAAGAAGACTGATCTACTTGCCACCCAGACGTTGGCACAAATGGGTGGGTGTCTAACAAAAAACCAAAAATATGTCCTATAAGCAGTCTAAAATCTTCAATTTTTACATGAACAATCATAAAAGTGTACCAAAGTTGTTCTAGTGTACTTTTCCAGAGGTCCTAGACACTTTAGAACCCTTTTGGGACACTTCGCGAAGAAACGAAACACTTTGCGAAGAAAAGGGACACTATGCAAAAAAGTGGGACGCTTTGTGAAAAAAGACACTTTACGAACCCATTTTCCAAGGCTCTAAATTAACCTATAAATGCATAAAAATCATCACATAAATGTGTTAAGGCAAGAAAATCAACTCACCTCATGTTGATGCTCACCACTCACAACTTGGTCTCATAGGACATCCAGTCTCAAAGGCCTAAAATATCGTTGGATTGGCATTCTCGGTTACTCTTCACTCGCTTTCAAGCTACAAGAAGGTGAATGATAAAATGGTTAGAATTCACTTTACTTTTTACTCTTATATAAGTTAAAACTATTTTTTTTACTATATTAGGGTTAAAAGTGCTTGTCATTTCAAATCAACATAATGGGTGCTAGAGAGATCTATTTTTGACACCGTTTGTTGCATTGGAATCGTGATTCTACTCCCAACATCATCAAATGTATATCATTATGTGGTATGGTACTTTGAAATACCATATGATATGTCTTACCCTATTCGATGAGGCTAGATTGCTACCTTGATTCCACCTTTGTAAAGCAAGCAAAATCAAGGGGGGCATACATCTACCATCAAATGTGATTCCTAGAAACAAGTCAGATAAGAATATTTTTAGAAAACTAATGAATTCATGTTGCAAGATGCATTTCCTAACATTTTTGTTTTACATATAGCTATAGTGGGGCCTCCATTCTCTCGTATGAGTATCCTCTTAGGAAACAAAGTGCACTATTTGGATTCCTTTAGCTTACATATGCACGTAGAGTCATATAGGTGTTAAAGTGGGGGCTAGATGTAATGACATAAATCAACCCCCTTTGTGGATATAGGATAAATTCTCATTTAATCTGGGCCTATTTTAGTACTTTTGCATTAATTACCCCTTTAATTCATCATTTATAGGCCCCTAAGACCCATTATTTTGGATCTCGAGGCTCATTTCACTCGAAAATCCCATAAAATCACTTAAAACCTCAAAATTCCTAAAAACCCACCTGAAAGACCTTAGGTGGGACTCATTCGCCATCTTGAGCAAATGAGTCCCCTTAGATGGGACCCATTCACCAAGGGTGGAGAATGAATCCCATTTAGGGCATTTTTCTATTTTAAGCAAGAAATTCACCAATTTAATTCAAAATTTTGGTGGATGTTGGCCTTTGAGATCTAAATAACAATCTATTAGGTGGTAATTCCTATAAAAGTGATTTTTCAAGTCATTTTTATCATCTCTAAGTCATTTGAGAAAATATTTTCAAGGGAAAATTCAAGAGTCAAGTGTTGAGAATCTTTCACAAGAGCATTCAAATTTCAAGAGGAAGTAAAGTTGAAGCTTTGGAGCAACATTAAAAGGTTTTTGGAGGTCTTCAAGCTCACTTTCAATCAAGATCTAGGATTGGCAAGGGTTAATCATGGTTGTCTATGGTGAATCATGATGGATTCTAGGTTGGGGAGATGCAACTAGCCATCAAACTAATCCTATTGATTTGTTTCCTAAGTGATTCCATCTTCCATCATGAACCATCAATTTTGGATATAGGGGGAAATGGGAGAGGAAGGTTCTATGTCCTTCTCTTACACTCTTAGGATCTTTCACCTAAAAGGAGAGAGATAGAATCCTCTAGGCCACACTCCACCTATATAAAATTGTAGGGTTCACTCAAATAGAAGATGCATGATGCTAAATGGAATGTTGTAAATGCAACTAAGTAATGAAATTGACTAACTATGAATGCAAAACTAATGTAAAATGAAATGTTTGAAAACATAGTGAGATATGCAATCATGAACTAAATATGAACAAATGCAAAACATAAAAGAAGAAGGCTAAATAAGAGTGCACCTAGACATGGAATGGAGAATCTGGAATGTTCTGAATGATGTCTAAGATCAATGGATATCAATAGTGGGACTCATTTGCCACTGATGGAAAATCAGTCCTTCTCTTGATGAAAACACCTGAAAGCTAGTTTCTAAGTGCCAAGAACTAGAATTTGGAAAATCAACTTTTATGCCCTAAGGTGGGACTCATTCACCATTGATGGCGAATTAGTCCACTCCCAAAATTTTGTGGATTTAGCAATTAGGACTGTGGACCCAGGTCTGCAATCTTCTTCCTGTTGGGTTATCGAAGTCAAATATGTAAAAAATAGACTGTAGGTCTTCTCCAAGCTTAAAATAAGGTTGATTTTGACTTGAAATACTTTGTTGACTTATTGACCACCTTTCAACACCTTTTTGCTTGATAAATCTGCATACAAAAGTCTATAAACACACATGCAAGAGGGGAAAAATGGTTAAGGGTTAGGTTATAGGGATTTTCCTTGGTCAAATTCCACTTTGGTAATCAAACCCTTGAAAAAGAAATGAAATATGAAGGAAATGCTAAATAAATAACATGTAAATGCTATCACTTACCAAACCCTTGTTGAAGAAATATAAAGATAAAGCAATGGCAACCCCAAAGTACTTGATATTTTCTTGATGAAATGATATAAAATGCTTGAATGCTTGAGAACTTGATGAATTATGTTGATGAATGAATGCTTGAATGAATCAAGGGTGAATAATGAGATAAAATCACTTATTTATACACACTTGTGCCTTAGTAACCCGATAATACAACATCACAACTAACATAAGGTAATTTTGAATAAAATCCCAAAAGAAATTTTAAATATTTTAAATTTGGAGCCAAGGGGGACTCATTCGCCACCCATGGTGAATGTGTCCCACCCTAGGCTTGTGAAAGGGTGTCGGGATTTAATTTGCATTTAATATTGTCTGTCGGGTTTACATTCAAAAATACACTTAAATGTGTCCTATAAGTGTATAAAGGGCTCATAAAAGACATAAGAAAGTTGTAGATAGTGAAAATAAGCCTAGAAAAGCGTGAATCTTTGTTACAAGACTTTACAACACTTCAAAATAGGATTTGATGATGAATAAAAAGGTGATTTTTAGATGAATTATGATAGGAAGAGTCTAGAAAAGTGTAGAAATGTTTTACAACACTTCACAACACTATCACAAGACTTCAATAAATTGAATATTTAGAATTTAATGTGAATATTTAAGTCATTACATCATTAAATAAAGCAAAATAGATCAATTACTAGAGAAATAGGACCTAAATAACTATGAAAATGTCAATAATCCATTTTTCTATGGTACATTTAGCCCCCACTTTATTGAGAGGAAGAACTTGCTTCAGACTCATACTAAAGTAACCATGCATATCGAGAAAGATTCCAAATGCACTTATGCTAGCAAGATGGAATAACAACAATCAAGAGGGATGATCAAGCCCCCAGGATGAAGATCCCATGGATAACTAAAAATAAGAACAAAGGAACACACATGAAGAAGAGAAAGAAAAAGGAAAGAGGGCAGATCAAGATTTGATCATTTATCTAGGTAGTTGTAGATCAGATCTAGGTTGTTTCTCTAAAAAAGAGAAATTCATACTCACTCTAGGGCGATAGAACTCATGGTGGTCCGCTGGGCAAGAAGGACCAAAAGAGAGAAACATACGCTAGTTGGTATGCACTCACAACACATAGGTGGCTATGGGGAAAGTCATGCTTCGAAATGGGCTTCCTACTCAACCATACCAAAGTTATACCTCCTGATAGCTTTAATAAGGTGCCACAAAGGAAAAAGGGTGGATAGGATGGTACCACAAGCATGCAAGCTATGTTATGCAAGGTGATAAAAAGATAATCATGCAAAAAAAGGAAAAAGGAAAATGTTCAAAGGAGACTTGTTAAGATCATGCAAGGTCTATCGCTTAGGGAACATTGTGTCTAATGTCTCCAAGAGAGGACCAATCAAAGAATAATAGATTCACAACTTAGGGGATGTAGTGCATTGCATCAGGCCTCTAAGAGGAATGTAGTATGCTAAGATAGATCACACTTATGAAGGACACTACACCCAATGTCATCTACAAAGTGACAAACACATCATATGAAGTAACAAGGCTACACTAAGAATGAAATGTAAAATGAAGTATGCCAATGTATGCCCCCACTTTAAAGGAATTTCTACACACCGTTCTATGAGCAATGACTTTAAAGTTGCGAAGAGAAAATGTAGACAAAAAGAAGACATGAGACCCAAATCAAAAATCCCCTATGCCAAGTCATATGGTTTCGAATAGGCTACGTCATGTGAAGGAAAAGGAAAAGAAAAGGAAAGAGGGTTTCCCACAAAGGAAAAACACCAAACACATATGGGATCTATGAATTTGGGGTCAGTATGTTCTTTGCTGCAATGTTTTCCTGAAAGAGCTTGGAACTGTCATCATTCCCCAAATACATAGAATGAGAAGAATGACACATAGAGCATGAAAAGAAAAAGAAAAAGGTCTATTTTGGGTCAACATGGAAGAGACATTGCAGTCTCAACACTTTGCATCATCCCCAAAAGGAAAAGACAAAAACGAAACTGAAAAGAAAAAGCAAAAGGTGAAAGAAATAAGTGAAATAAAAAGGAAAGACTTTTGAGTCAACATGGAGGAGACATTGCATCGCCTTAGCGCCATCCCAAAAAGAAAACAATAAGAAAAGGAAAGGAAAGGGACCCTTTTGGTCAACATGGAAGATAGGGGATCTCACAATGTTTCGTAATCATCCCAAAAGGAAAAAGAAAAAAAAAAAAGAAAAGGATTAAGAGATCCTTTAATATCAACCTGAAGAGATGATACGTCTAACGCTTTCTTAAGAATGTCCCAAAAAGGAAAACAAAAAAAAAAAAAAGTGATAAAGTGAACAAGGTGAAAACAATGTTACAACATATAGAAGAATAGAGATAGAAATAGAAGAAGTGCAAAAAGAGAGAGAGAACATCAAACACACAATATGGGGGAACACGATACACACATGAAAATAAAAGAAAATGTACTAGTAATTCCAATGCTAGTCACTCGTCAAACAAGTCATGTACCTACCAATCATGATCGTCATATTACGAGGGTAGTTGACTGTCCAATGGAGGAATTGCAAGTGCTAAACTAGGAGAATCACCACTTGTTCCACACTTGGTATGAGAGATTTATCATCTAAGCTCATAGAAGAGGAGAATAAAGCATTCAAATTAGCATGCATCTCTTCATCTATTTTAGAAATATCCTCATCATCATCTTCATCCAAGTTAATCACGATAGGAGGGCGAAACTTAATCTCCAAGGAGGGATGTATCAACATTGGAGGTTGTTGGATTTTTTCATTTTGTTGCAAGGGTGGTGATGGAATTTCCTGGGGAGGGTTACGAGGGTTATCATGTATTATTTTTGTCAAAGGTGGTGGTTGGTTTTCTTTATTGTTCTCATTTTGCATTTGGCAAGCAAGAAAATGATGACGATGCTGGTGTTCCCTAGCACCATGGTTTCTTTTAATCCTGTTTTGGATTTGTTGAGGTGTAAGAGTGGATTGGTCCACTATAAGCTCCTTTTCTTCCTTAGGGGAGGAATTGAAGGAGAGGGATCAGTCACTTTCTCTTTAGCTTTATACACTTGTTTAATGTGTGGAGGCATGATGGGGTTCTTTTCAACATCCCTTGGTCTTTTAGACGAAAAGGGTGAAGTGTTTGTTTGCGGTGGAGGTTGTAATGGTGTTTAGGTTCAAATTCAGGTTGGAGCATTGTCTCATCTAAGATAGGAATATCAGGGGTGGACAAGGAGGAATCATGAAGAGACAATTTAGCTATCTTCTTGGCTTTAAACTTTTGATATGCTATCCAAAATAAATCTTTACGAGGGGTAATGGGTTCCATAGGTTTAGGCTAGAAATAATCCAAGGAAAAGTTACCTTTAGAGGATAAGGGATTAAAGCCACTATGGTGTATTGTATATATCTCATTGTCATGTAGAAACTTCAAACACTTGTGAACAATTGAGGGGACAACTTTCATCAAGCGGAGCCAAGGATGACCCAGCAGCAGACAAAACCGATTCGATTGTGAACTTATAAAAAATGTCACATCCAATGTTTTCGGTCCTATCTATAATGGCAGCACGATCGATTCGATCATAGGGAATGAAAAAAAATTATGTTTTTTTATCCATGCAGTTGATTTATCATAAATATCTTGATAGATATCATGTAATACTAAAATTTATTTTGTGATCACATTCTCACCACAAGCAGGATCTATTAATATCCCATTGGTAGGTTTATCATAGATTTTGTCAGCTATGTAGAGAGGACCATCAAAAATTTTCTTTAGTATATCCTTAGGAGGAAAAGTAATATCAAGAGATTTAGTGGTTGAGCCCTTATGAGGGACAACATCTATCATTCCCACCATTGCAATCATAGGAGGAACATGGGTAACATTTGGAGTGTTATCATGTTGTTCATCATTGGTATCAATGTTCATCACATTAGTGTGTGAAGGCTCATTGGATTTGACAAAGGAGATATCATGTTTAGGCATGGGATTGGTAAATATTTGCAAATTATGATTAGGAGGGGCCACAGACTTATTACCTTGATCATTAACATTCGCAATGAACAAGCAACTAGAATCAAAGAGGTCTTGAACTAAGTGCTTCAAATGCTTACAATGTTTGTTATCATGTCCATTTTGATGATGAAAATGGAAATAAGCATTATTCTTAAAGGAAGGAGGCAAAGGCTCACTCAAATCAAGTGGTTTAATGGTAGGAAAAGTAATCATCTATTGTTGGAGCAATCGGTTGATTGTGTTGTGCAATATATTTGGTCAAGGAGTGAACTGTCTCTTCGGGTCCCTATAGGTAAAGGGTATGGCTGCTTTAGTGCCTACCACCTGGTTATTAATAGGTGGGGTTGGTTGTGAAGGTGGAGGGTTGAATTGTAAAAAGCCTCAGTTTTGTTTTCTAAAGTTTTGCAATGTGTTTTGGTTATTTTGTTCGGACTTCTCAACTTGATTAGAAGTGGATTTGGTATCACGACTAGTAATCAAATTGTGATAATCAGACAGGGCTGTGCATAAATGCAGGAAAGAAGGGAATTTTATCATAGTTAATTTTTATTGAATGTGGGATTGCAAGTTCTTAATAAAAATATTTTGAAGATGTGAATCAGGAACTTGGACATCAACTTGAGCATACAATGACTAATAACATGTAATGAAATCAGTAACTTTTTCATTCACATCTCGCTTACATTGCATTAAATTAGCCATGGCAGTTTTAGGAGTTAGATGGACTTGAAAGTGACTTATAAAAGCATCCACAAGTTCATTGAATGAACAGATGGAATGATTGGGTAGAGAGGAAAACTATTGTAAAGAAGTATCCTTTAGGGTCCTAGCAAACAATTTGGCTAATAGTTCATCATCTAGAACAAAGTCACTATGTAGGGTTGTATAGACATTAATGTGATTAGTAGGGTCTCCTCGACCACCATACTTCTCAAACCTAGGAAACTCAATTCCCTGTGGCATTGGGGTTCTCAAGATTTCTATAGATAATGGACTACCATAGACATAGTAGGTAGTAGGCGCATTTTGGTTTTGGTTTATGGTTGAAATTTGTTGTTGCATGGAGGACACTGTGTGAAATTTTTTTGTGATAAGTGGATCAGTATAAGTGGTATGAGGTGGAAGAGAAAAAGGTGATGGAGCGAATATAGTAGTGGGACAAGTGAAAGGTACACTAAGGGGGGTAAAGGTGGTGGAAGATGGAATGTTGGATGCCACAAAAGAACTAGGAGTGCTAGTTGGAAGAACAAAGGGAGGTTTCACCTGACTAACCTACTAGATGGTTGTTGTAACATGAGGAGTAGTGTAGTTAGGTATGGATGCTACAGTTGAAGGAGGAGGAATGTGAGATCCACCTTGAATTACAACAATGTTTGTTGATTGGGATGTGGAAGAAGCATGTTTATTGTATATCTCAGCTATTCTTTTCATAACAGTTTGTAAGCCATCGTCACTTTCAATCAAGCGATGGAGGTTTTCTATGGAAAGTATAGCAGTGGTGGAAATGTTTTCAAGGCTTACATATTGTTGTAGATGTGCAAAATCCTCATGAATATTAATAACTTTCTCTTGCGAGAGGGAATTTGATTGTGTGTCAACATGCATGTTATGTGAAGGTAAAGGAATATTAGTGGTATTATCCATGCCTAATGTACCATTTTCCATACTAGGAGTAGGAGCTCTTGAGATCCCAAGGTCCATAGCGAAAGTACTATCATGGGAAGCCATGAGTCTAGAACTTCGTCTCACTGAAGTATTATCAATGGGACACCAAACACTCATAAAAGTACCACAAAAGAGGGGATGAATGCAAATTCCAACTAAGAACAAGAATATGTTAGGAACAAAAATTTTGTAAACTGAAACCAAAAAGTAGAAACAACAAATAGAAATGCAAAAAACACTATGCAAATTCTAGAAATGTAGATGCAAAAATAGCAACTGGACTGATTCGCCCTAGGTGGCGAATGAGTCCAAGATGAGAATTTTTTTTGTATTTTTCAAAAAATTTAATGTGATTTAAATGATTTTTTGATGCAATCTAAGGATGCAAATGCATATTTTTAGTTTTTCAGTAATATGATATGCAAAAATGAAATCTAAATGAAGCTTTCCCTAATGCAATTAAAAGAAACCCTAGGATGCAAAAACAAAACTTTTCCTAATGCAGTGTTGATGCAAATTAGACCTAGGATGCAAATGAAAGTGCAAATCAGAAGGAGATTTTGTTCAATATGTAGGTTCACCAAAATAAACCATCAATTTTAAATATGGGGGGAAATGGGAGAGGAAGGTTCTATGTCCTTCTCTTACACTCTTAGGATATTTCACCTAAAAGGAGAGAGATAGAATCCTCTAGGCCACACTCCACCTATATAAAAATGAAGGGTTCACTCAAATAGAAGATGTATGATGCTAAATGGAATTTTGTAAATGCAACTAAGTAATGAAATTGACTAATTATGAATGCAAAACTAATGTAAAATGCAATGTTTGAAAACACAGTGAGATATGCAAGCATGACCTAAATATGAACAAATGCAAAAATAAAAAGAAGAAGGCTGAATTAGAGTGCACTTGGACACAAAATGGAGAATTTGGAATGTTATGAATGTTATCTAAGATCAATGAATATCAACAGTGGGACTCATTCGCCACTGATGGTGAATCAGTCCTACTCTTGATGAAAACACCTGAAAGCTGGTTTCTGAGTGCTGGGAACTGGAATATGGAAAAATAAACTTTTCTACCCTAAGGTGGGACTCATTTTCCACTTATGGAAAATCAATCCTCTCCTAGAATTTTGTAGATTCAGGAATCAGGACTGTGGGCGCAAATCTGCAATCTTTCTCCTTTCGGGTTGTCGAAGTTAAATATATAGAAAACAAACTCTAGGTCTTCTCTAAGCTTAAAATAAGGTTGATGTTGACTTGAAATACTTTGTTGACTTATTGACCACCTTTCAACACCTTTTTTTCTTGATAAATTTGCATACAAAAGTTTGCAAACACACATACAAGAGGGGGAAAATGGTTAAGGGTTAGGTTATAGGGATTTTCATTGGTCAAATCCCACTTTGGTAATCAAACCATTGACAAAGAAATGAAATATGAAGGAAATGATAAATAAATAGCATGTAAATGCTATCACTTAACAAACCCTTGTTGAAGAAATCTGAAGATAAAGTAATGGCAACTCCAAAGTACTTGATATTTGCTTGATGAAATGATATAAAATGCATGAATTCTTGAGAACTTGATGAATTATGTTGATGAATGAATACTTGAATGAATCGGGGGTGAATATTGAGAGAAAATCACTTATTTATACACAATTGTGCCTTAGTAACCCGAAAATACAACGTCACGGGCTAACATAAGGCAATTTTGAATAAAACCCGAAAGAGAATTTGAAATATTTTTAATTTGGAGCCAACGGGGACTCATTCACCACCCATGGCGAATGGGTCCCACCCTAGGCTTGTGAAATGGTGTTAGGATTTAATTTGCATTTAATATTGTTTGTCAGGTTTACATTCAAAAATCCACTTAAATGTGTCATATAAGTGTATAAAGGGCTCATAAAAGACATAAGAAAGGTGTAAATAGTAAAAATAAGCCTAGAAAAGTGTGAATCTTTATTACAAGAATTTACAACACTTCAAAATAGGACTTGATGATGAATAAAAATGTGGTTTTTAGATGAATTATGATAGGAAGAGTCTAGAAAAGTGTAGAAATGTTTTACAACACTTCACAACACTATCACAAGACTTCAATAAATTGAATATTTAGAATTTAATGTGAATATTTAAGTCATATTATATAATTAAATCAAGCAAAATAGATCAAAAACTAAGGAAGCAGAACCTAAATAACCATGAAAATGTCAATGATCCATTTTTCTATGATACACATCATCACTATACATTCAGCCTAAGGAAGGTATATGCATTATTAGAGCTCATTTGGGGTGATTGGGAATCATCACAAGTGAGTCATTCATCTATACATTTCCATCATTGAGTCATATTCTTGCACATTAGAATATGATTGCATCATGTTTTATATTTCTTAGTCTTAGATACACTTAAGTCTAGGGTTTGCATGTATATTTCATTATTTCCATCAAGGTAATTACCAAACTAGGGGTTTGACTGAGGAAAATCCCCCATTAGAAAATCAAGCCATATTCTATTTTGTAGGTGTTTTCTCAAGTGCGGGTCCAAAACTCAGTTTGGAAGAAAAGAGTGGGTGTTGGAGTGCATATCAGAGTTTTCAATTTTTGAAAAAGTGGAGCGGGACTGATTCACCACAATTGGTGAATGAGTCCTGGACTAAAGGTATCTTTTAGATTTGTTTGCAGATTTTAGTACCCTTTTCCCTAAAATAGCTTTCTAGGCAAAAACCCTGATTTGGGATTGATTCACCCAGGTTGGTGAATGAGTCCCAGTTGGTCAAAAAGTCAAAGTTTGTAGAATTTTATAACTGCTTCCAGTCATCTACAAATTCCAAGGTGCACCTCATTCATTTCATCATTTTTCTATTATGTTTTATTGTCATTTCTAAGTTATTTTATAGGTCATAATACTCAATTAGGGTTTTACTTTGTGTTTTGCATTTCATTGTCTTTTCCAAGTTTAATACTTGGTGGTGAACCCCTTCATAGATCATATTCAGCCCCTAGGATAGCCCTTAGCAAGATCTTTTTCTCCATTGCAAAGAGATCTCAAGGGTTGACCTTGAATGAAATTGGAAAGGTGTGTGTGGATATGCTCTATGTCCTAAACCATGATATGTTAGCATTTCCCAAACTACATTTTCATCACTTCAGTAGCATTCAAGATCAAAGATCAAGCATTGCTCTACACTTATTTCAAGATCTAGATCTACATCCTTCATGGCCATTTCATGTTAGATTATAGATTTACAAGACATCATTCAAGGTATCATTGTTCATGTTCCATGTTCCATGTTTCATGTTTCATGTACTTATTTCATTATCTCATCATTTGGTCTAATTATCTTTAAAGGTTTAAATCCGTTGGAACCCACACTCCTAACAACAATCAACAAACTTCCTCTTTAGTGTGTGATTTCAGGTTTATATATTGAATAAGCTGGATTTCAAGCCTTCAAAAGTACCAAAATAAAAATTTACAAAATGTTGTCAAAGTTATCATGAAAAGTTGTCAAGACTCAGAAAGTCAGATCTATGGAAAATATCCATCCAATTTGCATGAAATCGGGTGGGAAAGTTGTTATTTGATCCATCTTCAGCAATAAAGTTTGATTCAAGATTCTCGCCTCCTAGGGATACTTCCCAATAAAATAGGACACTTTTATGTATAGTCCTGCATATTAGTCCCCGCTAGGTTTAGGGTATGTGCGTGATCATCATGGAAAAAATAGGTCTCCTTAAAAAGGAAAAAAAAATTTAGAAAAATCGTATTAGGGAAAACTTGATAAAAATTAATAATTCTATCTATATTATTTCAAAAATAATAGAATTTATAGTAAATTGAATGTAGTTTCTAAACTACTAGGTTTTTCTTTTTTTAAATCTATTTATATGAAAATTTGAAATTTTAATATAATAGTACTTAAATTTCAAGGAAAAAATAAGGGTGTCCGCTTTTGACCAATTCTAACCACAATAAAATGATAATATTTTAGATATAGTAGAGGACTCATGTCCTGGTGTGATGCATATTTTTTTTAATTGCTTTCCAAGTAAGTAATTAATTATGATTTTTTTATTACAACTTTTAAAAAATATAAAAACATGTGTGACCACATTAACTTGGTAAAAACTTCATGAAATTATTATTTTTTGTTTAATCCTATAGTATGTGAAGTATAGAATGTGATGCATGTTTTGGATTCAAAAAATGTGATACTGTTTGAAAGCTATAGATGTTTTTCAATTAGCCTATCAATCAAGACTTTAGTCAGAATTCAAATAGAAAATGAATAATAATTATTTATTAAATTCAAAGTAAAGCATAATTTATATTGGTGGAAACTTGAGAATTTCCTTTAAAAACCCTTTTCGTTTCATCAATTTTGGGTAAAAAAAATTTGTCAGCCACATGGGTCATCATATCACTTACATATCGCCACTTTTTGGGCTCCACGTTATCCTGCAGTACATACACTTTTAGGGTTTTGATTTTGTTCCTTCAGCCTGTAACCCAAATTCCAAATTCGCTCTTAAGACTAAGGACCCAT
Source organism: Sequoia sempervirens (assembly GCA_007258455.2). NCBI lineage: Eukaryota > Viridiplantae > Streptophyta > Pinopsida > Cupressales > Cupressaceae > Sequoia > Sequoia sempervirens. The sequence goes on from VDFB02271358.1 coordinate 159,009,310, forward strand.
ACTACAACTGGCATATGAGTCCCAATGAGCATTGAGAGTCAATATTTTAGGGTTTTGGAGCTTTTTGATCACATCTTTCCTCCAGGTGCACCTTTGTTCATTCTCATTTTGTCATTCTATATTTCAGTTTCCTTCTCTAGGTCATCTAGTTAGGTTTTGCATGTCATTTGCATATCTTGTCTTTCCAAGCCCTAGCTTGGTGGTGAACTCTCATTTAGTCTCTAATCCTACCCTATGACACCCTATTGCAAGATTTCTCTCTCCTAGTTCATCATTGGATCAATATCTCTAGTGTTTCCTTGAATGAGAGTGAAGAGGATTGTTGTTCTATGTCCTAAACCATAAGCAACAACAATTTTCTATCTTACATGTGATATATGACTAGGGAATATTTTAGATAGCCACATGGTCTATTGAATGGAAAACATTTGGAGTGAATATGAGATGATCTTTTAAAATATTTCCAAGAAGGGCTTGCAAGTGTGTGGAAAATATCATTAGGGACTCAAGATTCTTGTAGGATATGATTTAATATTTCCATATGAGTGGGGATGTGTGTAGTAGTCCAAGAATGGTAATTTGGGCAAGAATTCACTCAAGGTGATCAAGGAGGGCATATTTATTTTTAGGTAGTTGAACTAGAGGGAGTAGGACCTTGGATGGTGACTTTTCTACATCAGATTGTGAAAACGCAACTAGATATTTTTTATGTTTATGGTATAGATTCATTTATTAGATTACTCAATATGACCAAAAATGAAATTATAGTTGTAAGGACTTTTTTTGTTATTGGCATTATTTGTACTTAAATATTGTCCTTGAATGCACTACTCACTATACCTTGGTAAATGGTTTTGATATATACATAACTATTTATTAGGTGTGGTGTGTGTTGGTCCTTTAATTTCAATCTCACCTTTTATCTATAAGGTCTTGGATACAGTGCTTTAATTGCATACATTTTTTGGTGGTGTAGAATTTGATATGACTAACAGTCGCATGCACATGCATGCAACAATCAGCCGATAGGGGTCCACCACAAATGGCTATTCAATGGGAAGTAAGAAACAATTTTTTTTTCAAAATGCAATGTGAAATATAAATAATCAATAATATTTGCAATTGTTTGATTGAGTCGAGAAAGGGAAAGTGTGTTAATAATACAATATGAAATAATGTGAGGTTAGTTCATAGTAGGAGGTGAACCTTATAATTTTGAATTTTACCTAGGATAAAATAGGTGGAGTAGATCATAATGAAGAGAGACATGTTGGAAAATAAATTTATATATTACTATGGATAATTAGATGGATAGATCAAGCATATCGATACATATGTATTAAAGTTAAAGCCAACCTATGTGTGCATTGAAACATATCAATTTGAATCACCTAACTTGAACATATTATAAATCACTTAATTTTGGCATAGAGATTATTTTATATGTCTTCATTTAATTTGAGCACTGTAAAGCATTTTAAACCTCATGTTATAGACCATTTGTCTGTTCTTATCTCACACACAATGCATGTGAGATTAAGAACCATTTGTATAAAACGAAAAAATTGATCTTTGCATTTCCACATCAAAATTTATTAGCTGAAAATTGATTATGAAAATGTAAAATAAAACCATAGGTCATGTTGAATGAATCTTATTATTTGCAATGTATCCATTAATTTTAATTTTAAGTAATTAATCATTAATAACTTTTTTTTACTAATATGTAATATTTAATAATTTTAGTTACAATAGTTATTTAAAATTGATTTTAATTAATAATCTTAGAAATCACAAGTAAACGATAGATCATTGGGAATCCATAGTAAATTAATTCTCAATGAATACAATTTTTTAATAAATTTATTCTTAAAAAATTATAATTGAAAAATTAAATAAAATTTAAACTTTTTAAATAATTAATTTTTTTAATAATAATAATTTCTCTCCAAAATTTAAGGTATGATATAATTTTATCTCTATTTTAGTTTTATATTTATTAGACCTAGATGCACATCTATATTTGACCTTTTGTCTAGGTTAATCAATCAATTGATTGATTATTATTTAATTATCTTAAGATACATATGCATACAAATACATGGTAGACTTGAAGTTGTGGATTAAATAATATTTATGAAAAGTATGGAACATTAAAGGATTCTCCTTTTTTAAAGAGTTATTAGTCATGCCTTTAATTACTAATATTCAATAAAAAAGTATTCTTTAAAAAAGTTAGCCCATAGCTTTAGGTATGGCATATTTTTTGCAATGCTTATGTGGTAATAGATAATTTATTACTTTGATGTTATTTATTTTGATTATTTTTTATTTGAATATTAGTTATGATGGTCATCACTAATGAATTTTTCAAAAAAGAAAGATCTTTAATATTCGATACTTTTTATAAGTAGTATTTTGTCCATAATTATGGAAATAAAAGCATTATTATGCATGTGATTTATGGGTTAGTAGTAATAAAATAGAATGGAGACAAGTAGAAAAGATTCAAAAGTAGTCAATTACAAGGAAATTGAAAATAAAAATATCAGTTTTTAATGAATTGGTTCTAGTAAAAACATTCTCCTTAATTGGTGTAGGAATTATGGTTTGATTCTTTAGATATTAAAAATTTGAACAAATGGAAGCAAATAGATGTCCTAACACCAAATAAATTTTAAGAAAATAAAAAGGACTTAGATAAAACAAAATAATAAATGGATGACCAAATATAATAACAACTTGAATTGTTGTCCAAATAAAAAAAAATATGTAAATGCATGTATTCAGGAAGAAAGCGAAAATATTATATTGATAAATTTAATACCTTTTGATCAGCACAAAAAGGATTATTTAGGGGAAAATATCACTTAGAGAGTAAATATGTTCATAGTACAATCGAAGACTCACTCACACCATCTTTGATCCAAAAAAAATAAATTGACCTCAGCAAAAGAAGAATGCAATGACACGATACACATATTTTGCATTGTTAGAATAATTGAATTAAAAGGTACGCCTTGTTTTGAAGTGACGTGACCAAAGTCTCAAGTGCTTCCCCACCACTTGCTATGACATGAGAAACATGTTATTATAGAGTATGTTTCTAGAAGCCAAGTGTATACAAGGATTTGTGTACACATGTATCTATGTAACAAGAAATATATGGTGTTAAAAGCAAAACACAAAACCCACGCTTGTTATCCTCCCTACCATATTGGCATCATCGAGCCTCGTGGACTCTAGCCAAACCCTCGAGCAAGAAAAGTATGAAATACCCATGGGAAATTTTTTGGAGTTTCATCATACATCACACAATAACAAAGTTGGGGAAAATATGGTGTTTTCATATATGATCTCTCATATTGTAGTGTTTTCTTTGCTGTGGTAACTTTAAAAAAGGTATCCTGATTTTCAGATGCTTTTGCATGCTTTAGCCTAGTTTCTGCAAATAGAAGACAGGGGTATGTTAGTGGACGGGAAAGCAAAATAAAAAGGGAAGCATAAAAAGTGAGTAAGTATATGTGTAAAATCAATATAGATAATGTGAAACTAAAAATAATTAATAATAATTACAATTGGTTCACCGAATCTATATATTGATAGTGTAAAAGTTCTGTACTTACATGTATTGTTGATGGTGTTTAACAGGGGCAAGCAACATTGGATTAAGTTGTTGGACCATGAAAGAATTTGAAATAGATAATTTAAAATACACTAATTTTCTTGAATGCCTATTGTATCTATGTAGCATTATAAAGGAAATAATATAGATATACAATAAAAGAGGTTAGAATTATTTGTTGTAAATAGAAAGAGATAAAATGGAACATTTTGAATACATGGCATCCTGGTAAAGAATTATGTATAAGTAATCTATTGGAGAAGTTGAAAAGAGAGTTGTGGAAATAATGAAAAATGCAATGGATATAATAGAGTATGTTTTTGGTAGACAAGTGCATGTGAGAATTTGTGTTTCCATGTATATAAGCAACAACAAATATATGACGATGGAAGGAAAAAGCACTAAACCCACGCTCAGTCTCCTCCCCACCATATTGGCATCATGAAGCCTCGTGGGCTCTAGCCAAACCCCCGAGCAAGAAAGGAAGGTAAGGTCCATGGAAAATCTCATGGACTCTTATCATATATCACACAATAACAAAGCTGAGGAAAAATGGGTGTTCTCAAACAAGATCTCTAATATTGTAGTCTTTTTTTCATTGTGACCACTTGACAAAAATAGGTATCTTGATAAATAATTAGCATCATGGGATTTGAAGATGGTTGGATAAACATGGATAGATGGAATATATAAAATAGTGTATAAAAAATAAAAAGGTGCATCTAATCCTAAATGGTTTAGTCACAAAAAAAAAAATGAAGCTCGCAACGTCACCGCGTGGAAGCCCCGCATCGGTCCTACGCCGATCATGGGCTGGAAGAGGCCGTACAGGGACCCAGGGGCAACCGGAAAGGGAACATTGAGAACATTTGGAAGGAAGAGAGATGGGCCAGCCCTCAAAATAATGCTAAAAACGGTTGGTTTCTGGAAGATCAAGATCAGGGTGTTCAGCGTTTAAACAATCGAGGGCATGCGTCTAGAGGTAAACACAAGGGTGGTAGTTATAGAAATTATGCTTTTCATAGACCGCAACAGCAAGCTGGCAGCAATAGAGGTCAAGGAGGCCTTCCTTGGATGGGAAGACAGGGTTTTAGAAGAAACCCTAATCACATAAATGGTAATGGAGGTTTGGTGTGGAAAAAGAACTTGCCCACCAAGGAATGGGAGGAAGAAAGGGAAGAAGTTTGAGGTGGGGGACGAAGACAAAACGTCTCACAATCATGTAACAAGGTAAAAGGTGGAAGAACCAAAGTGGTAATTAGCTTAGCTAAACTTCATGAGGAGGTTCTACACCTAGAAAACCTAGGACTAATAGGGAAATGGTTTGGTGTGGAGTTCAACTGGGATTATTTGATCAAGTGGTGGAAAGAGTGGTGGGGATCAAATTTGCAGTTCAAAATGCTGCAAAATAGCTACTTGGTAACGTGCCCATCTAGAAGCATAAGAGATGAAATCATCAATGGTGTATGGGTTTTGGATGGGTGTGGTTTCTATCTGAGACAATGGAGAGTCAGTTTTGATCTGTCAACTCATGAGATATAAACCCTTCAAGATTGGTACTCGCTACCTCATCTTCCTCAGGAATTTTGGGCTCCCAGTATATTGGAAGAAATAGGGAATTAGCTAGGAACTTTTGTTTGTGTAGAGGAAAGGAAGTTGGAAAGGAAAAACCAAAATTATATGTGAATATGTGTAGAGAACACACAAACTCGGTAGATCTGGGGAGAGATCGAATTCATATCATATTATGGGTGTTGGGCCCAGAAGTTGGAACGTGACACTTTTACTCAAAATAACCTAGTTTGTTCATTGGGGTGCAAGCGCTCAAAAGTGGAAAATGGAAAATTTGGCTCACTAGCAGCCTCGAAAGATTCTCCTAGGCCAAAGGATAGGACAACAGGGGAGGAGGCTGCATTCAGTACACCTCCAAAGGCAAGGATTCTGAATCAACAGTCCAATGCTTTTGGGAACTCGCCAGTATCCTCGGTGGCGGCTTCTTTGTGTGGTGAGACAAGCCCAATTTTAAGTCAAAGGCCATCGAGGTGGAGGAATTTTAGGAGCTACAGTTGGAGCAAGGGGAGTAGGAAACAACTCTAGAAGAGAAGATTTCAAAAACTTTGGAGCTTCTGGAAGGAGATTGTCACAATGTGGAATTTGACTCTCTGATAGAAGCGGGGAAGGAGTTGGTGGAACTAGTGGTGGCGGCTAAAGTAAACTTAGGGGCGTTGGATGAAGGGTTTGAGATAGAAGGACTGGAGAAGGTGGGTTTGAAAAATAGGGTAGGGAATATGGAATTGCTTAGCCCGCAGTCTAGAAAAAAGAGGAAGTTGTCTAACGGTTTCACTGCGGCTAAAGTTAAGTTAGGCATTCATCAAAGGGACATTTTGAAATCATCTCCGGACTGTGGCAAACACAAAAAGAGAGGCAGAATCCCTAATCTAGAGAAGAGGAAATTGGATGGGGAGGCTTGCGGTCAAAAGAGATAGACCTCATGATAAAAGAAGGGAAGGGTGATGCCCTTCCTGAATGGCAATGAGGCTATTAACTTGGAATGTTAGGGGCTTAGGGAATGGAGCCTTATTAGGCAACATCTAGTAGTAAGCGAAGCAGACATTTTTATTTTACAAGAAACAAAATTAGGAGGTACAAATCTTATAAATTTTGGTAAGAAGTTGAAGGTATGGAAATGGTTTGGTGTGGAAGCAGAAGGTGCCTTAGGAGGTTTATTAATCATTTGGAAGCCCCAATATATGTTAGTAGAGAGCCTAAATTTGAGTCGCCACTAGATGGTTTGCAAGGTAAGGAGTTTGCACTCAAATCTCCAGCTTTCTCTAATCAATGTGTATGGCCCTTCATTGTGCATTCAAAAAAGGCAGGTTTGGCTAGAACTAGATGGGATCCTTGGTTGGTTGGCTCTAAATTTTTGCATTCTTGGGGGTGATTTCAATGCCATTCTTTGGAGGGAGGATAAGAAAGGAGGCTCTAGAAAAATGTTGCAATCTCATTATGATTTTTGAAGTTTTGTGGACAGGAATGGGCTACTGGAAATCTCAACAGGAAATGGTTGTTTCACCTAGACAAACCGAAGGAAAGGGTTTGGCAGCATTGCAGAAAAATTAGATAGATTCTTCTTTAAAGGATATTTGCGGCTCTTCCCATTTACCTTTGCAAGCAAAATTAATTTGGGGATTGGTTCTGATCATTACCCAGTGCAGCTCCAGATCGACAGTGAGAAGGGCCCAGTGTGGTGTCCTTTCAAATTCAAGATGATGTGGTTTAAGGACTCTCAAGTTATGGAAAAGATGGAAAAGTGGTGGAAGGAGTGTTCCCCAGGGGGATCTTGTATGTTCAATGTGGTCACAAAACTAAAATTTGTGAAACAACAGCTTAGGCAATGGAATAGGGAATGTTTCAGGAACATTTTCACCGAAAAAATACAAACAAAAAGTGAGCTTTTTCTCCTTGTGGAATAAATCATGACTAAAGGGATGGACGATGCATGTTATAAGAGAGAATAGGAGCTTTCCAAACTTTTATAGGAGATTCTAGAAAAAGAAGAGATCTTTTGGAGATAGAAATCCAGGGAAGTCTGGCTAAAAGTAGGAGATTGAAACTCAAAATTCTTCCACAATTCCACAAAGGCAAGGAGAGAACAGAACAAAATCTCATGTATCAAAGATGTGGACGGTAGACTAGTGGAAGATATAGCAGAAATAAATGCCTCTGTTGTATCATATTTTCAAAACTTGCTTAACGATTAGGATGGGTCAAATCTTGAAGCTCAAACTGTCTCACTGAATTCCATACCAAAACTGATATCCCAAGATCAGTTGAAGGCCTTAAATTCTAAGTTCATTGAAGCAGAAGTGAAGGAAGCAGTCTTTGAAATGCAACCAGAAAAATCCCCTGGGCCGGATGGGTTTTCGGCAACGTTTTTCCAGAAATGTTGGGAGTTCATGGGAAGGGATGTTTGGGAGGTGTTAGAGGATTCAAGAAGATCAAAAAGTGTCCTGAAGGAAGTTAACAACACCTTAATTTCCCTCATCCCAAAGAAGGAGAAACTGGATTCTTGGGAAGACTTCCACCCAATCTCTCTGTGTAATACACTCTACAAAATTCTAGCCAAAGTGGTAGCTAATAGGCTAAGGAAGATTTTACCTTCAATCATTTCTGAAGAGAAAATAGGCTTTATTCCTGGTCGATCAATACTGGATGGGGTAATTATTGCTCAGGAAGTTATTCACTCAGTACATAAACTAAAAAAACCAGCGATGCTTTTGAAGCTAGACATCAGGAAAGCTTATGACAGAGTGAACTGGAGATTCTTGTTTAAGGTAATGGAAGCCTTCGGCTTTCAAAAGGATTGGCTAGATTGGATGTTTTAGTGGATAGCCTATCTGCGATTTTCTGTGCTGATCAATGGCTCTCCTGAGGGTTTCTTTACTGCATCTAGAGGATTGAGGCAAGGGGACCCTTTATCTCCATTCTTGTTTATCATAATGGTAGAAGATTTGGGGAGGACAATCAAAAAAGCATGAAGGAATAACTGGATTGAGGGTCTACAGGTTACTAGCAGGCTGCCTAATATTACTCATCAGCAATTTGTGGATGACACAATGTTGTTCAATGTTGCCTCGACTAGGAAAGCATAAAGGTTGAAAGGCATTTTAAAGGATTACTTCAAGGCTTCCGGGTAGGAGCTATGTAAGGCTAAATCTGATATTTTTTCTTTAATACTAGTTGTCCATGTGAAATTCAAATCTTGAGAATTTTAGGATTCAAGAAGGGCCAATTACCTTGTAAATACATGGGTCTCCCATTAACTAAAGGAACCCAAAATGGAAATCTTTGGAACTCCTTGGTGGAACGTTGCAAGGATCAGGTTTCTTCATGGAAAAATAGATGGCTCTCTTGGGCAGGCAGACTAACAATGATGAAATTTGTCATCTCTACTCTCACTATATTCATGATGTCTTGCCTTGAATTATCAGTTGGTTTGTGCAAGATCTTGAATCAAGTGATGAAGGATTTATTTTGGAAAGGTAACTCTGATCAAAAGAAAATCCTCCTCATAAAATAGCAAAAGGTCTGTGAAAAACGTGAAAGTGATGGTGCTGGTTTGAGGAATCTTATTTTGCAAAATAAGGCATTGGGGGAAAAGCTGGCATGGGTTGTTCACTCCCGTCCAGATTTGAAATGGGTGAAGATAGTGAGAGAAAAATACTTGAAAGAAGATCATTACTACTTCTTGGTGTGGCAAAATCTTTACCAATGGGATCTCGTATATGGAATTTTATCAGGCACTCCAGAGATCTCATTACTAAATTTCTCACATGGGAAATCAAATATGGGAAAGAGGCTCTTTTCTGGGAGGATTCTTGGGGAGGGCATCCTGCACTGGCTGAAAACTCTGTGCTTAATCGAGTTAGGGAAAGAATGGAGTATGCTTGGGGTATGAAATTTTGTGATTATATTGACTTCTCATATTCTTCTCGGGAGGGTCCATACGTGTGGAAATCAGTGAGGAATATTAATCTTGAAGTTCAGGAAATGGAAGCATTTGAACAGGTCTTAGCAGAGAGAAGGATTTGGTGTAGGCAGGGGAAGGACTATTTGAGATGGGATGCATCCCCTAGTGGTGTCTACTCAACCAAAATTGGATATGCTATCTTGTCTTCTTCAGAGGTAGGAAATTCGGTGATCCCAAAGAGATTATGTTGGAATAAAGCATGTCTCCCAAAACAAGTATTTTCGCCTAGGCAGTAGCACAAGGCAGAGTTCTCACTGGGGAAAGATTTATCAAAATGGGTTATCATGGACCATCTAGATGTCCACTTTTCCATGAGGTAGAGGAAACAGTGGATCACTTATTTTTAAATTGTAAGTTCACATATCAAATCTGGAGTTGGTTTTGTGCAAAGTTATCACATGGTCTACAGCTTTTCCCAGCAAGTTGTTGGAGTTACTCATTTCCTGGCCAAATTCTTTTCAAAAATCTCTCTTTGGGGATCTATGGGTTTCAAGCCCATCACTAGTGTTATGGGAAGTTTGGAAGGAGAGGAATCGATGAATTTTTCAAGATAAGGAGATGTTGATTCCAAGGTTGCAATGTAAAATAGAGGCTTGCATTGTAGAACTTTTTAATGCGAGATTGGAGAATAAAAACCCAGGAAAAATAAATTTTACAAAATGGGATGCTTGGGTACTAAAGCAGTGGTTTGGGATTAAGGCTTTTCCTTTTGGAAGTGTTGGGAATGCAGCGTCAGTGGAGATGAGAAACAAAGTAGTGTGGATTCCTCCAGAGCAGGGTTGGGCCAAATTAAATTTTGATGGAGCGTCGAAAGGGAACCCAGGGCCATCGAGTGCAGGTTGTATTGTTTGAACTTCCACATATCAAGTCTTGGGAAAAATAGAAAATTCCCTCCCTGTAGGCACTAACAATGTTGTAGAATTCCAAGAACTTTTTCTCAGTTTGTCTCTTAGCAAGGAAATTGGTGTTAAAAATCTAGTGGTGGAAGGGGACTCCACTCTTGTAATAAATGCTCTCAGGAATCGTCAGATACAAAATTGGAAGTTGGGGGAGTTTTTAGGTGCAGCATTAGAACTACTAAAAAATTTTGATCAAGTGATGTTTAATCATATGCTAAGGGAAGGTAATGTTGAAGTTGATAGTCTATCAAACATAGGAGTGACTGGTCCAAATCTCAAATAAATCAGCATAATAAACATTTAAATTTTGTGGGAGGTTGGGTGGGCTCCCCCTCCCTCCTTTCTTTTCTCATCTCTGCACTAACGTGTTAGGAGGGCCAGCTGGGAGTTGAGGTGGTGAAAAGGAAGGGGATAAGGGGGATGTAGAAGAGTGTGACTAGGTGACTGGTCATGTGATAGATGCAACAGTTCTCTTCCCAGAGCTCGAGGATGTCGTAGGCATCATTCCCTAAAGTTCATTTAATGTGGATTAAATGTGGCACATGTGGAGGGAAGTCATTAGCAAGGATGGCGGTGGGTTAGTACATGGAAATAATCGAACTGTAAAGCTTAAGTGGGAAATTCATCTCCTTAATTCCATTCATTTGTGTTGATTATATCGGTTAGTGGTGATTTTAGTGGCGGACTCTAGTAGAAGAATTTACTTGTTTTGGTGGTGGCGTTCATGGCGAAGCATTCTCACTTTGTCATCGAAGTCTTTGTGGATGGCGTGGCGAAGTTTGGGGCGGACACGCCAATCTCTCTGAAAACTTCAGCTAGACAAGCCTCCTTCAAAGAAGTTAAAGACCAACAACTGAAGCGGATTCTCACAAACAAGGACCTGTTAGTCTTGGTGGTGACAAAAATAATCCTGGGAGCTGGTCATTTGGCTAACAAGGAGTTCAGTAGGGACAATCTTCACATTTCTTCTCAGTTTTTGGCATCTCTTCTAGACAACAGTGAGTCTAAGGTCGTGGCTAAACTGCTATTGGTTAAGATGTTTTGCAAGGATCTGGTGGGAGGGGTAAATGAGGTGTTGAGTTCTGTTGTGGAGGGCAGAGGTGTTCCAAGGCCGAGTGACTTTGCAGCTATTCGAGGTTTAGACGAGGCTGTAAAGCTTTTCCCATTCCTTCTTGACTTGAGCGGTCTGGTGTTGAGTAGACATAGGATGGTGGCAGCGGTGGCCATCGAATTCCTGAAGAAATTCTCGGCCTGATGGCCGTGGGTGATGTCGAGTGGGTAAAAGTATTTGAAGATTTTGTTGTTTTAAATAATTTTATGTGAATGCCTTTATGAAGATGTTAGTTTTGGTAGTTTTTTTTTAGAGTTTATCTCTATGGTCCAATGGCATCTTTCAATCTAAGGGTTTATAATTTCAGTCTCTTAATGGCCAGTTTGGGAATTTTGGGTGACTGGGACTTGTATGTTCAGGGTCGGGGCCAAATCTTCATGGCCTTTTTGGGTTGGTAGTTGGCTTTGATGGCGGGGTGGTGGTTTCTAGATGGAGGGGTCTCCTGTTGTTGGTTGGTTGGGTCTCATTTTGGCCATCTTTGGGGTGGTTTTCTGGTACTAGTGGTAGGGATGGGTTTGCTAATTAATGGCGGAAGCTTTTCCTGCGTTTGCAAATGGTTCTACTTCTTTTTTATATAATATATAAATCAAACTTGCGTATCAAAAAAAAAGGTGCATCTAACTTCACAAACATATATATCGGTATAGATTTTGTTTTGCAAGTGCTTATATTTGCTTTGCATGGCTAAGATGTATATGCAAAAATGTGTTTGTGAAACATGGGCACATATAACAACCAATAACCAGAAAGGAAAAAAATGTAGTGATGTACAAAATGAAAACTAGGCCAACCATGACATTGTAAATGGTTTAGTTGAATGGAGAAACATACACCATTTTCATGTGCTTGTAGGGATAAAAAATGCGATGAAATAAACAAATTGTTTGTCCTCTCACAAGCACATGACAATGGTGTGTGGTTTCCCTCCACAATCACATAAACCACAATCAACAATGGTTGTAAAATGGGAAATCTTAAATGGCAATTTTTTGTGGGAAAAAAATCATACATTTGACTTCAAAAAAGATATTCTACTCTACCCAATGCATTTCTACATGTGTGTATAGTTATCTTTTCATCTTATCTAAAATATTATTTACATACAGTTGTTTATCAAGATGGAAATTTTCCCTAAAGTTATAACATTTATATTATGCAAGTCTAAATGTATTTATATAAAAAATACAATTTCAATCTAAGGAAGCATATAGTAAAAATGGCCATCGAATTGACAAGCCAATTGTTACATAGACTGCCAACTATTACATAATGAATAGTTTTCTTTGTGGAAATGGATAAAAGAATATCATAAAACATACTGATACAATACAAGCAATCTATGTAACAGTTGGCTTGTCAATTCAAAACTCAAGCTACATTATTTGGCACTAAATATTATAGACAAAATAGACAATTTGTAAAATAACTATTAGAAAAACACTTAAGAAGTACTGGTAAATGATAGATGATTGAAAGCCCACATTAAACATATTGATACAAGACAAGCAGTCTATGTAAGAGTTGGCTTGTCAATTCAAAATTTGAGATACGTTCTTTGGCAGTAAACCCACATTAAATAGAACTCGTAAAGCCAATGGGTAGCAATAATCTATGCAAAATGGGTATAACGCCACAATGGCTCTTTCAATGATCTGCAACTTAATCAATATATTTTCTCGCACATTTTAGAGTATACATTCCTACATTGCAACATTGAATATTGCATTTACTTCCTCCCGTACCATCGTACAAAAATGCCAAGATGCATTAACCCTCACGTGACCAAACACTTACCATTCTGCTTCCATGTATCGCGGCAACCAACTCCATAACCACCAACCCACGTAATTAGCAA
>VDFB02271358.1:159022429-159264682 GCA_007258455.2 Sequoia sempervirens
TCTCTTTTTTCTTCAAAAAACTAACCCTTTCTCTTGCTTCTTTAAGCCGCTCATCCTTCTTCTTTAGCTGATAGCCAGTTTTAAGGAAGTCAAAAGTAACTACCCATTGTGTTGCCTCCATGATCTCAACTTTAGTTTGCAGTCAGGTCACCTTCATGTCGATCCCTATCGCATATATCTCATAATCTTCCAGGTGCATTTCCCCCTAAGGCTTGGTTACTCTCAGGTACATGGTTGCAAACTTCAATTCCTGTTAGTCCTCATCATAAAGAGCCTATATTTTTGGCTCAGCAGAAGCGTTGTCATCTTTTTCCCTGTGCTTTCACATTCTACTTGCGTGGGCCTCCTTTCCACAATCAATCTGTGCCATAAATTCAGTTGGAGACAAAACCATCCTACCTGTGAAAGGAGCACCAGAAGGAAGGGTATAAGGATAGGTAACCCTCATAGGTGTGGGAATTTTTTTCTTTTGGAGATTGACAGCTTGTGGGGAGAAGTGGGACAAGTTCCATAGTTTGGTTTGAGTCCCAATAGAAGGGTTAGTCACTTGTAATGATTGAATTGGTGAATTAGTCGTAGGACTCATATGCTAGGATGGTGGAGGATTTGTCAATGTGGTGTCAACTTGTTGCGATGGAAGATGATCCGCAGTAATAGCAAACAAAGAAGGGGTACCCACAGGGGTATGTTTTTGGAAAGTGAGGCAACAAGAGTCTGAGTGGCAACAACAGGTGTAAGGGTCTACAAAGGATCAAGACCAAGTGGAGTGGTCTACAAAAATTGGGTGAAACCTCCTAAATATGTCAGATCAAAAGTGGAAGATAGAGGGCCAATACTCATTGTAGGGATCGCTGGTGAGGTAGGGGCAAATACCAAGGAATGAGAAGCAAGGGAAAAAGGAGTGAATTTTACCTATTGACTAGTCGATGGTAGCTCTAGAATCATCAGTGACTCCTCCTCAGCCTCAAGCTCCTGGCTAGCTACAAGCACTTTTCTTCCAGCTGGTTCTTGCGAACCTTCTCCGATAATGCTCTCTCTACGCTGTTGTTTCATAGGTGGGGTCTCCCAAGCTTCAGAAGCTATTACCTTTTGCTACAGTGATAACTTGGCTAGTTTAGCTGCCCAAGTGAGTGTATGTGAGGCCATTAATATATTAAAGCACACATTTGTGGCCACATAGCAGGCTATTCAGGGCCTTTCTCCTTCAGCGTAGAGGAGTTAGATGTCACCACTTCTTCTTCCTACTCTTCAGACTCATCCCCCGAGTCCCCACTCTTATTAATACTAGAGCTCAAGTTGGGGTGGCCCTCATTCCACCTTTTTTTAAATTCCTTGTCATTCTTCAGGGTGTTGCAAGGGGCATCCAATTTCCTTATCTCTTGGCGATACTTCTAGAAAGCCTCTATTTTTTCAGTAGGCCACTTCTCATCCTTCTTCAACTTATTGTACATGGTGCGTTCCATGTGGACATTATCTTTGGCCACCACCATAGCAAAGTAGAACTTGTGCCATGGACCTCTAGTATCTTGTGTAGGAATACATGCCAATTCAACAAAATTTTCATCTTTGTCTTCCTGCGGGTTACGCCACTTCTCCCACTAAGGTCAGGGAACATGTGTAGCTTTCATATGCAGCTTTGACAAGTCATTGAAAGGGTTGTATTCCCATTTATCATTTACCAGCACCAACCCTAAATAAGCTAGTTTATCCTCTAGTAACTGGTTCGATTGTTTCTTAATTAGAGTTACCGACTTGAAATATCTATTTTAAATGAGGTTAAATTTTATTTTTACTTTATTTGAGATATCGAAATTAATTTAAATCCATTATAAAAGGATCCAGTGTGATATATCTACATTATATACAAATCAATAATAAAGTCATTAAGAAATGTAAAGAATGTCATGGTGATTTTATGAGGATTCTAAGTTTAAACTTTGTACTACTAAAAGGTTTGGTATGTTATCAAAAGAAGCATTCTTTAACACTAAGGTTAATGTAAATGGTGTTAAGGTTGATGATTTGTTTGATTTATTTGTTGAAAAATGAGCCACACTTGAGCAAAAGATGTACCAATCACCAAGAGGGATAATAGTTTAGTGGAAGAGCACCTTAATAACAAAAGGAGGTCCTAGGTTCAACTCCTAGTTGGTTCATGAAAATTAATAACATGGTATTGAAGAGCCTAAGTCAATAGAGGTATGCCAAGCTAGGATTCACAAACACTTGTTGTGTTGCTCAAGGAGGGTTTTGTAAAATTAGTCACACCTAAACTAAAACTAGACTAGGCCCCAAGAGGCCTAATAGCTTGGTGGTAGAGCATCTTTATGGGAGTTCATAGGTTCAACTCCTAGCTAGTCCATGAATTTTTTTTAATATTATGCTTGCAAGATAACTTGGTTTAAGAAGATTTGGTGGATAAGTTGGCCTCAAAACTATAAAATACCTCAAATATTATAGCTTTTATTGGTTCAACAAGGCATGGGTACACATTAATCAATAAATAATACAAATCAATATTTTAAGTTGGAATAGTTTAATTTTGTTAATGAAATATTATTTGGCCTTGCTCCTCTAGATGTCAGGTGTCATATTGACTAGTCCATACTTGTATAAACATGAGGAATTATTCTATAAGAGTGTAACTTATTCAAGGAACTGGTGAGTCCAATTAAGGACTATTTAATGAAGTAGCTATAGACAACACTCAATCATCATACAATGTAATAACAATTTTTTACAAAGAAATTAAATCTATTCATTCACAATAGAATAGCTTCAAGATCTTGATACACATTAGGAATCAACTTTTCGGTTACAATAATAGATCTTAGAGATCTCAATATTTTAGTTTTCCTAATGTTTAGATTATCTTGACTACAACCTTTATTTACCAAAAACTAATACACTCAAGTCATATTAGGCTTCTTTTATTATATAAAGATGTATAAATTATGTGTGTTCACTAAAAGTATGATACACCATCAAAGTTGAATGTGATAGAATCAATTTCCCTAAAATTAAATGACTTATCATTGGTCATATTTGGAATTAGGTGTTTCACCTTCTATAGCTTGTAGATATATACGTAATATACATAATCACCATTATTGGTGTAACTTTTAAGCTACAAGTCTTTGATTTCAATATGGTTCCATACATGACCCTTCTTCAAACCCATCATGAAGTAGGTAACATTAGGAATAAGTGTATTTATTATTTTTTTTGCACATCATTCAACAATTTATCTATATTATACAATAATCAATTTGGTATTGATCTATTTATGCTCATAAAGAAAATTAGTAATTTTGTGTAGATTATTAGTAAGGTATATAGTGACCATTATTTATTTACCTTAAACTAAGAGTCTCCAAGCTCAGTATTGTTCCACACATGACCCCTCTTAGGACCCACCATGAAGTAGGAAACATTAAAAATTGGTGTAATTTATCCTTTTTGCATCATTCAACAAGTTAACATGATAAAATAATCAAATTGGTATTGATCTAGTAAAACTCATCAACAAAAAATGAATTTTTTTATTAGATTAAAATAGGAAGGGTCCATACCCATTACAAAATGGCCATAGAGGCTCAAAGTCACATGAAAATTAATTGGGACACATAGGATGCTCTACTGGATTTTTGCTCCCAGCCATAATTAAATATATTCAAAATATGGTGTTGCAAAGCTCATTTATAGAATGATTGGGCCTAAGATGATAGATATGGAGCTTTGGAATTAGCAACATAAATGCAATGAATTGTAATGCCACAAACTTGACACACACCACAACAAAACTAGGAAAGTACTTGGAAAAAAAAAAAATTCTCTTACACCCTAAATTTTCTTGCATCAAAAGATTAAAAATTCTAGATCATCAAAAATGGTAAATCTTTCAAGTTGCACACTTATTAAGGTAGAGAGTAGTGGAGAAGGTCCTTAATCTTCATGGGAGGATACTTCATTTGGAGAGAACCAATGTTGAGCAAGCTTCTCCAAGTTCAATCAATATACTTTTTTATTGCACAAATTGTTGAGTATAAGGGTGTATGAAATTTTGACTTATGTTCATCTTATAGTGCAAGACATGGTTGTCACTAGGCCATTAGTTAAGGTGATCTTTCTTCCTTATTCACTAAGTCTGATATTTTAGAGGGTAAGAGATCTCTAATTAAGGTGTGATCGAAATTGGATTCATTTTATGTCCAAATTAACATGTTTGGGGTTAGTGGATTGCTTCTTTCATACTAGAAAGTGGTATATAATATCCATATATATTCTTTTGTTGATAGAAAAATGTTTAAAACTAAATTTTACACTAGCCATCACAAAATCATTCATTTGTAAAGACGCCAAAAGCACAATCTTAATGAATTCATCATACACCATAACAAATTCATTACAACCACAATACATGCATGGTTATCATCTAGTAAAAGTAACAGAAATATTATGCACAATCACACACATCCAATAACATTTGATATCTCTCATTTTATGACTTTCTCTTTTACATGCGAATTATTTTGACTTTAGATGGTGATGTGTATTTTTAATAAAACATGTATGAATGAAAGAGAAAGCCTTTGATTTGTTTTCCTTGTTCATTTAAGATGTTTCATTATATTGCTTTTATAATTGTGTAAGACATAAAATCCTTAATAATTTAAAAATCATTTAATCCACTTAAAAATAATACCTTATAATTTTAATGGTAATGTATTTTAATTTTACTCGAGAGGACAACAACTAATGGACCCAATTTTTCGGCTCAGCTTTGATTTCAATTCAGAATTTCACCTTTAAATCTCAGGGAGCTCGTGGATTATTTAGACTCGACTATTACCTATATAAAGTTAATACAGCAGGCTCGAGGATTATTTAACTATAGATATAGTATACGCCTGGAGCTCAAGTAACAATCATCTCTGATCTCAGACAGATCCTTTAATAGATGAGCTATATTGAGTTTGCTCGTCATAGAACTTTGAATACAGCATTACTCCCGCATATTTGGACGACTTCTTGATCTGGGACAGCACATTCGACTTCAGCATAGGGGCAGGAACGAAGCCGCCACCTGCAGCGTCGGTGGAAGCAGGAAGTCCCAGAAAGAAACTGGTGGTTTTGGGTATGGAAGTGGTCCACTTGTTCCACGAGCTCAGCAGATTGGAAGCGTCTCCGTTGGCGTATTGGCAAGGGGGATTGTTGAAGAACTGAATCCAAACGTAGTCAAACAGTCCCGTATGCAGGGCATCTTTCAGATAGGCGTCGGGATAAGGGCATTGTGGGGAGGCGCTGAGGTATACCTTCTTGGAGGAGGTACTAAGAGCGGACACCGCTTTGGTGAGGTCGTCCCAGTGCTCTGTCGTCATCTCGATGTCGAAGTCGATGCCGTCTAAAACGGCATCTCCCAGAGGCCGCGACGCAGACTGCCCGCCGAGGAAATTGTTCCATAGATACTTTGCCACGGTCTGAGCGTCTTGGGCGGAGGCGATGGAATAGCTTCCGAGGGCGCCTCCCAAGGAGAGAAACACATTTACGCTTTTCTGCTGGCATGACTTTATTTCACTGCTTAGCGATTTGCACCCGCCGGAGGAAGGGTCACAGTGGCCCGCCAGATTCAGCTTCGGTGTTTGGCCGTTTCCAAAGGCGGAAAGAAACGAGAGTATCACGTACTTGAAGTTACCGGTAGCGCAGGTTTGGGTAAGAGTGGCTTCGCCGCCATTTTGGCCCCAGTATATGGCTATGCTTCCCGCTGCAGAGGCCCTCCATACGACGCATGTGGCCAGAACGAGGGCAGTTACCACAGCTCTCAAGTTAATCTTATTCATCTCCATTATATTTTAAATGGATTGAGCAATGGTTCAATCCCTACCCGCAGTGTATATATATATATATATATATATATCCGAAAAAGAAGCACTAATCACATCATGCCAAGGAAGATTACCAACTTGTAAGAAAATGGAGAGGAATCTCGTGACAAAATCAAAACTCAACATTGACGTAAATCTATAATGCACAGACCAAAGATCAATCGGATTCGGGATCGCTACTCTTTAAAATCTTTGAACATTTTTTTTTAAATGTAATTTGTAATTTCGTGAGGCCATGAGGACCTGTCATCTGTAACTTAAAGTACATGACAACATCCATTGCCAACTTTTTCAGAACTACTCCACCCACACTCATATGATAATCCGTGTGAATTGTTTGCCAAGTTGGTTGTACCCTGGGATCTAAGATTGCATCCAATGGGATATATTTGAAATGAATTTTCAATAGTTGATCATTTTTTATTATTGGGATTAAGTTGTATGTTTCCAGTGAAAAAATACTAGCAGTTGCACAATATTCAATGAGCAACGGAATAGCCGATAGGCACAGCCAGATTAATGTTGAAAGGGTAGCCACACCACAAGAGACTATTGTTGTCAATCAACTGTCTGAGAGTATCTTGCTCTATTCACGGTTCATAACCAATTTCAGATTATTTGTTAACAAGAAAGAATTCAATCCTTATTCCACTTCTACAAATTGCTCAAACACACTTCTATTTTTTTCCAATAAAGTTGGACATCCCTACTAACAGGGGCTAGATACTTGCAGCTCTCTATGTAACATCTTGCTCAGACTTGCAGACTTTTAAATTTTTCAAACACACAATTAGTTTTTTTTGGCAATGAAGGCCCACAACCCTTAATAAACAATCCATTAATATCAACTGTTCAACATTTTTTTATTAAGTGAAGATTGTACCAAATAAATACAACCCCACAAAAGCCCTTCTCACTTCACTAAAAATAAATAAAAATACATCAAAAATAAAAGATAAACATGGTATGTAAGTAAAAATGAAAGAGATTTGAATCATTCAAAGAGCTCAGTTGCTAATATATCAGATATCTTCAATTTCCCTATAAGTTGAATTCCTATACCTTCAATCCCATCTTTTCATGTGTGCCATGCTTGCATACTTCTTAGTGCTGCTCTCTCTTTTTTATTGCACCAGCTTGTACCATTCTCCAACGCTGATTTTTCTCTCCCTATTCTCTCCTTCACCTCCCACGCAACCTCTCCACGTGGCTTCCTGGCTAGGTTATCATCACACAGATGTTTCCTTGCTTTCAATATAAAGGCCACCTGTTTCAGCAATATCTCTGTATAATTCAACACAACAAATGGGTACTTGTGCGGTCTATTGCAAGTTTAATTTAGCTTATATTTTCCTACAGTTTTTGGTGTTTTTGTCTATGAGTGAGGGCAAGATGGAGATACCATCATGGGATAGTAGAGACTTCATGCTGCTCCTGATCTAGAGGATAGTACACATGGTTTCAGTGAGCTTTTTTTTTCTCGAAAAATCTGTACAGAGCCGTTCAATTTTTGTGCTTGAAATTGTCTTATTTTATCAATTCATTTATTTTCCTAAGAGAGTAAAATAATACCTAGACTTTGTGTATTTGCAGAGCTTTCCAGATGTAGAAAATATGATGAGGCCAACGTCCACCTCACACAAAATAGAAAGCCTATGGTTCCTTGAGCAAACCCCTCCACTTGCAGAAGGTCACATGCCTGGTTATGGCTGCCTGAAAGCCAAGTGACAACCCCAGAAAGACTCGCAGTCTGAAAATAATCAAACAATCGCACCAGAGGGGTAGTATAATCGTCCTCTAAAGATTACAAGACTTGTTATACATAAAAAGCCAGGTTAAAAGGTCGGCGTTCTTTAAGGAGATCCTATTACCGAACGTGTAAGGTGCAGATGTATTCCACAGAACTACGTACATACCAGAGAGATTGGAGTCCATGTGTCCCATCCTGTACAATAAAGTGACAGTTAGTTTGCACCACTTTAGGCAGTTCTTTAATGCTTCAACGAAAACTGAGCGCTCCGTGCTGACAACTCATTCATATATTTAATGTAGGAGAAGAAAGCCGAGAGATTATGTAGGGAAGGGCTTATCTAATTACTTGGGGAAGGGTTTATCTATGAGCGCCTTGCTTTCAGAATGGTTTGTCGTGCAGTTGTACCTGAAATCAGAAAATTTTCAAAGATGCCCTCAAAAATCTCTTTCAAGAATCTGGAAAAAAATCAGATTACATAAAGCAGCACTCAATAAACAAGAACACATTGATTCCTCTAATACACAAAGCTTTGGATGAGTGTAAGAGGAGTAAACCCAAGAGAGGAAATGCAAATACTTTTCCAGCAAACCCATGGTTCGATGAAGAGTGCAAGTTAATAAAAAGGAAGCTCCGTGAGGAGGGAATGACAATAGAAAACAAGAAAGAGTATGAAAGGGTGATACGAAGTAAAAAAGAAAAATATGTAAGTACAAGAAGATTGGAGCTGATTACCCTTGGAAAGAACAATCCCAAGAAATTTTGGAAGGAGCTACAGCAGAAAAGAAAACAAATAGAAAATAATATTAGAAGCTCGCAATGGCTAGACTATGCAAAACTTCTCTATGAGCGTGAGCAGGATAAACATAGACCTCCAATAATCAACGCAGACATTGAATTGTTCACCGTTGAAGATGTTAGTCAAGGCATAAGAAGGTTGGCAGGTGGGAAAGCACAAGATATTGATGGGCTGCAAGCAGAGCATCTAAAGTGGGGTATCGAGGTCCTTGCACCCTGTATCAGGGGCATTTTCAACAGGGTTATTCAAGAAGGCTTTCCGGAAGGATGGACCACTAGTGTTGTTATTCCCTTGCACAAAAGTGGTGACATAAATAACCCATCAAACTACCGCACTATTATGATTAATCCTCTTCTTGGAAAACTTTTTGGAAGCATGATTGAGCGTAGGATTAGCAGTTGGGCTGAACAAGAGGGAAAAAGAGCTGAGGGACAAGCTGGTTTTAGGCCCAAACATTCCACTATTGACCATGGGGTTACCCTTAGATTCTTGATTGAGAAAATTTGGGATGTTCAAGGCGATGAAGCTTATTGCTGCTTTGTTGACTTTAAAAAAGCCTTTGACACGGTGCCGCGGGGTAAGTTATGGAAGAGAATGGAGGATTTGGGAGTTCCGCATGAGCTTAGGGCGGCTGTTCATAGGCTATACGAGCAGGTCAGAGCTAAAATCAGAACCAATGATGGTATGTCAGAATCCTTTGGCAGCGATGTTGGTGTCAAGCAAGGCTGCCCGCTTTCCCCAACGTTATTTGGGCTTTACATTGATAAGTTGGAAGAATGGTTAGGCAAGGTTGGTGGGAATGGCATTCATTTGGCCAATTTTGTAATAAAATTGCTTTTATATGCTGATGATCTCATTTTAATTGCTAAAACTGCGCTTGATTTGAGAAAGCATTTGAAGGCTCTTGAAACGTTTTGTCAAGAGGTCGGGATGCAAGTGAACACTAGCAAAACCAAAATAATGATCTTCTCGCTGCGGAGGAAAAAACAGCAAATTGAATTTCTCTTTGAAAGTAGACCGTTGGAAATAGTGGAAGAGTACAAGTACCTTGGGCTTGATTTTCACAACAAACTTAGTTGGGAAACATGTAGAGCAAAAAGAATTCAGGGAGGTTGGAAAGCGCTATACTCTCTCCAAAATAGATGTAGAAATGCTGAATTATGGGATTGGAAAACTAAAAGAACGCTTTTTGGGCTTCTTGTCACTCCGGTGATTCTATATGGGTGTGAAATTTGGGGCAGCAATATGTCAGACCAGAAATGGAGACAAGTGGAAAGAATACAAAAACATCTAATTATAAGCAGCCTCAAGCTTAAGACTACAGTGCCCTATGAGATTTTATTGGCTGAGACCGGTACTTTTCCCTTGGAGGCCTCGGCGATGATTCGGTTATTAAGCTACCTAAAGAAGGTCCAGAATATGGAGAGTCATCGGTGGCCTAAGTTAATCATGAAAGAAGAGCTAACTAGAAGAAAGAACACCTGGATGAAACAAAATATCAAATGGATGAAAAAATGGGATGTTGAGATGCATGAATGCCCAAACACAAATGAAGAAATAAAAAAATATGTGAGAGAAAAATTTAAATATGCTATATGGATGAAAAAAGCAGGACGCAAAAAGGATTACTATATCAAAGAATTCAATCCCACGAGGGATCACGAAGAAAAGGCCTATATAGGCGCGAATATCAAATGGAAAGCAAAAATGTTGATTGCCCAATTGCGTACTAGTTCGCATCATCTTAGGTGCGAAACGGGCAGGTGGGTGGTTCCTAAAGAGGAGTGGGAAAATAGAAAATGTCATTTTTGTAACATGGGTATGGTGGAGACGGAATGGCATTTCACCATGGAGTGTTCAGCGTATAAAGACATCCGGGCTAGTTATGGGGTCACCGTGCAGGTCGATAATTTAAATACTCTGTTTGAAGAATCAAGGTTAGACAAAGTTGCAAACTTCATCATCAAAATTCACTGCAGGAGGGCTGATCTTGAACGGAGTTTACAATCTGCTTAGGGCCTTTTGTGGGTGGCTCTTGTGCTGGTCTTGGGTCCCTTAGGCTTCTTTGGCCTCGTGGACGTCATTAAAAATTTTTTCATTTCATTTTCATTTCATTGTAAGAGCTTCTGCTAAATTAATTATAGTAACTCAATTGACTACAAAATTTTGAGTATTTTATCCTCTTCCACGTAAACACTTTGCCCTGGACTGACATGAGAATGACGATTGGTGAATATATGATAAATTATATACCTAATACCTAATTTCTCCTCGCACTGTAGTGTTGTTAAGTGCTTGCATCGGGCGGCGGGCCCTGGATCTGGCAAAAAAATATTTTGGCAGAAGACTTGGGGAACCCCACTGGGGATTTCCGGCGTCAGACTGCTGGAAATCCTGGTGGGGTTCCCCTACATAATAGCCTATCGGCTAATTATGTTTTGAATAATAGTAACTAGTAGTCGCATGCACATGCATGCAACAATCAGTCGATAGGCGTCTTTCACGACGGGCTGTGCAAATGGTCAAGAGGGCACAACCTTTTTTTGGGATGCAATTTGAAATCCTAACAATCGATAATAGGTATAAATGTTTGTTTGGTTGGAGAAACATAAAGTGTGTTTACAAGTCAATAGAAATCGATATGAAAATTGACTAATGGAAGTGTAAAGTAAAACCAAAGGTCATGTTGAATGAAACACATAAGTTACAATGTATGAAACAAGTAATCATGAATACCTTTTTTTTTTTTTTATTACCATGTAATATTTAATAATTTTAGTTACAACAACTATTAACTATTAATTTTGTTTAATACTGTTAGAAATATAGGAAATTAATTGTCAACAAATAAAAGTTTTAAATTTCTTTCAAAATGGAAACTAAAAAATTAAATCAAATATAAAATTTAAAATAATTATTTTTTCTAGCAACAATATTTTAGTTTTATATTTATTATCAACAAATGCACATGTATATTATTCAATCAATTAATTATTTAATTTTGAAATACATGGAAGATTTTTGTAAGGGTCATCACCCATGCATGCAATTATTAATATTGGATAAAAAAGTACACATTTTTTTCAACAAAGAAAGACGTTCAATATTGAATACTTTTTATAATTAGTATTTGTCCATAGTTTTGGAAATTAAAGTTTTAGTATGCATGTGTTTTTAAATTGTGAGACAAGTATAAAAGGTTAAAAAGTAGTGAATTACAAGGCAATTCAGTATAAAAATTCATTTTTTTAATGAATGATTTCATACTGCAATTGAAGAGTCAAAATAGATGAATAAGAGATGTGCGTTGTTTCAGGGCGAGACGATGAAAGTCTCTAGTGTGTTGCTACCACTTGGTACTACATAAGAAACATGTTGTTACAAACCATGTTTTCTACACATGTATCTATGCAAGAAAATATATATGGCATGAAAATCCAAAACATAAAACCCATGCTCATTATCCACCCTAACATATTGGCATCATGAAGCCTCAGGGACCCTACCCAAACCCATGAGCAAAAGCAACATGAAACATCCACTAGAAATTTTGTGGAGTTCCATTATACATTGCAAAATATCAAAGTTGGGAAAAACAAGCATCATGATTTTGGAATCGTCGTGTATGCTTTAGCCTAGCACTTGCAAATAGAAGAGAGAGGTATGTCAGTGGATGAGGAAACAAGTTGAGGAAGGAAGCATAAAAGATTAGTAAATATATAGGTAGAATCAATAAACATAATTAGAAAGTCGAAATAATGAATAGTATTTACAAGTGGGTTAGTGAATCTATTTATTGATAATGGAGAAGTTTTGCACTTACATGTACTATTGGCAATGTTTGACAACCACAAGGAGCATTGGATTGAGTTGTTGGACTGTTGAAAATTTTGAAATAGGAAATTTAGAATACAATAAGTTTGTTGGATGTCTATTGTATCTATGCAACATTATAAAAGAAATCATATAGATTTAACAAACATATATATCAATATAAATTTTATTTTGCAAGTTCTTATATTTGCATTGCATGAGTAGGATGTATATGTAGAATCATGTCCACATATAATAACCAATAACTAGAATAGGAAACCAATTTTTTTGTGGCAAAAGAATAATATACTTGACTTGAAAAAAGAGAGTCTAGTTCATGCATTGGATTTCTACATAGCACCTCTTATATAGTTTTTCTACATATATTCAATATCTACTAAGAAAGAACATACCTTGAACCTTGTATCAATATGTTTGATGATATTCTTTTTTGCCTAACCCGCTTGAAGGTTGCTGGAACGAATTTCTCAGGTTTATTTATGCAAGGTCACTAGTTTGATAGTACACTGTTTAGAAACAGTTTTATGCTAGATTGAAAACTGTTGTTCTTTAGAATGTGTAATTCATTTAATGTACTTCATCCACTGCCATAGTACAATAACCACATAATGGATTAAACCTTGGGTGAGCAAACACTTACCATATACAATTACTTTATTTGTTAGCAAACTACAAAGAATGTGGGGACCAAAGTAAAATCAAAAGGATGGCAGCTCAATGAATGTCCAAATGTATATATGCAGACACAAGAATAAATTACATAGCCATTGCCAATCTACATCATCCTCTTTGTAAGGATTTCCACTTAAATCAATTAGAAGGATACCAAGGGACTAATTGTACAGAATGTGTATAACACCAAAGATGCACAAAGTACATAATGTTGCAGTGTGGGAAAGTATACACCAAAATATGCAACAAAATATTTTGATTATGTTGCATTTTTAGAATACCTATTCTAGCATTATGAATATGTGCTCCAAAATATGCAAGAAAATATATTGATTCAGTTGCATTGTCAGAATAGCCATTTTGGCATTATGAATATTTTACACATACTGCACGATTAAATGCTTTGTTCTTAACAAATAGAAATTTTGAACAAATAGCATATCAGCTAAAGTTATAAAGTTGAACAAATCAAATAACTATTACAATAACACTTAAAAGCCACCAAACACATTTTGCAGAGATTGTTCCATGATATAATTGTTGCCATAGAATTAAGAAAATACTATTCGAAATGGCTCTTTCAATCATGCAATTTAATCAATATACTTCCTCACGCATTTTGGAGCACGTCAGTGTTAAAACCCTCCAACCTTCTATCAAAATTAATAATAAGCAAAGACCGAAAGGCATGAACACTAAATTAATCATTTATGCAAAATACACATATTAAACATACGTGCATATATATATATATACATGTAAACATATAGACATATATATACATGTATACATATATATACATATATATACATGTATACATATATATACATATATATACATGTATACATATATATACATATATATACATGTATACATATATATACATATATATACATGTATATATACACTTATACATATGCATACACATACATGTAAAGATATACATATACATATACACACACACACACATGTATACACACGTGTATATGTATGAAATTAGTTTGGTGGTTGTTACACAGTAAATGTCTTTTTAATAGCGCTTTTATATTTTCACTAATTGTCTATAATATATATATATATATATATATATTCAATTTGCATGAAAAAACACTTACCATTCAGGTTCCTTGTACCGAGGACACCAACTCCACCATGACCAACCCATGTAATTACCAAGGCCCACATTGGCACAAAAAAACTCGGTCAAGTAATTGCCATTGGTTGTCTTGTGTTAATATGTTTGATGATATTATTTTTCCTTCATCTATTTGAGTATCAATAAATGTCATGATATTGTTTTCCACTCATCTTTTTGAAGTTTCCTATAACAAATTATTCGATTGTTCTTGTAACAAGGATTGTTTTTAAGTTTTAAAATTCTGGAATCTTCTCCATGGTTTTTTTACCGTGGCCGAAACATGTTATATGTTGTGTATCAATATGTTTCATGATGTTACTTTTGACTTGGGTCTCTTGACAATACAACTAGAGAACATGAGGAACAATAACCAAACAACAAAAGATGTGAGCAGTAAAATAGTCTGCTATGAAACCAACAACAAAATGGCTCTTTCAACAATGTAACTTAATCAATATACTTTTAGGCATGTTTCACAACACATTAGTATTAAAACCCTATGGCCTACTATGAAAAGCAACAATAAGCAAAGAACAAAAGACATGAACAATTAATTAATCATTTATCCAAAAGTGGAATGAATCTTTGTGGATGGCTCTCTAGTTCAAAAAGATGAGGAAAAAGGAATATCATGGAATATATCAATACAAGATTCAAGCTATGTTCTTTGCTAAAAAATATTAAAGACAAGTAGAGAAATTGTATAAGAGGTGTTAGAGTGATTCATTTATTGTTCATGTATTTTGCTCTGTGCTTATTATTCCTTGTTATATGGTTGTATCTTTGATGTTATACCCATTTTGGAGAGTTGAAAGAGATTATCCCTATGTATGGATGGAGAAATTACGGTTAAATGTTCTTGCTTTTGTAAAAAAAAATGGCCAACAGTAGTATTTTTTCTACTATTCGTTTATTGTTTGTAGGTATCTCTATGCACTTTTGGCATCATAGCCATTAAAATAGGAGCAATTGCAGATTAAGATAGTAGCGAAAGTATATATATATATATGCAGAGGGGTAACATGAAAGCATAAAGATTTTGGAAATAAGAGTAGTTTCCTGGCTATGAAGTATTATTCTAATAGCTCTTTTACAATTTCTCTATTCGCTTGGGTTGACTACGAAAGAGCATAACTCAAATTTTGAATTCACAGCTCAACTGTTACACAAATTGCTTATCTTGTATTAATATGTTTAATGTGGGTTAAATTAAGACATAAGTGAAAGAGAATATCGTGGAACATATTAATACAAAATACAGAGAGCTTCAAAGAGATAAGGTAAAGAGAATATCATGAAACATATTAATACAAAACAAGCAATTGATGCAATAGTTGGAATTTACCTATCAACTATTTGTTTGAAATTTCCATTAGGGTTTCTATAAAAGGAAAGTATAGGAGCATGGGAAAATCTAATCTGAACAGACTATATTTATTGTACTGAAGTGCATGTAAGAATTCATGCATGAATGCTTATGTAAAGCAAGAAATACGTAGAGGGTATCTAGCCATGGAGGGAAAAAAAATTGAATGTATAAATCAGGAAAATATAAATATATAAAACAAACCTTGTTTACACTTACAACTATGGTTGTCTTTCCAGGATCAATTTTCCAACACATGGGCTGCATTTCTACTTGTTGATCTATCTTTGTATTGAGCCCAACATCATACTACTGCAAACTAACATTTTATATTGTTAATTCAAAATACATGTCTGAAATTAGATAATTATGGAATGGGGAAAATGCATTGCAAAATTACTTACTACAAGAATAGAAGCAAAGACGTTGTAGGCTGCAGAGTAGGGTAGCTACAGAGCTCTCCAAACTAGCACATAAGGGAGGTGGATGGAAATTTATTTGAGTAGTCTACTATGAAAGAAACACCATAGTGTGTCAATTCACAAGGGAATTAAAACAATTGACATCCTTATATTAGAAGAATATTACATGCACTCATTTGCATGGCATTGTGCAACAATTCCAGCATGTATAAACTGTCACATGGGTGAGCACCTACCATTCTGTGTCCATTGAGTGAGGCATGATCACGAAGCCACGTAGCCAATAAACTCCATGATTATTGTGAACATGCCCAAGCAAGCCATGACAATAGCATGAAATTTTAACATGTATCATGGCAAAGAAAAGCAATGTAGACAAGACTATATATTTGTGAACGTAATATATAGGAATAGTGAAACAGTGAAATGATGAAAAAAAGAATTTTGTAGACAAACATTTGTAGCTATTTGAATCAAATAAATCTAATATAAAAGGTAATAGGAAGACATTAAAATATGTGGTAGAAAAGCATGGAGGAAAAATGTGAGAACTCAACATATATAGGCTGTGAGAATAGAAAACACAACATGGTTGTAGGATTTTAAACTTATTATTCAAATGGAAGACAATTTTTTTGAGAATGCATCTATAGTATGTGCATATATAGTTTAATATACTAGAATGTTCTAAACATGTTATTGACTTATAGAAATTTTGGCTTCTAGTTATTGTTGGTTCCAATATCTATGCATCTTTCACAGCTAAAGTTGTTTGTATTTGCATATGTATTAGTTTGTAACAATTGTAACTATATGTTAAAATAAGTTGGAAGATAATTGTACATATGGTAATAAACAATTGACATCATAGAATTTAAAAACACTTAAACAAATATGGGAAAATGGAATATACAAAAGAGTGTATTGTTTTGAATGCCATATACTGAAAGAATCACATAAAGAAATCTTAGAACAAGAAGTTGGCAGATTAATAGAATAGAATCATCAAAACATGTGATTGGCCTATACAAGTTGTACCCTTTAGTTATTGTTGCGTAGTATCTTTGTGCATCTTTGGAATTTTATACCCATTTTGCACAAATTGTGACTTGGTATGTTGTTTTAAAATTCAACTTAGAAAATGCTTGAGAAGACTATGGAACATAGGCTAAGGTAGATGCAAGAATAATTGTCTTGGAGCCTTTTTTGTAAGTAAGGCTATGGGGTTAGAGCATAAGCATTTGGCGAGGGGTATAGTTGTTCTAGATACGTCTGTTTGTTGTGATGATGAGCAATGTATTTGTTGGTGCCAAGCCTAGATTATCTCTCAAATGAGAAGGCTGGATCAATACTTAGTCTTTCAATTGATTTAACATGAGAAATAGCTATAAAATTCAACCATTGCCTCTCTTTGCTACCTATGTTTATTGTTTCTCTATCTCATGCTAAGCCTTGTGCTTTATGTATTGTGATTCCCCATGCCATAGTGAGTTGAATTTGTGTCTGCCTCCCTTGACTTATAGCTGGGATGGGGATGTCTCTCGGATGTTCTAGGTCCCATGGTGGACCAATGTAATTTTGGAAGTGGACAACAACATAGTCAGGTGGATTTGGTAGTTTACAATGTGGATTGTACACAATAGCTGTAACAACACCAAGGGATACATTCACTAGGCTAGCTTGAATCCACAAATTTGTTGTTAGCATCACCTATTCACCAACACAAAGTATAAATTCTAGGAGAAGTTGGTCGTCATCTCCATGCTCAGATGTCTATTGATGTGCCACTCAAGCAATGCTAATGGTTATGGGTAGATTTAATTGTTTGATCATTTTTTTGTTGCAGAATGTGACCAAGTCATTTGTGGCAAACAAATGTATAGAAACATCAAGTTTTTCTCTTTTTTTGGATAGGAGCATTTTATTTGTTTTTTTCATAAGCTCTTCTTAGTCATCATGGAGAGCCTCACCATTTATTATATGGAGAGGGATTTCCCATAACTTTTGCTGGGAAGGGTTATTTCCTTTTTGGCAAAAAATAGTGTCTAATGTTATTGAGACTATGAAAGTGTGCCACAAGGCTAGAACTGATGAGCATGAAGCATAAATAGGCATATCCATGATAGGTGGCAACTAGGCAAGATCACCAACAAGGATCATAGAAACACCGCCAAATGGTTCCCTCTAGTTATCTAGGAATGCTTGGTGCAACCAACTATCTATTTTTAGTAGCAACTTTGGGCCTAGAAAACTCATTTAATCGATCAAAATGTATTGAATATACTTAAATTATTCTTGGAATATTGTCAATTGTTGCCCTTGCAAAGGAATCATATCCTTTATGGGAATCCAAAGTAATGTATGGATTGTAGAGCCACATATGTTGTATGCAGCAACACCTGTAGGAGCCAATGTGAGCAAGTAGTTATTGGATCCAACAAAAGAGGTGTTTATTTGTTGTCGAATACAATTTATCAAAAAGGATTTTCCAGTGCCAACTGTCCCTTGAGTGATCATGCAGAGAGGGGCTTTTGGTGAAGGTTGCATGCAATGGGACTGGATTATTTAAAGGGCCAATTGCTATTTTGGTGAAAGTTGATGGGCTGACATATCTACAGGAAAAACTTGTACCATAACTTTCTCACGTTATGCCTTGGTTGATGGGATGAACTGCAAAGCAATATTATGGAGTTGTTCAGGTACATGGTTTGTATTGAATGGATGGTTCATATTGAAATCCCACCTACCCAATAGCTGAAGCTGATTTGTACTAAAGTTAATAGTAACACCAATCCGAGAGAAAACTTACCATTCATATTCATCCATATAAGTTCGATGATTCAAATCATCAGTATCACTATCATGTTCTTCTTCAATTGTGGATGTAACTGGAAGTCTATTAACATGCCAAGTATGATAACCAACCATTTTTAAAACTTTCTAATTTTCTATTATCTCTTGTTTGAGAAGACCTATATCTATTTGTATGTTCCAAAAAGGTTTGTATAACATAAGTTCAATCCAAAAAAATATCTCAAATATCTTCGTATCTTCAATGGGAGCACTCTTGAATAACAAGTAGACAAGGACAACTACAAACTGGTACCTTGGTTTCCATTTATCCTTTTTACACTGCTATGAGTGTGTATATAGGTAGACCGAGTATCATCTTTGTTTATACGAAACCATGTCTTTTTTCCAACATTCAAGTGAAAGTATTGTTGGCTTGAAGTAAGAAGAGGCAATTTTTGTAACATATGACACGTTTCCTATGCAGAGATGTCACGTTCCACAAGAATATTCATCATGAATTTTTGATATGCAACCAATGCTCTATCCTCAAATATATTTGTATTTGCAAGTCTTTTCAACATATGAAGATAATTTTCTATTTTTTCTCAGATTTAGCTCCATATTTATAAATATAATTCAAAACAATTTACCTAGAAACAACTGGCTAGCAGTCAACATTGGCATGCTAAATTGCAAGCATGGATGGGCTATGGATATTTAGGCAATCATCATTTCTTGCTGGTTTGTAGGATTTGTTAGACTCACCATCAGATGTCAATGTAGAGGTAAGTTGCTACTGCCAAGGTGCTTTATAATGACATTGCAATTGCTCTCCTTTTCTCCTTAAACAAGTATATTCAGAGCATTTTGTGTGCCTTTGAACTATGTTTAGCAACTCTTCATAATCTATGATTGGATCATTGGTAAGGATTTGACTCATGGAAAGCAAGCATGGGTTTTCTTCAAAATAATGATACATTCTAATCCATCTTTATGCAAGGCAATGTGGATTCCAAGTTGAAATGTATCTATCAAAAAAGTGCCTTGCCGTGGTAACATCATGGTCATTGGACCAATCAAGAGTGTCCATGTCAGGAGCTTCTAGAAGCCATAGGAAACCATGCACATGTGTAGAGCCACAATGCTGCCATTCATAACTATACCAATAATATTTTGCATGCAAAAGCTTTTTGATCACCTCCTCATGAAAAATTGAGAATCTATGATGCAAATATAAAGATTTTACATGTGGATTCTAAACAACACTATTTATTAGTATTTTTTTTGAAGGCTCCATTGCTAAAAAAGCTATAAAAGAGAAAAAAATTGTATGTCATCCCATTTTGTGTCTGCATAGCTTGAAGTGAAAAAAGGGTGGGTATGCCAAGCTATTCGATCATGGCGGTTAGCTAGGCTTGACAAGAGTTCCAAAAAGAGCGGGTCTCGTGCAATGATGTGCCAAAAAAAATCAACTGCTCGACTATTTGGTGGTCAGAAGTAGCTTGAAGTTGTTGCCACAAAATAGATAACAACTTGGGGATTTTGTCCTCCAGATCCACTCGAACAAAAATAGAGACAGTTTGTTGGCTATAGTGTCTCATAATCAAGTTGTAGAGAAAATATCTAAACCTAACATGTTTTCCAAATCTATTGTCAAAATATCTAATTAGGTGGAGGGAATATTCATGCAAGTGAATTTTAACATTTCTCGGTTGAAGGGGAAGTGTTGCTATAGTGGGGAACAATGTTGGAAAGGCCATTGGAAACAAAACTTTAGTGTTGTATTCATTAACAAGAGAAGAGCTAATTTCAGGCCAAGATAAGATATTTTGCTCTTTTTTTTTAAATTTTTAAGACATGTTTTATTGCTTGCAACTCTCATCTAGCATTTAGTAAGGAAGGAATAAATGATGAAAAGTTTGAAGAGCCATTTTATTCTTGACCAATATTTGTTGAGCTAGTTGATGGCATTAGCTCTTCATCTGAAACTTGGTCTATTGTATGCAAGAAATTGGACACATCAACAACGACATTGAGTAACATATTAAGAGCCTCAACATCAATTTCAACATCATTGTAGTATTTTTCATATTGAATTTTGTATTTCAATGCATCCATGACATGATGTTTATTAACATAACAATTGTAATTGTCGCTTTCAATTGTAGTCCTGCGAATGATCATGACCTCAAGGTCTTGCAGTTGGCATGGAATTTTTTTTTCTATTCTCGAGATATCCTAAGGGAAGATTATTGTGTGACCACTATATTTAAATTGGCCTCCTCTAGCATGGGAAACTTGTAAAACTGGAGCCACCCTAGCAATAAGAATTTATTCAATTCAACCTGCATTAACATTTTGAGTAACAATGGTTGTGTGCCTAGGTCCATGCCATTTGTAGAGCTAAAGGGATGGGTACCTTTATTAGCATAACACCTTACACATGTAGCTCTTGACCTTGACATTCGAGTGCACATCCCTATGTAGCTTTTCCTACATATTTAGAAAACAAAAAGGCTAGAAAGTGCATCTATACGATGCCAAAATTTCTTTACCACAACAAGGTAGCTATCATTGAATATTTCTTTAAGATGTTGTTCTTGTGTTGGTACAATAGGGGAGTTGCTCTGAGATTGTATATAAGGGGTGGCATCTGCCATTGGAATTGGGTGCTACAAGGGAGGACTATTAGCAGTTTGACATGTAGGTGTGGTTCCTGTAGTTATCCTTTGTTGCAAGTATTTTTTGTGGTGCTTCATGTATATTTCCTCTTTATGCTACCTATAGTACATATAGTTTTGTTGTTGTTTTTACCCTTTTTAAATTCAACAATTGATTGCACTGTGCAACTTGAATGTACCCGTATAGCCTACGAGTATACATACAAGCTCAAGAACATTAGGATATATGAATATACACATATAACCATAGATATATTTAAAGTAGCAATTACATATAAACATATAAAAAAAAAATGTGTGTATCCATGTCTATATAAATCTATATCTATGAATGATTAGAAAAGGAATAGCATAGTTTGAACATTAGAATATATTAAATTGTAGTTGAATCTTGTTCCTTTCCTCAAAAAATATGTTTAGGGTTAGTATTTTTATTGGCATCCATTTATTGTTTTAGTTATCCATATTTATCTTTGGTATTGGACACATTAACATAGGGCCAATTGCAGATTATGGACATGTTGGATATAAAATTAGTTTGGTTGCTAATAAGTGTTATCATAAGTCTTATTCTTTCTAATATCTCTTACTATTCAAAATGGCTCTTTCGACAATGCAATTTAAGCAATATACTTTCTCACACATTTTACAGGACATTAGTGTTAAAACCCTCCAACTTGCTATTGAAAGGAACAATAAGCAAAGATCAAAAGGCATGAACAATAAATTAATCATGTATACATATAAATGTATAAAAACATATATATTTATGCAAAATGCCCATGTAAAACATACATATATATATACATCTAAACATATAGACATATATATACATGTATACATATAAATGTATATTAAAAACACACACATATATATATATATATATATATATATATGTATACATATGCAAACATATATACATGCATACATATACATACATTATGCATATACGACATACATATACATGCATATACATATGCATACATATACATATAGATACATATACATACATGCATATACATATAGATACATATAGGACTTGACAGCCTTGGTATAGGGGGGGTTGGATGGTAAATTTTTGCTCGCATGAGGCTTAATGCATTATGTTGTTGTTGCAGAATGGGAGCAAGCAAAGCAAATGCAGGCGGACAGAGTAAATGCAATATTGAATGTTGTAGTGTGAGAAACTATACTTTGATTAAGTTGCATTGTCAAAAGAGTCATTGTGCCATTAATTTCATAGCAAATGGGAAAAATCTGCTGTCTACATATTTGATCTATCAAATTGTAGTATTTGTTTTTGCATATACATAGACATACACATATGCATATACATATACATATGCACATGCATATACATACAAATATACATATACATATGCATACATGCATACATATACATATACAAACATATACATAC
Organism: Sequoia sempervirens; assembly: GCA_007258455.2. NCBI lineage: Eukaryota > Viridiplantae > Streptophyta > Pinopsida > Cupressales > Cupressaceae > Sequoia > Sequoia sempervirens. The sequence continues at coordinate 159,045,190 of VDFB02271358.1, forward strand.
ATATACATATACATCATATACACATATACATATATATACATAGACATATATACACATATACATACATATACATACATATATACATATACATACAAATGTACATATACATGAAAGGGATCCTTTTATATGCTAGAAAATAGGAATGCATATCTACTTCCACAACTATATGCTTTGTCAAGATGAACCATGTATATATACACCTTAAAGCCAAGAAAACTAGAAACAATAATGCCAAATTTGCAACAATTATAACAAAAAGGAAAATTATACTTACAAAATCAAGATCTGAAGGCTGGGGGGTCACGCCCTCAGAGCTGGACTCTGTAGTGGGACCAGTGGGTGCTGCCAACAAATCAATATTGGGGGGATCTACAAACCCATCCACAAAGCTCGTTTTCGTAGACATAGTTCTGGGAACTTATTTGTAGGGAAAAAATGTTGCAATTTCAGTTCACTAATTGATAGCTCTATTTCACAATAATAAAAAAATATTAATGTATTGCAACATCCCAATGGTAATTGGTAGACAACTTAGAAATATCAATTTATAACCATTTTACTTTTGATATTGTCGAAACAACATGAGATACAACAAAAAGAATAGAAATCCATCTATATATATGTGTATCCATGTAGTATTTTATTATTTCTATATATGTGTATTTATGCAGTTTTTTATTTTTTCTATGTTATGGCAACAATGATATGGTGTAATAATTTGTCCAAAATGGGTTTAACATCATAGGATTAATTGGAAATTTGGCCTGCATTGGTTGGTATTCAATATTATGGACAAAACATTTATGCAAAAGACCCATGTAAAATGACTTACAGATTCCACAGGATAGTAGTTTGGGAAACCTCAATTTGGTCATAGAAGAGACTTGAGGGAGGTGATTCTTACAATAGTGTAATATGCAAGCAACACTACAATGGCTCTTTCAACAATGCAACTTAATCAATATATTTTCTTTCCTTACAAACACAAACAAGAACAACAATTAGCAATTTGTTATAGGGAGCTTCAAACAGATGAGGGAAAAAGAATATCATGCAACATATTGGTACAACACAAGAAATATATGTAACAGTTGTAAGAGCTATTAGGATGATACTCAAGAATTAGACATGTGTCATGCTAGAGTGTTTTCCTAATTGTTCTTTTACGATTTTCTTGTTTGTCTATAATATTTAATGCCAAATAATAGAGCTTGAATGTAGAATATATGCATGTATATATGTAGAAATAATTAAGTACATATATGCATTGAATTTCCCTTTTCTCAACACATTTATAAACACACACATATAAGTAGATATATCTATCCATATTTACCTATCTATATATCTATTTATATACACACTACTATATCTAAATACATGTTTATAGCATATTTGTTTCTCACTATCTAGCTCCTGTGCTTGAAATTTATGAAGGAAACAAATATCCAAATTGATTTTCTCCTCAATTAAGTAGCTGGGAAGGCTACAAATTCAAACCTTTTTGGTTTCTTATAGCATATTGTCTACTATGAAGTTTGGTACTAGTATAGGCGACTAAAGGGTTGAATTTGAAGCCTTCTCAACTACTCAACTGAGGGAAAATCTAGTTTGGATGCTTACTTGCATTTTCAAATGGGCCATAGGGGCCTTGGTTTGTATATATGGATATATATGTCTGCGTACATGTATATTTTTAAATGCGGAACAAAAAATTATATATATATATACACCAATTGTAGTGCAATGGCACAACAAGAACTAAATGCGATATTCAATGTTGCAGTGGGGGAAAGTATACTACAAAATATGCAAGAAAATATTTTGATTCAGTTGCATTCTCAAAAGAGCCATTCTGGCATTATGAATATGTTAGACATACTACACAATTAAATGCTTCCTTCTCAACAAATAGAAACTTCAAACAAATAGCCTATCAACTAAAAATATAAAGTTGAATAGATAAAAGAACTATTATAAGAACACTTAAAAGCCACCAAACTATTTTTTCCTCCATGCCTATACAAAAATATTTTCAATTCTCCAAATCAATTATGTAAGCCCAACTCTTTATGATGATACTTATTTGCTTTAGGCTATGAAAACAATTATACGACACAACAATCTCTGCAAAATGTGTATAATGCCACAGGCTTAATTATGAATTTGAGCTACATTGCTTGGCATTAAATATTGTAGACAAAACATTTATGCAAAGCACCCATGTAAAATGACTTGCAACAAAAAGTTCTTATTCTAACACCTCTTATATAATTTCTCTGTTTGTCTTCAATATTTATTAACAAAGAACATAGATCAAATTTTGTATTAATATGTTTCATGATATTCTTTTTTCCTTGATTTTCTTGAAGCTTCCTGCAAGAAAATACCTAGGTCTATTGCCCTCATGGTGCTATTTGGTTTTGTGACTGTTACCAAATGAAAATTAAGGAATGCAACTATCATTATCTTTTGCAGTTAAAGCTGCAAGACCATTCAACCAACTGTTACATAGATTGCTTGTGTTGTGTGAATATGTTTTATGATATTATTTCATCTTGTTTCAAAGCTCTATTTAATGTTGGGTTTCGACATTCTCTCATTTTTTTTTTGTCCAAAAATATGCACATTATGTGAAAGGTGGACAGTAGGAAAAATAATATCACACAACATATTGGTGCAAGACAAGCAGTCTATGTAACAATTGTAAGAGCTATTAGGATGGTACTTAAGAGTCAGATGTATGTCATTCTCTAGGTTTTTCCTTATAGTTCTTTTACAATTTGCCTATTTGTCTATAATATTTAATGCCAAATAATGCAGCTTGAATTTACAATATATGCATATATATATGTATATATATATACATATATATATATACATACATACATACATATATATATACACATATGTAGACACATATATATACTCTGTGCATCTTTGTTGCTATACACATTTTGTACAATTAGTCCCTTGGTATCTTTCTAATTGATCTAACTTCAAATCCTTAAAAATATGATGGTATAGATTGTGAGTGGCTACACAATTTATTCCCGTGTTTGCATATATACATTTGCACATTGATTGAGTTGCCATGGTTTTGATTTCACTTTGGTGCCCACAATATTTGTAGCCTCCTAACAAATAGAGTAATTGTATAAAAGGAGTTGCATTATCTAGCATTTAGTATTATACAGAAATGGGGAAATTGTAACAAAGCTATTAGTAAAACATACATGCATATATTTATGCATATATACATATCTATACACATGTATATATATACATATATACATACCTATATATATACATATGTACACACACACACATACAAACTTAATCGAGAATCCAAGCTACATTAGTGTTATTCTAATACCTCTTTTACAATTTCTCTATTTCTCTATAATATTTACTGTGAGGGATGCAACTCAAATTTTTAATGAATTTTGTGGAGTTATACTCTTTTTTACATGGGTGTTTTGCATAGATGATTAATTTATTGTTAATGTCTTCTTGTTATATGTTTTTGTCTTTGAGGTTAAATGTATTTTAGAGATTTCAAAGAGATTATCACTCTTTACATGTGTAGGAATTGCAGTTAAATCTTCTCTCTTCCACCAGAAATTGTAAAAGAGCTATTACATGACAAATCCTATTCATAGCTCGGTTGATGGAAATCCTGTCAAAACTTGAAAAAAAAAATAAACACTTTGCATATCTATATATATGCAATCACTCCTATGTTAATCTCTAATTGCTCCTATGTTAATGCATCTAATGGCAAAGATACACAAAAAAAAGTAAATCAGTAAACTGAGCACAAGAAAATTACTAACCCTAACCATATTTTTGATGAACAAAACAAGATTTAACTACAGTTGCTCCTATGGGAATGAGTATAAGCCCAAAGATACACAAATATAACTACAAACAATAAACTAGGAATGAGAAAACTAGAAACCCTAGCCATATTTTTTGATGAAACAAAGAAGATTTAACTGCAATTTCTCCATCCATACAAAACCCTAATGACAGACATCCATGGAAAACAATTTACAGATTTCAAAGAAAAACTATTTTAACATAAACAATAAATAAACCATTTATACAAAACACCCAAGTAAAATGACCTATAGATTGCGTAGAACGATAGTTGTAAAATGCAAAATGGAGTTGAGCCCAATGATTTTTACAATAGTCTTCTATGAAACAAACCACCAAACCACAGACAATGATTTTTAGAATAGTCCACTATGAAACCAACACCATAATGGCTCTTTCGATAATGCAACTTAATCAATATACTTCCACACACATTATGTAAAAAATATGAGCTACATTAGATGGAATTAAATATTATTGAGAAATAGAGAAATTTTAAAACAACTATTACACAACAAATCCTATTCACAGCTTGGTTGGTGAAAATCCTATTATAAATTTCAAACAAATAACAAACCCTCTACATATCCATATATATGCAATCACTCCTATCCTAATTTTCAAGTGGGCAATAAAATTACCAACCCTAACCATATTTTTTGATGGAAGAACCTAGATTTAACTACAATTGCTCCTATGGTAATAGGTATAAGGCCAAAGATACACAAAGATAACTACAAAGAATAAAGCAGGAATAAAAAATTACAAACCCTAACCATATTTTTTGACGAAACAAAAAAGACTCAACTGTAATTTCTCCATCCACACAAAACCATAATGCCAGATGCCCATGCAGAATGACTTACAAATTCTGGACAACAATAGTTTTAACATAAACAATTAAGAAATAATTTATACAAAAGACCCATGTAAAGTGACTTACAAGTTGCATAGAACAATATTTTTAAAACCCTCCAATCTGCCACAAAAATGAGTGAAAGCTGAAATTTTTTACAATAGAGTCCTATGAAACAAACTAGGAAATTGTAGGCGATGATTTTTAGAATAGTCCGCTATCAAACCAACACCACAATGGCTCTTTTGAGAATGCAACTTAATCAATATACTTTTTGCACATTACACAACACATTAGTGTTGAAACCCTTAAAGCTACTATCAAAATGAACAATAAGTAGAGAAAAAAAGACATAAACAATAAATTAATCATTTATGCAAAATACCCATGCAAAACAACTTACAGATTCCATAGCCCAACAGTTTTAAAACTGTCCAAACTGCTAAAAAATGGAGTTGAATGCGACAAATTTAACAATAGCTTTCTATCAAACCAACACCACAAAGGGCTCTTTCGACAATACAACTTCATCAAAGTATACTTTCCCACACACCAACATTCAATATTGCATTTACTTCGTCAACCACCATTGTGCAACGACAAGACACATTGGCACTCGTGCCAACAAATGCTTACCATTCACCTTCCCTGTATCTAAGGCACCATTCTCCACCACTACCAGCCCACATAATTACCAAGGTCCAATCACCACAAAAAAACTCGGTTACCTCCTTGCTGACCAGGACACCTCCAATGCCAACAAATCCAATTCATGGTTGGGTTGAGGAAAATCCCAAGAGAAACTTCAAACAAAATAGCCTATCGGCTAATAATAAAATTACTAATATTTTATTAGTTATAATTGAAATAATGTTAAAAACAAAAAAAATTACATAATTTTTTAAAATAGGAGTACAAGTATAATGAGAAGTATATATGATAATTTTTATTATTGTGTTTAGTTTTTTATTAATAAATTTTCATTTTTATTTGAAGAAAAAATAACTAGTTTATATATATTTAAGAATATATATAAAATATGTGGAGGGATATTTTTTTGAGGAGTCCATTTTTTTAATGAATTTCTCACATAAATGTGCAATAGGTTCCTCAAGAAGGATATCTCTTGACATATTTTATATATGTTATTAAATATATATAAGCTAGTAGTATTCACAATGCAACATTGAAGATATTAAATTATTAGGGTTAGGGTTAGGATTAGGGTTGGTTTCGGGGTTACAATTAGAGATAAAATTAGGGTTAGGGTTAGGTTTTAGGTTAAGGTTTTGATTAGAGTTAAGGTTAGGGTTAGGCTTAAGGATAGGGGTAGGGGTAGGATTATAATTAGAATTAGAAATAGAATCAATTTTATGGTTAGGGTTAAGATTAGGGTAGGGGTTACAATAAGAGATAAATTTAGGGTTAGAATTATGGTTTAGGTTTGGGTTAGAGATAGAATTAAGGTTACGATTAGGGTCTAGATTAGGGTAGGGATTAGGGTTAGAGTTAAAATCAATGTTAGAGGTAGATATGTAGAATTTTCCATAACACCAAAAGCATGTACTAGTGGTGGAGAGGGATATCATCATGGATATAGTCACTACACCAACACCCACCCACACGATAGAGCCAGATACAACCATGTACCATGTGGGATTTGTACCCACTATGTACCATGTTGATAAGTTGAGATTACGTGGATGAACAGTCGAGGGCTTGAAGGACTCGAACTTATGACCTGCGCTCTGATACCATGTAGAATTTTCCATCACACCAAAAAGAACATACTAGTGGCAGAGAGGGATCTTATCATGGATATAGTCACTACACCAACACGAAAACTACCCACACTAGAATACATGAATAAAAAACTAATTACCCTATTAAATACAAACTATGTGCCTAAGTTAAAACTTAAGTGTAAATATAATTTACTCTAACACCCCCCCTTAAGTGCAACTTAGGGAGAATGAATGAAGGTGCAATATGGGTTCCAGTTACACAACCATGTTAGGTACCCATTTACAATGCATAAAAAATAAATCTCTCTGAACCAAAGAAAAGGAGAAAAACCCTATGGGAAAAAACCCCTCTCGAAAAGAGAGAAAAGAAAAACAAAAATGTTGATGGATGGAGGACTTAGTCACAACCCCCAAGTACTACATACATCATGTATATACAACAATCAATAGCCCAACCATAAGAGGGAAAAAGAGAGACTATATAGCCCCCCACAATGTGTAATCAGCTACAAAAATGGTAAGTTCCTGAAGACAAAACATGATCCAGTGTCGACAAACAACTTGCCTCCCTTTTAGAAGAAACAAAACCAAATACAAATGAAAGTATGCTTCCCAAAGAAGCATGAAAATGTATGATGGTGTCTCTGAAATATGTTCATGTGTCACCAAGACCTTGGAAAATGATGCCATGAACCAATCAGGAACATTCCCAATCACAACAAAAGGTGAAAAACAAGGTACCACTAGAAACTGATGCTGAACAATATCCAGAGATTGAGATGGGTTGAAAATATTTGTACCATAACTATCATCAAATAGGATGGTTATACCCTCAAATGTGTCCTCCAAATCTAAAATATGAGATTCTACGAACAAACAACCAATGGTCAACAAATATGAATCCCAATGAGGAAGACAATGAGATACTGGTGATGAATCACTGGATGTGCGCAATGAATCATCAACACAAAATTAGTGATCCTATAGAATAGGAATGATAGGAGCCTCAATCAAAGACTCTACACAATAAATCTTTGAAGGAAAAGGTACATAAACTACCTCTAATGGAGAAGAAGGAGCATCTGAGAACCCTCATCACCCTCATCTAAAGACTCAAAGTATTCCAAAACTTCAAACTCCTGTATAGTAGTATGATCATGGGGTATCCTGTCTAAAAAATGAAGAGGCACAAGATAATCATAAACAAGATCATTTGGGAATGGCTGTGTAGTAGGATTTCCATGTATTTCCTAGGTCTTAATCCAAAGAGTATATGGACACTCAATATGATCAATAGCATCTAAAGTGGCATCATCAATATGCATTATAATAACTCCTAGGACATGATCCGTTTTGCAATTCTAGGCAAACATCTTATTATCAGTACCAAGGAGGGGAACACGATTATACAGGTATGGAAAAAGATGAAGCCATCTCAAGTGCTTCAGTATACCATTGTGTATAATTTTTCCTTTCTAACATAATCATAGCAGGATGCAAAGAAAACCCCATAATCAACTATGAAAAACCTCCAAAAACAAAGATGATATAACCTTCAACAACAAATAGAAACTCCCCAAAATTGCAAATGATGCAAGACCAAGATCAAACTTCAACAGAATAAAAGCACCACCAAACAACAAAAATGTGAAAATTTTCTCAACCACTACAAAGGTGACAAAAATACATTTCTGTTGGTATGGGGTTTGCGAAAATCATCCTCCATTTGCAAAAGATATGCAAAAATGAAAAAAATGGCCTATAAAGGCACTTCTGGAGCTCTTGGTCACACCATACGACCATAGAATGCACAGGGGGGCCTCCACCATACAACCATAGAATGCACAGGGGCTAAAAATTGAGCACAAGGATCCAAATCACACCACCACGCGGCTAATCACCCAAGCAATATCCACCTATTACACCAATGGCCACCGTGAGAGGTTGCCAAAAATAGACTGAGAACCTTTTCTCGCACCATTAAAGTGAAAAATAGGATATTTAAATAGCCACAAATTTCCCCGTATAACAAATGTGGGATGATGAATAAGTAGCAAAGTTAAACACACACTGAACTTTTTACTCCCATGAAAAAAGTTGAAATTTTTCACTCCCAGCAAGGAATGGCGAGAATTTTGGAAATCCTACGTAATGGAATGCCTTCAAAAAATGAAAAAAAATCATTCCTTGGCACCACAAAGCCAATGCGCCCCTCTTCTAGAAGAAATTCGCACCTTAAAAAAAACCAGGCCTCTTTCAGCCCCGGTACAGAGTAAGAGCTTCCAGATTTGGATTTGATGTCTGATTGGTTGGTATAGCAGATAATTAAAGCATAGGAATACAACTATGCTAATCCAACACCACCTCGAATGATGCTTTTTCTTAGCAAAATCATGCCACTAGTTTGGGATGTAACACCCCTCCATTTTTCTCTTTTGATCGAACAATATTTCTCTATGTATGTTTATTTTGTTATCACTTTGTTTGTGGAACTTGGTTACTTTTGACCGCTAATTGTAAGCGATGTAAACATTATGTTTTGGTGTGATGGTATTTTATTTGGTCATTATTATTATTGCATGTCATGGATTAGATTAGCATGTATGTGAATTAACGATGCTTTACACTTTCAATTATATCATGGATTTTAGATGTTTCAGTTAGCTATACTAAATTGGTGAAGGGGAAGGGATCACATCACTCAAATGCGAGCGCCCTGTGATTCCGCGATTCCCTTTTTCACGGTGTGTTTTAATATATTATATGCATGTTTCGACACTCGTATTGTGTGCAGGATGCAGGTACAGAACATTGACTCCACCTGGTTTCACAGGTTTGAGCATGTCCATCGACCAACGGTATCGATTGGGAGATAGTAACTAGGTTTTCTGTGTCAAACCATCACCCTAGCCATAGTGTGTCATCGGTTTTAGTCGGGTTCAGTGTTTATGTTGTTAGTTTCCCCTTTGGCTTTATATTTAAAATTGCAAGTTAAAAGGGATTAAATGGCTTTTGAAATTTATAAATGATTATTGTTTTGTCTTATTGAAATGTTGGGAAGTTAGTGATTAATTAATTAATTTAATTTAATTAATAAAATAATCTAATTTTGAATTAGGTTATTTTATTGACTAATTAAATTAATAAGGATAAATTAAATCAAATTGGTTGGGTTGGCATCTTTGGATTTTGGATTAAATCAAAAAAATTAGAATTAAGCTTTATATTTTACCTTTAGAAATAAAAGATTGAAAAGAATTTTATTTGTGAATTGTTAAAATCATTTGGTTAAAGAAAATTTAAATTGTCATTTGGGTTGTAATGAATTTTATTTAAAGAATATTTTTGCAAAATGCATTTGGAAAATGAAATTGTTTTATTAAATTTCAAAAATAAAAATATCTAAATTAGCAATAAATGTTGGTGGGTGGATTCAAAGTTAGGGGTTTGACAAATTTGGAGAGGATTGCATAAGGTAAGTGTGGTTTTATTTTGAATTTTAATTGGAAAAATTTGGAGAGCAAACTTGCATGGAAATTCTTGGAAGAAATTGAAAAGAAAAGATTGAAGATTGGGGAAGCTTGGAAAAAGAAAAGGGCAAACTTCTATTGAAGGATTTTAAAGCTTGGAGAAAAACACAAGGATCTTTCCTTATTTGTGCAAATTTTATTTTGAAAATTTTGTTTTGAAATTGTTTAAACTGTCTATGGAATTCAAAATTTGATTTAGAGGAAAAACCCATTAAGAATCTCCATTCAAAACCTGAAACAAAACAAAAATAATCTGGTCAATGAAATTTAGAAAATAAAACAAACCTCTATTTATCAAATTTTCTGTTGTTTGATCTTCTTCAATCTAACTGTAATAATGGAAATAGGTATGTATATATATATATATTGATACATATATATACATACATATATATCATATATACATCTTTTTCTTTTGTTTTGGATCTGATAAAATCCACCATTTGACACAGGCGAAGTCATATTTTTTTTTTAAACGAAAATTTTAAAATAAAGAAAAATATTTAGGGTTTTTGTTTGGGGAGGGCACTGCCCCACGGCCGCCCCCAATGGAGGCGCTACCTGTGGTGGCCGTGCCTAGTGCAGCCCACACAGGTCGCGTCCCCATGTGGGGGAGGCTGCTAGGCAGCAACCCCCGCGAGGGAGTCGTGGGCTTCGCCGCCCACACAGGGGCTGCGTCCCCTGTTTGGGCCGTGCGGCCCATGGGGAGTTAGGGCTTCGGCCCTTGTACTTTTTTAAAAAAAAATCATTTTTAATTTTATTTATTTTTTTAATAAATATTTTATATTATGCGTATAATATTTAATATTATATATTTAATATTTAATATTATATAATATGTGGTTTTAAATAATTTAGTTATTTTTAATAGTTAAATATTTAAATATATTAAATATATATATACATATATATATATATATATTAAATATGTATGTATATATTAAATGATTTGAGATTTGAATTTAAATTAGTTGATTGATATCTAAATGGAATTTAAGTATATAAAAATAATAGTGATATTTCATTTGACATAAATATAAATAATGTTTATATATTAAATAGAAATTGTAAATGAATATGTGATTATTATAGTTGAAGGAAATAGAATTATATTAAATAGTTGTAGTTGTTTAAAGAATTGATTTTAAGCATTATGTAGCATTGAACAATATGAAATTAAATTGTTCGATTATGGGACATAATTGTGGAACTTAGAGATAACGATTGATTTATTCCAATCAGATGACTTTGCTTATCAAGGTTCGATTTATTTATAATTTGATTTTAATTATTACGGATAGTTGAGACAAATGAAATTTTATTTGCTTTTGAGTATGTAAAATTAAATGTTAATTACTTTACTTGATTCATGCACTATGCCATTGTTTGGTTTGGATTTAGGAAATCCTAAGGTAGGGGAATAAATTGTCAAATTGTCGTTCATTGCATTGTCTCTTTTATTCTCGATGTTGTGCTATCAAGTCCTTGGGTTAGTAAGTCTTCCAAGGTTCATTTCGTGTTGGGTTATTTATTTGCGTTGGTCAAACTTGTGTCTTGTTTTGGGTGGTGCATGTGGGGGTAGTTGTGTTATCACTTGGTTATCATAAACCGGATGTGTGATATTTTTTGGTTACTCGTGTACTATAAACGGGGTGTGTGACCTCATGTGTTAAGGTCTAAACTAGTTATCAGTTTGTGCATGGTGTCTACCCTTAGTTTGGGGGATTTGTATCCTCGTGTTGTCAGTAGGAGAGTGGCCCTTTGTTAGGGTCCGACGCCCAAAGAGGTGTCAGGGTAACTCACTTAGGGTTTAATCAAGTTATAATCTAAAAGAATTAATGGGGAACTTCACACTAATAAAGTTAATGAATGCCTCTCTCATGAAGTATGCGTTATTAAGGCTCAAGATGAGATGAGACACATAGTTTTGCATGAGGGTCCGGCGGCCGGTAGAGGCAAGCCAGGGTAACCCATGATGGGGGTCCGATAGCCTAGGAAGGTTGAGCTAGGGTAACTCATGGCAATTTATGTATGACACTCTTCCTAAGTCAACAGTAGTCAGTTATTGTGTGTTGTACAATGGTGTACTTGTCCTATGTAACCTGGAAGCAATGTATTGTCTTGTGAGTTTTCGTACTGTGTTAAGTGAAGTTGTTGGTATTTGAGTCAGTTTAGTTATGTTTAGCCTTTGTCTAGAGGTAGTTGGTCTTGACCAGAAATCCTTGTTGCTATCTCCTAGCACGGGGGGTGAGCCTTTGGGTATCACTTGGTTGGGTGGAACGTGCACCTTACTCCGTTGTTTTGGCGTTGGCTTATGTGGGTAAGACTTTCGTGTTGGAGAGTTCATGGGATCCAGTTGCTTCATTGGTTTCATTTATGTTAGTTGCTCTTGTATTTTATTTACCCCTCATTGTTAACGAGGTGGAAATTGTAATAATCAATCATGTTATTGATTTACCTCATTCTGGGAATGAGAGATGTAATTGTAATTATATAACTTCTGTCATTGGTAACCATGAATGATCTCATGGTCTTAATGAAAATCTCATGTATGGAATGTATGTGCTTTAATTAGTTAAGTGAATGTTGTTATGTTTCATTTCATGCATGTTGTTTTAATTTGTGATTTAAATAATCTTTGTCTCCTAACCTTAGGGGATTGTTGGCTTTGTGTTGTAATCTTGCATGTATTTGTAATTAAAAAAATAATAATAAAAAAAATTGTGCATTTGTTTTGTAGTTTGCAACTTCCCCTAGGGTTGTGTGGTGGGGAATTACATGGGAAAAGAATGCCTAATGCCTTCAAGAAATGAAGAATAAGAATCGGCCTCCAAAATGCATGAAATTGGGCCCTCGACAGAGATAACAAAATTTCATGGAGTGGATACCTCTTCAAATGGCGCTGCTTGGGAAGAGCCAGAAGAAAATCATGGTTAGGAGATGGTAATTGGGCTTCTATAAAAAAATTCCTCTCTGTTCAACAAAATCATGCCTACCCATTGAAACATTGCAGTGGAAAAATAAGGCATAATGCCGCTTCCACGTAGCAGCAGATTGATACTTTAAATGCCATGTATTTGCAGTTTTAAATCCTGCTAGATCGCTATCAAAAACAGGTTTCACACCATTTCCATACTGTTGGAGATTACAATCACACCTACTCATCTAGTTTGCCAGTTGCTTCTGATAGCACCGTATCCTCTATTCTGCAGTCTACCTTTTAGCATTAAAGACAAATCTTGATAATATTTTGAATGGTGTTTTACTTGTCGTATAATCCAAGTGACAATGCGTATCTGAAGCCTATCTCTCTCATTAAAGACAAAAACTGAAACATATTTTTATCAGATTCGAATAGATTTGCTATTAACTCCTCCAAGCTACCCACCTTCACTTCAACAGTTTCCTCACATGATAAGTAGGAGGTATTTTTCCACAGCGTGTCAAATTATGATATTGCTATCAGGATTCAACTGTGTAGTTTTGAGTCAAACTTATTGACCCATGTTTCATGAGTAGTGGTTCACAAGAACCCATCTCTCATGATATCGAATGGTCCACTTAGCACTCATTGCATCTAGGTAGTTTCCTCACATGTTTTGTGTAATCTCAGTTCTCTATATAATGTATGGTCTTACATTTGGTCTGAACTCTCTCAACAGAGTCCGGCTCTCAAGAGCTATAAAGAAATAGTTTATCAAAAAGTCTTTGTTATGTCTAAGCTGTAGTCAGTCAAGTTGTCAGTCAAGTGAATGATTCTCAAATAGCAGAAGCTCAATATGTATGTGTATGTAATGGTAGTATGTTAAGAATGGATAGCAGTCAGAAGGTTTAATGTAAAACTGTTTTGATTAAGATCAATATAAATTATCATGGATTTTCATGTCTGTGTAAGTTTTTTGTCTTATCCTCCCTTTCAATTCTAACACATACGTCACTGGCTATATCACATTTTATTGTTTGCATTTCCAAGAGATTCTCTCATAATTTGTGAGCCAACTTCTCCACACACAACAATAGGAGATCGTGCCTCCAATGAGCAGATTTCAATCCGTACCTTCCAACGAACAAGCCTAATGTCCACTTTCAATACGTGGACCCAAATAGAAACAACAATGCCTCCAGTCAAATGCATCCCACAGTAATCCTAAATTGGCGTTGGGATTTTATGAATCAACCTTCATTTGCAACAGTGGATCAGTGAATCACGCCTCCAACAGGTGAATTGGCCTTCAACGTAAAAATGGAGCCCTCAAGAGCGCAAAAAAAAATGGCCTCTCACTAGTTTTATCACTGCCTCTAGTGAAGAAACAAATCAAACACCTTCACAAATTCGCAGCCAACAAACCAGAGAAAAAGAATATCAAATAGGCAATTTTGAAATTTAGAAAATTTCAAATACCGGAAAAATGAACGATCTCACACACTCCAGCGAAAACTCTCAGGAAGGATTCATAGACTGGGAGGCTTTGATACCATGATAGAGCAACAAATTCCCAGGAAACCATCTGTAGAAAATACCTTCACGGAATAGAGAGAAGCTAAAGGCTATTTCACCAAAAAAAAAGTGAATAAAAACGAGATGATTAAATTTACATAATGTATAGGCTTATAAAGCTGTGAAAATGTTGATGGGTAAGAAAACTACCCCCACGGGAAAAAAAATCTAATTACCGTACTAAATACAAACTATGTGCCTAAGTTAAAACTTAAGTGTAAATATAATTTACTCTAACAAGATACAAGTTTAGGTTTAGGTTTATGGTTAGAATTAGGGTTTTTGTTAGTGTTACCATTAGAATAAGTGTTAGTATTAGAATTAGAGTTAAGGTTAGGGTTATATATAGAATTGTAATCATAATTACAACCTCAGAGCTAACATTAATGCAAATATTAATTCTAATCCTTAATTTTATTACAATCATAACTATAAACCCAAGATTTATTATAGAACCTTGATTATAATAAGACATTAATAAAACTAAGCCTAAGCCTAACCCCAATCTTTATCGTAGAAGCCTAAACATAACCATAATTTAACCCTAACCCTTAATGAATCCTAACCCTAATCAAATAGTAACCTTAATTGAACCCTATATGTAACCCTAATTCAATCTTGACTCTTTTTGAACCGTAACCCTAATCATAACCCTCATTGCACCTTTTTTTTTACTCTATTATATTTATAGTTTAAACCTTAAAGTAATTGAACCCTAACCTTAACTCAAACCTTAACCCTAATGCTAATCCCAACCCTAATCCTAACCCAAAGCCTAAGCTTTATCTTAGAACCCTAATTGTAACCCTAACCCTCTTTGAATCATAACCAAAACCATGTTGGGATTAAAGTTAGGGTTAGGTTACAATTAGAGTTAGGGTTGGGGTTAGGGTTAGGGCTAATGTTAGGGTTAAGATTAACAAGGTTTAGCATTAGGCTTACAAAAATATTAAGGATTAGGGTTAGGATTAAGGTTAGGGTTACCTAGTCAAAGATAATATTAAGGTCAGGTTCATGTTACAATTAGAGATAATGTTAAATAAATTAAGGTTGTCATTATGGTTATGATTAGGGTTGGAACTAGGGTTAGGGTTATGTTTAGGGTTAGAGTAAAATTTAAGTTTAGGGTTTGGGTGAGGGTTACAATTAGAGTTAGAGCTAGAATTAGGGTTAGTTTTAGGGTTGGTATTAGGGTTAGTATTAGAGATAAGTAGTGTTGATATCAAGGTTAGCATTAGAGTTGAAATCTAGATTACTATTAGTTTTAGGGTTCAAACCTTAGAATTATGGCTAGAGTTACAATTACTATTAGAGTTAGGTTAAGTTTAGGGTTAGGGTTAGGCTAAGGATTAAAAATAGGGTATAGGTTAGTGTTACAATTATAATTAGTTCTATTTTTAGATATACTACTATGGTTAGGGTTATAGATAGAATTTTAATTAGGTTTAGTTTTACAATTATTGTGAGTGTGTACGGTGAGGATTAGGGTTAGGGTTAGAGTTAGGTGTAGGAATTAAATCAAAATTAGAGTTAGGATTATAATTAAGTTTACTTTTAGAGATAGAATTATGGTTAGGTTTTGGTTTGAATAAGAGTTAGGGTTGGGGTTAGGGTTATGGTTAATGTAACTAGGGTTAGGATTAATAAGGTTTAGTGTTAGGTTTACAAATCTAATAAAGGTTAGGTTTAGGTTTATGATGAGAGATAGAATTAGGGTTAGGGTTAAGACTAGGGTTAATATTAGGGTTAGGTTCATCATACAATTCAAGATAATATTAAATAAATTAGGGTTAGGGTTAGGGTTACAATTAAGGTAAGGTTCGGGGTTAGGGTTGAGTTATAAATAGTGTTAATGTTAGAGTTAAAATCTAAAATATTGTTAGTTTTAGGATTTGGATTGTAATTATGATTAGAGTTACAATTAATGTTATGATTTTAAAACACATATTGATAAATATCATTTCTATTATAATTCTATTTATTGAAGTAATGATTATTTACTATTTAATAATTGAAAAGAACAATATTAATTAATGAAATGGTGAAAAAGTGGTATGATTATATCATATGGTTTCAGGATATAGAGCACACCCACTTCTCCAATTTCATTCAAGGATAACCCTAGAGATCTCAATGCAAAGGAGAAAGAGATCTTACAATAGGACTATCCCGGGGGATGAATGCAAACTAATAAGGGGTTTTACACCAAGTAAGAACTTGGAAATAGTATTTAAATGCAAGATGTGACCCTAAACCCTAATTCAATGCAATTACAAACAAAATGACCTAGAAATGTAAATGAAACAACACAAAAAACTACAGAAATAAATATGTGCAACTAAAAATCTACAAATGATTGGAAGGAGGTCTAAAACATTGGAAATTTTACCTTTAATGGTGAGTGGGAGTCATTCACCAAGTTGGATGAATTAGTCCAAAATCTGGGTTTCTATGTGGGAACAAGAATTTGCCAAATGGGTATCTGAATTTGCAAAAAAATGAATTTTGACTGAAATTGGGAGTCATTCACTAGAAGTGGCGAATTAGTCCAGTTAGGGTTTTTTAAAGTTGTAAAGTTTGATCCTACTCTTTTGTGTTTGCTATCTCCTTCCTATTTGATTTCTAGATCTAAAACCTTGATTTGCAACCTGTAGGTGTTCTCCAATGTTCTCCAAGGCTTGATGACAAGTTTGACAACTTTGAATGATTTGATAACTTTTATCCAATCTTGCTCCTTAAGAAATTTGCAACCTAAACTTACAAATCAAACACAAAGGAGAGGGGGAAATGTTGTTGGGTTAGTGGATAGTGGTTTGACTTGGTCAAACCCTATTTTGGTAATCAAACCCTAAAATATAATGAAATAGGAATGGAGAGTGATGAATAAACAAGATAAGATGTTATAACTCACCAAACCATATCAATGAAGTGTTGAAAACATGTGTGAGATGGATCCAATGGATGTAGATCTTGAATCTTGCTTGAAGTTGATAGATCTTCAATTGAACACTTGCTTGAATCATAAAACCCTACATAATAGTTGTTAGCTCCATAACAAACATGATGCATGAAGTCCTTGACATGATGCTTGATACTTGAATGTTGCACTAAAATTATTGATAATCTACTCTTGAAGACTCCTGAAAATGCTTGAATGTACTTGTAAACTCAAACTTTCTATATGGATGAGCACTTGAAGGATTGGGGATAAAATGAGAGAAACAAACTTGTATTTATAGTCAATTATGAATGAATTCCTAAAATTATAAGACTACAAGATGACATCAGATCTAGGAGGATAAAATCTTTCCAAAAATTTGAATTAATTTTTATTTTGGGCCACACAAGGCTCATTCATCCAAGGTGGAAAATGAGTCCCAGTAGGCCTAATTTTTGGGACCATTTTTAAAAATTCTTAGAAAGGTGTTAAACTAGAATCAAGACCAAAAAATCTAGGTGGGAATCATTCACCCAAGGTTAGGAATGAGTCGCAGATCACTAAATATAGGCCATACAAGCTTGAAACACCTGAATTATGTTTGAGTAATGATTTGTGTCAGGATCATCCTTGAAAAGATGCATTAAATGGGGCTTGTGTATGAAAAATAGGGCCAATTAAAGCATAAAGAAGCCCAATTATTACTAACAACCCTATAAAAGTGTGAAAGAGTGTTACAACACTTTACAATTCTTCAAACAAGGCACCAATAAGCTCATTTAGTTCACAAGGACCGAAGACCTAATGTGAATATGTTAGGCATATTACAACACTAAATCAAGGCCAATTTAGGGGACCATTTTTGTCATTACATCTAGTCCCCACTTTAGTGATATGATGAACTTGCTTCAAACTCACACTAAACTAGACCAGATGCAACAATGCTAGCAAGATAAGACAACCATGATCAAGAGTAGTTGGAATGCACCAATGCTAGTAAGATAGGATAGTCATGATGAAGAGGGATTTGAATGCATGAATGCTAGTAAGATAGGATAGTCATGATCAAGAGGGTTGTGCATGCCCCTAGGACCAATGTTTCCTATGGAAAACCAACATAAGCACAAAAGAACACACATGAAAATGATATAAAGAGAAAAAAAAGGCACAATCATGCACTATCAAAAGGCATAAAGAAATTGAAACAATATGAAAATGAAAAGAGAAGATCAAGGTTTGACCATTTGTCCAATGTGATGTGGATCAGATCTAGGTAGTAACTTATTAAAAAAAATGCATACTCACTCTAAGGCAACAAAAATTTAGGTTATCCACTAGGTGAGAAGTCCAA
The DNA here is from genome assembly GCA_007258455.2 of Sequoia sempervirens. Lineage (NCBI taxonomy): Eukaryota > Viridiplantae > Streptophyta > Pinopsida > Cupressales > Cupressaceae > Sequoia > Sequoia sempervirens. The sequence continues at coordinate 159,063,990 of VDFB02271358.1, forward strand.
GAAGGTGAGACACATACACTCATGGATGGTATGTGCTCACACACACACATGAGTGGCTAAGGGAAAGTCATGCCATCATTCAGCTTCCCGTCAAACCATACCAAAGTTATACCTCCAAATAACTTTAATAAGGCACCATGCAAAAAAATTTATGCTTAGAATTCATGAACAAATAAGATGGATCCATAGGCATGCAAGTTGTGTTATGCAGGGTGGCCATATAACTAAAAATGAAAAATACATAGAACATTCAAAGGATTCTTTCTTAGTTCATGCGAGGTCTTTAACTTAGTGAACGTTCTGCCTAATGTTTCCAAGAGAGAACCAATCAAAGAATAGAAGATTCACAACTTAGGGGATGTGGTGTGTCATGTCAAGCTACTAAGAGGAATGTAATATGCTAAGAGAGATCATGCTCTTGAAAGACATCACATCCACATTTGTCATCCATAAAGCGAAAAACACATTGTATAAAGTAAGAAGACTACACCATGAACCATGAAATGAAAAATGAGAAAGAATAATTCCAATGTATGCCCCCACTTTAAAGAAATTGCTAAAACCCATACTGTGAGAAATTACTTTAGAGTAGAAAATGATAAATTTAAACAATAGGAAGACATGAGAGCTAACTAGGAAATCCATCTGCCAAGTCATATGTTTCCAAGTAAAGCTATGCCATGTGAAAGAAAAGGAAAAGAGAGAGAGGGGTTGCCCCCAAAATGAAAATACAAACACATAAGGAATCTATGGATTTGGAGTCAGTATGTTCTTGTTATAGTGTTTTTAGAGAGTTCAAAATTGTCATCATTCCCCAAATACACATAGAACTGGAAGAATGACACAAAGAGAGAAAAAACAAAGAAAAATCCTTTTAGGTCAACATGGAAGAGACCTAAATGTCTCGATGCCCTACATCATCCCAAAAAGTAAAGTGAAAGATAAATGAAATGATTACAAAATATAGAAGAATGAAAGATACATATAGAGGAATGCACAAAAAGAGAGAGATACATCAAATGGAACAACATAGAGGATCACATTACGCACATGAAAAAGAAAAAGAATAGTAAGGCACATGCAAGTCAACCTAAAGCAGGTCGTTCACATCCCTATCTTAGTCTAAACAAAAGGCAGACAACTAGCTCAAGGGATAATGACACATGTATTACTAGGACAAGGCTATCTACCTCTTTTCCCCACTGAGTGCAAGACAAGAATGAGCTGAGATAGGTGATAGTTAAGATCATGTAATGGTGAGAATACAAGATTCTACAACTATTAAATGATGAGGTGAAAATGATATGTTATGCAATTAGTGGATAACAATTATCATTATGAAAGTGATTTTTACTCAAGATGATTTTGAATGCATGACACTCATCAGTACTATGTCCAAGAGTTCTATGGTATTGACTATGTGGAACCTTTGTGTCTTTAGGATATAGTATTAGCTTGTGTTTCATAGGTGGAAATAGTATAAGTCCTTGGTTTAGAAGTATTTGTAATTTTCTTTCACTTTCATATATGGTCAAGGGAATTTTAATTTCTTTAGTATTTAGGGCCTCTTGCACTTGCTAGATTCACCAACTTCTCGAGTTGAAGGTTGACGAAGAAAACTAAAGATGATCTCTTCTTCTTTGAGAAGCACTGGTTCTTATTTAGGATGGAGAATATTCATATCAGGAGGAGCATCTAAGACAATTGTACCATCACTATGAAGCTTTAGGTATTCTTTAGGAGGACTTATGTTGAGAGGGAGATCTTTATATTCTATCCCTTTGGTTTCTTTAGTTGGAATTTTTTCTAAGATTTGATGAATTTCATGTTTGTTTGTTGTGTCACATCCTTGTTTACTCAATATTGTGAAGCCTTTTCCATATGTCTCTTCTAGGTTGATAGCAGTGTTTGTGACCTTGTTAATATAGAATTGTTTCTTAGAGGAACTAGGTTCACCTATTGTAGGGAACTTATGTGCAATTTTTGTCTCAGTTTCAAGATGTAGAAAACCAAACATCTCAAGAGGTGGTATTGTAGGGGGTGTTGGTTGTTCCATTGATGGATAAAAGGATGCATTAGCTTCAAGGTTGTTAAGGCAATTGTTTAGGAACTTATTCATGATGTCATCATCTTCTCCAATGATGCCAACATCATGAGGAGGACATGCATTAGGAGTTGAGTGAGCATGAGTGAGTTCAATTTCATTAGGGTCATTTCCAAAATTACAACTTGACACATCCAGTAAGGAATTCAAGGACATCCAAAGCTTACCAAAGCACGTATCCATGATGCAATTTTTAGATTCTAAACTATGCAACAATGTGAAATGAGATGCTCTAGATGCAATTTTTAATTTAAGAAATGCACAAGATGAATGAATTTAAACTGGATGTGCAATGCATTGAGTAAAATAGAGAATTTGTAAACTAAAATAGAAATGTAATAACAACAAACAAAAACTTAGAAATAGAACTTTGAATGCAAAAAAATGTAGTGTAGAATGTGCATAGGGATTGATTCGCCCAAGGCAGCGAATGAGTCATGGAGTAGGGATTTTTTCAAAAAAAATAGAAAATTTTAATTGATTTTTATGCTCTTTATGCTGTATGATGTAAATCCTAAGTGAAAATGCAGAATTTTTTTAATTATTAGTGAAATAAGATACAAAAATGAAAACTATATGATATTTCACTAATGCAAAATTAGAAACCCTAGAATGCAAATTAACTAATGCAAACTCTAATGCAATGTTAATGAAAGACAAATCTAGGACGATGATGTACTCCAAATTAGAAATTTATTGATCTAATGCAGGTTCACCAAAATGAAATGGTGAAAAAGTCGTATGATGCTATCATATGGTTTTAGGACATAGAGCAAACCCACTTCTCCAATTTCATTCAAGGATGACCCTAGAGATCTCAATGCAAAGGAGAACAAGATCTTGCAATAGGACTGTCCCAGGGGATGAATGCAAACTAATAAGGGGTTCATCACCAAGCAAGAACTTGGAAATATTATTGAAATGCAATATGTGACACCAAACCCTAATTTAATGCAATGACCTACAAAATGACCAAGAAATGTAAATGAAACAACACAAAAAACTACAGAAAGGAATATGTGCAACTAGAAATATGGAAATGATTGGAAGGAGGTCCAAAACATTGGAATTTTTTCCTTTAATGCTAAGTGGGACTCATTCATCAAGCTGGATGAATCAATCTAAAACATAGGTTTCTATGCAGGAATATGAATCTGCGAAATGGGTATTTGAATCTGCAAAAAATGAATTTTGACTAAAACTGGGACTCATTCACCAAAAGTGGCTAATTAGTCTAGTTAGGGTTTTCTAAAGCTGTAAATTCTGATCCTACTCTTCTATGTATGCTATGTCCTTCCTGATTGATTTCTGGATCCGAAAACCTGATTTGCAACTTGTAGGTGTTCTCCAATGTTCTCCAAGGCTTGATGACAACTTTGAGAACTTTGAATGATATGATAACTTTTCTCCAATATTTCTCCTTAAGAAATTTGCAACCTAAACCTACAAATCAAACACAAACGAGAGGGGAATTTTTTTTTGGGTTGGTGGATAGTGGTTTGCCTTGGTCAAATCCCATTTTGTAATCAAATATTAAAATATAATGAAATAGGAATGGAGAATGATGAATAAACAAGATAAGATATTGCAACTCACCAAACCTTATCAATGAAGTGCTACAAACATGTGTGAGATGGCTCCAATGGATGTAGATCTTGACTCTTGCTTGAATTTGATATATATTGAATTGAACACTTGCTTGAATCATAAAACCCTACATCACAATTGTTAACTCCATAACAAACATGATGCATGAAGTCCTTGACATGATGCATGAAGTCCTTGACATGATGCTTGATACTTGAATGCTGCTCTAAAATGCTTGATTATTTTCTCTTGAAGACTATTGAAAATGCTTAAATGCACTTGTAAACTCAAAACTTGCTATAAGGATGAACACTTGAATGCTTGGGGATAAAATGAGAGAAATAAACTTGTATTTGTACTCAATTATACAAGAATTCTCAAAATTACAACACTACAAGCCGACATCAGACCTAGAAAGATAAAATCCCGCTAGAAATTTGAATTAATTTTTATTTTGTGTCATACGAGACTCATTCTCCCAAGGTGGAGAATGAGTCCCACCATGCCTAATTTTTGGGACCTTTTTTTAAGAAAGTTGTGAAACCATAATTAGGACCAAAAAATCTAGGTGGGACTCATTCGCCCAAGGTGGAAAATCAGTCCTAGATCACTAAATTTTGGCCATTCAAGCCTAAAACACTTGAATTATGATTGAGTAATGATTTGTGTTAGGATCATCCTCGAAAAGATACATAAAATGGGGCTTTTGGATGCAAAATAGGGCCAATTAAAGCATAAAGAAGCCCAATTATTAATGACAACCCTAGAAAAGTGTGAAAGTGTGTTACAACACTTTAGAAGACTTCAAACAAGGCACTAATAAGCTCATTTAGTTCACAAGGACCCAAGACCTAATGTGAATATGTTAACCATATTACAACACTAAATCAAGGCCAAGTTAGGGGACCTTTTTCCATCATTACAATTAGTAAAAATATTTTTCAAATAATTTTTAAGTAAAATAAACATACTTATGTTTTAAAAAAATGATATAAAAGAATATTATTATGAAGGTCTTTAAAAATGAGATCTCTCAATAGCTATTTTATTAATATAATTTGAATTACTATTTTAAATAAAGATATATATATATATATATATAATTTTATCTACTTGTAAAGTGTTTAGTTTGCCATGAATCTATGAAAATAACTTTAAATTATATTGAAAATTTTCAAATAAAACTAGATTAAAGAAAACCAAAGTTATCTTGCAGTATAGATTTGTGTCAAATCAATATATTGATTTTTTTTTGAAAGATTGGTAGTGAGTGAGTATGACCAAAGAATTGCGTGTGCGAGCTATATCCCATTTCATAATTGTATATTTATTATTGTGTTAAAGCACTACTACTTTTATTAGATTTTAATTGTATTTGTAGTGTAGGAAAAAGTATCCATTTTTCACACTTAATTTGGGAATAATTAATATTAAATTGAGCCTAATGTTTACTTGATTTAGTGTTGTAATGTGTTTTACACAATAACATTAAGTTTAGGGCCCTTATAAACTAAATGGACCTAATTTTTCCTTAATTTAATGTTATAAAGTGTATTTATTTACATCTTCACACTAAGTTTTGGGCCCTCTTACATTTCTGACCTTCAAATAATCATTAATAGGTTCCTAAGATCCTTTACTATGGATCCCAAAGTTTATTTCAACTGAAATCCCAACAAATTAAATAAATGCATCCAATATTCTAACTCCCTGACATTTCCTCATCCCAAAAAGCTAAGGTGGGACCCATATGCCACCTTAGGTGTATGAGTCCCCCTAGGTGGAACCCATACACCACCTTGGGTATATGAGTCCCATTTGGCCCCTTTTTAGCATTTTGAGCGAGAAATCATGGTTTTTAATTTAAATTTTGTGAATGTCAGCATTTGGGATCTAATAAATGGTAAATTAGATGGAATTCCTATATAACTAAGGTTTAAAAACATTACTTCACCTAAGAAACCTAAAAATCTTCAAGAAAGAGAGTTTCACCTAGATCTAGAGCCTTCAAGAGATATTTTTGAGTATACAAGAGCATTCAAGAGTTTACAATTTGAGCATTCAACAACTGATTATCAAGCATTTTGGAGCATCAATTCAAGATTCAATCATCATGTCAACGTCTTCATGCATAATGTGTTTTTATGAGCTAACATGTTGATGTAGCATTTATGATCCAATTTCAAGCATTCAAAGCTATATCAAGTTTCATGATCAAGATCTACATCTAATAAAGCCAATTCATACAAGTTGGAGATCTACACTCCAAGGATTCAACAAGGTTTGGTGAGTTGTTACATTCATTTGTTCATTCATCATTTCTTCATGTTATTTCAATTCATTTCAAGGTTTAATTACTCAAGTGGGGTCTAAATAAGGTAGACCCCCATCCACTAACAAGAACAACATTTCTCCCTCTCTCTCTCTCATGATGTTTTGGAGGTTTATGTCAATGGGACTAAATCACTACCTTGGGCATATGAGTCCTAGTATACCTATTTTCAACATTTTTTTGTAGATATTGTTTTGTCAGTAGCAGATTCTAGACTTAGCCTAGTGCACCATAGAAAAATGGTCCCTTGTCATTTTAATGGTCTTTTAGGCCTTTCTTCATGATACTTGGTCCATTTTGCTTTGATTTAATGTTGCAATGTGGCTTGAACATTCACATTAGGTCCTTAAAATTCAAATTATGGCATCTTGTGAAGGTGTTGTAAAAAATTTCTACACTTTTCTAGACTTTATTCATTACAATTCACCTAAAAATCTCCTTTTCATCACTTATCAAGTCCTATTTTGAAGTGTTGTAAAGTGTTGTAACAAGATTTCATGCTTTTCTAGGCATAATTTCACTATTTACACCTTTCTTATGCTTTTTTTACCCTTTTATACCCTCATAAGGCTTCATTAAGTGTGTTTTTGAATTTAAACCCGACAAACAACATTAAATGTGACTTAATTCCTGACACCCACATTCAAGTCAAAGGTGGGACCCATTCACCATGGCTGGCGAATGAGTCCCTCTTGGCTCAAAATTGAAAATATTTTAAAGTTTCTTTCATGTTTTTATTTAAACTCACCTTATGTCAGCATGTGATGAGGTATCTTCAGGTTACTAAGGCACAAGTGTGTATAAATAAGTGTTTTTCTTCTCACTTTTAACCCCATTCATCAAGTTCACTTATTGACACATTTATTCAAGCATTCAAGCACTTTGCATCATTGAATCAAGTATTTTGGAGCAACCATTGTTATATCTTCATATTTCTTCGATAAGGGTTTGGGAAGTTGATAAAATTTGCACATTATTTGTTTATCATTCTCTTCCATTCCATTTCTTCATTAAGGGTTTGATTGTGAAAGTGGGATTTGACCAAGGCAAATCCCTATAACCTAATCCTTAACCATTTTTCTGCTTTTGCATGTGTGTTTGCAGACTTGTGTGTGAAAATTTGACAAGTTATTAGGTGTTGAAAAGTGGACAAGAAGTAAATAAAGTGTTTCAAGTCAATTACAACCTATTTCAAGCTTGGAGAAGAAATTCTATCCATTTTCTACAGAATTAACTTCGTCAACCCAACAAGCAATCAACCTCAGATCTGGTGCTGTAGGATTGGTCCTTGATTTCTCAAAAATTTTGGAGTGGGATGATTCACCATCAGTGGAAAATGAGTCCCACCTTAAGGCTGGAAATCCATTTTTTTTTAGATTCCAGTTCCTAACACTCAAAAACCAGCTTTCAACAATTTTCATCAAAAGCAGGATTGATTCGCCATCAATGGCGAATGGGTCCCACTAGTGAGTTTTAGTGATCTTATCCAGCATTCAGAATATTCTAGATCTTCATCAGACCTCTAGGTGCACTCTGAATCAACCTTCTTCTCTATTTTACATTTGTTCATAATTAGTTCATGTTTGCATATCACATTATGTTTTCTATCATTGCATAATTCTTAGGTTTTGCACTCATAATATCTCAATTTCATAGTTTAATTGCACTTAGATCATTCCATTTAGTCTAAATAACATAATACATTTCATAATTTGAGTGAACCACCTAGATCTTTTGAGTGGGGTTTATCTCTCTCCTTTTAGGTGAAACATTCCTAAGAGTGCAAGAGTAGCCTATAAGCCCTATCCCAAAATCTATGATTCATTTTGGCGAACCTGCATATTGAGCACTTTATATTTCCATTGTATATTGCATCCTAGACTTCATTTGCATCAACATTTAATTAGGGTATTGACTTGTTTTTGCATCCTAGGGTCTCTCATATTGCATTAGTGAAAGGCTCATTTAGACCTCATTTTTGCATACAATATCATTGAAAAAACTAAAAAATTGCATCTAAATCCTTCATTGGCATCTGAAAAGCATTTAAATCACTTTAATTTTTTTGAAAAACACAAAAAATTTCATAGTTAGACTCATTCGCCACCCTAGGTGAATGAGTGCACCTGCACATTTTAGACTAAATTTTTAGTGATCTTTCTGGGCATTTACTAAATTTGTGTTCTTTGTTGTTATTTCTTTGTTTTAGTTTGTAGAATTCTTGTTATTTGCATTTTACACTTCTATATTACATTGCATTTGTCCCATCTTTTTTGGTACTTGTATGAGTGTTTGGTACCCCATTGATAATACTTTAGTGAGACGAAGTTCTAGACTCATGGCTTCCCACAATAATACTTTTGTTGTGGACCTTGGGATCTCAAGAGCTCCTACTCCTAGTATGGATAATGGTGCATTATGCATGGAAAATACCACTTCTATTCCTTTACCTTTCCAACCAATGAATGTTGACACACAAAAAAATTCCATTCCACAAGAAAAAGTCATTAGTATTCATGAGGATTCTGCACATTTACAACAAGATTTATCCCTTGAAAACATTTCCTCAACTACCATACCTGCGATAGAAAACCTTCATCATTTGATTGAAAGTGATGATGACTTGCAAGTTATGAAGAGAATAGCTAAGATATACAATAAACATGTTCCTTCTACTCCCGAGTTAGAAAAAATTGTTGTGAGCCAAGGAGGACCTCACAATCTTCCTCCCTCAACCCTCACATCCATACAAACTTATACCACTCCTTAGGTTACAACAACTATGCAACAGGTTATTCATGTGGCTTCTTTCACAATTCCAACTAGCATTCCTACTTCTTTTGTGGCATCACATATTCCTTCTTCCACCTTCACCCCTCTTAGTGTCCCTTTCACTTCCCCTAACATTACATGCACTCCATCACCATTTTCCCTTCCACCTCATACCACTTACACCGACCCATCATTACACAACTCTTTAACATAGTTTCATCCATGCAACAACAAATATCCACCACTAGCCAAAGCTAAAATGCTCCTCCCACATATCATGTTCATAGTAGTCCATTATCCTTAGAAATCTTACACACACAGATGCCACAAGCAATTGAAATGCTTGGGTTTGAGAAATATGGAGGTAAAGGAGACCCTAATAATCATGTCAATGGTTATATAGCCTTGCGTAGTGACTTTTTCCTCGATGATAAGCTATTAGCCAAACTTTTTCCTAGGACCTTGAAAGACATTGAAATAGAGTGGTTTTCAAACCTACCTAATCATTCCATTCGATCATTCAATGAACTTGTGGATTCCTTCATAAGTCATTTTCAAGTCCATATGACCCCTAAAAAGACAATGGTTGATTTAATGCATTGTAGACAAAATGTCGATAAAAAAGTAATTGACTTCATTTTTCATTATTAGTTGTTATATGCTCAAGTTGATGTCAAAATTCCAGACTCACATTTGCAAAATATGTTTATTGAAAACTTGCACACCCATCTTTAGGATAAGTTAACTATGATGAAATTTCCTTGGTTTATGCATTTATGCACAACCCTTTGTGAATATCATAACTTGGTTTCAAGTTGTGATTCAAAGTCCACTTCTAACCAAGTTGAGAAATCTAAGAAAAACAATCAAAACAATGCGCAAAGCTTTAGAAAACCAAATAGAGGATTTTTATGGTTCAATTTTCCTTCTCTGTAACCAACCCAACTTGTTCAAAGTCAAGTTGCAGCTATTAAAGCAATGGTGCCCTATACCTATAGGGACCCGAAGAGACAATTCACTCCCTTACCCAATATCCTCCATAATACAATGAACTAATTAACCCAACAAAAAATGATCATTTTTCCTACCATTAAACCACTTGATACCACCAAGCCTTTACCACCCTCTAAACCTAATGCTTATTGTCATTTTCATCTCCAAAATGGACATGACGCCAAACAATGTAAGTGTCTCAAACACTTAGTTCAAGACCTCATTGATTTTGGTCATTTGTCCATTGTAGGTGTTAATGATCAAGGTAATAAATTCGTTGTACCCCCTAACCAAAATTTACAAATCTTTACCAACCCCATGCATAAACATAATGTTTCATTTGTCAAGGCTAGTGAACCTTCAAACCCTCAAGTCATGAACATTGATACAAATAATGAACAACATGATATAACTCCAAATGTTAACCAAGCTACTCTTATGGATGAACTTGTGGGTGCGATAGGCATTATCCCTCATAAGGGCCCAACTAACAAAACTCTTGATATCACTTTTTCTTCCAAAGATATACTTAAAAAAATTCTAGATGGTCCTCTTTACATAACTGGTCAAATCTATGACAAGCCCACCAATGTGATATTAATAGATCTCGCCTATGGAGAGAATGTGATCATGGAATATTTTTTAGTATTACATGAATTGTATCAAGATGATTATAAAAAACCAACTACATGGATTAAGACACACACTAGTTTTGCATGCCCTACGATTGGATCGATCATACTCCCCTTACAGATAGGACCTAACACTCTAGATGTAACATTTTCTATTATTCCACAATTGGATCAATTTCATCTATGACTGGGTCATCCTTGGCTCTACTCAATGAAAGCAGTCCCCTTAGGTGTTCAATTTTTTTTGAAGTTTCCACATGACAATGAAATATTTACCATACACCATAGTGTCTTTCACCAGTTATCCTCCAAAGGTAATTTTTCCTTAGAAGCCTTCTGGCATGAACCTATGGAACCCATCACCCCTCATGGTGGAACCCATAAAAAATTTCAAGGTCCCATTCATTTCTTGGTCATGTCACTAATCGCTTGTATCTTTTGATGTTGGGGTCTAGGGTTTTGGATTTTGTGTCTCGTTACCCTTGATCTTCCTCCATTTTATGTTCTTGCATTGACTGGTTGAACAAGTTTACTTATCAATTAAGTGCATTTCCATGGTCATTGCTACCATTGTTCAATCAGCCCCAATGCCTTGGTTACCATCAGGCCCAGTGTTGTCTAGGCTTGTTTCATCAATGTCTTTCTTCCTATTGTAGGTTGTTATGTGAAATATTTCTTTCAATCGGAAATGAGTGATGTGATGTCTATCTTTTGACCTTGTTTCATCACCCATCATGTGTTGAATTGTTATTTTGAGAGGGGAGCCGATGATGAGCGACGACGTTAATATTTTGACCCATCACTAGTCCCTGTACTATTGCTGGTTATGATCCACTTTTCTAAGGAGAACCTGCGATCATTGATGAGAAGGTTATTTTTGTATCGTGTTTCTTTGTTCTATCATAGGTTGGGATTGAATAATGGACTTTGAACATGTGATGAGTGACACAACTTAAGTCTTTGTTCAAGATCTTCTTCACACTCCTAGTCAAGGGTTGATATCTCATCATTGGCTTTCTAGCCATCATGTGATGCAATCCCAATGTAGGAAGGAAACACGTGAAGAGCGATACTTATGAAATGAGAAGAATTACATGTGGCAGGTTCTTGGATCATCTAGTACACATCAAATCATCAGTAGGGCCTGTGGAGAATGGGAAGTAGTGTGAGCCACCAAATACATTTTTCACCTTAGTGAATCAATGGTTTGAATTCAAATAGGAATGACCAACCTGATTTGTATTTGTTCACTCGCACAAGGATTTGTGGGCCATTAATGGTATGTGTACTCGGCTAGTTCACATTATCATCTCAGTAAAATGTCTAAGGAGCTAAAGAAAATTTCAAAGTAAAAAGAGCTAAGGCAGAAGGAATTGCAAGAAGATTATCCCTAGGTAAGTTACCATTAATCTCACTCGTTTCTTTTTTTTCTCTATAAAAGTTGTGTGTCGAAGCAAACAATGTTTGAATTAACTCAAAGAGTTATCTAGGGTTTCTAGTTTTCTTGAGATTAGAATACTTCCCTAATTGAATAGAATTGCATTTGAATTTGAGCTTGAGTTGTTAAGAATAGGGTGTTAGTTTCAAACCTAGTTTGTTTCCAAACTGAAAAAAACCTTGAAAAGGATAAAATGAGCCAACTTGGTGATTTGTCATTGTCTAAACCTGTAACCAAAAAGAAGAAACAAAAGATTTCCCATGACCCCCCTCAAACGTCTGAAGTCACCGAGAAGAAAAGAAGCCAACCAAAGGATTATACCCACTTCATGGATAAGTTCCAACTGGAAGATGTAAAGGAAAGTGGTAAGAAAGCTATAGGGGAGGGCATCCTAACCTCAAATTTCAAGGACCTTGTAGAGGGAATTGGTGATATCGTCGTGCTAGACGTTGGGTGGGAATTGTTCCTATATGAATTTATAAGAAGAGATACTTGTAATCCTAGTAAAAAATTTTGGTATTATGATTTAGGAAAGATGGTTGTTCCCAATGTTTTCGTTGAGGCGGATTTGATGCTACATTTTGCAGATAGATATGATGAAGTAAACAGGGTAATTACAGACAATCAGGGTAAGAGCATTCAAGACATAAAGGCAAGTAAAGTTGTGGAAGTTTTGAGAATGAGACCTGGTGCCAATGAAATGATTAATTTTGAGAAATTGTAGTAGGAATATGCTAAACATAAGGTAGCACTCCAAAAAATTGAAATGCCAAAATACATAGAAGTGAGAAGGGCACTTCATTTGCACTCAAAGAAGTCGAACCACTAGATTGTGAAGAGTTTGTAGAATATTTTAGATACACACATTATATGTTCAGTTAGGTGCTTGGAGTAAGGTGTGATGAAATGATAACCTCACCTTTACTATTCATAATTCTAGACATTCAACATAGAAACAAGCACACATGGTTTGACTATGCCAGCTGAGTTGCAGAACAACTACATTATGATTTGATAAAGCTAAAGGAGAGGAGAAAACCTTTGCAATTCAGGAATTATTCATTATTGATGCATATGATATTATATCAAGGACAAGAAATCTTTGGCAAGGTCATGACACTAAGCCTAGTGGATGAAGGGAATCATATACTACTTGTCCAAATGTGGACACACATTTGGGATCTACATTTCTCAAATTCAAACTATGCTACATTTTGCAACGTCATTGAAACACATCACTTTGGAAAAAATGAGTGTTGCACCCACTGAAAGAATTTCCAAAACAATTCAAGCATTGTTCAGACCAAAGGAGTTTGGTGATGACCCAGATTATGAATGTAATTGGGGAGATTGGTACTTATATAATGATTGCACAATTATTAGATGCTATGGAACTCCTCTTGCACCATATTTTTTACCCATGTTTGTCTCTGATAGGTTGGAGTTCATTGAGATAATATGGTAGATGGACCACTTTGATGCTAAGAAATTTATATTGTTATGAAAGGCTTCCATTATTGCATCAAACTTCTCTTTTGATCATTTTGTGGTATCGGAAAAGGAAGAATATGAGGTATTTGGTATAATTTTTAGTAACCTAAGAATGAAGTTAGGTTCTGCTAGAAAGGATGACCTAGAAGGGCATATCAACAAAGAAAAGATAAAGAGGCCAATCTCAGGTTATGGGCCTCATGAATTTTACTTTAGAGATGTGATAAGGAATTTGCTAAAACCTACTACTATCCAGGATAGGGAAAAGATATGGATGAATATTGTCGATTTTGAGTACAATGATTCCCATCAAAAATATTACTATCAAAGCCCTTACAAACATATCACTAAAAAAATTAAAAGGATGGAATTGGTCCTTAGTGATTTCATGGAAGCAGTTAACTCAAATAGCTCTACAGGAGCATTTGATAAAAGTTGGTGGCCAACTAAAGGAGCACACTGCACCAAAAGAGCAGCAACAAATGTATATGGGAGAAACTATTGTCTTGGAGTTGCCTACTGTGGGTGCTGATGAAGTATAGGGTGTTGAGGGAAACATGCTACAACCTTCCATTCAATATGCCCCTATTTAACTTGGAGTAGAATATGAGTTTTCACACTCTAATATTGGGGATGCCATGGAACCATTTTTCCTAGATGATAGGCTAGTACCTTGGGAATATGATGGAATTTGAGATAATGATGCAAAGGTACTAGCCTGTGCCAAGTTCCTAGAAGATGACTCTTTTGTGACAACATGAGAATTCAAAGAATATTTTGTTGAACTTAAGGCACAAGAGATAAATGATGGGTTACAAAAGGCTCTGGAAGGATTGGACCCTTCTCAATTGGAGGAAGTCCAAAAAAAAATAGAAGAGGAGATTATTTAGGAGATTGCACAAATGAATCTTGTGGAAGCTAGGAGATTGGTCAAAGATAGTGGAATGATGGTAATGCCTGGATGGAGCTTGTCATCAATAATTGCCTTGGATGCAATCATAAATGACCCAAGTGTTGTGGTCTCAAAAGAAGCTTTTGATGAGAAAACATTTGGTTCAGGGTTTAGTCCTAGTCTAGATGCATTGGCTATTTGGAAACTGACACTAGATTCAGGGAGATGTAGACTCAGTAGGACCATGACTAGCCTCTCAGGGGATTTGATCATAGGCAGGGCCTCAGAGATGATATCCCCAAGGGTTGCAAGATTAACAATGCATACAACCATGTTAAGTGTGGATACTGTAGAGATTTCCCAGGACAGGTACATGAAATTGTTGGAAAAGCACAAGAAGTTGCTTGAGGAGTATAATAAGCTAAAGACCACTCCAGTTAGTGCAAGTGAAAAGACTCTGCCTACTTCTCCATCTAGTACCTCATCATAGGAAAAGGAAACCTTCAAATAAAGGATAATTTCTATGAGGAATGGACTCAAAACAACTAAATTTGAGAATATTAAGCTTTGGGAGGATATGAATAAGATCACGAAGGATATGGATGATGACATTTTAGGCCATAGATTGACAAAGGTAGCCTCCAAATAAAAAGATGTGTGGTCAACATATAAGTGTATACATGAGGCCTTTGAAAGTTCCAACACATTCAAGATGTTCTCCAAAACACATGGAACAAATGGAGCAGTAGATTAAATAGTTTAAAGGAGATACAAGATAACATAAAGGATGACCTTGGACCTCTAGTAAACCTTCCAACTATTATAGGTGGAATTGAGATGATTGGTGAGATCATAGGTTGTCATGAACGAATTGGAGCACAATTACAAGGTAAAATCAATGCCTTTAGGAGTATGGAGGAATGTGGTATGCCCAAGATCCTCAATGAAGATGAAAAACTCATAGAGTATGCATCATGGAGAGATTTTTTCAAGCATCAAATAGATATGGGCCCACACATGCAATATGTTGATGAAAAATTAGACATAACTTTTCTGAATGGTGTTATTGATATTCTTATTGGAATTCAAGTAGATATGGACACCTTTTTGAAATAAGATAGAGTTGTAATCAACGCAAGGTACAATGCATACAATACAAAAGTGCAGAAATTGCTTGATATGGATTGGCCCATTGAGGATGAATATAAAGGATGGCTAGAAAAATAAGCTAAGTAAGCTATGAAGGTGGTGAGAGGGATATAGAATATGGTTGAAGTATAGTAGAGGTCTGGCCTTTGAAACAATTGTGTAAGTATAATCTATACCCTCTCAAATTTGAAGATGCACGTGGTAATTCAGCTAGTCCTTTTCTTTCGTTTTATTTTCATCTTCTCTTCTACTTTATACCTTCTTGTTGAATGCATGGTGACGTGGAATTCTTGAAAGATGAGGATACAAGCTCCACCAAACTTTGCAAGTTTTTTCCTTCTGTGTTTGCCCCCATTTTCCTCAAAATGTAAATATAACTGTGTGGAGGTCAAGATGAAATGAAATATACTTGAAATGTTAAATGAAATTAAATGTAATTTTTCCAATAGCCCATTGCTTGTTCACTCCCTTGGTCATATAAAAGGGATTTCAAGGCTATTGTGTGGAGGTCTTTGAATTTTTTATTGATCTTAGGTTTTCATAGCAAAGTTTTATCAGTACAAGCATATAATGGATATAGAGTTACTTGTTGAGTCTTAGGATATGATTCAATATTTCCTATTAGCTTAAATGTTTTGTATCGATTATAGCATTTGAGAATTGATAAATGGAAAATTTCATACAAATTTTCTCCTATGTATATGTTCACAATTCAGCAATGAAATAGTCAAGAATTGTCTCATTGGTATCAAATTTATTTGGTTGGATGTGTGTTTGCATTGTTGCTTCACTTTAAGTAATTGATTAAAATTCTTAGTGCAATCATTGGTTTATGAGTTAGTTCATAGGATCTTTAAGTATGTTTTGTATGAAGGTTTGAATTGTGAATTTGCAATGCAAATCCTTGATGGTCTATAAAGATCTAATGCTTTAGTTATTTGCATTATAGTATGTTGTGAATTTGACCGTGCCACCCTAGGATAATGCACTAAGTCTATTTATCTAGTAATTTTGAGTTTATTGGGTCAACTAGATCATATCCAAGAACCATTCATTTAATTAAATTCATCTTCAATATGGTGATGGTTTTTGTAGGTTTCGTTCTAATCTCCCATTCTCTACTCCAAGTCATAATGCTGTGAGGGATTTTCCAATTCTTTGCAACTTGTCACTTGTTGAGTCATTGGTTTGAGAATGTATCTACTCAATATGCAATGTGCATGGAGATATGTTGAAGGGACATTGTGAGTGCATTATAGGATCACCCTCTTGGGTTTTGTAGAGCCCAATGTGTATGAGGAAAGCTTAATTTCTTTCTCTCATTCATTGGCCCAACCTCTTTTAGGTTGCTAATCATTGGAATTGTTAAATCCATAAGCTACCTTGAAGATTTGGTTGTTATTTAAAAGAGCCAATAGAATGGAAAATTTGTTGGGGACCTTTCTTAAATTTTGGCATCTCTAGTGTAGATTTGATACAGTTAGAGTTAGGTGTTTTATTATTCTTTGTTGGGAGAAGTATTGATTCACATTTCAAAGTCACATAAGTCATATTTTGTTCATGCATCAACTTTTGGTCAATTTTGTCACATTGTGTCATTTTATGTTTAAAATCTTCTCCGAGGTCACCAATAACAAGTCATGATATAGTCAAATTTTACTTTCCAGCATTCTAGGTGGCGACTCTAAAGTTTCTCATACCAGTATTACAATAACATCTTAGAAGGAATTTGAGGAGAAGGGAATTGATGACTTGGTTGGCACCATGCGGAAAACTAGAAGTCATACAAAGAAGAATCCTAAGCAGAAGGTGGAGACTAAGCCTTCCAAGGACAAAAAACCTTTGTGGAAGAAGAAATCTACTGAATCTGGTAATTCCCTCGAATCTCTTGTTGGATATTCTCCCACTTTTAACAATGAAGTAAATAGTTTAAACACTACTGATAATTTGAATAATGGTGGGGTAATCAAGGGAGGCCAATATAGTTTTCCTACTGAACTAGTATTTGATAAGGAGCTAGGCATTTCTAGAGAAGAGGAAAAATGGGAGTTTTGGGGTAAGAGTAAAGGGTTCCTAGAACTGCCAACATCGGGGGTGGGGTCTGTTTTTCATGGGGAAAATTTTAATCCAAGGGGAGAATCCCTTAATCCGCCAGTGCTTTCTTTCCTTGAGGAAGATCTAGTTGATCAAACCTTTCACACCTCAGCCCCAAGTGAGTATGGAGATTTCCTTGAGAATGAGGAGGATATAGATAAGGACATGGAAGCCTTAAATTAAGAGGAGAATTGGCTTGTCAAACAAGGAGAAAAGAAAAGATTACAAGTCTTGAAAGGAAAGGAGGATATGATTAGAGCTAAGCAATTTGGAAGGGATGCTAAAAGAGAAAGAGTTAAGAAGATGAGAGAAGATGCAGCTAGACATAAAGCTACTAAAGAAAAGGCTGCTAAGATAGTAGCCCAAATCTCCCCTGAAGTTCCAAAAGTAACAATTATAATTAGAACTTCTACTGCTAGAACATATATGTCAACTATTATTACCACCAAAACATCTAATCCTCCCAAGAAAATATCTATTTCATAGATCATGGGAAAAATCCCATGGATCATTTCTAGAAGAATACCTTCAGTGCATTTAACACTAGTACTAATACAAATACCCATACCTCAACTTCCAAAACTCCTGTTAATAATCCAAAAGTTGACCCTAATCCATCCGCAACACCCTCAAGTCTGGACCTCATGAAATTGAAATTGGTAAGAAAAAAATTATAAGAAGATTTAAAGAAGGCTAAAATAGAAGCAACCAACATATAAATGTAATGAAAAATTACATTCCTCAAGATTTCAGTACCTACTCGGGAGGCTTCAAGCCCTAGGAAGAATGATAGTGGATATCATGAGAATAAATCTAGTGGACATACCCCTAGTGGAGGAAGCGGTGGTAACAAGGGTGGTGGAGGTGGTGGTAGTAAGGATAGTAATTCCTACTCAGAGGATGATGAAGAAGATAAAAAGAAGAATGGTGGTAATAATGGGGATGGGAAAGATAAGAATGTAGATCAAGTGGGAAACAAGAAGGATGATGAGAAAAGGGACACTTATAGGGATAGGAATCCTCGAAGGCCACCTCAAAATGACTGGTATAGGAAATTATGTTTTGACAATATTACTGGTTATCCGAATAATGTCCTAGATAATGCCACATAACATCTCCCTAAATTTACTGGTGATAGTGCTTTCAGTGGAGAAGATCATTTGAAAGCTTTCCAAAGTTTTGTGGAGGATTTTGAACAATGGGATGATGACATAGCAATGAAATATTTTATGGAATCCCTGATTGAAGATGTAAGGGATTGGTATAGGTGGTTACTTGATGCTAGCATTGAATCAAATGAGTCTTTCTACAAAGTGTTTAGAGATCATTATGGGGATCAAATGACCCTAGGTTTAGATTGAATGAATTTAATAATATCACTAAGGGATTCAATGATTCAGTCACTAAATTTAACACAAGATTTTAGAAGTCTATGAATAGGGTACCTACTTATCTATTGCCTAATCTGGATGCGTGGTTGGTGACATATTGCAAAGCCTATGACTCTAATATATGTTATCTGATTAGGGACGAAAATCCACAATCCCTGAGGGAATCTTATAAGATAGCTGTGAACATTGAAAGCAATAGAAGGGCTTGTAGTAAATTTGGGAGAATAGATGAACCTAAGCTTTCAAAAAACTCAAAAGTTCAAAACAAGAAAGTAATTAAAGCTACAATGCTACAAGAAAAGTTAGATCAAGTTCTTAATCTATTACAAAAATAGGAAAATAATGACAAACCTTAGTTTTAGAGAAATGAGAGGCCTCCTAGGCCTCAAAATTATCCTTATCACACCAATTGGCATAATGGGAAGCTAGTTTACAATAATAAAAAAAATATTCGATCACACCTGAACCTTTTCATAAAAACACTACAAATGTTGTCAAAGAATTACCATGGTGTGGAGTGTGTGAGATGCCTCACTCATCCCAATAGTGTGTAGTTGCTAGATCCTTCAAAGAAACTCAAGATGATCAAGTGGATTCTGATTCTCTTCCAAATATATATGAGATTAAAAATGTATTCATGACTAGATCAGACATGGAATGTGGTGATTATTCCTACAGTGATGGTGCTGATACAAATGATGTAGATGTGCAAAGATATGAAGTATCTTTTCACCATCAACAAGTTTTGTTAGACAAAGAGGGAGAAGATGGATATATTGCTTACACCTTCGAGTCAAATAACATCTCTCTAAGGAGGCCTTTGAATGAGGAGATCAAGAAATATACAATTGCACTGCCTACTAGAGCTCAAGCAAGAAGTGAGCTTCATCTGAGGAATAAGGTGGTGAGTGGCAGCCAAGGTAATCTAGGAGGCATGTTTATTAAAGAGAATAATGTAGAGAGTAAATGGGTTAAGCTAGGAAACAAAAAGGAAGAAGCCAAACCCAAAGAAGTTAAAGAAATGAGAATTTGGGCTAAGAAGGGTAGCAAAGCATAGATTACTGCTGAAGCTACACATCAAGACCTAAAGGAAAAAGATTTGAAGCCTACAGTTGAAAAGATTGATAAGCAAGCTGATAAGGTAGTCCCTTAGGAAGCAATACTTCTCATGTTACCAAGTTACTCTCCCATCAATATGGTCCAAGCCTTGTCTCAAGTTTGGGTCATAGTCCCATTTTTAGAAATTATGAGGATTGATGATAATAAGAACAAAATGGTAGCTCTCATTAATAGCATCATTGGGCTTAGCAAGCATAAAGCAGAGGCTAAGGTACCTAAAACAAGTAAAATTAAAGCAAAGGATACTAAGATAGGGACAATAGTTAATTAGAACCCTGAGATTTACTTAGGAACCACCATCACTACAAACCCAAGTCTAGTCAATCCTTTCTTTTTAAGTTTGATCATTGATGGAAAAGTACTCAAGAATGGTATGATAGATTCAGGTGCTTCAAGCAATGTCATGCCTATTAGGATAATGGAGGAAATGGGCCTGAAGGTTGATAGCACATATGGAAAATGCTATGCTATGGATTCTAGAGAGGTCCCTATTATTGGCATATTCTATAAAGTCCCATATAGACTAGCTACATTCCCCAAAAAAGAGCTATTTGTGAGTGTCACAGTGGTGGATATTCCACAAATGTATGGAATGCTACTTTCAAGAAAATGGTGTGCTTCCATGGGAGGAAGTATGCAATGTGATCTATTGTTTGCTACATTTTCAGTTGATCAGAAAGATGTCAAAATTGCTCGAGAATCAAGATTCTAACATATGATTGAGCATGTTGAAGAGCTAGAAGAACCTCCAATAATTTACTTTGTAGATACTAGCATAGATACCTTTCATGTGGAAGAAGTGAAGAAAGAAGAAGGATAAGTTGAGCCTTCACGAATTGGTGAAGAGGTTTTATTAACATCACCAGAAGATCCTTTGTGGACTATGTATTTTGATGGAGCCTACTCCAAGGAGGGCGCAGGTGCAAGGGTCATTCTTATTTCTCCCAAAGGTAATACTTTCAAGTACTCCTTTTCGCTATAGTTTGGATGTACCAATAATGTTGTTGAATATGGGGCATTATTACTTGGTTTGAAGTTAGCCTCTAAACATGAAATAAAATTGTTAAAAGTGTTTGGGGATTCTAAGTTAGTAGTTTCCCAAGTCAGTTCTAGGTTTGTCACTAAAGATAAGGGGTTGAGATAGTATAGGAATGAGGTCTGGGATACTATCGAGGCATTTAATTCTTCTGAAATAGTTTGGATAGAGAGAGGAAAGAATGTCAGAGCAGATGTATTGGCTAATATTGCAGTCAAGCTTGATGATGTGAATTTTGATGGTATCTCAAGAGTATGGTACAAACACAACCTGCAATACCTGACAACATTTGTAGTTGGAAAGTGTTCAATGATGATGATGACATCTTGAGATTCCTACATTGTGTTGAAAAATATGAGAGTCAAGAGATCGACTTTAATTCATATGTGGTGGAGGTTGATGGAAAGGAGACCTTTTTTGGGAATGAGATAATTAAGTTAAAAAAAAAAACTTCCCAAGGGACTAGTAGCATTGTAAAGGGTCTTCGATGTACTAGATAGGTCAAATACCAAGCAAGCATCTACATATAAAGAAGACCTAGAGGAAATAAATTTGGGGACAAAAAATGCCCCTAAAAAGGTGTATGTAGGTAAGAAAATGAAGCCTCATGTGAGAGCTATGTTAATTACCTTACTAAGGAAATATAGACATGTGTTTGCATGGTCCTATGATGATCTTAAGGCCTACAGAGAAGATTTGTTCTAGCATGAAATCCCATTAAAGCTTGACACAAAGCCTTTCAGGAAAAAAAAAAACCTATTAATCCTGTCTTGAGGCTTAAAATGCAAGAGTTGGCTAAGCTTAGTGATGTAGGAACTATTAAACCCATAAGGCATTCCTCTTGGGTATCCAACTTAGTTCCACTTAGAAAAAAGAATGGCCACTTAAGACTGTGTGTGGATTTTAGGAACCTTAATGTTGCATCCTTAAAAGATAATTATCCCTTACCAAATATGGAAGTGATGTTGCAAAAGGTGACAGGATGTGAATTTCTTTCTATGATGGATGGATTTTTAGGTTATAACTAGGTCATGGTAAGGGAATCAAAGTAGTACAAAACAACATTGACCACATTGTGGGGGACCTATGTCTATGTGATAATTCCTTTCAGCTTGATTAATGCTGGGCCCACTTTTCAAAGGTCCATGGATGTGGCTTTTGCCAATTTCATAGACTTATTTCTTGCTATCTACCAAGATGAACTTACTGCTCATAGTAAGAGGGAGGAGGATGCTTTTTCACACCTTGAGAAGATTTTCATTGCTCCATAATATGGTATTTCATTGAACCCCAAGAAATGATCCTTTGGAGTAAAAGAGGATAAGTTTCTAGATAACATTGTCTCAAAGGATGGTATCAAGATTGACCCTAAAAAGTAGCAACCATAGATAAAATCACACCACCAAAGAATGTTAAAGGGATTCAATATTTCTTTGGGAAAATAAAATTTCTAAGAAGGTTTGTGACTAACTTTACAGAGACAGTTAGACCTATTTTGAAGATGCTGAAGAAAGGAGAGAAAGTGGCATGGTTTGAAGAGCCCCTTAAAGCTTTTCAAGCCATTAAGTATGCCATTAAATCTACACCTATTTTGAAGACACCAGATTATTCCAAACCATTTCAATTGTTTACTTTTGCTTCTTTCCATACTATAGCTAGATTGTTGTTACAAAAAAATGAAGAAGGTTTCGAACAACCATTTTTCTTTTTCAGTAAGTCCTTGTAAGTAGCCTAACTCAAATATGATGCTATCGAGAAGCAAGCTTATACCTTGGTTCAAGTGCTTAATAATTTTAGAACATATCTGATTGGGGCTACGGTTGTGTCCTATGTCTGAACAACTATTGTAAAAGACATCTTCACCCAACAAGACACTACAGGTTAGAGATGTAGATGGATTAACTGAATCCAAGAATTTAATATAGATGTCCAAATTAATAAACTAGTACGAGGCCAAGGTTTAGCCAAGCTCATGGCTGAAACTAGTCTAGAAAAAAACCAAATCAATGAATTTATGCTAGAAAAAATTGCTCCCATTTGTGATATGCAAAAATGTGGCCAGTATAGAAGGATAGTTGAGTACTTATAGACCATGAAATGCCCCGTTGGTATGCCTAAAAATGATAAGAGAACTCTAAAGTTACAAGCAATTAGGCATGTTATCATCGATGGTGAACTCTAGTGGAGAAGCCTAGAGGGTGTACTTCACAATTGTGTGGATGGTGACCGAGTGGAAGATATGTTGATTAAGACACACAAAGGTTCCTATGGAGGCCATTATATGGCCAAGACTACTACCCATAAGATATTAAGAGAAGGTTTCTGGTGGCCGACTATTTTCAAGGATGCACATAGATATGTAAAAAAATATGATGCATTCCAAAAGTTTATTGGTAAGTTAAAATTCTCAAGAAACCTACCCCTCTGACCAGTGTCAGCACACACCCCTTTTTAGTAGTGTGGCATCGATTTTATAGGTGAGATTTATGTGAAATTAAGTGGAGGACATGCCTTGATCCTAGTAGCAACTAATGATTTCACAAAGTGGGTTGAAGCCATTCCTACTAGGAAGGAAACTAGTAAAGTTGTCATTGATTTTTTAATAATTTTTTTTGACCAGGTTCGGTGCCCTTGAAAGAATTGTGTTTGATAATGCTATGTGTTTTAGGTCTAAGGAATTCCTTGACTTTTGTAACCTACATGGCATAAATGTATCATATTCATTCCCATACCATCCCCAGGGAAATGGACAAGCTGAGTCTAGTAATAAGAGCCTTATGAAGGTCAACAAACAGATGCTTGAGAAGAATAAGAAAGCCTATGACTCAAAATTACAATTGGCACTATGGGAAGATAGGACCATAGTGAAGAAAGCTATTGGAAAATCTCCTTTCAACTTGGTGTATGGAGTTGAAGCTAGAATACCACACAATATTCTATTGAAGATGTAAAGATTTTTTCAGGAATATGATACTGATATCTATGATTAGATGCAAAACCGGATGGATGAGTTAATAGATCTTGATGAGATAAGGAGAGAAGCCCACAAAAGGAACAAAAAGTTGCAATTTCAAGTAAAAAATATGTATGATAAAAGAACAGTTGAAATAAAGTTTGAGATAGGAAGTATGGCTCTAATGTGGAAGCCAGGATGGAAGACATAGGTAAACACAGTAAGTTTGATCCTCTCTGGCTAGGTCCCTACGTAGTTGCTAACATACATGGAGAAGACTCATATTTCTTATAGTCTCTAGTAGGTGAGGTTCTCAAATTTCCAGTACATAGATAGTTCCAAAAACCCTATTACTCTTGAAATAGGCTCTACTCCATGTACAATGTACAGTCGTGTAATTTTTTGTAAATAGGTTTGGTGTGTTTCCCTTCTATTGTGTTTGCTTTTCTTGTCCTGACAAGTTCCTAGTTTATTTTTGGTCCTTGTGTGCTTGATCTGCTCAATTAGAGATTTGAGATCTTGCTATTCCCATGGGGGACATAAATCCCCATTTGGAGCCACTGATGGAACCCATAACAATTTTCATGGTCCCATTCATTTCTTGGTCATGTCACTGATCGCTTGTATCTTTTGATTTTGGGGTCTAGGGTTTTGGATTTTGTGTCTCAATACCCTTGATCTTACTCAATTTTATGTTCTTGCATTGACTGGATAAACCAATTTACTTGTCACTTAAGTTCCTTTCCATGGTCATTTCTACCATTGTTCAACTGTCACCAATGTCTTGGTTATCGTAATGTTGTCTAGGCTTGTTCCATCGATGTCTTTCTTCCTATCGTGGGTTGTTATGTGAAATATTTCTTTGAACTGGTGATGAGTGATGCAGTGTCTATATTTTGACCTTGTTTCATCACCCATCGCATGTTGCATTGTTATTTTGAGAGGGAAACCAATGATGAGCAATGCTGTTAAGATTTTGACCCATCGCTTGTCCTTGTACTATTGCTAGTTATGATATGATTTTATAAGGAGAAATCATGATCATTGATGGGTAGGGTATTTTCCCATTGCACGGCTTTGTTCTATCATGGGTTGGGATTGAATAATGGACTTTGAAAATGTGATGAGTGACACAACTTAAGTCTTTAGTGAAGATCTTCATCACACTCTTAGTCAAGGGCTAAGATCTCATCGTTGGCTTTCTAGCCATTTTGTGATGAGATCCTAATGTAGGAAGGAAACACGCGAAGAGCGATACTTATAAAATGAGAAGAATTATGTGTGGTAGGTTCGTTGATCATTCAATACACATCAAATCACTAGTAGGGCCCATGGAGAATGGGAAGCAGTGTGAGTTGTCAGATAAGTTTTTCACCTCAGTGCTTCGATGGTTTGAATTCAAATAGGAATGACCAACCTAAGTTTTTTTTGTTCACTTGTGCAAGCATTCATGCACCATTAATGGTATGTGTACTCAGCCAATTCACATTCTCATCTTAGTAAAATGTCTGAGGAGCTAAAGCAAAGTTCGAAGTAACCAGAGCTGAGGTAGAAGGAATTGCAGGAAATTTATTCCCAGGTATGTTGCCATTAATCTCTCACTGGTTTCTTTTGTTGCTATATAAAACTCATGTGATGAATAAAACAATTTCTAAATTAATTCCAAGAGTTATCTAGGGTTTCTAGTTCTCTTGAGATTAGTATACTTCCCTAATTGAATAGAATTGCATTTGAATTTGAGCTTGGGCTGTTAAGAATAGGGTGTTAATTTCAAACCTAGTTTGTTTCCAAAATGAAAAAAAAACCCTAAAAAGGCTAAAATGAGCCAACCTGGTGAGTTGTCATCATCTAAACCTATACACAAAAAAATAAACAAAAGATTTCCCATGACCCCCCTTAGACGTTTGAATTCACCAAGAAGAAAAAAAGCCAGTCAAAGGATTATACCTGCTTCATGGATAAGTTCCAACCAAAAGATGTAAAGGAAAGTGGTATGAAAGCTACAGGGGAGGGCATCCTAACCTCAAATTTCAAGGACCTTGTAGAGGGAATTGGTGATATCACCATGCCAAAGGCTAGGTGGGAATTGTTCCTATATGAATTTACAAAAGGGATGCTCGACATCTTGGTAAAAATTTCTAGTGTTATGATTTAGGAAAGTTGGTTGTTCCCAATGTTTTCATTGAGCTGAATTTGATGCTACATTTTTCAAATAGATATGATGAGGTAAACATGGTAATTATAGGCACTCAAGGTAAGAGAATTCTAGACATAAAGGCAAGTAAAGTTGAGGAATATTTTAGAATGAGACGTGATGCCAACAAAAAGATTAATTTTGAGAAATTGTAGTATGAATATGCTAAACATAAGGTAGCACTCCAAAAAATTGAAATGTCAATACATAGACATGAGAAGGGCACTTCATTTCTTCTCACAGAAGTCATACCACTAGATTGTGAAGAGTTTGTAGAATATTTTAGATACACATATTATATATTTTGTCAGGTGCTTGGAGTAAGGTGTGATGGAAGGATAACCTCACCTCTACTATTCATAATTCTATACATTCAACATAGAAACAAGAACACATGGTTTGACTATGTTAGCCATGTTACAAAAAAGCTACACTATGATTTGATAAAGCTAAAGGAGAGGAAAAAACCTTTACAATTTAGGCATTATTCATTATTGATGCATATGATATTATATCAAGGATAGGAAATCATTGGTAAGGCCATGACACTAAGGAAACTAGATGAAGGGAATCATATGCTACCTATTCAAATGTGGGTACACATTTGGGATCTTCATTGCTCAAATTCAAACTATGTTCACTTTGGAAAAAAGGGGTGTTGCACCCACTGAAAGAATTTCTAAAACATTTCAAGCATTTCTAAGACCAAAGGAGTTTGGTGATGACCCAAATTATGAATGTAACTAGGGAGAATGTTACTTATATAATTATTGCACAATTATTAGATGTTATGGAACTCCTCTCACACCACATTTGTTACCCATGTTTGTATCTGATAGGTTTCCCTTCATTGAGATAATGTGGCAGATGGACCACTCTAATGCTGAGAACTTTAGATTGTTCTGAAAGGCTTCCATTATTGCATAAAAATTCTATTTTGATCATTTTATGGTATCGACAAAGGAAGAATATGAGGTATTTGGTACAATTGTTAGTAACCTAAGAATGAAGTTAGGTTCAACAAGAAACTCTGACTAGAAGGGCGTATCAACAAAAAAAATATAAAGAGGACAATCTTAGGTTATGAGCCTCATGAGTTTTACTTCAAAGAAGATGTGATAAAGAATTTTCTAGCACCTACAATTGTCCAAGATAGGGAAAATATATGGATGAATATTTTCGAGGTTGAATACAATGCTTCCCATAACAACTCTTACTATCAAAGCTCTTACGAACATATCATTGAAAAATTTAAAAGGATGGAATTGGTCCTCAATGATTTCATGGATGGCACCTTTTTGGATAAAGTGGAACAAGCTCAGTAGTTAGCTCAAGTGGCTCTGTAGGAGCATTTAATAAAATTTGGTGGCCAAATGAAGGAGCTCACCACACTAGAAGAGCAACAACAATTGGATATGGTAGAAAATCCTATCCTAGAGTTGCTTACTGAGGGCATTGATGAAGTACAAGGTGGTGAGGGAAATGTGCTACAACCTTCCATTGAATCTACCCCCATTGAACTTAGAGCAAAATCTGAGTTTTCACACCCTAATATTGGGGATATAATGGAACCCTTTGTCCTAGATGATAGGCTATTACCTTGGGAATATGATGAAAGCTGAGATAATGATGCAAGGGTACTATCTTGTGCCAAGTTCCTATAAGATGACTCTTTTCTTACAACATGCAAATTCAGGGAATATGTTGCTCAACTTAAGGCACAAGAGATAAATGATAGGATATAGAAGGCTTTGGAAGGAGTGGACCCTTCTCAATTGGAGGAAGTCAAAGAGAAAACTAAAGAAGAGATTATTTAGGAGATTGCACAAATGAATCCTGTGGAAGCTAGGAGATTAGTCGAAGAGAGTGGAATGATGGTAATGTCTGGATAGAGCTTGTCATCAATAATTGCCTTAGATGAAATCAGAAATGATCCAAGTGTTGTGGTCTTAGAAGAATATTTTGGTGACAAAATGGTTAGTTCAGGGTTTACTCCTAGTCTACATGCATTGGTTATTTGGTAACTGACACCATATTTAGGGAGATGTAGACTCAGTAGGACCATGACTGGCCTCTTAGGGGTTTTGATCATAGGAAGGGCCTCAGAGATGATAGCCCCAATGGTTGAAATATTAAAAATTCATACAACCATGTTGAGTGTGGATACTATAGAGATTTCCTAGGCCAGGTACATGAAATTGTTGGAAAAGCACAAGAAGTTGCTTGAGGAGTATAATAAGTTAAAGACCACTCCAATTAGTGCAAGTCAAAAGACTCTGCCTACTTCTCCATCTAGTACCTCATCATAGCTAAAGGAAAACTTCAAAGAAAGGATTATTTCTATGAGTAATGAACTCCAAATAGCTAAATTTGAGAATATTAAGCTCTAGGAGAATATGAATAAGATCACGAAGGATATGGCTAATGAGATTTTGGGCCATAGATTGAAAAAGGTAGCCTGCAAAGTAGAAGATGTGTGGTCAACATATAAGGGTATACATGAGGCCTTTGAAAGGTTTCAACATGTTTAGGATGTTCTCCAAAACACATGGAACAAATGGAGCAGTAGATTGAATAGTTTAAAGGAGATACAAGCAAACATAAAGGATGACCCTAAAGCTCTAGTAAACCTCCAAGTTATTTTAGGGGGAAATGAGATGATTGGTGAGATCATAGGTTGTCATGAATGAATTGGAGCACAATTACAAGGTAAAATCAATTCCTTTAGGAGTATGGAGGAAACGTGGTATGCCCAAGATCCTCAATGAAGATGGAACCCTTAGGGAGTATGCATCATGGAGAGAATTTTTCAAGGATCAAATAGTTATGAGACCACACATACAATATGTTGATGACAAATTAGACATAATTTTTTTGAATTGTGTTATTGATACTCTTATTGGAATTCAAGTAGATATGGACACCTATTTGAAATAAGCTAGAGTTTTAATTGATGCATGGTACAATGCATACTATAGAAAAGTGCATAAATTGCTTGATATGGATTGGCTCACTGAGGATGAATATAAAGGATGGATAGAGAAATATGTTGAGTAAGCTATAAAGGTAGCGAGAGGGATTTAGAATATGGTGAAAGTATAGTATAGGTCTGGCCTTTGAAACAATTGTGTAAGGATAATCGATACCCTCTCAAATTTGAAGATGTACGTGGTAATTCAGCCAGTCCTTTTCTTTTGTTTTATTTTTATCTTCTCTTATGCTTTATACCTTCTTGCTGAATGGATGGTGACATGGAATTCTTGAAAGATGAGAATACGAGCTCTACTAGCCTTTGCAAGTTTTTTCCTTTTGTGTTTCCCCCCATTTTCCTCAAAATGTAGATATAACTGCCTGGGGGTCGAGATGAAATGAAATATACTAAAATGTTGAATGGAATGAAATTTAATTTTTCCAATAGCCTAATGCTTGTTTTCTCCATTGGTCATATAAAATGGATTTCAAGGCTATTTTGTAGAGGTCTTTCAAGTTTTAGTTGATGTCAGGTTGTCATAGCAAAGTTTTATCAGTACAAGCATATAATGGATATAGAGTTACTTGTTGAGTCTTAGGATATGAGTCATTATTTCTAGTTAGCTTAAATGTTTTACAACGATTATAAAATTTGAGAATTGATAAATGGAAAATTTCATAAAAATTGTATCCTTTGTATATGTTCACAAATTAGTAATGAAATAGTCAAGAATTGTCTCATTGGTCTCCAATTTATCTTTTTGGATGTGTGTTTGTGTTGTTGATTCAATTCATGTAATTGATTAAAATTCTTAATGCGATCATTGGTTTATGAGTTAGTTGAAAGGATCTTTAAGTATGTTTTGTATGGAAGGTTTGTATAATGAATTTGTAATGCAAATCCTTGATGGTCTATAAATATCAAATGCTTTAGGTATTTTCATTATAGTATGTTGTGAATTTGACTCCGCCACCCTAGGATAATGCATTGATTCTATTTGTCTATTAATCCAAAGTTTATCGAGTCAGCCAGATCATATCAAGGAACCATTCATTAATTAAATTCATCTTCAATATGGTGATGGTTTTTTTGGGTTTCATTCTAATTTCCCATTCTGTGCTCCAAGTCATAACACTATGAGGGATTTTCCAATTCTTTATAACTTGTCACTTGTTGAGTCATTGGTCTGAGAATGTATCTAGTCAATATGAAATTTACATGGAGAGTTGTTGAAGGGACGTTGTGATTGCATTGTATGATCACCCTCCTAGGTTTTGTAGAGCCTGAAGTGTAAGAGGAAAGCTTAATTGCTTTCTCTCATTCATTGGCCCAACCTCTTTTATGTTGCTAATGATTCGAATTGGAAAATTCATAGGCTGCCTTGAAGATTTGGTTGGTATTTAAAAGAGCCAATAGAATGGTGACTTTGTTGGGGACCTTTCTTAAATTTTAGAGTCTCTAGTGTAGATCTGGTATAGTTAGAGTCAAGTATTTTATTATTCTTCATTGGAAGAAGTATTGATTCACATTTCAAAGTCACATAATTTATATTTTGTTTATGTGTCGACTTCTAGTCAATTCTATCACATTGTGTCATGTTATGTTTAAAATTTTCTCCAAGGTCACAAATAACAAGTCACGATATAGTCAAATTTTATTTCCTAGCATTTTGGGTGGAAACTCTGAAGTTTCTCATACCAGTATTACAATAACATCTTAGAAGGAATCTGAGGAGAAAGGAACTGATGACTCAGTTGGCACCATGGGGAAAACTAGAAGTCATACAAAGAAGAACCTTGAGTAGAAGGTGGAGATTGAGCATTCCAAGGAAAAAAACCTTTGTGGAAGTAGAAAGCTACTGAATCTAGTAAGTCCCTCAAATCTCTTGTTGGAGCTTCTCCCACTTTTAACAATGAAGTAAATAGTTTAAATACTATTGATAATTTGAATAATGGTGGGGTAATTGACGGAGGCCAAGGTAGTTTTCCTGTTGAACAAGTATTTGATAATGAATTGGGAATTTCTAGAGAAGAGGAAAAATAGGAGTTATGGGGTAAGAGTAAAGGGTTCCCAGAACCACCAACACCTGGGGTGGGGTCTATTTTTCATGGGGGAAATTTTAATCCAAGGGGAGAATCCCTTAATTTTCTAGCACTTGCTTTCCTTGAGGAAGATCTAGTTGATCAAACCTTTCACACCCCAGCACCAAGTGAGTATGGAGATTCCCTTGAGAATGAGGAGGATATAGACAAGGACATGCAAGTCTTAGATGAAGAGGAGAATTGGCTTGCCGAACAAGAAGAAAAGAAGAGATTACAAGCCTTGAAAGAAAAGGAGGATAATATTAGAGCTAAGTAGATGATAAATAAGAAAGAGACGAGAAGATGAGAGAAGATGTAGCTAAACATAAAGTTGCTAAAGAAAAGGCTACTAAGATAGCAACCCAAATTGCCCCTGAAGTTCCAAAAGTAACAATTCTGATGGGAAAATTTTCTGCTAGCACATATATGTCAACTATTATTACCACCAAAACATCTGATCCCCCCAAGAAAACATCCTTCATAGGTCATGGGAAGAGGCCCATGGATCATTCCCAGGAGAATATTTTCAATGCATTTAACACTAGTACCAATAAAAATACCCATACTTCAGCCACCAAAGCTCCTGTCAATAATCCCAAAGTTGACCCTAATCCATCTGCAACACCCTTAACTCCCGACATCATGAAATTGCAATTGGTAAATGAAAAATTTCAATAAGATTTAAAGAAGGTTGAAATAGAAGCAACCAACATAGAGATGGCAAGAAAAATTTCCTTCCTCAAGATGTCAATACCCACTTCAAAGGCTTCAAGCTTTGCGAAGGATGATAATGGATTTGATGAGAATAAATTTGGGGGACATACCCATAGTGGAGGAAGTGGTGGCAACAATGGTGGTGGAGGTGGTGGTAGTAAGGATAGTAATTCCTACTCAGAGGATGATGAAGAAGATAAAAAGAAGAATGGTGGTAATAATGGGGATGGGAAAGATAAGAATGTAGATCAAGTGGGCAACAAGAAGGATAATGAGGAAAGGGACAGTTATAGGGATAGGCATTTCTAAAGGCCACCCCAAAATGACCGATATAGGAAATTATGTTTCGAAAATATTCTTGGTTATCCAAATAATGTCCTGGATAATGCTAAGAAACATCTCCCTAAGTTTACTAGTAATAGTGATTTTAGTGGAGAAGCTCACTTGAAAGCTTTCTAGAGTTTTGTGGAGTATTTTGAACTATGGGATGATGATGTAGCAATGAAATATTTTATGCAATCCCTAATCAAAGATGCTAGGGATTGGTATAGGGGGTTACCTGATGCTAGAATTGACTCAACAGAGTCTTTCTACAGAGTCTTCAAAGAATAGTATGGGGATCAAATGACCCCATGTTTAGATTGAATGGCTTTAATAATATCACCAAGGGATACAATGAGTTAGTCACCGAATATAACACAAGATTTCAAAAGTTTATGAATAGGGTACTTGCTTATCTACGGCCTAATCTTGATGCGTGTTTGGTGACATATTGCAAAGCCTGCGACTCTAAGATGTGTTATCTTCTTAGGAACAAAAATCCACAATCCTTGAGGGAAACTTATAAGATGGCTGTGAACATTGAAAATAATAGAAGGGATTTTGGTAAAGATGGGAGAAGAAATGATTCTAAGCTTTCAAAAAACTCAAAAGTTCAAAACAAGAAAGCAAGAAAAGCTGCAGTGCCAGAAAAAAAGTTAGATCAAGCTCTCAATCTATTATAGAAATAGGTAAAGAATGAAAAACCTTAGTTTTAGAGAAATGAGAGGCCTCCCAGGCTTCAAGATTATCCTTAACACACCAATTGGCATAATGGGAAGCTAGTTCAGAATAATTAAAAAAACTATCAAGCCACACCCGATCCTTTGCATAAAAAAACTACAAATGTTGTCAAAGAATTACCATGGTGTGGAGTGTGTGTGATTCCTCACTCGTCCCAACATTGTTTAGTTGCTATATCCTTGAAAGAAACTCAAGATGATCAAGGGGAGTATAATTCTCTTCAAAATATAGATGAGACAAAAAATGTATTCATGACTATATTAGACATGGAATGTGGTGATTATTCCTCTAGTGATGACACTGATACAAATGATGTAGATGTGTAGAGATATCCAGCAACTTTGCACCATCAAAAAGTGTTGCCAGATAAAGAGGGAGAAGATGAATATATTGCTTACACCCTTGAGTTAGATAACATATCTCTAAGGAGGCCTTCAAATGAAGAGATCAAGAAATATACAATTGCATTTGCTGCTAGAGCTCAAGCAAGAAGTGACCTTCATCTGAGAAACAAGGTGGTGAGTTGCAACCAAGGTAATCTAGGAGGCATGTTTATTAAGGAGAATAATGTAGAGAGTAAAGGGGTTAAGATAGGAAACAAAAAAGAAGAGGCCAAACCCAAAGATGTTAAAGAAATGAGAATTTTGGCTAAGAAGGGCAACAAAGCAAATATTATGTTGAAGCTACACATCAAGACCTAAAGGCCAAATATTTCAAGCCTATAGTTGAAAAGATTAACAAGCAAGCTGATAAGGTAGTCCCTCAAGAAACAATACTTCTCAAGTTACCAACTTAATATCCCATCGATGTGTTCCAGGTCTTGTCTCAAGTCTGGGTCATAGTCCCATTTTTAGAAATGATGAGGATTGATGATCATAAGAACAAAATGGTAGCTTTGATTAATAACATCGCTGGGAGTAGGAAGCATAAAGCAGAGGTTGAGGTACCTGAAAAAAGTAAAAGTTAAGGAAAGGATACTAAAATAGGTATAATAGTCAATGAGAACCCTGAGATTTACTTAGGAACCACCATCACTGCAAACCCAAGTCTGGTCAATCCTTTCCTTTTAAGTTTGATCATTGATGGAAAAGTACTCAAGAATTATATGATAGATTCTAGTGCTTCAAACAATTTCATGCCTATCAGGATAATGGAGGAAATGGGCTTGAAGGTCGATAGCACATATGGAAAATGGTATGTTATGGATTCTAGAGGGGTCCCTGTTATTGGTATAATCTATAAAGTCCCATATAGACTGGACGCATTCCCTAAAAAGGAGCTAGTGATGAGTGTCATAGCGATGGATATTGCAACAATGTATGGAATGCTACTTTGAAGACAATGGTGTGCTTCCATGGGAGGAAGTATGCAATGTGATTTTTCATTTGCTACATTCTCAAATGATCAGAAAGATGTCAAAATATCTCAAGAATCAAGATTTTGACATATGATTGAACATGTCGAAGAGCCAAAAGAACCTCTAATAATTAACTTTGTAGATATTGGCATAGATGCCTTTCATGTGGAAGAAGTGAAGCAAGAAGAAGGAGAAGTTAAGCCTACACCAATTGTTAAAGAGGTTTTGCTAACATCACCAGAAGATTCTCTATGGACTATGTATTTTGATGGAGCCTACTCCAAGGAGCGCTTTGGTGTAAGGGTCATTCTTATTTCTCCCAATGGTAATACTTTCAAGTACTCCTTTTTGCTAGAGTTTTCATGTAGCAATAATTTCATTGAACACAAGGCCTTATTACTTGGTTTGAAGTTAGTCGTTAAACATGGAATAAAATTATTAAAAGTGTTTGGGGATTCTTAGTAGTTTCCCAAGTCAGGTCTAGGTTTGTCACTAAAGATAAGAGGTTGAGACAGTATAGTAATGAGGTCTAGGATACTATCAAGGAATTTGATGCTTTTGGAATAGATTGGATAGAGAGAGGACAAAATGTCAGAGCAGATCTGTTGGTTAATATTGCAGCCAAGCTTGATGATGTGACTTTCGATGGTATCTCAAGAATAAAGGCACAAACACAGCCTATAGTACCTGCCAACATTTACAATTGGAAAGTGTTCGATGATGATGATGGGATCTTGAGATTCCTACATTGTGTTGAAAAATATGAGAGTTAAGAGATTGACTTTAGTTCATATGTGGTGGAGGTTGATGGAAAGGAGACCTTGTTTGGGAACAAGATAATTAAATTAAAAACAAACAAACTTCCTAAGGGATTGGTAGCACTGCAAAGGACCTTTGATGGACCAAATAGGTCAAATACCAAGCAAGCATCTACACATAAAGAAGACCTAGAGGAAATAAATTGGGGGACAGAAAATGCCCCCAAAAAGGTGTATATAGGTAAGAAAATGAAGCCTCATGTGAGAATTATGTTAATTACCTTACTAAGGAAATACAAACATGTGTTTGCATGGTCCTATGATGATCTTCAGGCCTACAAAAAATATTTTTTTCTAGCATGAAATCCTATTAAAGCTCGACACAAATCCTTTCAGGAAAAAACAAAGACTTATTAATACTACCTTGAGGCCCAAAATGCAAGAGGAGCTGGCTAAGCTTAGTGATGCAAGAATTATTAAACCCATAAGGAAATCCTCTTGGTTATCCAGCTTGGTTCCAGTTAGAAAAAAGAATGGAAACATAAGACTGTGTGTGGATTTTAGGAACCTTAATGTTGCATCCTTACAAGATAATTAGCCCTTACCAAATATGGAAGCGATGTTGCAAAAGGTGATAGGATGTGAATTGCTTTCTATGATGGATGGATTTTTAGGTTATAACCAAGTCATGGTAAGGGAATTAGAGTAGTAAAAAACAACATTTACCACACCATGGGGGACCTATGTCTATGTGACAATGCCTCTCAGCCTAATTAATGTTGGGGCCACTTTTCAAAGGGCCATGGATGTGGCTTTTTCCAATTTTATAGACTTATTTCTTGATATCTACCAAAACGACCTTACTACTCATAGTAAGAGGGAGGAGGATGATTTTTCACACATTGAGAATATTTTGATTAGGTCTTTGGAATATGTATTTCATTGAACTCCAAGAAATGTGTCTTTGGTGTCAAAGAGGGTAAGTTGCTAGGGAACATTGTCAAAATAAATCACACCTTGAAATAAAGAGGGTAAGGATGGTATCAAGACTGACCTTGAAAGAGTAGAAACCATAGATAAAATCACACCACCAAAGAATGTTAAAAGGTTTCAATCTTTCTTTGGGAGAATAAATTTTCTAAGAAGGTTTGTGACTAACTTTGTAGAGACAGTTAGGCCTATTTCGAAGATGCTCAAGAATGGAGAGAAAGTGGCATGGTTTGAAGAGCCCCTTAAATATTTTCAAGCCATCAAGGATGCCATTAAAGGTGTACCTATTTTTAAGACTCCAGATTATTCCAAACCATTTCAATTGTTTACCTTTGCTTCTTTCCATACTATTGCTAGAGTGTTGTTACAAAAAAATGGAGAAGGTTTCAGACAACCAATTTCCTTTTTCAGTAAGTCCTTGCAACTAGTTGAACTCAAATATGATGCTACTCAGAAGCAAGTTTATACCCTGGTTAAGGCAGCTAAGAATTTTACAACATATCTGACTGGGGCTACAGTTGTCTCCTATGTCCCAACAGCTGTTGTAAAAGACATCTTCACCCAACAAGAGACTATAGGTCAGAGATGTAGATGGATTAACCGTATCCCAAAATTTAATATAGATGTCCAAATTACTAAACTGGTATGAGGTAGGGGTTTAGCCAAGCTCATGGTCAAAACTCATTTGGAGGAAAACCAAATCAATGAAGTTGAGCTAGAAAATATTCCTCCCATTTGTGATATGCAAACATGTGGTTGGTACAAAAGGATAGTTGAGTACTTGTAGACCATACAATACCCCGATGGTATACCTAACAATGAGAAGAGATCTCTAAAGTTAAAAGAAATTAGGTATGTTATCATCAATTGTGAACTTTTGTGGAGAAGCCAAGAGGGTGTAATTCTTAGTTGTGTGGATGGCGACCAAGTGAAAGATATGTTGATTAAGATGCATAAAGGTTCCTATGGAGGCCATTATATGGCCAAGACTACTACCCATAAGATATGAAGAGTAGGTTTTTGGTAGCTATTTTTTTTCAAGGATGCACATAGATATGTAAAAAAATGTGATGCATGCCATAACTTTATTGGTAAGTTAAAATTCTTAGGAAACGTATCCCTTTGACTAGTGTCAGGACACACCCCTTTTCAATAGAGTGGTATCTACTTTATAGGTGAGATTTCTATGAATTCAAGTGGAGGAAATGCTTGGATCGTGGTAGCAACTGATTATTTCACAAAGTGGGTTGAAGCCATTCCTAATAGGAAGGAAACTAGTAAAGTTGTCATTGATTAAATTATAATGTAAAACATTTTGAGCAGGTTTGGTTCCCCTAAAAGAATTATGTCTGATAATGCTATGTGTTTTAGGTCTAAGGAATTCCTTGATTTTTGTAACCTACATGGCATAAACTTATCATATTCATCCCCATACCATCCCCAAGGAAATTGACATGTTGAGTCCAGTAATAAGAGCATTATGAAGGTCATTAAATAAATGCTTGAGAACAATAAGAAATCCTTGGACTCAAAATTAAAATTGGCACTATGGGTAGATAGGACCATAGTGAAGAAAGCTATTGGACAATCTCCTTTCAACTTGGTGTATGGAGTTAAATCCATAATACCACACAATAATCTATTGAAGATGTATAGATTTTTTTAGGAATATGATACTGATAACTCTAATTAGATGCAAAACTGGATGAATGAGTTAACTGAGCTTGATGAGATAAGGACAGAAGCCCACAAAAGGAACAAAAAGTTGCAATTGCAAGTAAAACATTTGTATGATAAAAGAGCAGTTGAAAGAAAGTTTGAGATAGGAAGTATGGTTCTAATGTGGAATGCTAGGATGGAAGACAAAGGTAAACATGGGAATTTTGATCCTCTCTAGCAAGGTCCCTATGTAATTGTCAACTTACATGGAGAATACTCATATTTCCTGTTGTCTCTAATAGGTGAATTTCTCAAATTACCATTACATGGACAGTTCTCAAAACCCTATTTCTATTGAAATAGGCTCTACTCCATGTACAATGTATAGTCCTATAATTTTTTGTAAATAGTTTTGGTGTGTTTCCCTTCTGTTGTGTTTGCTTGTCTTGTTTGGACAAGCTCCTAGTTTCTTTTTGGTCCTTGTGTGCTTGGTTTGCTCAACTAGAGATTTGAGATCTTGCTATGCCAATGGGGGGCATACATCCCTAGTTAGAGCCACTGGTGGAACCCATAAAAATTTTCATGGTCCCATTCATTTCTTGGTCATGTCACCGGTTGCTTGTATCTTTTGATGTTGGGGTCTAGGGTTTTGTATTTTGTGTCTTGTTACCCTTGATCTTCCTCGATTTTATGTTCTTGCATTGACCGGCTGAACCAGTTTAGTTGTCACTTAAATTCCTTTCCATGGTCAATTCTACCGTTGTTCAACTGGCCCCAATTCCTTGGTTACCATTGGGCCCAATGTTGTTTAGGCTTATTTCATCGATGTCTTTCTTCCTATCACAGGTTTTATGTGAAATATTTCTTTGAAGTAGTGATGAGCGATGTTGCATCTATATTTTGGCCCTATTTCATCACCCATCACATGTTTTGTTGTTATTTTGAGAGGGAAACTGATGATGAGCGATGCGGTTAAGATTTTGACCCATTGTTGGTCCTTGTAGTATTGCCATTTATGATCTACTTTTCTAAGGAGAACTCATGATCACCATTGGGTAGGGTATTTTCCCATTGTATGACTTTGTTCTATCATGGGTTGGGATTGAATAATGGAATTTGAACATACGATGAGAGATGCAACTTAAGTCTTCGGTCAAGATCTTCTTCACACTCCTAGTCAAGGGCTGATATCTCATCACTAGATTTCTAGCGATCACGTGGTGAGATCCCAATGTAGGAAGGAAACACATGAAGAGTGACACTTATAAATTGAGAAGAATTATGCATCGCAGGTTCTTGGATCATCGAGTACACATCAAATTGACGATAGGGCCCGTGGAGAATGGGAAGTAGTGTGAGTTGTTAGATAAGTTTTTCACCTCAATGCTTTGATGGTTTGAATTCAAACAAGAATGACCAATCTAAGTTTTTGTTCACTCACACAAGAATTCATGTGCCATTGATGGTATGTGTACTTGTCTAGTTCACATTCTCATCTTAGTAAAATGCCCAAGGAGATAAAGCAAAGTACGGAGTAACAAGAACTAAGGCAGAAGGAATTGCAGGAAGTTTATTCCCAGGTAAGTTGCCATTAATCTCTCACTATTTTCTTTTGTTTCTCTATAAAACTCGTGTGCTAAACCAAACAATGTTTGAATTAACTCCAAGAGTTATCTAGGATTTCTAGCTTTCTTGAGATTAGTATACTTCCCTAATTGAATAGAATTGCATTTGAATTTGAGCTTGAGTTGTTATGAATAGGGTGTTAATTTCAAACCCAGTTTTTTTCCAAATTGAAAAAAAACCATGAAAAGGTTAAAATGAGCCAACCTAGTAAGTCATAGTTGTTTAAACTTGTACCCAAAAATAATAAACAAAATATTTCCCATGATCCCCCTTAGATGTTTGAAGTCAGTGAGAAGAAAAGAAGCAAACTAAAGGATTATACCTACTTCATGGATAAGTTCCAACCACCACATGTAAAGGAAAGTGGTTAGAAATCTACAAGGGAGGGAATCCTAACCTCAAATGTCAAGGGCCTTACAGAGGGAATTGGTGATATCATCGTGCTAGAGGCTGGGTGGGAATTGTTCCTATATGCATTTACAAGAAGGGATGCTCAACATCCTGGTAAAAATGTTTGGTGTTATGATTTAGGAAAGTTGGTTGTTCCCAATGTTTTTGTTGAGGTGGATTTAATGCTACATTTTTTAGATAGATATGATGAGGTAAATAGTGTAATTACAGAAAGTTAGGGTAAGACCATTTTGGACATAAAGGCAAGTAAAGTTGTGGAAGTTTCTAGAATGATACTTGATGCTAGTGAAAAGATTAATTTTTAGAAATTGTAGTAGGAATATGGTAAACATAAGGTAGCACTATGAAAAATTTAAATGCTAATACATAGATGTGAGAAGGGCACTTCATTTGTGCTCAAATAAGTTGAACCACTTGATTGTGAAGAGTTTGCAAATTATTTTAGATACACATATTATATGTTGTGTCAGGCATTTGGAGTAAGGTGTGATGGAAGGATGAACTCACCTCTACTATTCATAATTCTAGACATTCAATACAGAAACACACACACATGGTTTAACTATGCTAGCTGAGTTGTAGAACAATTACACTATGATTTGATAAAGCTAAAGGAGAGGAGAAAACCTTTGCAATTCAGGAATTATTCATTATTGATGCATCACATGATATTATATCAAGGACAAGAAATATTTGGAAAGGTCATGACACTAAGGCAAGTGGACTAAGGGATTCATATGCTACCTATCCAAATGTGGACACACATTTGGGATCTACATTGCTCAAATTAAAACTATGTTTAATTTGGTACAAATGGGTGTGGCACCCAATAAAAGAATTTCCAAAATAATTCAAGCATTGCTAAGACCAAAGGAGTTTGGTGATGACCTGGATTATGAATGTAATTGGGGAGACTGGTACTTATATAATGATTGCACAATTATTAGATTCTATAGAACTCCTCTCATACCACATTTAATACCCAATTTTTTCTCCGATAGGTTGGCCTTCATTGAGATAATGTGGCAGATGGAACACTCTGATACTGAGAACTTTAGATTGTTTAGAAAGGCTTCCATTATTGCATCAAACTTCTCTTTTGATCATTTTATGGTATTGACAAAGGAAGCATATGAGGTATTTGGTATAATTGTTAGTAACCTAAGAATGAAGTTAGGTTTTGCAAGAAAGTTTGACCTAAAAGGGCATATCAATAGAGAAAAGATAAAGAGGACAATCTCAAGTTATGGGCCTGATGAGTTTTACTTTATAGAAGATGTGATAAGGAATTTGCTAACACCTACTACTGTCCAAGATAGGGAAAATATATGGATGAATATTTTTTAGGTTGAGTACAATGCTTCCCATTAAAAATCTTACTATCAAAGCCCTTACAAAAATATCACTGAAAAATTTAAAAGGATGGAATTGGTCCTCAGTGATTTCATGGATGACATCTTTTTGGACAAAGTGGAACAAGCTAAGCAGTTAGCTCAAGCAACTCTACAGGAGCATTTGATAAAATTTGGTGGCCAACTAAAGGAGTCCACTGCACTAGAAAAGTAGTAACAAATGGATATAGGAGGAACTCCTATCTTGGAGTTTCCTGCTGAGGGCATTGATGAAGTACAAGGTGCTGAGGAAAATGTGCTACAACCATCCATTGAATCTGCCCTTGTTGAACTTGGAGTAGAATATGAGTTTTCACACCCTAATATTAGGGATGTAATGGAACCCTTTGTCCCAAATTATAGGCTAGTACCTTGGGAATATGATGAAAGCCAAGAAAATTATGCAAGGGTA
Source organism: Sequoia sempervirens (assembly GCA_007258455.2). NCBI lineage: Eukaryota > Viridiplantae > Streptophyta > Pinopsida > Cupressales > Cupressaceae > Sequoia > Sequoia sempervirens. Next base: position 159,105,599 of record VDFB02271358.1, read on the forward strand.
CTAGCTTGTTCCAAGTTTCCAGAAGATGACTCTTTTGTGACAACATGAGAAATTAGGGAGTATGTTGCTGAAGTTAAGGTACAAGAGATAAATGATAGGATATAGAAGGATCTGGAACGAGTGGGCCCTTCTCAATCAAAGGAAGTCAAACAAAAAAATAAAGAGGAGATTATTTAGGAGATTATACAAATGAATCCTATAGAAGCTAGGAGATTAGTCAAAGAATGCTTTGATGAAGCTTGTTATCAATAATTGTGTTGGATGCAATTAGAAATGACCCAAGTGTTGTGGTCTTAGAAGAAAATTTTGATGAAAAAACATTTGGTTTAGGGTTTAGTACTAGTCTACATGCATTGGCTATTTGGCAATTGACACGAGATTATGGAAGATGTAGACTTAGTAGGACCATGACTGGCCTCTTAGGGGATTTGATAATAGGCAAGGCCTAAGAGATGATAGTCCCACAAGATACAAGATAAAAAATGCATACAACCATGTTGAGTGTGGATACTGCAGAGATTTCCCAAGCTAGGTACATGAAATTTTTGGAAAAGCACAACAAATTGGTTAAGGAGTATAATAAGTTAAAAACCACTGTAGTTAGTGCAAGTTAGAAAAGTATGCCTCCTTCTCCATCTATCACCTCATCATAGGAAAAGGAAACCTACAAAGTAAGGATTATTTCTATGATGAATGAACTCCAAATAGCTAAATTTGAGAATATTAAGCTCTAGGAAGATATGAATAAGATCACAAAGGATATGGCTAACAAGATTTTGGGCCATAGATTGACAAAGGAAACCTCCAAAGCAGAAGATGTGTAGTCAACATGTAAGGGTATACATGAGGCCTTTGAAAGGTTGCAACATGTTTAGGATGTTCTCCAAAACACATGGAACAAATGGAGTAGTGGATTGAATAGTTTAAAGGAGATACAAGCAAACATAAAGGATGACCCTGAAGCTCCAATAAACCTCCCAACTATTCTAGGGGGAATTGAGATGATTGGTGAGATCACAGGTTGTCATGAAAAAATTGAAGCATAGTTACAAGGTAAAATCAAGGCCTTTAGGAATATGGAGGAATGTGGTATTCCCAAGATCCTCAATGAAGATGGAACCCTTAGGGAGTATGCATCATGGAGAGAATTTTTCAAGCATCAAATAGCTATGGGACCACACATACAATATGTTGATGACAGATTAGACATAACTTTTCTAAATGGTGTTATTGATACTCTTATTGGAATTCAAGTAGATATGGATACCTTTTTGAAATAAGTCAGAGGTGTAATTGATGCAAGGTACAATGCATACAATACAAAAGTGCATAAATTGCTTTGATATGGATTGGGCCACTAAGGATGGATATAAAGGATGGCTAGAAAAATATGCTAAGTAAGCTATGAAGGTGGTGAGAGGGATACAAAATATGTTCAAAGTATAGTATAGGTCTAGCCTTTGAAACAATTGTGTAAGGATAATCTATACCCTCTCAAATTTGAAGATGCATGTGGTAATTCACGTAGTCCTTTTCTTTTGTTTTATTTCATCTTCTCTTCTGCTTTATACCTTCTTGTCAAATGGATGTTGACATGGAATTCTTGAAAGATGAGGATACGAGCTCCACTAGCCTTTGCAATTTTTTTCCTTTTGTGTTTTCCCCCATTTTCCCCAAAATGTAAATATAACTACGTGGGGGTTGAGATGAAATGAAATATACTTGAACTGTTGGATGGAATGAAATGTAATTTTTCTAATATCCTGGTGCTTGTTCGCTCTGTTGGTCATATAAAAGGGTTTTCAAGGCTATTGTACGGAGGTCTTTGAAGTTTTGGATGATCTCAGGTTGTCATAGAGAAGTTTTATCAGTAAAAGCATATAATGGATATAGAGTTATTTATTGAGTCTTAGGATATGAGTCAGTATTTCTAGTTAGCTTAAATGTTTTGCATCGATTATAGCATTTGAGAATTGATAAATGGAAAATTTCATACAAATTTTCTCCTACATATATGCTCAGAAATGAACAATGAAATAGTAAAAAATTCTCTCATTGGTCTCTAATTTATTTGGTTGGATGTGTGTTTGTGTATTTGCTTCAATTCAAGTAATTGATTAAAATGCTTAATGTGATCACTGGTTTATGAGTTAGTTCATAGGATCTTTAAGTATGTTTTGTATGGAAGGTCTAAATTATGAATTTGCAATGCAAATCCTTGAAGGTCTATAAATATCGAATTCTTTAGTTATTTGCATTACAGTATGCTATGAATTTGACTCCACCACCCTAGGATAATGCATTGATTCTATTTGTCTAGTAATTCCAAGTTCATTGAGTTAGCTGGATCGTATCAAAGAACCATTCATTTAATTAAATTCATCTTCAATATGGTGATGGTTTTTGTGGGTTCATTCTAATTTACCATTCTATGCTCCAAGTCATAACGCTATGAGGTATTTTCCAATTCTTTGCAACTTGTCACTTATTGAGTTATTGGTTTGAGAATTTATCTACTCAATATGCAATGTACATGGAGATCTATTGAAGGGACATTGTGCATGCATTGTAGGATCACCCTCTTAGGTTTTGCAGAGCCAAAAGTGTAGGAGGAAAGCTTAATTAGTTTCTCTTGTTCATTGGCCCAACCTCTTTTAGGTTGCCAATCATTGGAATTGGAAAATCCATAGGCTACCTTGAAGATTTGGTTGGTATTTAAAAGAGCCAAAACCTTGAAAGGACTTATTTTTCATTACCTATCAAATTTTGAAAGCCAAATGAATAGCCAAATTGTCTCTTTGTAACATGTCCCCATCCACTTCCACTCCTATCCTATATGAAACCATGCTTCAGCCTGAGTTCAACATTGAACAAACAATGCAACCTCATGCACAACTCACCATAGATACTTCTCCTCCATTGTTTAAATGACCTAGAGAAAATGAAACCAACCTTGTCATGCCTCTTCACATTAAACAAGATTATAAGGATAAATATAAAGTGATTGACCCATCTTCTTTTGTTTCTTCCATTCTTCCCCCTCTGGAAGACAAGGAACCTCTGATGGATCAACCTGCTCTTAAACTTCAACAACTTCAAAATAAAATAAAATGAAACCGCGGTACTAGGGAGCATAGGAATCATCATCATCTCCTCACTTGTTAGTCTCAAATGGAAGAAAATAAAGAAAAACAACCTCTGCCTTTGAAAAAAGCAATATATGACCACCCTCTTTCCCCTAACCCACCACAAGATAACACAGTCTAGCCCTCACAATGAAATGAACAAATACAACAACCACAACTCTTGATGCACCCCTCCTTGGAGATTACCCTTCTCCCTCCTGTCATAATCAACCTCAATGATGATGATGAGGAGGAGATCAAAAAAATAGATGAAGAAGTGCATAACGATCTAAATTCTTTATTTTTTCCTACCATGAGCTTAAATGATAAACCTTATCCACCAAGTGAAGGAATTGGTACATCTCCTAGTTTCACACTTATAATTCTTCTGTTGGATAGTCAACTGCTCTCACAATATACTGAACATGATTGGGAGGTGGATGACATGTTAGATGGTTGACTTGCATTCGCCTTACTAGCTTTTTATATTCGTTTTCCTTTTTATTTTCATTTTTATTTTATGTGCATATTGTGTTCCCCCATAATGTGTGTTTAATGTTCTATCTCTTTGTACACTTCTTCTATTCATACCTATATTCTTCTATATGTCATACATTTTGCATTTTCTTTGTCACTTTTGTCTTGTGTTTTCCTTGTGGAGATGATGCAAAGTGTAGAGATGCCCTATGTCTCTTCCATGTTGACCCAAAAGGTCCTTCCTTTTTCACTTTTGTTCTATGTTCTCCTTTTGGGGATGATGCAAAGCATTTAGATATCATAGGTCTCTTCCATGTTGACCCAAAAGGTCCCTTTTCCTTTTCCTTTTTATCTTTTCTTGTGTTTTTCCTTTTGGGGATGATGCAAGGCATTGAGACTGAAATGTCTCCTTCATGTTGACCCAAAAGCTTTTTCTTTTCTTTTACCTTTTTATTTTCTTTTCACTTGTGTTTCTCCTTTTGGGATTATGAAAAGCATTGAGACTACAATGTCTCTTCCATGTTGACCCAAAATGGACTTTTTTTCCTTTTGTTTTCACTCTCTTTGTTTCATTCTTCTAATTCTATGTGCTTTGGGGAATGATGACAGTTTTGAGCTCTTTCATAAAAACATTGAAGCAACAAACATACTAACCCCAAATCCATAGATCCCTCATGTTTGGTGTGTTCCTTTCTAGGGGAAACTCCCTTTTCTTTTGCTTTCTCTTTCATTTACATGAAGCAACCTAACTTAGAAACATATGACTTGGCATAGGGGCTTTCCAAGTTGGTTCTCATGTATTGTTTTATTTTTTCATTTTTCCTTTGCTAGTTTAAAGTAATTGCTCAATAATAATGTGTAGCAATTCCTTTAAAGTGGGGGACATACATTGGTATAATTCCATTTTCATTTTTGGTTCTTAGTGCAGCTTTGTCACTTCATACGATGTGTTCATCACATTGTGGATGAAATTGGCTGTGATGTCCTTCATAAGTGTGATCTATCTTAGTATATTACATTCCTCTTAATGGCCTAATGTGACACATTGCATCCCCTAAGTTTTGAATATTTTATTCTTTGATTGGTCCTCTCTTGGAGACATCAGACACAATGTTCACTAAGTGAAAGACCTTGCATTAATTTAACAAGACTCCTTTGAACATATTTTTCATTTTACATGTTACATTTTTTCCACCATGCATAATGTAGATTACATTCCTGTGGTAACTTTCTCTTTGTTCATGAGTTTTAAGCATATGAAACTTTTCTTGTCTCATGAAGAACGAATCAACATTTTCCTTTGTGGTGCCTTGTTAAAGTTATCAGGAGGTATAACTTTAATATGGTTGAGCGGGAAGCCCATTCAATGGCACGAATCTCCCCATAGCCACCTTTGTGTTTGTGAGTGCATACCAACTAGCAGACCTCCATGAGTTATGTTATCCCAAAGTGAGTATGCCTTTTCTTTTTCAAATGAATAGCCTAGATCTAATCCACAACTAGTTGGACAGACGATCGGAGCTCAATTCAATTTCCCTTTCACATGTGTGTTCCTTTGTTCTTATGTTTAATTTTCCATGGGATCTTCATCCTAGGGGCTTGATCATCCCTCTTGATCTTTTTCGTTCCATCTTGATAATTTAAGTATAGTGTGACCTCTCTCTCAATATTCATGGCTACTTTAGTGTGAGTTTGAAGCAATTTCATCCTCTCACTAAAGTGGGGGATAAATGCACTGTAGAAAAATGGTCCCTTATAATTTTCATGGTATTTTAGGCCTTTCTTCATGATACTTGGTCCATTTTTCTTTGATTTAATGTTTCAATGTGGCTTGAACATTCACATTAGGTCCTTAAAATTCAAATTATGGCATCTTGTGAAGGTGTTGTGAAGTGTTGTAAAATATTTCTACACTTTTCTAGACTCTATTCATAACAGTTCACCTAAAAATCACCTTTTCATCACTTATGAATTCCTATTTTGAAGTGTTGTAAAGTTTTGTAACAAGATTTCACACTTTTCTAGGCATAATTTCACTATTTACACCTTTCTTATGCTTTATTTGACCCTTTTATGCCCTCATAAGGATTAATTAAGTGTGTTTTTGAATGTAAACCCAACAAACAATGTTAAATATGACTTAATTCTCAACACCCATATTCAAGTCCAAGGCGGGACCCATTCTGCATGGGTGGCGAATGAGTCCCTCTTGGCTCAAAATTCAAAATATTTTAAATTTTCTTTTGAGTTTTTATTTAAAATCACCTTATGTTGGCTTGTGATTAGGTATCTTTGGGTTACTAAGGCACAAGTGTGTATAAATAAGTGTTTTTCTTCTCATTTTTAACCCCCATTCATCAAGTTCACTTATTCACACATTCATTCAAGCATTCAAACACTTTGCATCATTGAATCAAGTAATAATCAAGTATTTTGGAGCAACCATTGTTATATCTTCATATTTATTCGATAAGGGTTTGGTAAGTTGATAGAATTTTCATTTTATTTTTTTATCATTCTCTTCCATTCCATTTCTTCATTAAGGGTTTGATTACCAAAGTGGGATTTGACCAAGGAAAATCCCTATAACCTAACCCTTAACCATTTTCCCCCTTTTGCATGTGTGTTTGTAGAGTTATGTGTGCAAATTTGACAAGTTATTAGTTGTTGAAAAGTGGACAAGATGTCAAGAAAGTGTTTCGAGTCAATTACAACCTATTTCAAGCTTGGAGAAAACATTTTGTCCATTTTTTTGTAGAATTAACTCCGTCAACCTGACAAGCAATCAACCTCAGATTTGGTGCTATAGGATTGGTCCCTAATATCTCAAAATTTTAGGAGTGGCTTGATTCACCATCAATGGAAAATGAGTCTACCTTAAGGCTAGAAATCATGATTTTGTCAGATTCTGGATCCTAACACTCAGAAACCAGCTTTCAATAGTTTTGATCAGAAGAAGGACTGATTCACCATTAGTGGCAAATGGGTCCCACTAGTGATTTTCAGTGATCTATTCCAACATTAAAAATATTCTAGAATCTTCATCAAACCTCCAGGTGCACTCTAAATCAACCTTCTTCTTCTTTGTTTTGCATTTGTTCATACTTATTTCATGTTTGCATATCACATTGTGTTTTCCAACATTACATAATTCTTAGGTTTTGGACTCATAATCTCTCAATTTCATAGTTTAAATACACTTAGATCATTCCATTTAGTCTAAATAACATAATACATTGCATAATTTGAGTGAACCACCTAGATCTTTTGAGTGGGGTTTATCTCTCTCCTTTTAGGTGAAACATTCCTAAGAGTGCAAGAGTAGCCTATAAGCCCTACCCAAAAATCTACGGTTCACCTAAAAACCCTAAAATAGGACTAAATTTATTAGTCTAGTGTATGAGTCCCAGTACACATCAAAAGTCAGAATTTCAGAGTTGCAAACCTCGTTTTGGACATCTCTAGTCTTTTAGGTGCTTCTTTATTTATCCCCAGTCTCTCATTTTGATTTTATGTTTCATTTTCTAAGTCATATAGTTATATTTGTGATGAAAGGTACTCTCCTTACCTATAAAATCTCACTACATACACATGGAAAGAACAATCAGATGCTAGAAGAGAAAAAATATGTTTGTTTATTAGTTGAATGAAATTATAGATTATGTGCCATCTAATGGGCTTCTTACATGCATCTACTAATTGACAGATCTAAATTCAAAGGTGTCAAACTACAACCCTCGATCCCTGTACTCTTGTGGACCTCCTTGTCCTTTCTTGTTTTCCAGATGATGTCATAGTATATGCATTTTCCAATCAATTACCTTAGTTTCCATGAGTGTAGTCCCATTAGTCCATAGTAAGTCATCTTCCTATTATTCATTACATGTAAATCCATTTTTCCCTAGTTGATTAGCAATAATGGTATGAATCGATGAATACCAACATGCCATGTGTCATCACTAGGTTCACCAACTCATCATTCAATCACCCTCCATCATTGCCTCCTTACTGTTGTATCATTGGGACCATCACGAGGGTTCTACTATTGAAGGTATGTCACATCAATCAACACGTTATCACAATATGACTCCATCTTATCACCATGCAATTCACAACAAGGATGTGAATCGAATGACCATTCATCAATGATCATTAGTCTGCACATGTCACCATCATGTTGGGTCCCACATGTCATCCAACCTTCCATTTCCCCATCATTGAGACTTGTTCCCCTATTCTACAAATACACCCAAGTCCTCTTGATGTCATTTTTTAACTTCCTTATGAATGTTGGGCTATCAAAGGGACTCACTTTAGACTCTTGTTGATATGCAAGTGTCTTGCCAATAGATGACCATCAGTCCATCGAGGAGACCTAGGTTGGCATCCTGTTGATGAAGCTCACTCTCATCGATGATATACATACTACCACTCACAAGGGATATCGGCCCATCACTAGGACACTGGTGTTGTCCTACCAATAAGTAATCCTTTCACCACTATAGCTCCATGCATTGCTCACTCATTGTTGTCATCGATATATCATTGGGACTTGTAGGAAAATCACACTGATATGTCAAGGTCTTTCCTGTAGACCATGTCAACCCTTATTAGATTTAAAATAACTCAGATTATTTTTGGTGATGCAATATTGCTTATGAGCCCAGATGCTCCTGCATCAGACACACTGGGTAAGAGAAATGTTCCTAGAATTGGTAAACTTAGGAACATTGGAAGGTGGATGGGATGGTAAGCCCATGTTTATTCTTTATCCATAACTACTCCTTATCCATGGAATCCTTCCCTCTTGTACTCTTCTACTCAACCTCTACTTTGAAGCCATCTCCATTTTTGTTCTCATATTTCTTTAAAAAACTTCTTACCATTGGGCCACCTCTATGCCCACCACACCCTTTTAGGCTGCTACTCCTTGTGCCTTTATTGCATTGTTGCAATAAATCAAAACTTATTTTGTTCTTTCCTCTTGAAACTTAATCTCTGAATGACTGCAAATCACTACAATTACTTCATTCCTCTTCATCTACTCATTTCTTTGCTGCACTACAACAATAAATAGAGGTAGATTATTTCAATTAATTTTCCTTCTCTTTTAGAGAAGTCAACATATATTGTTTCCCATCTTTCTGGATTGTATACACATTCCTCCTACCATCATAGATGGATTCCCCAAAAAACTCCCATGGTCTACCCAAAAAAATGACACGTTGTCATAGGCATCATGTCACACAACACCTTATCTTTGGAAGAACTAATCTTAAAACTTACTAAACACTATTCTCTCATAGTCATTTCATGCTCCTTCTACAACCAAAAAACTTTGTATGCACTAGGATGCTTATTCCTTTTCAAACCTATATTTTCAACCATTTCTTTTGAAACTATGTTGTTCGTACTACCACTATCAACACTAACCTTACAACACTTACCTCCAACCTTACACATAGTCTGAAAGAGATTCCTTCTTTGGGATTGTTCCTCCTCCACTATCTTTGGAGTCACCAACACTCTTCTCATCATGGGAGATTCACCTTCTTCTGGGTCAGCTATTTCCGGTGATGCATTACACTCCTCATCTTCTTATTCCAAGTGGTTCCTTTTTGCACTCTTCTTGCTTCCCTCTTTTATTTGATCACACTCGAATGATCGATGACCAACTTATCCTCTAGTAACATATAAATGAAAACCCTTTATTGCTGCTACCACGTCCTCTTTTTGGTACCTCCTTTTCTTTGGTGTTTTGGCCCACTTCTTTGCTCCATTTGGGCTTGGATTCTTCCTTAATCTTCCTTCCTTTACTGTTGCTTGCTTGTCCCTTTTCAATTCCAAGTCTTCCCTGACTTTTGGAATTGTTTATTTACCTCTTCATTAATTTCTCCTCTACCTTCAATGCATACTAGTATTCTTCCTCAACTATGGTAATCTTCATCATACTCATATCATCTTTTATGTTAAACCTCAAGCCATTCACATACCTAGCTATCTTTTCAATATCAATTTCATGCCTTCCAGATTGAATAGGAAAATTGTAAAATTCTTCCACGTAATCATTTACACTCATATCTTTTTGCTTAAAATTTTTCAATTTCTTGAGCAACTCCATTTCATAATCTCCAAGTATGAATTCCTTCTTCAACTTCCTCACCATCTGGTTCCACCTCATTATTTGAGGATCTCCATCCATTTCTCATTCTTTCTACAATCCTTTCCACCATAACACAACATGCCCTTTCAATTTTGTTTGAGCTAACTTCACCCACTATGGGTCTTTAATGTCCTCCAATTCTAAGTAATCTTCCAGCTATCCAATCTAATTGATTAACTTATCTAGATTTAACGTTCCAAAAAAGTTTTAGAAAATCTATCTTATTTCTCTTCATTATTCTTGAAAGAGCTCTCAAAAGTCTTTCCTATTCAAAATCTACTAGTCATTCCTCCTCCTCCCCTTCCTCTTCTTCTTCTTTTTCTTCTTCTTCTTCTCTTTTGTGATCTTCACCTTTGATTTCTTCCTCATTCTCACATTCTCTCCCTCTTTCTCTTCTTTCACTTCTATTACCAACACCTACTTCCCCCTAGTTTCTAATACCTTCAATCATCATGTCATAAAATCTTTCAAGTACAACCTCTAGCCCGGGTCTTCCTCTTCCTCTTCCTATTCAAGGAAACATCTCTTCCAATCAGTGGTTTCATCTCTCAAGTGTTTGGGATTCCACATACACCCACAAGAATCCTTTTGAGCTCTACACTTTTGTCACTCTCTCCCATAGATCTTGGTGGATACTCTCCACACTCAAAACCACCTACTCTGATACCACTTGATGAAGGATACTTTCCTTACCTACAAAATCTCACTACATACACATGGAAAGAACAACCATATGATGGAAGAGAACATATATGCTCATTTATTACTTGAATGAAATTACAAATTATGTGCCATCTAATGGGCTTCTTACATACATCTACTGATTTTCAAATCTGAATTCAAAGTTATCAAACTACAACCCTCGATCTTTGTACTCTTCTAGACCTCCCTATCCTCTGTTGTCTTCCTTTCACTCTCCTCCCTCTCTTCTTTTCTAGATGATGTCATAGTATACACATTCTCCAATCAGTTACCTCAATTTTTGTGATTATATTCCCATTCGCCCCTAGTAATACATCTTCCTGTCATTCATTGCATGCCCATAAATCTATTTTTCCCTAGTCTGTTAGCAACAACAATGAGAATTGATGAATACCAACATGCCATGTTTCATCACTAAGTTCACTAGTTCATCATTCAGTCACCCTCAGTCATCGCCTCCTTATCACTATATCATTGGGACCGTCACAAGAGTCTTGTCGATGAAGGTTTGTCACACCGATCAACATGTTATCATGATATGAGTCCACCCTGTCACCACACAATTCACAACAAGGATGTGAATCACACAACCATTCATCAATCATCGTCGGTTTGTTCATGCCACCATCATGTTGGGTCACACATGTCATCCAACCTTCCATCGCCCCATCACTGAGACTCATTCCCCCATCCTATTGATACACCCAAGTCCTCCTGATGTCTTTTATTAACTTCCTTATGAACGCTGGGCTATCAGAGGGACTCATATTAGACTCTTGTCAATATGCAAGTGTCCTATCTATAGGTTACCATTGGTCCATCAAGGAGACCTAAGTTGGCATCCTGTTGATGAAGCTCACTCTCATTGATGATATACATACCACCACTCTCAAGGGATATCGACCTATCACTAAGACACTAGATGTTGTCCTATCAATAAGTAATCCTTTTACCGATATAGCTCCATGCACTTCTCACTTACTGTTGTCATCAATATGTCATTGGGATTTGTAGGAAAGTCATACTAATATGTCAAGGTCTTTCCGATAGACCATGTCAGCCCTTATTAGATTTAAAATAACTCAAATTATTTTTGGTGATGTAGGATTGCTTGTGAGCCCAAATGCTCTTGCATCAATTTTCATATTGCTTTCATTTGCTTCTTTCTAAGCATTTGATTAGTGGTGAGCCCCCCTTTTTAGTCACACCTAAGGAAAGCCCAATAGTAATAGTCTTTCCCCCAATTGAATCAATTGGGTTGAAGTATTTAGGGTTTCCTAATGAACAAAGAGTGAAATAGTTCCTAAAACCTGATTCCATCTCCTAAAAGGTGGAACTCCTATTTCTTTGTGTTCAGTATCATATTATGGTAAGTAGAATTGTATGGTTCAAATTTTTATTTATTTATTAATAATATATTTTTATTATGTAATAGCACTATTATGGTAAGTGGTTTTCAATTTTTTATTTGTAACAAATTAATTAATTTGAAAATATCAATTTATAGTTTATAATTTCAACAATTTATTATTACATAAAGTATTTATAAATGAAATTTTACTTTATTTTAATAAAAGGTTTTGATATTTTTATAGATGGTGGAATTTAATAAAAATAGAACAAATAAATAAGATTGTAAAAATATAGAAAATATATATTTAAATGAAATGAAAGAAAAATATTGGGGTGAAGGGCCTAGCTCGATTGGCTAAAGCATCATGTTGTAGGAAAGAGGTCATGAGGTTTAGTCTCCCCACTATCCCTGTGTTATCAAAGGGTATGTCATGCCAGTGCCACCAGTCACGTGAAATTTTTTTACCAGGTGCATTGCAATTTATAGGAGAATAGATACCCAACCGATTCCTATAGTCTAAATGAAAGAAATGAAAGAAAATTATTATTATTAGTTAGAAATAAAAGAAAAAATATATTAAAAAATTAATACAATAAATCAAGTTAGAGTAAAAATTAATAATAAAAACTTAAAACTAAACCAGTTGTGCAAATATTTCTATCAAGACAACAATAGGAGGGAATAAATTTAAGTGGGGAAAGTTTGTTTGAAGTCATGTGAGAATAATGGAAAATAGAGGTGGCTGCTTAGAGGTAGCAAAGCAAGGTTGAACAGTTGCATGTTTTGTGAATAGTTACATATTTTGTTACAATTTGTTTTGTTGTGTAATAACCTTTTGTCATACCATTTGTCTTTTTATTCTAGTTTCTCTACTTAAGGAAAAGAGTATTTCTCACTCGCCCATGAGACCTATGAGTTAGGACCATTGTTTTCTATTTTTCTCTCTTCAATGGGACAACAATGGATTTGTGCTTAAATCATAGCTAACCCATGGAAAATAATGGGTAGTTGATTTGAACTTTTTCCCTAATTATAGTAATCATTTTTCAACATTTAAAAAATTTAAAATAATATAATTTTTTTAATAATTTAATTTTTGCGAATTGATCAAATTATAGAGAATAAAATTTCATTATTATCTCAAAGCAATTTATAAATTATAAAAGAAGATTTCAATTCAACATGATTTTATAAAAGTAGTACATATTTTTTTGACATAATTTTTTAACAATTAATGACAAATAAAGAAAAGATCTTATATATAATTGTCTATTAATTTTTAATGAGTATTTTAGATCATATTTCATAATTTATGATTAAAAGGAATGGAAAACATTAATGATAGATCACAGTATAAACCTATATATTCATTTTCAAACTAATACCAAAAAAAATTCCTCCATTCAAATAGAACAATTATCTTTAGATAGCATGATATTTTTAAAAACTAAACAATTACAAACAAAAATAGCAATCATCTTTCAATGCTGAGAGTATTCTCTAGAAAAAATGATAGATCTTCTTTTCTTGTAATAAACAAGAATTTTTATATTGTTAAGCACAAATAACACACTGCATTACAACCACTCAATAGATTAAATGAAACTCTAAGCCACTTAATAGATAAGACCCTAAGTAATGAAATAGAAAGTATCTTGCATGGATAGAAAACAAGAGCTAAAAATTATTGAAAAATATTTGCTAAGAATACTACAATATAATTGAGTTAAGCTTGAAATGTTCCCAACAACGATATAACTATGTATTGATATTAATACTTTGTTATTATCTGCAACATTCCATTTTTAGATAAGTAAGAAAGAAATAATTCATTCATGTCATGTAGTTAAACTCACTACAATAGGAGAGAGTCACATTTAATTATGGGATTACTTTTTCCTCAATCAGAATATTGGTAGTATATCACATTGGATATAAAGGTCCCTTTCACACTTTGGAGAAATGTGTAAATTGAGACCATAATATCTACCACCATGAATAATTTTCTAGTTATCTAGTGTAGAATGACTGGAATAGTAGACATTAGGTGTATTAACAATGGGCAAGGCCTCCTTCCCTAGAATTAATGAATTAGGCTAGTATGCAATTAAATGAAAATGTATCTATAGAACCATTTCAACATAAAATAAATAACTCATACTAATGATAATCATGTTGATAAAATTTAGTTGAAAATATGTAGCAAATGTAAGAATCATGATATCAAATTCAACACCATACAAGTTTGTGCATTTAAACTAAATACCAATAAAAAAATTTAATTCCTTCACATCATGTGCCAATTTCCTTTCGTCAAATTTTGCTTCTAGTTGTAGAGGAAGTATTAGAAAATCTTTAAGCCATTTAATCAAGATTATTTTTTGGATTTTTCTAGTAGAAGTCTTGGGTGATTTGTACATGAAAATTATATATTTTTGCCTATTTATTTTTGCACCATGAAATAGGCAATGTGCTTTTAGAAGAATTTAATTATGTAAATAACTATATAATATTAAGATACTTTTAGGGTTAGTGTTTATCTACTAATGTCATTTCTCTAGATAGAGAAAGGATGTCTCTTATATCTAATGCAATATACTACAAATATTTTCAGTGTCAAGAATTCTTTGTGATCACTTGAACCAGATAACAAATAGAGATAGATCAAAAACACTAAAAAATATTTAACAAACTTCTATACCTAAATCAATGTCACATGTGCATGCTCCTTTGTAATGTGCACCTACATCTGATGCATTTACAAATATTTTTACCTTCTACAACGTCACAAATGGTTGATCAATGGCTTTATCCTATGATTAGTGGCATCCTATAATAGAGCTACACCTATTTGATCTACAATATATGAGATGCATATTTTCTTCATTCAACCACCAATATTAAAACATTCTTGCATGTTGGAAAGAAAACCTATTTTTTATGAAATCTCATCAAAGAAAAAAAAAAGCATGGTGAGTATGGGAAGAAAAACCTATTCTTGCATACCTTGTGATAATTATAATCTATAATTTGTGGTTGCTTGTTCTTAGATACAAAATTCTTATGCTAAAATGCAATATAAATTATGATAAGAGAGCTAATTTACAAAGCTGCACAGTAGGGATTTTTTGTGGAAGTCATGACCTATTGGGAGGAGGCCAAGCATTATCTTCATATTTATAATTCTCACACTAAATGAAAGCTACATTCAATGAATGGAATTTTAAAAATAGAAATTTTCCCATTCTGCCAATGTAAGGATACAAAAGTTGCTTTTATATCTTCGTTTCATCTTTATCTTTCTTACATTTCTCATGAAAAGTGATTTTTCCATTTCTCATGCATTGCAATCACTTGTAGCAATTACAAACACCAATATACCTTCTCACATCTTGACCACTACACTCAGATTCTTTAATTTTAGACATTATTTTAGCATTGATGCAAATATCAGACACCACCGCCATCACTAATAACAAAACCCACCAACACCAACATAACATGCAAAAGACCATCAATTTAAACACATTTTGTTTTTTTTGATAGAATCTCTTCACTCCCTATAGAACACCTCTCTGCATAATTAAAAAATTAATAAAAAGTAAAATTCCTTTAGATTGATTGAAAGGTACAAAGATCAATAATCAATTTAAAATCTACAAGTAAAGTATTTAGTTAGATATTAATAAAGATTAATCATCTTTTTAAAAAAATCAAACTTCTTAACTTCATATACAGATAATTGTTAAAATGTATAGAATAAGTGTAACAATGAATTTTGTATATCCATATTAGTTTCTATTTAGTTATGTGTCCATTTTGAAAAGATATCTTGATAATGTCAACATTGATAAATGGTTGAACCTTTTCCAATATTGAAGTAGTTAATCTAACATTTACCCATTCATGTATACACATATTCCTATGAAATTTAACCTCATCTTTATACACACATACTCTGATATATTCATTATATCTACATAACTAATCCCTAACTAGAACCAATTATAAATATAATATCAGATTTCCCTATTGAACCTCTGGCCCACCCCATCATTTTGAGATATATCCCACTTTTTTGCATCCCAATGTTGGTGATTGAGCACTTCCATAATATTGGAAGTAGAAAAAAGCTCTCTTGCTTGAAATGTTGCACTACACCAATTGTTTCTAATGGGCTCCCTTGGGTAGTTGTTTTATCCTCCCTTTGCATGGTTGGCATATACTTTTCTACCAGTGATAGATAAAATTAAGGTGGGATGAAGGAATCAAACAACATCCATTTTATATGGAGAAACTACAAAGAAACATCCACGACTTCATCCATGGGATGGGAAACCTTACCTAGATAATAGAAATCAATAGATGCCTCTTTTATTTTTGGTAGGACTTCATGTTATCTTTTGAATAGTGAGACTGTTGCATCTACAACCTAAAATGGCAACCAAATGTTTCATGGTTTTAACTAAAGCATAGTTACTAAATCTCATCTTGATCTAGAGAAAATTCCATTACACAAAAATCTATTGAGGGGTGATCCCACAATGCTTGATTACAATTCTATTGAGGAAGGAAAATTATAAAATTTCTCCCATAAAAAAATTGGTTTTTAGAGGTTCACATGAACTAGGGTGTTTGTATGGACCCAAAAATGGGTTTGTATGGACCTTGGTTCATGCAAACCCTATTCAATGATGGGACACACTTTTTGGAATTTTTTTAAAACAAAGACAAAGGAAAATTTAGAAAAAGGGGGGGTTCACTCAAAGTAGGGTCCATACGAACTCCCCTCTGAGTGAACCTCTAAGGGGGTTTCACTTGAAGGGGTGGTCCATCAAACCCAACTCTTTTCCCCCTTCCCTCCTCTTCTACCAAATCTCTACAAAAATTTTCCTTTAGAAGCTCAAGTTGAGGATGAAAATGGATGAGACTTTAAATAGACCCAACTCGATGATGGTAGTCCTCGAAAGGAGCTATCCATCAAATATAATTTTAATATGTTTTAGTTTTATTATGTTTTTTAGTTTGATTAAACATAGGTTTGTCACTGAAAATCAAGCTCTATGTTTGACACATGGAAAAATAGTAGATTATCATTTTTTTTTCAAAAATATTAGTTCACTAGATATTGATGTCCCCGATCCAACAAAAATAAAATTGAATTTTGATACATACAAAAAAATTTATGTTTTATCTAGTAAATCATGTCTAAATTATAATTGGTTTGACTTTGAAACCAATTTCATGCACTAGATATTGTAGTTATGAATGTAAATTCAAAAAAAATAGAATTTTATCCTCCATAGAAAAAAGTTATGTGTTATCTAGTAACGTCACTCTTTAAAAATGGTGTTCACTATTAAAAAATAGTTTTCATAGGCGATAGAAAAATAAGTGCAATATGATTCCAATTTTTTTTAAAAAATTATTTAGAATATACAAACCAAATGTCACAAATCACTATTTTGCATCATCTCCAAATTCCTCACGGTTTAGCAAATATAGGTGCCTAAAAAAGAAGATTTAGTTAAAAAATTCAATTCAATGTCCAGTTTGGCCAAAAATTGTAAAAATACTATTGTGGGATCACCTTGAGCATAATGGGAAGGATGTGAGTTATGCAATCCATAAAGTACTTAGAAAGGAAGGAATTCTCAAAATGTTTGTCTCTACTACAAAATATGGTTTCTTGTCACATACCATTAAACATCTCAACTCAAAAATTGAAGAACAATATGTGGTACATATTTGTAGTAATGGAAAAAGTAAGCATTATCCTTACTTGGTTTGATAATTGACATTTAAACTAAACTAATGGTGTCTTGGAATAGTGTTGTAATATATTGTACACATTCACACTATTCTAGGACCTTTATTTAAAAAAATCATGCTTTAATTTGTCCTTTGTAAGGGTTTTGTGAAGTGTTGTAACACACTTTCACACTTTTCTAAGAATTTTTTACTTAATTAAGCCTTCTAGGCCTCTTCCTAAATAAAATAAGCGTAATTTGCACCTTGTTTAAGTGTTGTAAAGTGTTTTAAGACACTTTCACATTTATCTAGGTGGTCCTAGTTCATTAAGGTTAAGTGGAGTTATTAACCCCCCTTTTAGGCCTTAATTTTTGTGGACAGTGATTTTGGATTGTCCAACTGTTCTAAGCTCCTAGGGTTTTTCACCTAAAAGGAGAAAGGAATGGGGTCCAAAATGCAAATTTATACACTCAAGATTAATGTAAATGAGATTTAATATGTCTAATTCTCATGTACTAATGCATTGATCTAAAAAAAAATTTATTTATTGATGCAAAACCTAAGAAATGAAAAGTGCTAGAAAACACACTGTGATATGAAAAAATACCTAAAAATGCAAGTAAATGATGAAATAATTGAACAAGATTGGAGAGATGCACTTGGAATATGAAATATAATGTGGAAAGATTTTGGAATCCTAAAAAATTGATTAAAAATGTGGATTGGGACACTTACGCCAAGTTGGGTGACTTAGTCCTAGTTTCAAGGAAAACTTGCTAGAACAGGAATCTGCAAAATGGGTATCCAATAATGCATAAACAATTTTTAGGCCTACTATTGGGACTGATTCACCATTGGTGGTGACTTAGTCCACCTTCAAATTTTGGGAATCTTGGGACAAAATCTTGTAGCTTCTGGTCAACACTTGCTTTTCTAACAGGTGTCCACACTTGATTATGCAGAAAATAGAATAAAAACTATCTCCAAGGTTGAATTAGGTTTATGTTGACTTTATTTACTTTGATGACTTCTTGACCACTTTTCAACACCTATTTCTTGAACAAATTTTCCTACAAAGTCTGTAAACACACATGCAAAGAGGGAAAATGGTTAAGGGTTAGAGTATAGGGGTTTGGCTTGGTCAAACCCCACTTTGGTAATCAAACCCTATGAAATAAAATGAAATGGAAAGATAATGATAAATAAATAACATATAATTTCATAAACTTGCCAAAATATTGATGTAGAAATATGAAGAGATGCAATGAAGCGCTCTAATGGATGACTTGATTATGCTTAGATTGCTTGAATGCTTGAGAGATTGAATTCTTAATGACTTATGAGAGTGCAAAAGATTAGGATATTTTAGGAGATGAAAAATGAGGAGAAAAACTCTTATTTATGCATGATTTTACTAAAATTTCACAAAAATAACACATCACAGGCTAACCTCAAGGGTTAGAGAATGAAATCCCGCCAGAAATTTGAAATAATTTTGAGTTTTGTGCTAAAAAGGACTAAGTCACCCCTATTGGTGACTTAGTCTCACTTAAAAAAATTAAGTGGGTGTTAAGAATTAGAGGGCATTAAATCTTTTCCAATGGTAACATCCTCAAAAACACACTTAAGGGGGGCCAAAAAGTGTATTAAGGGGTCATTTAAACATGAGAAAGGGTTGAATTAATGGTGAAAAGTCTAGAAAAGCATGAAAGTGTGTTACAAAACTTTACAACACTTTGAAATAATACTTGGTAAGAAGTAAAACGGGGTCATTTAGGTGAATTATGATGAAAGGGTCCTAGAAAAGTGTGAAAGTGGGTTACAACACTTTTACAAGACATCCTAAAAGTATTAATTATTAACAAGGATCCAAGACCTAATGTGAATATGTTGACCACATTACAACATTAAATCTAGGCAAAATCAAGCCAAAATCCACTAGAAGGGCCTAAACATGAGAAAAAGTAGAAGGGTTACGTTTTCAATGTCCACAATTTTTACACCTCCCAAGGATCTTTCTTTTCAATTATAAATTAAATATCAAATTGTTTAATTGGGAAAAATTGATGTTGATAAATTGAGCTAAGACCCATTTTCCCTTGATGGCGAATGGGTTCTCCCTTAATAGGACCCCCTTTTTTTTGGTGATCTAGATCTGGTTTTTGGTCTTCTTTCAACTCCCCAAAGCTTGGTCCTAGAAACTTAGCAGGGACCCATTCACCTTTGGTGGTGAATGGGTCCTCCCTTAATGAGACCCTAATTTTTGAATTTCATTCTAGCATGACTTTAAATTTCTTTCTTTCCAGATATGGTGTCGCCCTCAGTTCTTTGATTTTTTGGGTTTTAATCTCTCAATTTAGTATAAATAAGGGGTTAATTCACATTGTTTCATCTAACAACTTCGAGAGAGCATCCTTATAGAAAAATGGAGTCTCCAAGAGAATTTCAAGAGCATTCATAAGGCATTCAAGGGTAGATTATCCAGATTTTATTGCAACAATTCAAGATCAGTTCATCATTTGAAGGGTTTAATGCATTCATGCATGTGGTTGGGCTAAGATAGTTAATTTTTCATTGAGGATCTATTTACAAGCATCATATCACATCCAAGATCTACATTCTTCATGGCCACTACATGTTAGATTGTAGATTTACATTACAAGACATCATCCAAGGTATCATCAATTACATGTTTCATGCTTTAATTCCTTTATTTCATCATTTGGTTTAATTACCTAAAAGGGGTTTGATCGAGGAAAACCCCTATCCTATAAAAAACAACAATTCTCTCCTCTTGCATGTGTGGTTGGAGGTTTTAGGTTGAAGAGCAAGATTTGGAGAAAAATTGCAAAAGTTTCCAAGTTGCAAGACTATCATATTTAGTGCAAGAACAAATAAAGGAGGCTATATAATTTTTTCTTGAATTTCAGGAGCTGAAAACCTAGGAATTGGGAGTACAAACATTAAGTAACAAAACCCAGAAGTCAGTATTTTGAAACCCTAAAAAGACCCATTCACCATTAAAGGTGAATGAGTCCTTGGTAGGGCTGAAGCAGTGAAAATATAGGATCTGGGAGTGCTAACTGAGAGGAACAAAACATTGAAGTCATTTTTTGGAACCCTCATAGGGACCCATTCACCCTTAAAGCCAAATGAGTCCTCCATAGCTCAAAAACAATAACTTTCTAGCAAGGTACATAACTTTTTGTGCTCTAAAAACATTCCCCATGGTTGATATAATAGTTAGGTATCATTTTTTATTGTTATTTACATCTTATTTTGCATAATTTGAGGCATTTAGGGTCTTAGAAAAATTAGTGGTCCATCACTTTGTTGATCCATTTTGGTGGACCTTATTTTTTCCCTTAACATAATTGGTGAACCTAACATATTCAACATTGCAATTTTCCGAGTTTTGGATTCTCCCATTGCATCTTAAGTTAGATCTTGAATTTAGTTGCATTGAATTAAAGATCTCATTCAGGGTTTCTTGATTTTCATTGTAATCTTGCATCTCATTTGGGGTTTAGAATTGCATTGTTTTGCATTTCTTAAATATGAAAAATACAAAAACGAATTAGTCAATTTGCATGTCATTTAGATCAAATAAATTTGCATTTGAAAATTAAAAAAAAAATACATTTTAAAAGGTGTTATATAGGTCATCATTTACCCTTCATTTCACTTGCGTTAGGTCATCAAATTTTGGAAATTTTTGTCACAGGAGTTGTAGTTTGAAACTGGGCATGAAAAGAACAAAAAACAACTCAAAATTTGTAGTTTTCACCTCTTTAAAACTTTTATTTGGGACCCATTTTCCCTTACTGGTGAATGAGTCTCTATTCAAGCCTGGACTACATCTTTTGGCATTTGAAAAGGTATAAAAAATAACTTAGAAATCACCAGAAACATTTCAAAAACCCTTATCCATGACCCATTCTCCCTTACTAGAGAATGAGTCCCTATTAGATCCTGATCTACATTTTTTGGGATTTGAAACCTCAATTTTAGGCTTTTGGTTGGTGCTATCACTTACCTATTTTAGTTTTCTATTTTTTTGTTTCATTAAATTCATTGCAATTAGCTTAATTTTCTTCATTAAGTGCATTTTCAAAATTCAAAATGGAATTTACAACAATTCATTTTCAGAATTATTACATAGCATAATCAATCAATTATCATGTTCTCAATCTAAAAATTGTATTATCCTTTTGTATGTTTGATCTATCATTGCTACATTTCAAGTTTGTAGGAAAAGCATCACATCATGTTTTGATTGCAAAATTCTATGGTTATGATACTTCATATTCTATTTTTAGATCTTGTTGAGTGTTGTAAGAAAGTTTTGTTAATTACATATGAATATGAGGTCCTTTCCCCTCTCTTTGTGTTCATCATTGATCCCTCTCCTAGTATCCCCTCTATTAGTGAGGTTAGTTTGGTGAAAGAGATTACAACCTTGGGTAATCATAACAATCACATTTATTCTTCTCCTAATATCTCTCCTAGTTGTGAAGAAGATATTCCAATGTTAGAACTAATCAATCAAAGTTTTGAGAACCTTAGCTATTTCTCTCCCCTTACCCCTCCTATTAGGAAATACATTACTAAACAAGAGGACATCACAATAGGTAGTAATGATGATCATATAATACAAAAAGAGACCATTGAAACTTATTTACATAACACATCTCCCAACATCTTCCCCTCTTGTGATAATGTTATACATGATGAGGATATGTTGGTGTTAGATAAGTAAATCTTTATGATCTATGACAAACCTCTTTATGTTTCTTCCCCTACCTATCCTATTTTGGGAGATATTATAGGACATAAGGATAGGTAGGGTAAGAAACATAAAGGATATGTTTCTAACACTAATCTACAATTACATCCACATTGGTTCTTCTCCTAATATCCTTCCTAGTCATGTAGGAAATAGATTAGTGTTAGAAGAAACACTTAAAAGTCATGAAAATATCATTTCCCCCTTTCCTAATGCTTCTAGCATTTTGGGAGATCTATTTCAATGAAAGGATCCAATCACTGACAAGCATGATTCTCCTTCTCTCAACACCTCTCCTCTTTGTAATGAACATCTTAAAAAATCCCTTATTAGGATATATATTATGTCACAAGAGAATGAGACCTTAGAGAAAAAGGATGAAATCATGGACAGTCATAACAATCAAATTATCCATTCTCTTATTTGTGAAGAAGATACTTTGATGTTAGAAGATTAAAGCAATAAGAGCCATGAGAATCTTAGTTTCCTCTCTTCCCCTAGGGAAACCATTATTCAACAAGTCAATACCATCATTTAAAAAAAGGACAGTCCAACCATTGATAACTCCCTTACTTGAGATGAACTCATATTAGACGAACCAAACAATGAATGTAAGGGATATCTAGTTTGTAGTTCTCCTAAAAACTCTCCTACTACAGAAGATATAATGGTGTAAGAAAATGAGAACATTGAAAATGGTAATTCCTTAGATGAACATTATGAAGTCACATTAAACTATACTTAACTAAGAGATCATGAAAATAAGGATAAGTCCTCTAAGGTCATGCACATTAGATATCCATTGAAGTACTCTCCTAAGCTTAAACTTATTATTTTTCCATCCTCACAAAAATCAAAAAGTCAAAATAAACCTGTCCTCATCCTTCAACCACCTAGGAACAATGTTTTGTAGCAATTGAGTCACAATACCATTGCTTGTACATATAACATGAGGAGTAATCCGCAACCAAAAAAAACACCTTCAACATCTCTCCCATTTCTTAATCCAATCTTGCTTAGAACTCCTCATTTTCTAAAAAACAATGCAAATGAATATAATCTTGTTGAAAACCTTAAGAATAATCTCACTAAGATTTTTGTATGGGAATTGCTTTAAGTATCACCTAGTTATCATAGCATAGTTCAAGAGCTCTTACAACAAGTTATACTTCCTTCCAACAATAATTCAAGTGATGTTGCAACATTAAATCAATAGATGAATGAAATGAACTTAGACATAGTTTTTCACTGGCGTGAGTTACCTCCCTTGGAAATTTAGAAGACACATGAAGCTTTCAACATAATAGTCCATGTTTTCCAAAATGCAATAAAATGGACTCTTGTTGACAATGGTTTGTCCCTAAATGTTTGTATTATGAACCTTTTGAAAGAACTTAAGATGAGTAAGAATGATATTAAACCTGATTCTTTATCAATTCATGGCTTTAACAACATAGGAAAAAAACCACTCAAATTCATCACATTACCTATCAGAGTTGGAGAAGTAACATTACAAACTCTGGTCCATGTTATTCCTAATGATCTTTCTTACAACCTCCTTTTAGGGAGACCATGGATTCATGAAATGAATGGTGTCCGTTATACTTTGCATCATGTCATGAAGTATGTCTATAACAACAAATTCTACACCTTAAAAGCCAATGCCAAACCTGAAAGTTGCTTGATGGCTGAAAGAGATGGATGAAATCCTTTCGAAGCCTTGGAATCCTATACACCACAAGAACTCACAAAAGAAGAAAAACAACACGAGAAGCAAATTGAGGAAGTCACTAAGTTGTTAGAAGATGATTGGGGTTCCTTATATTTCACACCAAAATTTATAGGAGATTCCAAGATCATAAACAAAGGGTCTAACAAGGGAAAAGAAAAAGCAGTAATGTCGACATAAAATTCAACACAAAATTCAAAAGCATCCACATCAACCACTTTATAATAAAAAAACTACACAAAAAAATTTGATGAACCTGATTATGAGCAACCACCAAATCTGAAAGAAATGAAAAATCTTTATGGAAGAGGTTATGAACTTATGAAACAACTTTTTTACAGTGGAAAAGGATGTAGTGGTAGAGAACAAGGTATTCGTGTCCCTATAGATCCTAAAACGTAAGAAATAACTGATGGTCTTGGTTATTTTCATTTTTTAGAAATACAAGCATCAAACAAGCCTTCAATTAATATCAAAACTCTCACAAAAGATTGGATCCAAGCTGAATTTAATAGTAGTTAATCCTAAACTAATAGACATCAATGCTCCTGATTATTATCCTTTGAAAGACATGAAATAAAAAAATAAGTCCTTGCTTAAAATTAATTTTGTCACACAAAACACTAATGATTCAAATTTGATAGAATTTACACCCTCCTGTAATAGAGAGTACAAAGTATCACAATATAAAGAGTCTTGTGTAAGTATGAAACTTAATACTAAGCAAGAGATATCTTTGTCACATAATAAAGGAACATCTTCTACTTTAGACCAAGAAAGTATCTTTTTGAGACTGCTCCAAGATCGTTTGATATTCGTCCCTCCAATAACATGAAATTTTTTTTACTACAAGAGTTAATTTTGTGCATATCATAGAGTTCATGGTTATTCTACTAATGAATCTAAGGATTTGAGTAATAAAATACATATTAAGGAGTTTGGTGCTCTTCCTTATGTGGGGGCACCTAATTCCTATAATTGATAGTGATTTTCACTCTAACATGCCTCTCGTCAATCATTTTGGCTCACCCTTGCCCTGCACTCAGTGGGGGCAAGGGGTTAGGTAGTCGTATCCTCGTATGGCACTTGTTGTCTCTTTTGGCTTGTTGACCACCTTTCATGTATATATAAGAGAAATCTTGGAATGTGACCAAAATTCCTTAAGTTGACTTACATATGACGTATTGAGTTATCTTTAGCATTATAGTTTTGGGGGCAACCCTTCCCTCTTATCACATGATGTAGCTTGTTGGAACCATATGACTTGGCATAGGGATTTCTACATAATCTCTCATGTATTCTTCTAATTTAATGCAATTTCTCACATCAATGGTGTTAGCAACCTCTTTAAAGTGGGGGCATACATCAACACTCATATTTAACTATGTGACTTTCTTTATTCTTGTGATGTGTCCTTTTCTTGGTGGTGTCATTGGGCTTGATTTCCTTTGAGATTGTGACATTTCTTTGACTTGTCCTCTCTTGGAGACATTTAGCACGATGTTCCCTAAGATGATACCTTGCATGAATGAAGCAAAATCCATTTGAACAAAAACAATTATTTATACATTGTTCATAAGTGTTTGACATAACACTAGTTGCTAAACCTTATGAAGCGTGAAAGAAGACTAAAAGGGCCACCTAGCATAACACAACTTTCCTATTTGTGGATCCTTATCTGTTCATAGGGGCTTAGCTATAACATAGCTTGTTAAGCCCTATGGAGCATACAAAAACATTTTCATTGTGGTGCCTTATCAAAGTTTTTAGGAGGATAACTTCGATATGGTATGAGAGGCTAATATGATTCTCTCATTTGCCACCCCATTGGGATAACTCACCTAGTGGATAGACTGAGGTTCCACTACCCCAAAGTGAGCATATATATTTTGGAACAAACTTACCCCTTGGATGACCTAAAGTTTCGTGGCCCTAGAGTGAGTAGCATATGTTTTAGAAAAATAATCATGGCCTCAAATCACATTGGCTCGGTTGTGCTTGATCTGTTGTTTTTGTTTATCTTTCTTGGCCTTTGACAGTTATGATCATGTATCCTTGTTATTGCTGCATAATTAAGTGTCTTGAATTTCTACTTTAGTGTGAGTTTGACATAGGGTCATCCTCTCACTAAAGTAGGGGTAAAATGTAGTAATGAAAAAAGTAAGCCTTTTCCTTACATGGTTTGATAATTGACATTAA
The DNA here is from genome assembly GCA_007258455.2 of Sequoia sempervirens. Classification (NCBI taxonomy): domain Eukaryota; kingdom Viridiplantae; phylum Streptophyta; class Pinopsida; order Cupressales; family Cupressaceae; genus Sequoia; species Sequoia sempervirens. Next base: position 159,131,885 of record VDFB02271358.1, read on the forward strand.
AATTGAACTAATGGTGTCTTGGAGTAGTCTTGTAATGTGGTGTACACATTCACACTATTCTAGGACCTTTATTTAATAAAATCATGCTTTAAGTTGTACTTTGAAAGGGTGTTGTTAAGTGTTGTAACACATTTTCACACTTTTCATGGACTTATTTGCTTAATTAAGCCTTTTGGGCCCCTTCCTAAATAAAATAAGCATAATTTTCCCCTTGTTTAAGTTTTGTAAAGTGTTTTAAGGCACTTTCACATTTATCTAGGTGGTCCTAATTCATTAAGGCTAAGTGGAGTTATTAATCCCCTTTTTAGGCCTTAATTTTGACACCTCCCAAGGATCTTTCCTGACAATTATAAATTAAATATCAAATTATTTCATTGGAAAAAATTTGGTCCTAGTAAGTTGAGCCAGGATCCATTCTCCCTTGATGGAGAATGTGTCCTCCCTTACTATGATCCCCTTTTTTCTAGTCATCTAGAATTAGTTTTTGGCCTTCTTTCAGCTCCCCAAAGCTTGGTTTTCGAAACTTAGCCAGAACCCATTCACCTTTGGTGGTGAATGGGTGCTCCATTAATGAGACCCAAATTTTTGAATTTCATTCTAGTGGGAATTTAATTATCTTTCCTTCCAGATCTGGTGTCAGCCTTAGTTCTTTGAAGTTTGAGGACAATCTCTCAATTTGGTATAAATAAGGGGTTAATTCGCATTGTTTCACCTAAAAAATTTGAGAGAGTATCCTTATAGAAAATTGGAGTCTACAATAGCATCTCAATAGCATTCATAAGGCATTCAAGGGAAAATGATCAAGAGTTTATTGTAACAATTCAAGATCAATTCATCATGTCGAGGGTTTAATGCATTCATGCATGTGGTTGGGATAATATTGTTAGTGTTGCATTAAGGATCTATTTACAAGTAGCATTTCACATCCAATATCTGCATTCTTCATGGCCACAACATGTTAGATTTCAAATTTGCATTACAAGACATTATCCAATGTAGATAATCAATTACATGTTTCATGCTTCAATTCCTTTATTTCATCATTTGGTTTAATTACCTAAAATGGGTTCGACTGAGGAAAACCCCTATCCCCTAACAAACAATATTTCTCTCCTCTTGCATGTGTGATTGTAGGTTTTAGGTTGCAGAGCAATATTTGGAGAAAAATTGCAAAAGTTGTCAAGTTGCAAGATTGTCACTTATAGTGCAAGAACAAAGAAAGAAGGCTACAAAATTTGTTCAAGACTTTCGAGAGCTAAAAACATAGGAAGTGGGAGTGTAGAAATCAAGTAATAGAACAGAAAAGTCAAATTTCCAAAACCCTAAAAGGACCCATTCGCCACTTAAGGTGAATGAGTCCTCGGTAGGTATGAAGCAGTCAAAATCTAGGATTTGGGAGTGCTAATTGAGACGAACAAAACCTTGAAGTCATTTTACAGAACCCTCACAAGGACCCATTCACCCCTAAACGTGGATGAGTCCTCCATAGCTAAAAAACAAATTTCTCACCAGGTACACAACTTTTTATGCTCTACAAACATTCCCCATAGTTGCTATAATAGTTAGGTAGCATTTTTTATTGTTATTTGCATCTTATTTTTCATAATTTGATGCATTTAGGGTCTTAGAAAAATTAGTGGTCCATCACTTTGTTGATCCATTTTGGTGGACCCTATTTTTCACCTTAACAATATTGTAATGGAGCCAAGGTATGATGTTAAACTTCTTCTATGTTTATAACTACACAACTTTCAATTAGAAAATGTATTAGTTGACACAAATGCTAGAGGTTAACATATTACTTAAAATGGAATGGAATGTTATGGGTTAACCTATGATAATTCCATCATCATATTTATCATTCATGGTAAAAAACAATTAAGAAAGACCTATCAATTTATTATGCAAAAATTGATAAAAATAAGGGGTAAGGTTTGAAGTGAACTTTGAGGTCATTAATATAGATGATTTTAATATAAATGTTCATTCTTAGATAAACTTTAAATATTCAAGATAAATTTAATATGTATTTTAGGAAAAGTATAATTTATAAAATGATGAGAAATATATTAGTGTATATGTATAGAAATGGATAATGAAAATGGGGTTAAAAGTGGTCACCACTATTTTTTTAGATCAATAAAAACTAATCTTGAATGAGAAATTAAAGATAGTGATGCTAAAATTTGAAGATGCAATAATAACAAGAGTTTTGGTGCTCATAATCTACTTTCTAGACTCCCAAATTTTAAAAAGTAGTGGAGATTAAGTGGTTAAAATAGGGGGGCCTACAGAATGCTCCCCTAAATGTTGACTTTTAAAAAATATTTTACAAATCACTTCAGTTAAAAATTAGCTGACATCATATAGTTTATGCATGCTTTTTCTACTATTTTTTTAATCAATATATAGCATATAAATTGTCACCCTTTACAATCTCACACTATATTTTTCTCCTCCTAAATTATTGAGCCTAATTGACCCCCTAATTCATTGAATTATGCTTTCTAAGGCCTATTTTTTACCATTTTCCAAGGAATTGCAAACATAGAATCAGTTCATTTATTTAATTTTTTTCTCTCAATACCTAAAATCTTTGAAAATAGGGCCAAGATTGGGATGCCCTTGGGCAACTCAGTCCCCCTATTTTGTCAGGATCCAAATTCGAATATGTTGCTGTCAAAATTTTTGTTGTATATTAAAGGTAAAAACTTGAAGTAATAGAACGTAATAATGTGTATACAAATCTGAAAAATATGAATCCAAGATTACCATAGATAGATTATATGATTAAAAATTCAACAATGAAAGAAAAATCAACAATACCACAAGTTGTTAAACACAAGTTACACAAGATATATACGTGGAAAAACCCTTGCAAAAAAACTCCACACCCAATGAGATCCAATGTTTGTATTAATCTTCAAATGAGATACACTAATACAACACTCCTCTTTGAATTCTAGTAGCACTTCATTACTCTGACAACTTATAAACAAACACTACTCAAACCACCATCTCAATGCTCCAATATATAGAATTTTGTGGGATATAATACCACAAATGGTATCCTGAAACAATAAGAAAAACCACTTGAAAAAACCCATGCCCCCTTAGTGGACAAACCATAAGCATGGTGAAAATATTAAATTATCGCATGGCCTTAACATGGGCACCTAACCCATAGGAAATCAAAATTGGTCAATGCCGAGTGTTGCATAACTCTCTAACTGCTCTAATGGATTCATGCAAGAACATGCATCAACTTGAAAAAATTGGTGTCAATTGTGCAAAAAATGTAGGAACATGCATTGCAAAGTGGTCCCCACCTAGAAGTTGGATGCCCAAAAGGAATATGCTCCCAGTATGCTCTATAACTCTCACCATAGTGGGTCCAACTCTTTGAATGCAATTATAATTTTTTATAGGAGAAGAAATAATAAATATTTTTTCCCTTATGTCCTCTAGAAGACTTTCCAAAGAACATGGAGACACCTAATTATCAACTTAGGATAGCAATTATAATGTCACCTATCCTAACACTTCCCCACATGATATTATACATTGCAATTACATGCATGAGATACAAATAAAATCATAATCAAGTACAATGAATAAGGACTATGTCCTTCATGCACCAAGAGAACTTATCCATGGTTGCTAGCTTCATGAGAGAATCTACTGTGATTACGAAATTTAGATTAACAAATTAATATAGATTAAAATTAGTAACATTAAATTCCTAATCAACTATGAAGAAAAATGAAAGCATGAAATAAAAATGAAACAATTATACCAATTTATGCACCCATTGAATGACCTTCATAGCTCTTCTCCATTTTTCTTTATGTGATGGTGGCCCTCAAATTTTAATCTACAATGACAAGCCTAAGACTATGCTAACAAAACTTAGAAGAAATTTTTATCTCAACAACACGACAATATGCAAATTCTAAATTTTCTAAGATATGAAAATGATAAATAGTAATGTCATTTATAGAGGTCTAGATGAAAAATAGACACTCGAGATCAATTAATTTTTAGTTCAATCATTGGCTTTAATTAATCAAGACGGGATGAGATAAGATCAGAAGTGAAAGAGCAAGAGGAAATTGGATGATTTTTTGACAAAATCAATTGGTTCAAAGAGGAAAGTGAATAATTAAACACTGGCAGCATTATTTAATTATAGAGGAAAAATACAAACTTATTTTTTGAATTTAGTTTAATTAAAAATAAGTGAGAGGGAAATTCCATTTGGAAAATCAATTAAATAAATATTATTTATTTAATTATGGAGAAAGATAAGTGAATAATTAAATAATTAATATTAGTTATTTAATTATAGTAGACAAAGTGGTGATAATTAAATAAATTAGATTTCTTTAATTATAAGAGACATGAACCTTTGTAACACCCGCCGTGCAAACCCCAGAGAACACACACATAGCAAATAATTTTTTTTTAAAACAATACAATTAAACATGCAAGAAACATTAACCATAATCACATAACACATTACATTACACTATTACGCTTAGCTCTCTGGGGCACGCGAGGTTACTTCACAAACAACTAACAACGAAAGTAAAAGATAAAAACATAACTATTAATATTATAAACCATGAACAAGAATACATCCAATAACCAAGAGAGGGAATATTAATACATCACATAATACAATCATAATGAATCTATTTTAACAAGTTACAATTGATCCTAACTATTACAAAATCATTTTAATATTACATTACAATCTCTTGATTAATAATTACATCAAATTTCCCAAACGTGTGGGATACATAAAATGAAATCTAAATTTACAAATGAACACTGGTGCAACACCAACTGCAGAAATGTTGAGAAGATAGACTACTGATGGGGAACCCAACGGGTGCGGAGCACGTTCCACTTAACCATGTGAATTATGAATAACTCACCCCCGTGCTCAAAGGTGACAAGGAAGTTAACTCGACCATGAATGTCAAACTGACTCCAAGAACAACATAGTACAAATACAAACTCAAGGTATACAATAAAATAACCGTCAACGTTCACGAATCAGACATAATAAAATAAAGTTATGAAACTCACCACAATTAAGGAAAGCATTATCAATTAAACAAGTAACTAAATAATAGCCATAAATCAAAATCACAAGAATCAGATACAACATAAAGTTTACTATTCCAGAGGCAACCAAAAACCAAGTACAAGGGTGTCTAGTGGAGAGTGTCATCACATAACTCTCATGGGATCTACTGGCCCTTCCTCCAATTGAGGCGCTGGCCCTCACGAAAAGCCACTCTCCCTAAGACCCCTAAAATAAACCAAAATACGGCAAGGGTTGTACCTTCAAGCATAAGACATATAACACAAAACAAGACATGCGAGGCAAAACCATCTCGCGATAACTCAAGTTACAGTGACATTCAAGTGATACAATGGTTCCCCATCAAAGAAAAGACAATAATAACAAGATCTCAAAGACCCATTTTCAATTCACAAATTACAAATCAATAAGTGACAACATCACCCAAGAGATCTTCAATACTCATTCATAAACTGGCATAATCAACTTGATACAAAATCAACCATAAGATTAAAATCTTCTCAATAACCATCAGGCACAAACGGTCTCCCTCCATACAACCATGACCAAAATCATCTAAGTCAACCGCAATAGTAAAAATCAACTTTAAATTTGAAATCCACACACACATAATTCATCACAAGGAAACAATCAAACGTTGCAACCACAAAAATTGACTTAAATTAGCTAGCCATCAACACATGATCTAAAAAGAAAATAACGTTTAAAAGACCATTTAATTCATTCCCTAACTAAAGTCTTCAGTCAGTTAAATATAATCAAAAATAGATTCAACATTCCAACCAATTGAGAATATCACAATATTGTGAAGTTGAAGGTATAATTCGATAATCTATGCCATAAGATATTAATCACAGTTATACTGAGACACTCATTCACACAACCCTCAAATGTCTATAACCATAATCAACTGATTTTCAATTCAATTACACAAAGATGTGTCAAATTCCACATTTAAGAAAAGAGTAACATCTATGTATATTCTTTTAATGTAAACAATCCTGCATTCAATCATTTAATTATCCTATATATAATTGTAAATTATTTTACAACATAATCGATTTCATTTCCCGTTTAAATACCATTGATAACTATACATATCTATATAATGAAATCAAATGGAGGTCAGCTATACCAATATCTTAGCAGGCATAAACTTAAATCAAAGAAGTAAAATCTTAGTTGGTTTAGCTATAAATGAAGACAGTATCAACATCCACAACTTATGTATCAAAACTAATTGAATAACAGATACAGAACATATTCCTATTTTGGCTACTAAAAAGTATGGCATGTTTTCTATGTACAAAAAGGGTAAACCTGAGTGCAGTGCTTCCATTAAATTCATTTCCAAGATTGAAGCAAGAGAGATTGTTTTGAAAAAGGTGAACCTTTCCCTTTTCTTTTAAAGACAATGACTAAGTTCTCAAGGAGAATGCTGGTGATGCTAAATGAAACATACTGAAAAATAAGCTTGCTCTTAAGTAAAACGTGCTGGAACACATCTTACCATTATTCTTTGCCTGTGTTTAACAACTAAGGCAAGAAACAGGGATGCCATCACCATATCGAGCCTCCCAATCAGTCTATATACAATGAAATAAATAAATAAAGATAAACCAGAATTTCTCCCTCCCCCTCCTTGCTCAAAATTTTAAAAAAACATAGGGATTAGATTGGGATTTCAGTGAACTCATTTAATAGACCTTCCAATTTTTTAAGCAAAAGCAACTGGTGTAAATCACACTGAAATCCACTATGCAAAAGTGGTACAAAGATAAGGCCCATGAACTGTTTGACAAAAGCCTCAAAGATGTGTGATCTCAAGATCGAATCGAGTTGGGGATTATGCGTTCATATTAGATTTTAAAGGAGTAACACACCCTATCAATGCACACTACATTATTATATATAGTTTTATGAACAGATTGGATATTAATGAATAAGCACGTTTTATTCCTTTATAGAGTAGATTACCATAAACTCATGCTGGTTGGATGTTGAATACAGATCAACTTAAGTGCTTCAGTTATGACAGATTGAGAATGGAATCAGGGAGGCTATTTAAATCTATACACCCTACCATGTCTAAGTGTTGCCGCTGTAACAGGTTGCAAATGGAATCAAAAAAATTTAATTAAACCATGACAATATTTTAGTTTCAAATATTGCAGCTGCAACAGAATCATGGGGGTTATTTAAATCGTAAACTTCCTATTATGTTCAAGTACAACAACATGACTAGCTTAAAAGCCTATGTATTACAGAATTACTCACTGCTCCTTGCTGACATTGGGGTTGTTAAAGATAAAGAGGCCCAAAAATGCAATAGGGGTTAGCTCTTAAGCATACACTGATGTTACATACTCATTTAACGATGAAGATGAAGACGAGGAAGTGAAACAAAACCCAAGGCTGCGGTATATGGAGGAAAAAAATCAGGCATAAGATGGAATCTTAATCCACTCCTCAAACAGAGACCCAAGTATGCTAAAAGAGGGATAAAGCTGAGGTGAAGGGGTCTGCATATATTTGGATATAAGATAGAGCATACGACAGAGTATCCAAAAGATGAAACGATGGAATGACAAATCCTAATTTTCCCTACTAAAGATAGACAACATTCGGCAAGAATAGTGCCTCACATATTGACTCTGCAGAATGCGATTGGCCATGGGCATGCACATAGCCTTATACAGATATTACCTTTTTAAAATATCAGATGTTATTTGAAAACTTAGAAATAATCTGAATAAATTTAAAGGCATCAATGATGAACAAGCTAGTATACAGTTAACATTATACATGCTCGATACACAGCCTCTCAATGCAAAGACACAAAAGGTCATCTAAATGGTTAATAAGCCAACTAAAATACTCATAGGAAGACCCATCAATAAGAATATAGGCAAGGGAATGACAGATCCATATACTTCTATATTTTGGAAGAGAAACATATATGCCAGAGCTTCCAAGAATTAAGGGGAGTCCAGCCAACATACCTCTGTGACATCTCTGTAGAATAAAGGTGATCATGATGTGACTCTATCTCTCGATCCTCTTTCCTCTTGTCTCCTTTCCTTCAAAGATTGATTCTTCTCCTCTCTTGAACAACGAATGTCCAAAATACCCACCATGTGCTATGCGAGCCATACCATGAATCCATCAATTTTCCCTCCATCCCCACATGAAATCTTGGTCCACCGTAGAAATCATTAAGGAATACCAAAAAAAGGAAATGGGTAATCTAATTTCGTTCCTGAGATTCAGGGAGTAATATCAAGAAATTAGCACAAGGGTTAAAAAACTTTCTTCATGTCTCGTGGAGCAGCTTCAAAAAGGTTTTCCCAAATTCTTTCCCCTTCCCTCTCCATAATCCTCTCTGTGTGTAAAACTCACAAAAATTTCAATTAAATAAAAGATATTGTCAATTTCTTCCAAAAACTCACAAAAATCCAAAATAAAAGAAATTAATTCTTTAAAAGCAAGCTTTTCAGTCAGATCTAAGTTCTCATTCGTTCTCACAACTTTTTCCTTCTTTTATTTATTTATTTTTTCTATTTTCAATACGTTTTGTTTTAATTTCCTTTTTTTTACAACTTTACTTGCAAAGCACATTATCTAATTAATTTAAATAATTTATTCTAGCAATTAACCTCAACAAGATAATTAATTAAAATAATAAAACACAATTTAATATTTTAATTATCATTTAATAAACTCGTGACTTTTTAAAAATAAATAAAACATTTAAAATTTTAAATACAATTTAATCTAACATTAAAATAAACAATCATTACCCTTATTTAATTAATTCAATCACAACTTAAAAATACCAACATAAATAATGTACGACAAAACACAAATGACGACCACAAAGAACGACAATTACAAGAATGCACAAAACCATTTAAACAAGACGGTCTGACATCATGGGACGGGATGACTTCATTGCCACCTCTGTTTCAACATTATACCGTTGGGTTATAGGTGCTTGCCCTGTCCTACCGAAGCAGGTGGAATTGAGACTATGTACCTGCAATCCCTGCATACAAACAATGTTGTGCACAATATATCTATTTAAATGCAAGCACCTCGTGAGAAGGAATCGCAGCGTAGCAGGGCACCCGCGAACGAGTGGTGCTACACTATCCTTCATCACATCTATCCAATCAATATAATATAACCGATAAATTAATCATTTCTAAACTAACAAATCATATCATATCATCATGAACAATTACTAATTCACTGCATCACCACCTAATACTGCATCTATATAAAAACATCACCAATTAAATGCAGTCATAATGTAATATCATACTCACAAAATACCATTAGAAGCTCTTGTCCCATCTTCCTCTTCCGATTCCTTAGCCAAACTACTTGCACATCCCAGGTGAGAATGGAGGGGTACTACAACCTTAATGATGTAATTAAATAATATTTAATTAATTAGAGGCTGAGGTGAAATGATGGAAAGATTTAATTAAATAATTAGTGATGACATTAGAAAATAAATTTTAGGTGTCTACATTTTCCCCTCTTTGATACAATGCGGTTTATCGTGTCATGCCAAAGAAAAAGATATGCCCTAGTGAAAGTAGGATAAGGAAGGATGAAGAGGAGATAATGGTATGCCCCCCTGAGATGATAGGTGGGTTCAAAGAACACGAGTGTGCTCTTGAAATGGATGAGAATACTAGAGGATGAAGGACAAGAGGATAGAGGAAAAAATAGTTAATGATGATGAAGATACAAAAGAGAAGAAATGTTAGAGCGGACAAGATGAATGTTAGCAATGAAGACATGGATGTTAGCATAGAATACATGGATGTTGAGATACTGATCTAGTTGAGATAATATGCAGATATATATTTTTCTATGCAAATCCTATGCATTTAATCATCATTAGGCAATAAAATATGACAAATGGACAACAATCACGATGCTATGATATAGACCAAAGTGTGCAAGGTCATCCATTTATAAAATAAACAACTTCACAGACAAGGAATTTCCTAACTCATACTAAGGGTCATTTTTCCCTAGTATTTTTTTCAAGACAAACCACAAACAACAATCAAAAGACAAAGAAGTCATGAGAATTCTTTGTTCATCTAAATCCTTCATGGGACATCCTTGAGATGGATAGTAACATGACTGAAGAAAATCCAAAAGATAAGAAAAAAATAGACCAACAAGGTCAACAACCATTCAAATTATTTTCCAATAAGTGTTTTCCAGTGTGTTAAGTGATAGAGTGAGTTTTGGGTGGACTATTTGGACAGAGCTTGGTTTCAGGAGAAGAAACATGTTGCATAAGATGTCTAGTCTAATTTTGACCATGTAATTACCTGTATAAGAAAAATGACAAAGTTTGATAGTGACAAGGTTTGATTTTAGGAAGGACACATCCTATATAAGACCAATGGATTTGATCAATTTGACCGGTTTGATTGATTTGAAAAGTGACTGATTTGACTTGGAGACTTGTAAGCTTTCTTGTCTTGTTGATTCAGTATTTTTGTTTGAAGTTCAGATGATGATGTCACATTTGTGTTGACAGTGTTTGATTTATTTTGACTGACCCAACAAACCCTAAAATGCTGACCCTGGGGGCATCAAGGGCTCATCAACAAATGGCCTTGCTTATGTAGCAATGCACAAAGACCATGTAGTTCGACATGACCCTTAACATTGTTTCAATGACAAAGGACCGAATCATGATTTTATTTGACAACACCTTAATGAATGACCTAATGCCTTGGTGGAACATCGACAGATGGGATTACCTATGTCCAATCACAGAGGCAATGTAGTTTGACAATGATAAAGACTAACATGACTAATTTTCACTTTTTTTTGGTATTTTCGAAATATATCTGTATGTTTTTGGGTTTTTGGACATGTTTTTATTTTTTATGGATATTATGGTTTTATGATTTTTTTTTGTGAATTTTTTATTTTTATTGGATTTTTGTGGATATTTTATTTTTTTGGTCTTTTTATCAATGTTTTTACCTCCAATGACAAGTTTAGAATCTAGTCAAGATGTAGGTCCCGTATTTGCCCCTAGTCAGGTATAAGACCAATTGATTAGGAATGGTAGTGGATAAGAATTATGGAAGGTGGAAAGACACATGGTGTTGAGCATTGTGATGTAAGACATGAAGATGATGGAGGATAATTTTTTTATGAATGAAGGGTGACTATAAGGATCATGAAAAATGCATGTGAATGATACCTACAAGCAAGTGAGCAAGCATGCACAAGAATCCATCGACAACCATGACCTTGCCCCTAGTCAAGTTGAAAACCAATTGACAGGTGATGATGATGATGATGAAGTTGTTTGACATTGGAAGGACACATCCTGAAACAACATGAGGACTAGGAAAGACATATCCCATTGATGAAAATGTGACTAAAGGATTGAGGTCTACAACAAGGCTAGGAACATAGCCAATGAATGTTTTAGATGATGTATGAGGTTGAATAGCAAGATTGTATGGATTAGGCTCATTGCATTTGGAATGAATAACCTTAGGACTAGATGGGATTATAGAGGGATGCTAGATAAGTGTATTGGAGTCCTTAAACAAATGACAAGGGAAAACCAAGCTAATAATAGGTATGCAAGGATAATGGATTGATTTTGGTAAAGGGTAGGAGACATGTAGATTATTGGTTGGAAGAATTATCATTTGGTCTCTAAGGACAATGTCACATAGGGATAATGAGGCTATGAAGATAATGACATGACATTTTTGGATAGTGTATGACCAAAGGATAGACATGTCAAGAGTTTTTCCCAAAGCATGATTTATGTTTTTACCCCGGTCCTTATCAAGATCAAAGTAGGTGGGAAAATGTAGGGAAATGATAGGGATTAGATGGATAGATGGAAATTTCATAGGAAATTTCATGCAATGGGTATGGGAGATGAGACAACTTGCCCCCAAGTGTAATGATCCACATAGATAATTTCTTACACATGATGCCTATTTACCAGGTTTTCATCATGGTACTTATCCAAACCACCATAAAAATGGTTTTCACTATTGGAAAATTGTTCTCTTTAATATTTTATTTATTTTTTAATTTTTTTGGTGTCACCAAGATACTTGTTTGCCAGGTTTTCATCAAGGCAGCATTTTGTTTTTATTTTTTTTGGTATTTTTGTATTTTCTGGATGGCCTTGATGTTTTGGATGATCATTAATTATGTTGAATCCATTGATGGTGCTGATGTAGATACTGGCACCATGATATGCCAATAATGACCTTTATGAAGTAGTTGCCTTGTTAAGATCATAACATTTGCATACAATTGATTGATGTCATTGTGATCCTTGTTGATACTAGAGTTGACCTTATCAGAATATGCACATCATGTTAGAGTGCCATGAAAATCCTTACAATAAGGAGTTGCTACCAAGATGTGACAGATTTTCCAAGGAGGATTTTTGGAATGATGGATGATGGTAGATGATCTATATAGGATCTAGACTAATTGCATAATTGAATACTTAATTAAAAACACAACTTAGCAGAAGACTTAATACATTTATTCATTAATGAAATTAAGCATTAAAACTTCAAATGAGAAAATAGAATTGAGAGAGAAGAAGATAAGAAGGTGCAAACAGAGTTTGATTATGGAGTTCGTCACAAATGTGACTACGTCTCCGAGTCGGCTCCAATAGAGTATGACCGATCTGATTAATCTCCAAAATCAATTACAAAAGCACCACAACCATTCTTTAGGCACTTCGGCGGCGTAACAACGCTCTAACGTACAAGAATGGCTCAAAGAATCTCTACAAGATCTCTCTTTCGTATCACCTATTTCCTCTGCTTCATCACCTGTATTTTTTTCTGAACTCCTAAGAGCTACATTTCTCCCTCTTTTATACATAAAATTAGCCTAAAGAGGCCAAAACCCTTCATAATTACAAAAATACAACATCCCCCCTATTAACAATTTGTAATAGGGTTTGTTTGATTCTTTCTAACCCCCTTTGTCATTTTTCTAGGTGGGTTGTTCACATTTTTGGCTTTATTAGCCATTTGTTATACATTCAGCTTACACTTATGCATCAAAAACAAACAGACTCCACATAATATTAAACAATATTTGATGGTATATTGGTGCACATGATTTTTGTGAGCCGAGCGGTCGGGGGTTCAACCCGCACCAGCCACGTTTAAAAAACCAATACCAAAATTTTAAACAACAAAGTCAACCCGCTCAATAATAGCATATTGAAGTAGCAGTGGTCGGTACAATGGTTAAATGCCCGACTATTAATAGACAGGTCACAGGATCAAACCCGTTTGACAATTTTGCAAAATAAACCAACAACCAATGCCGACACCGACGGAGGAAGAGGGCATGTGGCATGCCGCGAGAATGCCACGTGGTAGAACTTGATTGGCAGAAAAAGACACATCACTGCCACTTGTATGTTGACTCATCTGCCACATGTCTGCTGACTCATCTGGCAACTGTACCTATCACGTCAATGCTAGTTGGATGTACGGATGACATGTGTCAGCACATGATTGGTTCCGTACGATTCTGACTATGAAGTGGACCAGCTGGAATTTGACACGTGGCATCCATGTTAGAATCTAACTCGGCTATTAATAGACAGGTCACGGGATCAAACCCGTTTGACAATTTTGCAAAATAAACCAACAACCAATGCCAACACCGATGGAGGAAGAGGGCACGTGGCACGCCACGAGAATGCCACGTGGTAGAACCTGATTGGCAGAAAAAGACACGTCACTGCCACTTGTATGCTGACTCATCTACCACATGTCTACTGACTCATCTGCCAACTATACCTATCACATCGATGCTGGTTGGATGTACAGATGACACGTGCCAGCACGTGATTGGTTCCGTACGATTCTGACATGGATGCCATGTTTCAAATTCTGGCTGGTCCACTTCATAGTCCGTACGGTACAGAATGCTGATGTCAGCATCCGTATGGTCAAGTCAACCTTCTTTGCACAATCTTTGACCATCTGTATCTTGAGCATACGATGTCAGATTTCAATGAAACGAGTTGCATTAGAAAGCTTACGATGAGGTCTTCGCGATGATGCCAACTTTGAGAAATTTTGATAACGTGATTTTTTTCACTTCCTGGACGCCCCTTGATCCCAGTTTGATGCAAGGTTTTACTGGCCGTAACTTGCACAAACGGACTCCTTTTTGCTCCGTTCAAGTTGCATTGGAATCAAGACGTTGAGCTCTTTCTTATGGTGTGGAATCTAGAGATTTGGAGACACTTCAATTTCCATTGAAAATATCCCCCAAATCAGTAGATGTGGAAGGATTGTTTGGACATTTGGGTGAATCATTTTTTATTTTCCAAACTTGGGATGTTGGATGGTGGAGTTTGGAATTTTGATTAGACTAGTGTTTGGAACCAACACTTTTATATGCCTTTCTTGATGACCATTTTGAAGGAGGTGGACATTTATTATATGTGGGAGTCCTCTTTTCCTATGGCTCCATATTTTGTTTGAATTTTGTATTTGAAATATTTTCTTTGCTTGATCCATTTTTCTTTGGGACCCATTTTAACTTCATTTTTCCACTTGGATTTTTTTTTGATTCAATGGCCTTTGAAATTTGATTATGGGCTTTGGATTTATAATAATTTTCCTTTTGTTGGTTCCAAATGGAAGGTTTAAGACATAGGGAATGATGGTTTATGGTGGGGATGGAAGGAGTGTTGGAAGCAACCTTATGATAAGGACTACTCATGGCCTCCATTTCTATGTTTGCATCAAATAAAGTTTCTCCAAATATCAAGGAGGTACCACTTACATCATTTGATTCTCTGACTAAAGAATAGCCAAGGACTTGACGTCTAGGATTTTCAAAAAACTATATTAGTTCTCGAATTCCCTGCTCATGTAGACCTATTACTTTTCCTTGATATTGCATGCTCTAACAAATGCATCTTGCAATGGGGTATTTTTTGTTTTGGAAACAATATTTTAACCCATCATTGTGTATGTGGAAACTGTTACTTGGAATCTTCTCCTTTGCGAGAAAGCCTGCTTTGATAAAAGTGGATGATCCTAGTTGATAAGATGTCTTGACATGTAGGATGTATTTTTTATTGATATCTTCAGTTTGATTTTGTTAAAAATTGGATTCTAAAATTTATTCAAAAGATATCAATACTTTTATGTTAATGTAGAAACCTTCTTGATGCTCATTATCATAGAGTTTAGTGAATTCAACTATAGCTTGATCATTTAAAAATATGTCTAGAGTAGGAGACTCTCATTCTAGAGGAAGATCATCTATGTGTCCCATGGAGGCAAGTATCTCATTTTTCAGAAATGGATGTGGTTGGAGTTTGGATAGGATTGACTTCACATGTTTGATCATGAATTGCATAAAAGGTCGATGAGTGGATCATTTTGGATTTCTTGATCAATGGTAGTGTCTTGGTCAAAGATGGGTTTGTCTTGGATGACTTGACTATGAATGGGATCTTGATCAAGGATAGGTATATTTTTTATGCCATGATTATCTAGAAGGACTCCTTGGATGGAATTAAGGATGGGGTCATGAGATGGACTACTTTGATCTTGACATGAAGGTGAAGTTATGATGTCATGCCTTGGGTTTTCCTCTTGACATGTATCCTCAAGTTTAGGCAATGGACTGTGACTTTAGAGACCATGACTAAATGTAGGTTGGGATGGAATGAATAGGAATGGATTAGGAGAAGGTTGGTTAGGATAGGATGTAGAGTCTTGGTGTATATTAATGAATGGTGTACTAGAATAGGACATGGAGGCTTGGAAGGGATTAGTGGAAAGTTTGTTTCCCAAGGTTAAGATAAGGGTGATAAGTGGATGTTTGTTGTGTATAAATGGTATGGCATTTGTTAAGGGACTATTGATAGTGAGGGTATATGGATGGAGGACTAGAGTTTATGAGTTGTTGGTAGGATGGATAGAGCGGTGGTTGACTATGGGTTGAGGTTGATTGGTATTTGGATTGGATGAATTTTCTTTTGAAGTCTATGACTTGTTGGGATTGACCATTTCAGATTAATTAGTATTCAAAGTGACTAGAAAGCATATCAAGGTGAAGGGAAGACATGGTGGTGGATGGTATGAAGCTTAAGAGATTCCAATGTAATGGAAGGTATGCACCTATGCCTAAGGTATGCAACCTAAGTGATATTTTTTTTATTTTTGAATATATAGGGATGCCTAATAACAATACAATAATTAATGTTCAAGGTGACAATAGTCAAGGTGTGAATAAGGTAAGGTCACAATGATCAAAATTAGAAGTATGTCTATGAATAGGATATGCAAGGTTTGAGATGAAGAGATGGAGTACTATGATCTATTATGAAGGCTAAAACCTGTACCAAACATAAGATATGGTTGCTAATCAAACTAAGATAGGTATAGAAACTAATCTGATTATCAATGACCTTGGGTAAAATAAAGACTGATAAGATGTGTCGACAAGATGGTCTCAAACTAGACTGATGAGTTGAGGAACCATACTATATGACAAGGACTATAATGATTGGTATCTGAATGATAAGGTCAAGAGAATATATATTTGAAGCTATGGTCTAGTCTAAGTTTGATGGACTTCCTAAGCAAGAGGTTTATGCAAGAGGTTTAAAAAGATGACCTAAAGCTTTGACCTATGGGGAATGTATAATACAAAAGGATGAGGTGATGGATGAATGAATGGTGGCATAAATGAAGTGAAAAATTCCTTGGTATAAACATATTTAAACATTAAGATTGTTTTGGGTATGTAGGCCTAGTTTGTTTCAAGGTTGAAATGTTGTCAATTTTGGGTATGGGGTTTGTTTGTTTGTTTGTTTGTTTTTAATACACACACATAAAACACAATTTCTTGAGTTTTTTTTCATTTGAAATGTTTTTTGGCTGTTGCAATTGAGATAAAATCACATTCAAGTACAAATACTAGGCTGGCAAAGATAGTATTTGTTGGATTCAAACTGCAGATAAATCTGAGCCGCACTTATTCAAAGTGGATAGTTTAGAAGTTTTGTGGCATTGGCCCCCCTTACAAAACACACACTTCTTGGGCACACAAGACTTTGAACTCCCATAGATCCAAAGATCTCAAGGAAATTTCTATAATGAACTATGAGAATATGGGATGGCTTCAGAGGTCCAACCTCCTATGCCAACAAATAGAAGGATTTTGGCTACTAAAAACAAGAGGTGTCTAGTGGGGGACTATCATGAACAAAGAGCCTGTCTATAATAGCCGAAGAATTCAGAGGCCCACTTCCACTCTCATCACCAATAAGTATCAATAGACTGAGGGTCTCACGGCTTGGCTTAAAATGATGCTAGCCACTCCTTGGAGTAGAACTTTCATTCTCCCCCTTTTGATATAGTCTTCCGGGAAACATGCTTGACGTCAAACCCTGGGGTGATGAAATCCCCAGGAAAGCCTCCTACTAAATTGAAAAGGGAGACTAATGTGTATTTATCATCACTCAAGATTGTACAAGTGTGTAAGGGAGAGGATATGTACAAACTATTTTGGGTAACAAATAATGTGAAAGTGCACAAAACATGAAAAAAAAGTTATTTTTAAGCACCAATCGAAGTGTTTTCTATACTAAAAGAAAATCGGTTTTAAAAATAAAATCTTCAAGAAATGTCCTATACAAAATCTCATTAGTAGTTTTTTACTTTCAAGTCTTCAACAAATGTATATTCAAGTTTCTAGCCCAAGTCTTTGACATGTGAACCTACAAAAGGCCAAATTGACAAAGACTAGCTACAAAGTGTTAACAAACATTCTTAATCAACATCTATAACATTATCCAAAGTGTCAACCTTCTCAATCAAGACCTTACCATTCTCAACCATTTCTTATACAAAGTGATACTAAACATCAACATTCTTACTATGAGAATGATACATAGGATTTTTGGTTAAACATATGGCACTCTGACTATCACATTCAATCCTCATTGTTTTGTAATCAAAACCAATACCATTATAAAGATTCTATAACCAAACCACCTCCTTAGAGGCATGTGTAGCAGCCATATACCCTACTTTAGTGGTGGATAATGCAACTATAGGCTTCCTCTTGCTCATCCAACTCACTACTCCAAAAAAGTAAAATTATAGCCACTAGTAGACCTTTGACTATCCAAGTCACCTTCCCAATCTACATCAATAAAACCCTATATGTCCAATAACTTAACCACATCATCTTGATACCATGCCAAACCAAATAGTAATCTAAAGTACCAAACAAATATCTAAACACCCTCTTTACAAAAATTCAATGCTCTCTACTATGGTTAGACATAAACCTACTCAAAACTCCCACTTCTTGGGCTATATTTGGTCTAGTGTAAAACATTACATACATCAAACTACCAATGACAATAGCATAAGGAACATTAGAAATATCTTCAACATCATCATCAGAATTAGGAAAAAAATTTAAACTCAACTTAGTACCAACCAAAAATGGACTATTTACTGGTTTATATTCATGCATATTAAACCTCTACAAATTGGTATCAACATACTTACTTTGACTTAACTAAATATTTATGTGAACCCAATCTCTACTGATCTCCATTCCAAGAATATATTTTGTACCCCCTAAATACTTCATATCAAATGTGCGGGAACATTGAGTATTAAGCTCCCTAATCATCACCTTGATGTTAACCATAAGCATGTCATAAATATACCAGAAAATAATTATAATCTTATCATCAATAACCTTAATATAAACACAATGATCCTCCTCACTTCTAAAAAAACCCAACTTCAACGCAAAGGTATCAAACTTCTCATACCACATCTTGGGTGACTCTTTCCAACCATATAAATATCTCTTTAACTTTAAAACCAAGTGTTCTTTTCCTTTCACAACAAAACCATAAGGCTATCACATATAAATTTATTCCTCAAGATCCTCATGAAAGAAAGCAGTTTTAACATCTATTTTCTCTATTTCAAAATCATAAGAAGCAACAATATATAATAGGAATATAAAATAAATTAAATTAGCAACAAGAGAGAAATTTTCACCAAAATCAACTCCCTCTCTGTAGGAGTAGCTCTTGACCACCAATCTGGCCTTGTACTTCTCTAAGCAACCATATGCTCCAATTTTCTTTTTTTATACCCACTTGCATCCAATGGGATTCCTTCCTTTAGGAAAACTCACAAGATCCCAAGTATCAATACTATCTAAAGCCATAATTTCCTCCTTCATGGTCTACAACATAGACCCACTTTCTTCTAAATAAAGAACCTCCCTATGGGATCTAGGTTCATCATTGGTACTCAACAAATAAAATACATGACAAAAATTTGATGGTCTATGCCTTTCAATTGGATTGTGTTGTCTTGTGGTTCTTCTCAAGGCAAGAGTATGGGGTTCTTTCTTCTATTCTTCTTCTACATTCTCATTGTGCACATCATCTGAACTCTCTAAACACTCTTTTATTCTCCATCCTCTAATCCATCTAGTTTTTCTTTTTTTGATAAAGAGCATAAAGCCTATATATATATATATATAAAGGATTTACATTGATCATAGTAGCAAGATCAGCTTTGAAGTATCTTTAGTAGCCAAATAAGACACTTTAGCCATACAATTTTGACAAAAAATTGATACAAAGTCTCTATATAGTAAGAATACCCATAGCCAAACCAACTAAAACTACACGCCAACCCATACATATAAAATATACCAAACTTAAGAAAATTTTCCAATTGCATCACAAAGAGCCCAAACAATGTGTGTTGGTATTTCTATTTTTCCATTTAAATTGTAGGATTATTTGCAAATTGGAAGTCATGCATAACCCTTACCTCAAACTGCAAAGGAGGAACAACATTTAAATTTGGAAGAATTGGGAAGTGATGAAGGAAGTTGGAGCTTGTAGAATCATGGATAGTAGCCCTAGAAGGAAAATCTTGATGGTCATGAGAAAGAAGTTGAAGAATTTTACTAGTCCTTCGAACAATTTTGGTAGACAATTCTTCATCCACCTTTGCAACAAAACTTTCCAAAGCTTGATTAACATGTCACATGGATTGAGAATTTTATAGCATGAAATACCACAATAAAAACCTGATGATGGAGAAGATAATGACGAAGAAAAATACCTCTAGCATATTGTTGACCTCTCCAAAGTCATACTGCTAAATCACCCTTAGCAGAGAATTACCATGAAGAAAATTCTCCTTGACAACCTTGCTAACAATTACTTCCAATGAAGGAATTAACACATGCTCGATGCACTTAAGAAATTTCCTACAATGGCCCTTGAAAACCACAACAAGTAGCTTGTCATCAACAACTTTAGAGAAGGGATACTCCCAATCCCTCACATGCAAGAAAATCCTGAAGTTCCTCGATAGATATTCTAAATGTAAAAGATGACAATCCAAGAAGCATTCGAAAAGACACTAATGTCCTATCCAAGAACAATGTGATGTCAACCATGTGCCAAGTTTCCCTCGACCACTTAACATGATCAAAGTAAAGATTCCTGTTTAATAATGGCCTCAATAGTTGGGAAGGCATGAATATTACCATCCTTAGATAATTGAATTTCCTTCCCCTCACACCCCAAATTGGCTAAGGAATCATCCAATTGGTTTCCTTCTCAGTAGATATGAGATATGATAATTGAATCAAAGCAAGAGAATAACCACCAACACTTTTGAAGAATATAATTGAGTTTCCAAATAGGAGTATACTGTAGCTTACAAGCATTGATAATCAGCAAAGAATCACCTTGAACATGAATGCTTTTAATGCCAAAACTATGTGTCAAATTCAAACCATGCAATAATACTTGCACCTCAACCAAATTATTGATGCCCCTAGATAAGTGAATAGATTTGGTTGCTACAAGAAAACATGTTTGAATAATGAATACACAACTCTACCCACAAGAAATTTGGATTACCATGTGAAGTATCATCAAAATTGAGTTTACAAAAGCCAGGCTAGTTGGTCAACCATTTAATAGTTTTTCTATCCACTTTCTACTTCAATGGTGCAACAAACTTCCTTTCAACAAAAGTAGAATATAATGTTAGCCCTTCAAAATCTAACTGTCCCAATCTGTGAAGATAGAAGCAACTAACTTGTGATTCTAAACATAAGAATTTACACCCTTTGAAAATTCCTTCTCAATTGTTATTAAAATTTGATCAATCAAAAATTTTGAATCCCTAAAAATTCTCTTATTATGTTCCCACCAAATACTCCAAATCAAAACTGCTAAAATGATCCTCCAAATACAAGCAAACAATGTAGATTTATAAAGAATAGGCTAGGAAGATAATAATTCCCAAAGTTTATCTGGAAAAACAAGATAACAAGTCAACTTCTAATCAATCTAGTTGTTCTTCCAGATGTACATATTTCTACTTCTCAATATTTGTCTTGAGGTGCACTATATTTGCCTTATCTTTCTCCTTTGGTTATTCTTCACCCAAGTAAGCTATAAAATCCCTAAAAAAAATATATCTAGAGAAAACCTTTTTACAATTTAGAGGATTCCAAATATTATAACTATTGATGTTTTTTTATGCACTTCTCAGCACAGGTAATGCATAGGTGCATCACCTCTCTTGAAAGACAATCTTCCACAATCAGATTGTAGAACACTATCCCAAGGTCTCTAATGTTAGGTCTTGACATTTCTTGGAATATCTCAATAATTTCATGTGATTTTTTGGAATCAAAAGGTTGACTTACATATGAGTTATGAAGTGGAGAAGTTGGATCTACAAATGGAGTTCTTAAGATGGGAGAGTTGTTGTGCATTTTCTATAGGTTCAAACAATAATTTTGAACTCCATTTTATCATTAGATTTGGCTCTACAATGTAAAATTAACCTTAGCATAGGTTACTCATTAAAAAAAAGGAAAAAGGGAAGGGAAGAGAGAAGGTTCCTAGATCTAAAACTATGAATGGACAGTGATCATGGAGGCTACTATAGTAGACAAACTCCCTAAACTGGGTTTTATTTGGCCAAGAGGATCCTATAGTTACACAAAACCAGTGCAATCTTCTAAGGATTGCAGATTTTTAGATTACACACACACATGATGCACATGTACTCGAACTAAGTTGCAACAATAAAGGAAAGAAACTCATACTATATTTTCAAAGTGACTCATCATCAATGAATGACAAAAAGCATTAGATGGAAATTCATCAAATACTGAAACAACAATCACCATAACCACTTCCATTCAAGAAAATAACAAGTAAACTAAAAGGGGAAGTAGAACCATGCATGTAAGATGAGAAAAAATAGAGAGAACATCCATAAAATCATGCAATGCTATCATTTATTGCTGCAAACGATTTTTACAACAGCTCTCCAACCTTTTACAAATGAGGGGAAGACCCCTATTTATAGTTTACCAAATCCCAAATGAATGGCTATGATTGAATTACACTGTGTGGCTTAGATTTGATTGCACTAGGGCTTCACCTACCCCTAATTATTCAACAATTTAAAATACATCTTTTGTCTTTTCCTTGTTTTGTCTTGTAGTGGCCAGTCACTGTAGCAGTTTTGTCATTTAGCTTATTGCCCTTTTCACTGTAGCTGCAACTGTTAGAAGGATACTCTTTCCTTGATGGACTTGCAACATTCTTCATTGGATCAAATGAGCATGTCGATGACTAACATCAATGGATTGGTTACCTTTGATTTAGGCAGATAGCTCCTTAAAGATCATCATCATCTGGTGAAAATTAGGATAGCTCTCTCATGCTTTCTTCAAGGCCACCCCCTTGCATTTTGTCATTGAATTCCTTGGAATAGGCCTCCATCGGATGTCAACTCCGTTGATGGATGCTAGGGGGAGAGGAAAGCATAAAATGATTGGTGAAAGGAGCTATCTTCTTTTCCTTGTTTGTGGAATCCTGCATACATGAAGTGTCATAAGTGCATTCATACACAAATCAAGGAAAATGTTAGTCAAATCCTGCAAACTCCTTGTTAGATTCATCCATACATCATCAAAAGATCTTAATATTCGTCATTGGAGCTCATTTGGACCATAAACATTAATACGTGCCTGAAGGGGATGGCCAATGGAAGTCGAGCAATGGATGGAAAGAGAAAGGAAGGCAGAAAGTGAGCGGGGGACAACATTCCACAAGGTTGGGCCAGAAAGTGCCAACGAAAGTCGGCCAATGGATGGAAGTGAGAAGGAAGGTAGACAATAAATGGGGGACAAAATTCCCTAAGGGAAGTTCCCAGACCTCACAAAACTTAGCAAAACCAATATTTTCAATAATACCACATGGGAAAAGGGGGAGAAAGAGTGCTAAGACAAACTTCCTGAAGATTTGACTCATTTCAAAAAAAGTAGAAGTTAGGAAGGGAAAAATCAGAGGGTCACCGCCCTTTTGAAATGACAATGCACATGGCAGCTTGAAAGGAAAGTCCTCGATGGCGATGGAGGGATAGAGTTCTAGAAATAGCCACAAAGGGGCAGAATTCTGGAAATGGCCATGGAGGGGCCGGGTTTTGGAAGTTGGAATGTCAGGGGCGGACGAAACGTCAAAATGGAAATGGAGGGACAAAGTCCCAGAAATGGCCACAGAGGCACCATGTCCCAAAAATTAATGAAACCTTGGTAGTTCACTTAGGCACCACAAAAACATCCCAAATCCATTGGAAACTTGTCCCCAAAGTCAAAAAATGAAGGAAAAAGTGAATCGAGAGATTAGGGACCAAGTTAGTAGGAACAAGGCAAAAGGCGGAAAAAGGAAGGGGGACTTTGCTTCTCCCCAGATTTGAATGCCCCAAGTAAAATGAATGATAGGGAGCAATGTTTATAGACCAATATCCATTAATGGTATGCATTGATTTCTATGGTGCGACCCACAGCTATGGGTCCATGAGGCCTGGAGGAGACCAAGGCAATGGGCAAAGGGAAGCCTATAGGGAACTTTTGTGAAAGAAAAAGACTTGGAAAAACTTAGGTAGGTGAATTTGGTTAGGGAAATTTGATCGTTTGAAGGCACATGACCAATTTGGGCTTGTAAAAAGTGGCACAAAAAATGAGATGGGAGAAAAGTAGCCCATCGGGAGCCAAAAGAGGGGGTCCTTACCCATGGCGGAGTATGTGTGCAAAACATGCACAACAAATGGTGACTCACTGGGGAAATGCTCCAAAGAATTTCGATGACAAACTGGAATAAGAAACCCAAAACCTCTAGTTTTGATCTTCATGCTAGGCCAAACAAACTAAATGCTCAACCAAAGGATCAAAACCACTAGTTAATCCAACCTTTAGTATGCTAAAAATCCAAGTGTGTGCAATTGCATTATTCCCACCCTTTAGTTACTACAGGAACCCAAGCTCCTTCAAGTTAAGCTACATAGTTTATTCTAAATCCAAAAGCATATGGGACATTGGCTCGCTACCAGTCAAGCATCCATAGCCCCAGCGAGGTTGTCATTGTGATTCTTCTAAACATTTCTCTACTGCTAGCCAGGCATCCATAGCCCTGGTAGAGTTACTCAGATACCCCTGAAAGGTTGAATTTTCTCTTTCTCTTAATTTTCAATGCTTTCTTTCTTTTCTTTCTTTTGATTTTTTCTCTTTTCAGTTCTTTTAGTTCAACCAAAAGCAAGGAAGCTCATGCTCAGGGCTAAGAATCACAGTGGCGTTGAAGAAAAAATTTAGATTTTTCACTTAACTAGACTTCACAAATGACCTATAGTGACCTCAGGATTCTTAAGATGTGTAAAAGGTATAATATTTTAGAATATGTCAGGAATGAGATCAACCAAGTACTTATCCTCTTTGAATCAAACACCTAGACCACTTGGAACTAACAAAATACCTTCACCATCCACTTTGAAAATTTTATTAGAGTTTAAAAAAGAAATACATAGAACAACCCCATGATATGAGTATGGTTGTTGTGTGCATAGTTGTGCCTAGCTAAAATTAGAGGAACCTCGTGAAAAGTAGCAGCAAAGCAAAAGGAAACAAAAAAATGGAAGAAAATGAGAAGCAAACACCTAACCTAATGAAACCAGGAAAGTGAGGTATATATAGAAAAACCTACACTAATCAAAACAAGCTATGTACAAAGATATTTATGAAGCACTATGTTCAGGCAGGGCGAGCCGAAATTAACGTTCATTGGATTTTCTAGTGCATGCACAAGAAAATGGGTGATCGTTATATTTCTTAAACATGCAAATTTATCTTTATATTCAAAAAAAATAAGTTCAACATTATAGCATTCAAATTCAATCACATCATCATGAAAAATAAACAATTGAGGTGATTTGTTAAACCCATGGTTTATCCATAAGCAAGTTTTCCTTCCCTCACTCCCATAATCAAAATGATAAGTATAGCTATGAAAATTAACAAGAGCAAGGAAGGATAGAACCTAGATGTCATCACATGGAGGTGGCAGTATTTGACAATTGAGAGAAAACACTACATCATTGATCATTGCATTGGCTGCTTCAGATCTAGGCACCAAGTGGTGCAACATTTCATGTATCAAGTCTACATAAGGCAGGGAGAATGGGGTAGCAAACACTTCTTCTAGGTCTTGTGTAGGATCGGAAATCCCTATCAGCTATTCTTTGAGAAGACATACTTCATCTCATTGATCTTCCACAAAATTGGTGTCCACTTGATTTCTACCCTCAAAAGGAATCATGCCATCCCACTTCTTTTCCCCAATGTTCTCCTTATTTATGTGGTTTTCAATGTAATGGGACAATGATATGGATGAATATTCCCTATTACAGCCATCTGAATATGAGGTAGGATCAACAATGATCATGGTGGAAGGACTCCAAGTTGCATCTAATAGTTGACCACATGCTTCATCTCCATTGGCAGCTATCTTAGCACCACCGCCTTTATCTTCTTCTCTTTTTTGTTCATGCATCTCATCATGATGTTCGCTTGTTTCCCCTTGTTCACTATCGCTATAGACAGAGGAGGAACCCCACTCCCAATCTGGAAACTCTAATGCTTCCCTGTTCGGAGGTTCAACAAGTATGTCTTCATCATTACCAACATCTAGGATTTACTCCTCTGTTGTGCTGATATACCCTTGTGGCATGGTTCCAAGCAAGAGGAAAATAGGAAGAGACACTGGTCCATCAAGGGGACCAATGTATGTTGAATGATCCACCCCTGAAAGTCTTCTACAAATCCTATCATCCATCACTTACAAGTGTTCTACAGGGGGAAGGACCTTGGATGATGGTTGGAAAACATTCCTATTTGCTCCACTCCATCGTTCAGAGGCTTGGGACTATTTTGTTGTCCCTCTTTTATTGTTGTATGAATATCCTTTTGAGGTCCACTTTCAAATGATTCATCGCTTGATTCAGTCTTTTGGTCTTCTTCTTCGATCTAGGTAGTAAGGGAGGTTGGACACTTGGCTACTCCACTTTTCGTCTAACTTGTTTGATAGCTTCTTGGCATAGCTCACATGCAAACTCAGAGTGTGATGAATCATGGAGTCTGCACCAATTTAGAAATAGTAGCACCTCCAAATCCACTTGATGTCTTAGTTCAGACCAATCCTTTGCTAATCTAGAGATGAGCTGGTCATATATTTCCGCTACTGGGTCCTCATCATTACTTGAAAAAGAAGCTTAATGGTAGACAACCATGGCAAGTGGTTGTTCCCACTCCTCCAAAATTTCATTTTCAGCTTCTTGATCACTGTCATTGATGAAGGAGAGGTCTTCTAATATGATTTCACTTATACTCTTGTCATCATTTTCTGTTGTTCTGAAGCTCTCAACCTCTTCTTCTTTTTTATTTTCAACATTTTCATTGGTTGCTCTAGCATACACTGTTGCACACTTTGCTAATCCATCCTCAACTACCAATGGTTCTTCTTTTAGAGTGGAGGACTACCCTTTATTGATGGAGGGAAAACCATCTGAATATGTTACAATCAAATTTTCATCAAGGTACTCTACTATCCCAAGACTTTTAGCCTCTTCCTCTTGACTTTCAACATTAGTGTTTGTTGTCCCAACATCTATTTCAGTGAAGATTCTTTGTTTGACTTGAAGGTGTTGTCCTCTAGATGCTAACAATTTTTTTTCCTCATGGGATGATGCATCCTCCTTGACAGTTGGCTGCTTCAACTTGTTAGAACAACCCTTGACTTGGGTGATGATGTTTGCACCTGATGAACAAGTAAAATTTGAATGTGGTGCATTGTAAAATATGCACCAACTTTCCATTAGTACTTCCTCCAATATTGGTCCATCCTTGCTACTGAAACATTCTTGGATTAGCTCCTTGAATTCCTTGGTTGCCATGGTTGTCAATTCTTCCTCTGGATCTACAAGAAACAAGGGCTAATATATTTCCCAAAAGGGAATCTCTCCCTGCAAGACTCTTTCAATCCTTCTTAGGAATGTCAAACATCCCAATTCATTATGTCTGTGTGTGCCATAGATCTGACATCTATCCGCCAATTCAAATTTATGCAATGGTTTCTTCAATCTCTTGTTTAAATCTGCATGCAGCTGAGTGATGTCAATTTGTACATGCTGCTCCATTTCAACTCAACTTCTTTTGCCTTCAAAATTTTCTGATTTTAAGTTTTATAATTAAAAGGGATCTCTTTATCTCAGATTTCTTCTTGAAGGTTCTCTTTTCAATTTCCAACTTTATCTTTGTAGCCTCAACATGTCATGCCCTCCTTCTAGCGCCAGTTCTATTGATGCGTTTTTTATGCACTTCTCAACATAGGTAATGCATAGGTGCATCACCTCTCTTGAAAGAAAATCTTCCACGATCAAATTGCAAAACACTATCCCAAGGTCTCTAATGCTAGGTCTCGGTAGTGCTTAGAATATATCAGTTGTTTCATGTAGTTTTCTAGAATCACAAGGTGGACCTACATATGAGTTACAAAGTGGGGAAGTTGGATATGCAAATGGAGTTCTTAAGATGGGAGAGTTGTTTTGCATTTTCTATAGGTTCAAACAATAGTCTTGAACTCCATTTTATCATTGGATTTGGCTCTATAATGTACAATGAACCTTAGCGTAGATTACTCATTAATAAAAAGGAAAAATGGTAGGGAAGAGAGAAGATTCTTGGATCTAAAACTGTGAATGAACAGTGATCATGGAGGCTGCTATAGTAGACAAACTCCCTACACTGGGTTTCGTTTGGCTAAGAGGATCCTATAGTTACACAAAACCATTGCAATATTTTGAGGATTGCAAATTTTAAAATTACACACACATCATGCACATGCAATTGAACTAAGTTTCAACAATAAAGGAAAGAAGCTCAAACTAGCTTTGCAAAGTGATTCATCATCAATGAACCACAAAAAGCATGAGCTAGAAATTCATCAAATACTGAAACAACAATCACTATAACCACTTCCATTCAAGAAACTAACAACTAAACTAAAAGGGGAAGTAGATCCACACATGCAAGATGAGAAAAATCAAAGAGAACATCCATAAAATCATGCAATGTTGTCTTCTATTTCTGCAAATGCTTTTTACAACAGCTCTCCAACCTTTTACAAATGAGGGGAAGACCCCCTATTTATAATTTTCCAAAGCCCAAAGGAATGGATATGATTGAATTACATTGTGTGGCTCAGATTTGATTGCACTAGGGCTTCACCTACCCCTCAATATTCAATAATTTAAAATACATCTTTTGTCTTTTCCCTATTTTATACTGTAGTGGCCAATCACTATAGAAATTTTTTCATTTAGCTAATTTCCCTTTTCACTATAACTGAAACTGCCAGAATGCCACTCTTTACTTGATGGACTTGCAACATTCTTCATTGGATCAAACCATCCCATCAATGACTAGCATCAATGGATTTATTGCCCCTAATTCAGGCGGATAGCTCCTTAAAGATCATCATCATCTAGTGAAAAGTAGGATAGCTCCCTTATGCTTTCTTCAAGGCCACCCCCTTGCATTTTTTCATTAACTTCCTTGGTACAAGCCTCCTGATGTCAGCTCTATTGATGGATGCTAGGGGGAGAGGAAATCATAAAATGATTGGTGAAAGGAGCTATGTGCTTTTCCTTATTCAACTTTCTCAATGGGTCTCCCCGAAAAACCCATGGTAGGCTTTTGGAATCTTGCATACATGAAGTATCATAAGTGTATTCATACACAAATCAAGGAAAATGTTAGTCAAATCCTGCAAACTCCTTGTTAGATTCATCCATGCATCATTAAAAGATCATAATATTCATCATTGGAGCTCATTTGGACCATAAACATTAATGTGTGCCCAAGGGGGATGATCGATGGAAGTTGGGAAACAGACAAAAGGCAAAAGGAAGGCAGAAAACAAGCGGGGGATAGCATTCCCCAAGGTTGGGCCTGGAAGCACTGATGGAAGTCAGGCGATGGATGAAAGGTAGAAGGAAGGCAGACAGTGAACGGGGGACAACGCTCCCCAAGGGAAGTTCCTAGACCTCACAAAACTTAGCAAAACCAAGATTTTCAATAATAGCATATGGGAAAAGGGGGAGAAAGAGTGCCAAGAAAAACTTCCTCAAGATTTGACTCATTTCAAAAAAACCAAAATTTAGGAAGGGGAAATTCAGATGGTCACCGCTCTTTTTAAATGGCAATGAGCACACGGCAGCCCAGAAGGAAAGTCCCAAACGACGATGGAGGGATGGAGTTCCAAAAACGGCCTCAGAGGGGTGGAGTTTTGGAAATTGCCACGAAGGGGCTGGGTTTCAGAAGTTAGAATGTTGGGGGTAGATAGAAGGTCAAAATGACAAAGGAGTGAGAGAGTCTCAGAAATGGCCATGGAGGGGTTGGGTCCTAGAAGCTGAACATCAGGGGCAGATGAAAGGTCAAAATGGCAAAGGAGGGACAGAGTCTCGAAAACAACCATGGAGGGGTTAGGTCCCAGAAGCTAGAACACCAGGGGCTGAAGGAAGGTCAAAATTGCAAAGGAGGGATGAAGTCCCATAAACAGCCACAGAGGGGTCGGGTCTCGGAAGCTAGAACACCGGGGGTTGACAGAAGGTCAAAACAGTAAAGGAAGGATAGAGTCTTGGAAATGGCCATGGAGGGGTCGGGTCCCAGAAGCCAAAATGATGGGGGCTGATGAAAGGTCAAAATAGAAAAGGTAGGATGAAGTCCCATAAATAGCCATAGAGGGGCTGGGTCCCAGAATCTAGAACATCGAGGGCCGATGAAAGGTCAAAATGACAAAGGAGGGATAGAGTCCCAGACACAACCACGGAGGGGCCAGGTCCCAGAAGCTAAAATTTTGAGGGTTGATGGAAGGTCAAAATGATAAAGGAGGGACAGAGTCTCAGAAACGGGCACAGAAGGGCCAGGTCCTGGAAGTTAGAATTTTGGGGGCCAATGGAAGGTCAAAACGACAAAGGAGGGATGGAGTCCTGGAAATAGCGACAGAGGGGCCAAGTTTTAGAAGGAAATTTCTGCAACTTCCTAAAACTTAACAAAACCTTGGAAGTTCACTCAGGCACCACAAAAACATCCCAAATCCATTAGAAACTTGTCCCCAAAGTCAAAAAATGAAGGAAAAAGTGAATCGAGTGATTAGGGACTAAGTTAGTAGGAACAAGGCAAAACACAGAAAAAGGAAGGGCGACTTTTCTTCTCCCCAGATTTGAATGCCCCAAGTAAAATGAAGGGTAGGGAGTAGCATTTATAGGCCAATTTCTATTAATGGTATGCATTGATTTCTATGGTTCGACCCACAGTTGTGGGTCCACGAGGCCTAGAGGATGTCAAGGCAACAAGTGAAGGGAAACCCGCAAGGCACTTCTACGAAAGAAAAACACTTAGCGAAACTCAGGTAGGTGAATTTGGTTAGGGGAATTTGATCGTTTGAAGGAACATGACCAATTTGGGCTTGGAAAAAGTGGCACACAAAATGAGACAAGAGCAAAGCAGCTCGTCAGGAGCCAAAAGAGGGGGTCCCTGCCGATGGTATGTCATTCATACAAAACATGCACAACAATAACCTTTTACATTCACACTTTAACCAAAAAAGATGCATTTTTTATGCTTTTGGATCCAAATTAAAGAATGCTTCTTTTGAGGCACATGAACAAAAGCCTCACAATCAAATAGCCATAAATGTGAAACAAAAGTCTTTCTACCCATACACACTTCATAAGGAGTTTTAGAAAGAAGAGTAGAACAAGGATATCTATTAGCCAAATAACATGCAAAACTTACACCTTCTTCTCAAAATCATCTATCAAGCTTCACACCACTCAACATGCTCTTAGGACTTTCCATCAGTGTCTAGTTCATTCTTTCTACTACCAAATTTTATTGAGGTGTATAAGGAGCAATATTTTGTCAAACAATACCTCTATGCTTACATAACTCATCAAATTTTCTAGAACAATATTCGCCCCCATTGTCAGATCTAAATAACCATATCTTATAATCTATTTTCTTCTCAACTAAGGCTTTAAATTCCTTCAACTTAGTTAATGCACAAAACAAATCCAAGTGTATCTTGGCACATCATCAATGAAAGTAACATAATAATGATATTTTCCAAATGATTCAACATTCATTAGTCCAAAAACATCCGAATGAATGATTTATTAATCTCTTAGCTTTATTAGTCACATTAGGAAATGATGATATATTATGTTTACCAAACATACAAATTCTCACAAAAATCTTTTTTACCAATAGAATAATCAGAAATACCATCATCCAAATTTTTATTCAAAATAGTCTTAAGACCCTTTTCACTCATGTTACCCAATCTATGGTGCCACAACATACATGCACTTTTAGTTCTATTTGCATTAGCAAAGTTACAAAAGGTGGAGGAATTAAGCCTAAAAAAAGTTTGAATCTAAGATCCCTTAGAAATCGCCAAACTCCCTTTTACCAACCTACAACCAAACTTTTCAAATGTCACATGCATTCTAAATCATTCAACTTGGATACTGAAATTAAATTTCTTACAATTCCTAGAATATGTAAAATATGATCAGGGGTTTTAACCCTTCCATCACTGAAACACAACTTTACCTTTCCCTTACTAACAATCTTCTTTGTGTTTGTTTTCACCAAGGAAAAATTCTCCCCCATCATAAGTTGAATATGAATTAAACCACTCCTTGCAAGGAGTCATATTATAGGAGCAACTTGAATCAATAAATCAAGCAACATCACGAATAATGTTAGTAGAAATCAACAAACCATAAGAATCACCATCTTCTAAAGAATTTTCTATGGAAGTATCCAAACTCTTTTTCCTATTTCTATACTCCTTCACATGTCCTCTCTTACCACAATTCCAACACTTTTCTCTTCTTAAGGGTTTTAGACTGTCCTTTACATTTATCTCTCTTTTTGTCCCATTTAGGCCCTCCTTTTTCCTTGGACCTTCCTTACACATGTGCAAGGAATATTGAGATCCCCCATTCATCGAATTTATCCTCATCTCTTTTGAAAGAAGTATAGCAATGAGACTATCCATCTTCAGTTATATATCACCACAAATTATGGCAACAATTATATTTTCATGAGATTTGGGTAATTATATCACCACAAAGAAAGAAAATAGATTTATCTTCCTCTTCTATCTTAACATCTATAGATACAAATTGAATTATAATCACATTAAATATTTAAATTTTATATAATAGAATCATCATCCTTCATTTTTAAAGAATACAAAGATCTTTTGAGATGCAACTTATTAGTTAAAGTTTTGTTTTGGTAAATATCACCTATTCTCTTCCACAAATTGTATGTAGTGCATTCTTCTAAAACATTCAAGAGGACTGAATCTACAAGAAACAACATAGTGGTTCCTTGTGCCTTCTTGTCCATTTTATTCCAATCTTCATCAGGTGTTGATTCTAGTTTCTTTTCATTTGAAACTGCCAACCATTGATCTCTCTCTTGAAGGAGATCCTCCATCTTCAACTTCCATATTGCATAACCAGTGCCATTGAGCTTTTCAATATCTAGAAGGGAGTTATAAGCCATGGTTTTTGATCTTCATAAATTTACATAAACCACAATGCACAAGCTCCCCCTACAACCAAAATCCTTCAACACTCAAAAGAAAGGCATCCCTCTCTTAATAAAACCACTAGGTCGGATACCAAATGTTGGATATATTGAAGATAAAAAATTTAAATTTAATAGAAATTAATAATATGTTTGAAAATATGAAAATATGAATTCATGAAATTACCATAAATAGATTGTGTGATTATAAATTCATCAATGAAAGAAAAATCAACAATGCCATAAGTTTTCAAACACAAGTGACACAAAAAATACATGGAGAAACCCTTGCAGGAAAAAACTCCACACCCAAAGAGATCCAATGTTTGTACTAATCATCAAATTAGATACACCAATACAACCCTCCTATCTAAATTTTGGTAGCATTTAGTTACTCTAACAACCTAGAAAAAAACTCTACTCAAATCACCATCACAATGATCCAATATATAGAAGTTTGTGGGAGAGAATACTACAAATAGTGTCCCATAACAAGGAAAACCACTTGGAAAAACCAATGGAACCCTTAGTGAACAACCCATAAACAATGTAAAACATATTAAATCATCACATGGCCTTCACATGGATGCCTGACCTATAACCAATCAGAGTTGGTCAATATTGAGTGCTCCATAACTCTCTAATAACTCTGATGGATTCATGCAAGAACATGCACCAACATTCAAACTTGAGTGGCCCAAAATTGAAAACATGGAAATAACATGCAAGGACATGCATTACAAAGTGATCCCCACCCATAATTTGGACAACCAAAAGGAATATGCTCTTGAGATGCTCTGTAACTATCATTGTAGTGGGTCCACCTTTTTTAATGCAATTACAATTTGTCATAGGGAAATTTAAATAATAAATATTTTATCCCTCATGTCCTCTAGAACACTTTACAAAGAACATGGAGATACTTAATTATCAACTTAGGATAGAAATTATAATGTCACCTATAATTACAATTTTAACATTTGAAATTCAATTTGCAAATATCAGCAATAGAGATTTAATTTGCAAGAAATAAAATAAATTCCTATAAATACCTAGTTATTGCATTATTTCAAATCTAACAAGGAGAATCTAGAAATCTATTTGAAAAATTAAGATCAAGAAAGTAGAATTTCATATTTTTATTGCAACAATTAAAGATCCTAACATTATGCCAAATCCTATGTGAGTGTATGCATGTTTATGCTATCATTGTTTTCCAGGGCTAACCCTTGTTATAGGTCTCCAAGCAATTCAAGAAATTTAGGCAACATCCAAGACCTTGAAATGATGTGCATGACTTTATTCCTTCAAGGAAGCCATTGAAGGGTGGTGAAAGGTAGCACTTTTTTTTATACATCATTTGTTTCTATCATTTATCTTTCCTATCATTAACATTTCCATTGTAGAAGTGGAAACACTAACATAGGGATTGACTAAGGAAAGCTCCTAAATGATACAACATTTATTCTCTCTTTGAATGCATAGATTTTAGGTTTGGAGAGGATTAAAGGATTTTTGAAGATCATTTGTACATTTTTGAATTCAAATTCCTACACTTTGTAAAATAATAAAAAATCACCTACATAATTATCTAACAATGATCTCACAATTATCCGACAATGATCTGACAAGTTTGCAAGAAAACATGAGAGTCTCAGATCTGATATTAGATGACTAAAAAAAAATTAGGACACCCCTATGATGATAGAAACATCCTTCGACACATATGTCCTCTTATTCAAACCAAAACAAAAAATTTATGACTGGTACACAACACTTTATCCCTCCTAGATCTACCTATAAATCTTTATTTCAGTTTGTTAATTGTTAGAAACATGTAATTTTTATATTAGGGTATGTAATCTAATTATCTTAATAAAGGAAAATCAATTCCAATCCATTCCAAGACTTAAAAATTTGGAGATCCAAGTTTTATTGGCTCACATTCATGGTTGAAATTCAATATAAACACCTTGTCAATTTGCATTATAATGTACCTTGAAAAAGGAGGAAATTCCTCCTAGGTTTTATACATTAAACTTAGTGTTCTATTTTTCTATGTTACATTTTTAGAACATTGATATCAAATTCAAATGTAGAACCTTTACAAATTGAAGACTAATATTTGTGTCTTTCATCCATGACAAAGTTGTTATATGATGAGTGGGGATCATTAGATTTCACACCTATATTCATGGGGGAATACAAGATTACACCATTAAATTTAGGAAAAGAGAAAGAATTTGAAATGATATCAACACAATATATCACTAATACATCCACAACTTCTAGAAATGAGGAAAACACAAATTACACATCCACATATGATGAAAATGATCATGAAAAACTACCTTCTTCAAAATAAATGGAAGCTATTTATGAAAGAGGTTATAAACTTTTGAAACATTTTTGCTATAATGCAAAAGGATGTGGTGTAAAATAATGAGGAATTCATGGTCCCATAGATCCCAAAATACAAGAAACAACAAGAGATATTGGTTATTTTCCTTCAAAGATAGCAAAAACATAAAAAAATACCTTCGCTTAATCATGAAAGATTCTCCCTCAACAAATAGATCAATTGATGCTCCTTGCCATGTGGTAGTTGTAGTATCACATAGTACTCACTACCATGCATGGGGGTATAAACTAGGTTATGAAATCATATTGCATATTGAAAGGAGTAGCATATCATCCATCTTGGCTCATCCTTTTCCATACACTTGGGTGGCAAGGGGTTAGGTAGCATTGTGTTAGGTACATTCTTTCCAACAAGGGATCCATTTATGTCTCCTTAAAACATTAGTTTAGCAAGTACACTAACATTTTAAGGGGGTAATATAGTCCCCCATTTATTATTTTCATGTGAAATAGTCTCTCTTTATTTATGATAGAATACAACTCCTAGGCATTGTGACCTTCTCAATGAAAGTGTGGCTTGCTTGATCTATGTTGTTTCTCCTTTCTGGTGATATTGGGCTTAATGTCCTCTAAGCGTGTGACCTTTCTTGGCATATGGCATTCCCCTTGGTGGTAACTCTATAGCTAATATTTGGTAATGTGTGAATTATTCTATTCCATTACTATTCCTCTCTTGGTGGTGATGTAATGTGTGATATTCCCTAAGGTGTGACCTTTCATGTGTGGTGGTGCAGGAGCACCCTTGCAAACTTGGGCTTGATTTTGTATTTTGGAGTCTAGAATAGGGTTGAGTCATTTCATGATGATAATAAGCTTTATTTGACCAATTTTTTATGTAATTAAGGTCACTTAGGGTCCTAGAGGGGTTGAGTCTAAAGTTGTCAATAATGTAGCAACTTTGCAAAAGTTGCACTATGCATTTTTTTGTCATTTTTGTTGGTTAGATGAAGATGAACAGTCATATTTTCAAATGGTAGTTTTAGACCATTGGTATAAAATTTAAACATGTTTAAAATACCTCTAACATCATCGAGGAAAGTCTGTTGCTTGAAGTTTTGGAGAAATAAAGCATTGTTACTTTGTTTTCGTGTAATTTTTTGTGTTCTTTCACACTTTTAGGCTCTGTAAAGCTTCGTATAGTAAGAAAATCATGTGAAATCAGTGTGAGGTGGTGTGTATCTATATTATATTTCTTTTTAATCCATTTTGAGCAATTTTAATTTAGATTTGAGAGCTATAAAGGTAGATTTCTGAAAGTTGCTTGGATTGCTAAGGTTTCTAGGGTTTTGTAACAAAAACATGACAAATTAGGCCATTCCATTGTAGGAAAATTTTGTAGTTTTCTTGAATGGACCTTTTAGGTGTGATCTTTTAGATTTTATTAGTTCTAAGGAAGGTTCATAGTGTTAGAGTAGATTTAGCACAATCCCTAGTCTAGCAAGTTTGATTGCTAGGCTTGAATTTGATGGTTTTTGCTTGGGAAAACAAGATTTTGGAGTGTTTTGAGGATTCTAATGGTGGAAATGGACCTTAGGTGATTGGTTGAATTTTTTGGCGAAGAATTTCAAGTTGTGTCATAATGATTTAGAGTACCTCCTTTGGATAAGAGGCCTAATTTGGCCGAGAATTAATGTTGCAAGACAGTTTTGTGTAAGATGTTTCAAAACAACCTATTGCACCAGGTTGATATGTTGAATGGGAGAAAAATGGGTCTCTGAAAGTTTTGGATTCAAGTTCCTAAATGACCTTCTCTATAATATATAAGAGAAGAAGTGAGTTTGTTGACCTACAAGCAAGTTGGTGAGATTGTGAAGGAAGTAACCCTAGGTTGGGTTTTCCATCTTGAAGACCAATTGGACTTGTTTAGTAGATGTTTATAAAACCTTGATCTACATCAGATGGTATTAGAGCTTAGGATGAGATCATTTGGAAGAATTTTGGAATTTGGAAGAAGAAAAGTTCTAAGGAAAAGTATTGGAGATGCCTCCAAAAGGTAATTCAGTTGTTGTTTCTAGGGAGTTGAGAGCCCTAAGAGAGTCTCAAGTAGCCATGGAAGCCATGATGGAAGCACTGGAGAATAGAGATAGGAGAGATAAAGGTCTTGCAGAGGAGAGTGACTCTGAATATGTGGAAGAGGGTGAAGAGAACACACCAAAAGGATCCCATAGATAGATGGATCTAGAAGAGAGGAAGTTTCTACAAGTGCTTAAGCCTATCAAGGGGGAGTCACAAGATGTGAAGGTGGAGCTACCTATGTATGGTGGAAAGGAAAAATAGATGTTGAAGAAGTGATTGAATGGATAGATGCCTTAGATAATTATTTTGAGTTAAAAGAGATAGATGAAGATAAGAAGGTCAAGTTTTCCAAAACCAAGTTGAAGGGACCAACACTAACATGGTGGAATTACACCCAAGAGGTGAGGAAAAAGATGAGTAAGTCCAAGATCAATTCTTGGGACAAGATGGTGGAAAAGATAAAGAGATAATTCTTACCTATTGGTTATGAAATACAAGTGTTGAGGAGGTTACAAAATTTGAAGCAAAAGATTTGGATGTGGCAGCCTACACTGAAGAATTTCACAAACCTAGCATAAGGTCAGGCCATATTGAAAATGAAAAGGAGAAAGTTGCTAGATACTTGAATGGTTTGAAGTCTGCAATTCAAAATGAAATCAACCTTTCCACTCCTAGGACAATAGAGGAGTGTTTTTAGATAGCCATTAAGGCTGAAGAGAAGATCAAGAGGAGGTAGGAAAATCACTCAAGTGGCAAAGGAAAGAGTTTTAGGGGTAGAGGTAACCCTAGTGGAAGAGGTTCTCAAAGAGGGAAAAATGAACAAAGTGCAATCCAAGAGTCTAGTGGTGAAACAAGAGGAAATTTCAGAGGAAGGAGGCCAAGGGGTAGAGGTAGATTTAATGGAGAAGGAAGAGGGTCCAATACTTCCTTTGGAAGGTGTTATAACTGTAACCAATTTTGCCATCCTAATTGGAAGTGCCCAGATCAGCAAGGTGCAAGCTCTGATATTGGAGAAAGGAGGACACAATTAGTTCAAGAGGAGGATGAAGAAAGTGTCAACTCACCTTCCCTTCATGCTACACCAAAATTAGGAGAGGCTCTAATGATTAGGAGAACACTAATTAAAGTGCCAACCACCAAGGAACCCCCTTAAAGGAAAGCTTTGTTTGAGACAACATGCAAATATCAAGGAAAGGTATGCAAAGTTATAATTGATTTTGGTTCAACAAATAACATAGTCTCTTTAGAAATGGTTGAGAAAATCAAAAAGAAAAGAATACCTCACCCAACTCTTTATAATATATCATGGCTTAATAAGGGGTAGCAAGTGCTTGTGAATGAGAAGGTTTGGGTAGAGTTTACCATAGGACCTTATAAAACACAAGATTCTTTTTGATATTGTGCCCATGGATGTGTGCCACCTACTCCTTGGTAGGCTTTGGAAATTTGAGCAAAAGGCTAAGCATGATGGATATAAGAATGATTATATAACAGTGAAGGATGGTGTGTCGTATACCCTATCACCTCTACAAAAATATGATAGTACAGTTCATGAAGGTCCTAGTGTAATGGTTGTGAAAGCAAAGGTGTTCTTGAAAGACCTAGAGAAGGAAGAAGTTGGTTTTGCAATTGTAGGAAAGCCAATCTCTAATGTTGTAGCAAATCAAGCGAAGATTCCAAGTGAAGTGAGGGATTTGTTAGATAAGTATGAACACATTGGAACAAGAGAGTTTCCAAGTGCATTTCCTCCTATTAGAGATGTGAGTCATCATATTGACTTGATACTGGGTACAAGTTTTCCAAACAAGGAAGTATACAAGATGACCCCTGAACAAAATGAGGAGATCAGAAAAAAAATTCAGGAGTTGTTGGATAAAGGGATGATAAGGGAGATCTTAAGTCCATGTGTTTTTCCAATAGTATTGGCACCTAAGAAGTATGGAGATTGGAGGCTTTGTATAGACTCAAGAGCAATAAATAAGATCACCATTAGATATATATTCCCTATGCCCCAAATGGAGGATCTGATGGATAGTTTAGCTGGTGCAATGTATTTCTCTAAGATTGATTTGAAAAGTGGATATCATCAGATCAAAATAAGGGTAGATGAGTGGAAGACCTCCTCTAAGACCAATGAAGGCTTATATGAATGGCTAGTGATGCCATTTGGATTATAAAACACCCCAAGTACATTCATGAGGCTAATGAATGAGGTGTTGAATAAATTCATAGGTAGATTTGTGGGGGTATACTTTGATGACATCTTGGTATATAGTAATACATGGGAATATCACTTGGAACACCTTGATAAGGTCTAGAATGGGCTCAATGAGGAGAAGTTAATGATCAACCTCAAGAAGTGTGAGTTTATGAAGAGGGAACTTGTCTACCTTGGGTTTGTGATATTAGCGGGAGCTTTGAGAATGAATCCTACTAAAGTTGAATCCATACTCAATTGGCCAACACCTACTTTAGTCACATATGTGCACCAATGATTGATACAATCAAGGGGGTGAAGAAGAAGCAATTTTTGTTGGACTACAGATGTAGATAAAAGCTTTGAATACTTGAAGTCAAGAGTGGAACAAATGAAAATTCTCACACTCCCTAATCTTGATAAAGTTTTCACTATGGAATGCGATGCAAGTAGGTCTGCTATAGGGGCAATTTTGAGCCAAGAGGGGAAACTAGTGGCCTTCTTTAGTTAGAAACTAAATGTTGTCAAAAAAAAGTACTCCACATATGACCTTGAACTTTATGGCATGGTATAGTCTCTCAAGAAAAGGAGACATTATCTCTTACCAAAGGAGTTTTTGGTGTTCACAGATAACCATGCATTAAGTTACTTGAATACCCAAGACAAGTTGAACCAGAGGCACATGAAGTGGATGGAGTACTTGCAGGCCTATACATTTTCAATCAAGCACAAAAAAGGATAATAAAAAAAGGTTGATAATGCCCTGAGTAGAAGGTCTATGATGGTTCAAGAGGTACAACTTCAATGCATTGGGATAGATTCTCTAAAAGGTATGTATGAGCATGATGATGACTTTAAAGATGCCTATGTTGTTTGCGGTTAGTTTCAAGGTAGTTTTCACAATGAATATGCATATTTTGTGTTGCAAAATGGTTTTTTATTCAAAGGGGCTTAGTTGTATGTGCCTAAGTGCTCCATAAGGGAAAATTTGATAAGGGAAAAGAATTGTGGAAGCTTGAGTGGGCATTTTAGATTTGACAAAACTTTAGAGTAGGTTAAGAGGTTCTATTATTGGCCTAGAATGCATGTTGATGTCAAAAGGTTTGTAGAAGGATGTGGAAATTTCCAAAGAGCCAAAGGAACAAGCTCTAATGTAGGTTTATACCAACCCTTACCTATTCCTAACCATCCAAGGGAGTCAATAAGCATGGATTTTGTTTTCGGTCTGCCTAAAACACAAAGAGGGAATGATAGTGTTTATGTTGTTGTGGATAGATTTAGTAAGATGGCCCATTTCATTACATGTAGAAGTACTAATGTGCATCTCATATAGCTGGTTTGCTTTTCAAAGAAATTGTGAGGATTCATGGACTACCCTTGAGTATTGTGTTTGATAGGAATTTAGAATTCATAGGTCACATTTGGAGGACCTTTTGGAAAAAGTTGGGTACCAATTTGATATTTAGTTCAACATATCATCTACAAACAGATGGCTAAACTAAGGTTGTTAATAGGTCACTTGGAAACTTGCTAAGTTGTTTAACTAAGGAGCATGGTCAGTCATGAGACATTGTACTCTCTCAAGAAAATTATGCATACAATGAGTCTATCAACTAGAGCATAAGAAGAAGTCCTTTTGAGTTGGTCTATGGGATGAGTCCAAGGGGTATTTATGAACTCAGAGACCTAAGAGACATGGAGAAAAGGAGTGCGGCAGGGGAAGACTTTTCTATAGCTATGAAAGATATTCATGAGTAGGTGAAAGAGAACTTGAGAAAGAGTGTAGAGAAGTATAAGGAGAGGGAAGATTTTAAAAGAAAATATATTCAGTTTAAGGTTGGTGATTTGGTACTTGCACATCTTAGGAAAGGACTTCCAAGCAGAAAATACACTAAGTTGATGATGAAGAAGATTGCTCCTTGCAGGATAGTCCAAAAGTTTAGTCAGAATGCTTATTAAATTGAGCTACCTCTAGGAGTTGTCATTTCACCCATTTTCAATGTTGTTGATTTGTATCCTTTTAAAGGTGTTGTGAATGTAGGTGATGTTACAGGTACTACAAATGTTGAAGATGATGAATGATTCAAAGATTTACCTCCTAGTCAACCAATGAAGCTTGAAGGCATAGTAGACACAAGGGAGATCAAAAGAACCACAAGGAAGGTGTATAATGAATACTTGGTTAAATGGAAAGATCTACCAATTGAAGATGCTCAATGGATGATAGAAGATGATGTCAAACAACATGGTACATTAGTCCAAGAACTCATTTCATCAGGAGGATGAAATCTTTTCCTCCGTGGTTGAATGTTGTAGTAGCACCCTTGTAAATTTTGGCTTGATTTTTCATTTTGGAGTCTAAAATAGGGTTGATTAATTTCATGATGATAATAAGGTCTATTTTACCAATTTGTGAAGTAATTAAGGTCACTTAGGTTCCTATAGGGGTTGATTTTAAAGTTGTCAATAATGTAGCAACTTTACAAAAGTTGCACTATACAAAAGTTAGATGAAGATGAACGGTCATCTTTTTAAATGGAAGTTGTAGGCCATTGGTATAACATGTAAACATGTTTAAAGGAACTCTAACATCATCAAGGTATGTTGTTCGATTGAATTTTTGGAGAAATAAAGCATTGTTACTCTGTTTTGGTGTAATTTTCTATGTTTTTTGCACTTTCAGACTTTGTACAAATCTATATAGTAAGATAATCATGTGAAATAAATGTGATGTGGTGTGTCTCTATATTATACTTCTTTTGAATCCATTTGGAGTGATTTTTATTTATATTTGAGAGAGATAAAGGAATATTTTTGAAATTTGCTTGGATTGCTAGGGTTTCTAAGTTTTTTTTAACAAAAACATGACAAATTAGGCCATTCCATCATAGGAAAATTCTCTAGTTTAATGGAATGGGCCTTTTAGGTGTGCTCTTTCATATTTTCTTAGTTTTAGGGTAGGGTGATAGTGCTAGAGGAGATT
Organism: Sequoia sempervirens; assembly: GCA_007258455.2. NCBI lineage: Eukaryota > Viridiplantae > Streptophyta > Pinopsida > Cupressales > Cupressaceae > Sequoia > Sequoia sempervirens. The sequence goes on from VDFB02271358.1 coordinate 159,174,725, forward strand.
TATCATGTGCCCTAGTCTTGCAAGTTTGATTGCTACACTTGAATTTGATGGTTTCTACTTGGGACAATAGAATTTTGGAGTGTTTTGAAGAATCTAATGGTGGAACAGACCTTAGGTGACTAGTTGAATCTGTTGGTGATGAATTTCAAGTTGTGCAATAAGGATTTAGAGTACCTCCTTTGGAAAAGAGGCCTAATTTGGCCTAGAATCAACGTTGCAAGACAATTTTGTGTAAAATGTTGCAAAATAACCTATTGCACCATGTTGATATGTTGAATGGGATACAAATGGGTCTTTGAAAGTGTTGGATTCAAGTCCCTAAAAAACCTTCTCTAAAATATATAAGAGAAGAAGTGAGTTTGTTGACCTACAAGAAAGTTGGTGAGATTGTGAAGGAAGTAACCCTAGATTGGGTTTTCCAGCTTGAAGACTAGTTGCACCTGGTTAGTGGATGCTTATAACACCCTGTTCTTCATCATGTTGAGAAAATCCGTTTTTTTATTTTTTGTAAAACACCTTTCCGCAATGGTTTTGATATAAAAACACATGAGGTTTTTCCCTTATATTGTTGTGATTTATACACCTCTTTGGTGATTTTGTCCACCTTCTTAAGTGATCTTGCAATTTTTTCTTCACTTTGTTCACACATGTTGAACCTAGTGGTGCATTGACATTGAATTTTTTTCTTCATTTTGTTTACATGTGTTGAACTTAGTGTTATGTTGGTATAGAATTATGATCACTTTGGTAACACCTTATCAAAGTTATTATGGAGCATAGCTCTTGGTATTTTTGTTAGTGGGTATACACCTAGTGAATAACATGCTTTAATAGACCTAGCATGTTTCTCATTTTTTCTTGGGGGATCACCTAGTGAATATCAGACTTTAGTAGCCCATGATGCATTCTATTTGTGATTAACCTACAAAATATTAGATGCTATTTTTTTTGTCATGAACACCTTAACATAGTTGTTGAGCATAAAACAGCTTGCTCACTAGTAGAGTTATGTGTTTCATGAGTTTCTAGCATAACACAAATTTCTACCCTTGTGGAGCCCATCATATTTCATGGACACCTAGGATAACATAACTCTCTAGCTAGTAGATCCATGTGTGATTTGGAATAGCATAGATTGCTAGTACTCATGAGATCATTCCTGTGACTAACATTTATTCGATGGATGAATTTTGGTATTAGAGACAATTTAAGACTAGGATCTCTTTACCTTATCGACTCAAATCTGTTTAGTAAACCTTGTATTTTGTTGTGTGACTTTTGTGTGTCTTCTTTGTGTTTGCATTGTGCTTTGACCATGTTTGTTTTCATCTTTTTTCATTTATATGTTATGTTTTTCCATGTGTTTTCATCATGTATTCTATGTATTTTTAACATGTATGTTTGTGTATGTTGTCTTGTTGCATTTCTAAAACATAGATTTTTGGCTCCTACTTGCTTTATATCTCTCCTAGGGTTTTTCACCTAGAAGGAGAAATGTGGGCCAAATATGCTTATGTTCTCATTAGAAGAAATGGAAAAGGGGTGTGAAGTGTGTGTGAATGTATTTAAATGATAAAAACCTAATGAAAGTGTAGACTAAGGAATGTAATTCTAATCTAATGTACAAGTACTGGAAAACACAATGTGTATTCAAACTATTTGACTATGAATGTAAACAAATTGTAACAAAAAGCAACCCAATTGAATATATGTACCTGGAAGTTGGAAGACGGTGAAATGAGGCTCTGAAAAATTGCATAAGACACTAGAAATGATCACTAGGACTGATTCACCATTCTAGGCGAATGAGTCTTATTTTTGCTAGAAAGTGTTAGAACTAGTTTAGGGGAATTGGGTATCCAAATCTACATAAATCATTTTTCAAGCCTATAAATGGGATTGATGCTCCATCAATGGCGAATGAGTCCTCTTCTATAAAACAAATAATTCTGGATAGGATTCTATGGCTTATGATCTATAATTTTGTTTCTGAAGATTCCCTGGATTTGAATCTGCAAAAATCAACATGTAGACTCTCTCCAAGCTTGAAATAGGGGTTGAGACACCTTGAATGACTTTGATGGGATATGGAAACCTTTTCTCACCTTTCCATTTAATAAAATCTACATACATAAACACATGCAAAGGGGAAAAAGTGTTGAGGGTTAGGATATAGGGGTTTTCCTTGGCTAAACCCCACTTTGGTAATCAAACCCTTAAAATAGAAATAAAAATGAAATGGAAAGAGAATGATGAAAACACAACATGCAACTGTAAATACTCACCAAACCCTTGTTGGAAAAGTTTGAAGATATGTCAATGGCTACTCCAAGATGTCTGATTTATGCTTGACTTGATGATGTAAATGCTTGAATGCTTGAGTGAATTTGATGAATGGGTGAATGCATGAGAGAATGGGGTTGAAATGGATGTAAAAACACTTATTTATACAATCTTGTACCTTATTAACCTTTCCTACCTCATCATAGGCTGACATCAAGTGTTTTTGAATAAAAACACGAAAGGAAATTTTAAATTTTTTGAATTTGGAGCCAAGGGGGACTCATTCGCCACCCATGGTGAATGGGTCCCACCTAGGACCTAAAAAATAAGTGTTAGGAAATATGTTATTTAATGTTGTTTGTCAGGTTAACATTCAAAAATACACTTAATTAAGACATATGAGGGCATAAAGGGACCAAATAAAGAATGAGAATGAGATAAATAGTGAATATGTGCCTAGAAAAAAATGAAATCTTGTTACAAGACTTTATAACACTTCAAAATAGGACCTATTTATGAATAAAAAGGTTACTTTTAGGTGAATTACAATAAATAGAGTCTAGAAGAATGTAGAAATGTCTTACAAAACTTCACAACACCTTCACAAGATGTTGTTATTTGAATTTTAGTACCTAAATATTCATGTTCAAGCCATGTAACAACATAAAATCAGAGCAAAATATATTAGACACCATGAAACAAGACATGAAAGGCCATGGAAATGACAAGGGGCCATTTTTCTATGGCACATTTAGCCCCCACTTTAGTGAGAGGATGAACTTGCTTCAAACTCACACTAAAGTAGCCATGAATATTGAAAGGATGGTTCAAATGCACTTACGTTAGCAAGATATAATGAAAAAATTCAAGAGGGATGATCAAGTCTCTAGGATGAAGATCCCATGGCATACTAAGCATAAGAACAAAGGAACACACAAGTGTTGAGAATCAGATGAAGCTTCGATTGTCAATCCAACTAGTTGTGGATTAGATCTAGGATAATTGTTTGAAAAAGAGAATATGTACTCACTCTTCGGTGAAAAAACACATAATTTTCTACTGGGTTAGAAAGCCCAAATTTACTCACTCTAGGGCCACAGAACTTCTGGCTAACCGCGAGGTGAGAAGGCCCAAAAAGGTAAGATACATAAGCTAGTTGGTATGAACTCACAAACACAAAGGTGGCTATGGGGAAAAGTCATGCGGCTAGTTGGGCTTCTTGCTCAACCATATCAAAGTTACACATGTCGATAACTTTAACAAGATGCAACAAAGAAAAATGTCATGAACAAAAAGAAAGGTACCACAGGCATGCAAGTTGTGTTATGCAAGGTGGAAAAAATGAGAAATGTAAAATTCCAAAATGTAAAGTGTAAAAGTGTTATGTGTAAAATGTGAAATATGTTCAAAGGAGTCTTGTTAAGTTCATGAAAGGTCAGTCACTTAGGGGACATTATGTCTAATGTCTCCATGAGAGGACCAATCAAATAATAGTATATTCACAACTTACGGGATGGAGTGCATCACATCAAGCCACCAAGAGGAATGTAATATGCTGAGATAGATCACAAGTATGAAAGACATCACACCCAATGTCATCCACAAAGTGACAAACACATCATATGAATGAAAAGGCTACACTAGGAACCAAGAATGTAAATGAATTAATGGTAATGTATCCCACCCACTTTAAAGGAATTGTAACACATCGTTCTATGAGCAATTACTTTAAAGTAGAGAAGAAAATAAAATGCAAAAGGAAAACAAGACATGAGAGCCAACTTAGAAATCCCTATGCCAAGTCACATGTTTCAAAGATAAGTTGCGTCATGAAGAAAGGGAGTATGTCACATATGAGTCAATCTTAATACATGTCGTTCACATCTAAATATTTCTCTTATATGTTCATGAGAAGTGAATGAGTAGTCAAAAGATACAATGACAAGTGACGTACAGGGGATAAGGTTGTCTAATTCGTTGCCACCCACGTAGTGCAAGACAAGGGTGAGCCTAAAGTGGATGATGGTATGCTACCCCTTGCAAGGGATGCAAAACATATAATAGTGAGAATGCTATGATCCTACGATGATTACATGACAAGGAGTAGTAACTAATGTTATTTGTGTATTGATTTAGGATGTAACAAGGTTAAATATTTCTTGGAAAAATGGTTGGTGATAGTATGGATGTTGAGTGAAGGTTTGTTGGATGGGTTGATGGTTATTAAAAGACAATCAAAAAGACTATCATTTGGAAGAATGAGGTTATGTATATTTTGAGATTGCATAGGGTGATGATTAAGGGTTGAATTTGTTTGAGTATCAAAAGTGAGGATAGGAGGCTCTATTTGGTTGTTGATTGTTACTAAGATATCATTCTTATGTGCCATAATATTGAACCTAGGAAGAGAGCTAATATGTTCATCACATGCCATAATTGGATTTGGAAAGATAGCTTCATCACTCATAGGAAAGGCATAAAGAGAAGGATAACTAGGAGTTTCATGGTTACCAATGATGGGATCAAGGAAGGGAGAAATAATTTTGTCTCGAGTTTCACTACCGATGCCTTCTAAAACTAAACTATCTTCTTCATGTGTAGAGAAATAGTAGGATAAGAAAAGGGTGGATTGTCATGATTATCTACATCAGATTTCATATAATGTCTTCTTGAGTGGGGGAAGTAGGATTTGCATAGATCTCAATCATATGTATCCTCCACACAAATGTGTTTGTCATGATCCTTCAAGATTGTATCCGTATTCACTAAAGGATTGTCACAAGTAGGGGAGGTATGGGGAGATGAAAGGGTACTTGGTAAGGTAGTGGCAATTATTTCATATTTTTGTGTCATAATGTTGTTGCAAGGGGGTTGAGAAGGAAGACAAGAAAGGTTTTCATGATCTTCAATGATTGTGTCTTCTTTCATCAAGATAGCTTCATCACAAATGGGAGAGATATTAGGAGAAGAAAAATTATGATTATTATGATTATCAATGCTTGCATCCTTTTGGGGCAAAGATTTAGTGGATGATTTAGAAGAGAGGAAGTCATCTAAGGATTCATCTAACATTTCCAAATCATCAATACTAAAGGGCTTGGATGTTATGTTTATTCTAATTAGTTCTTTTGATTTTTGTGTTTGCTTGTTGTCATTGTGTAATGAAGTTGATCTAAATGAGCTAGGAACTAATGCAAAAAATGAAGAGTGAAAAATTATAAGTGCCATGAATGTAAATAATGTCTATTTCTAATGATGAAATAGAAATACATAGGATGAAATACAAATTTTCAGACTTAAAACAAAGTAATTTTTTGATTACACTATGCAATAATCTAAAAAATGAAATGTTGCAAATGCAAAAGTTGAATTTGAAAAATGCATGAAATGAGCTGTTTTGTGCTAAATATCATGAAATGAATGATACAAAAATGCAACTGACTGATGTAGGTAGGTTAAGGCACCAAATAGAAGCCAAAAAAAAAAATTCTGAGTTTTGTAAAATGCTATTTCAGGGGTTAGAAGGGCCTGATTCGCCCTAGGTGGAGAATGAGTCCCAATATAGACTTTTTACCAAAAATTTAGAAATTTTTGATGGATGTTTATGGTTTTTGAGTGCTATGATGCAGACCTAATTGAAAAATGAAAAATTTTAGAACTTTTAAAGGAGTAAAGATGCAAAAATGCAACCTATTATGCACTTTTACTCATGCAAAAATGAAACCCTAGAATGCAAGCTAACTAATACAAAATGTAATGCAAGAAACTCTAGGATGATTAATGGACTCCAAATCAGAAAAGAGGGTATTCAGAAAAGTAGGTTCACCAAAATGAAATGAAGGATTTTGGTACCCAAAACCTTCCTTTCTCTTTTAGGGTTTTTCACCTAAAAGGGGAAATATGGATCAAAATGCACAATATTTAAATCAATACTAATATAAGGATGTATAGGAAATGGATGTGAAAACACTTATTTATAAAATCTTGTGCCTTAGTAACCTTTCATACCTCATCATAGGCCGACATCAAGTTTTTTTGAATAAAAACCCAAAAGGAAAATTTCAAAGTTTTGAATTTGGAGCCAAGGGGGACTCATTCATCACCCATGGAAAATGGGTCCCACCTAGGACTTGAAAATGTGTCAGGAAATATGTTGTAATTAATATTGTTTATCAGGTTAACATTCAAAAATACACTTAATTAAGACATATGAGGGAATAAAGGGACCAAATAAAGCATGAGAAAGGGATAAATAGTGAAGATGTGCCTAGAAAAGCATGAAATATTGTTACAAGACTTTGCAACACTTCAAAATAGGACTTTTTTATGAATAAAATGGTGAATTTTAGGTGAATTACAATAAATAGTGTCTAGAAGAATGTATAAATGTCTTAAAACACTTCACAACACCTTCACAAGACATCGTTATTTGAATTTTAGTACTGAGATATTGAATTTTAGTACTGAGATATGCATGTTCAAGCCTTGTCAGAACAAAAAAATAGAGAAAAATATATCAAACACCATGAAATAAGACCTAAAAGTCCTTGAAAATGACAAGGGGCCATTTTTCTAGGGCACAATTTCATACATGTGTGTTCCTTTTTTCTTATGTTTTCTTTTCATAGAACCTTGGATCTTGGGGGCTTGTGAACTCCCCCTAGATCCTTAGTCATCCTATATTTTCAAAATTTAGAAAATCGAACCCTTCTTGACATATATTTAATACTTTAGTGTGAGTTTGAGTGTATGTTCATACTCTCACTAAAATGAGGGCTAAAAGTAGCATTGTAAATTTTCACCCTCAACTATTTCACATTGTTTCAATCCTTGTAAATTATTGATCCTAATTGATCCTCTATTTTCCTAAATTATGTATTTTAAGGCCTATGGGTTAAAATCCTTGAAGCTCCCTTTGGGTGGTCATTGTTAAATTTGCATCGGCCCCAACCTGTGCTTCATATGTTTGAATATTCCCATGCCCCTTTTTGTAGCACTTTTGTCTGCTTGCGCCAAGTGTCAACTATGTGCACCTTTGAAGGTTTTCTTCCCTTACTTCTCCCTCAAGCCCCACCCTTTCCCCATGTGTCTACAACATGGGCCTTTGAGAACCTCTAACCTTTGTTTCTCCTCTAAACTTTGCCACTATGCCATGTTGCATCATTTCATGGGAATGTAGCCCCACAGTCAAAGCTCAATACATTTTTTGCGCCACATGTCTTCTCTGTGGGGATTTTGATTGAAAGGATGGGATGAATGAATAGGAAGCCCTTCCATTATGCCATGTGCCACCTCAGTGGGGACTTTAGTCTCAAAGAAAGGATGGAGTAATTGGAGGCCCTGCCTCTATGTCACATGTCCTAACCAACTCTATGGGTATTCAACACGTCTCATTTGGAGATTTTTCTTGCTTCCACCCTGGGACCACATTCATCATTATTGTAGGGCGCATTTTGTTCAAGGTGACTAGATACTATGTTTTAGAATCTTTTTGTTGCAACAGTCTTTGAAATCATTGAAATGGGTGGCGTAGCCCGTGCTTGGGGAATCTTTTGGGTTATTGGCTCTCTGGTGGTGGAATGATCTCTATATACTACTTCAACTCTCTAAAAAGGGTTTGAAAATACATAGAAAAAATACTAAAATATTGTAGGCCTTTGTATTGCTTTTACTTATTATATTAAGACTCATAGACTATGCCAAATTGTTCTAGCTCTTTGTTCCTAGTTAATTGATAAAACATTATACTACATTGTTTGTTGTACTAAGTAGCTTATCTGCCAAACTTCTACAATTTCAATATAAATTTGATGTTCGGATCATGTCTTGAACTATTTTTGTTTAGTAAATGTATATGGAGGTTATATTATGTCATTTGATTAACTTTTTAGAATTTTTATCAATGCTTCCTATTATTTTTGAACATGTAGATTGTTGAACAAGCCCTTAAATCTCACCGAAAGGGTAGATTTCATGTGCCTACTTACACACATTTTCATGTATCACCTTAGATTAGACTTTATTTTATATATATCCTTCATTTTCCCTTTCCAACCACCCAAACTAACTTCTCTAAAAACCTGGAGGTTACTCAATTTAGTACAATTGGTCCCCCCATTAATTGAGTTTACCATAAGTTTGTTTGCCTATCAATTTTAGGCATCATCAATTCTTTTTTTGGCACACCTGGTTGTAATTTTTTTGAATGTATCTAAATTTAAAGTGGGTGTATGAGCCATAGAATTGTTACTAGATCCCAAAGAGAAAACAACCCTGGCTTGCTAGTGCCACCACTAGTAACTGTAAGTGGTAGAATGAGGAAAATAAACTAAGTATGCTTCTACACTTCTAAATAAGACATTGCATCTAAGATTTAAGAAATTTAAATTAATTTAAACTAAAAATCTTCAGAAATATGTCCTACTGCTCTCTAACTCTAAAGATCTCTCTAATCTACTTTGCTCTCAGATTTTAGAAGCTAATTAGACTATTGAAATGACACTTAGAGAATGAGAATTAAACTATTCTATTCCTATATGATTAAATGATAAAACTACTGTAATGGCAGCCATGACTGCAAATGTCGAATGCTGGATGAATGTTGGATGCATGTTGGATGAATGTTGAATGCTTGAATGCTGGATGAATGTTGGATGCTTGGAAAACCTGCAGAGTAAGATTGCATAAGTTGGGATCCATTTCTTGTAGCCAAAGAACTATATTTATAGCTTTCACGGCAGCACATTTGCACAGGGATGCAGGATAAGAGGCTGGGATTCAATCTGGAGATTTGAATGGCATGGGATGAGAAGGTGGAGCTGATCATGAAGGATTGTTCCTCCCCATGAAAACACCAGGCAAGATGTGAGGGAAGATTGGAGGAAGAAGATTGAGAGGACTTTCTGCAGGTTTGTCCCTGAAGCTTTTCCCGTGAATGAGAGTTGCATTAATTAGATTTTGAAAATTTAATTTTATTGGTGAGTGAATAGTGTAAATAGATTTTGCATTTATTTAAATTTAGCAAAAAGAGGATTGAATAATTTAATAAATCAAACTATAGGGTTTGTTTATTAAATTAAAACAAAAGGAAAATGATAATTAAATAAAATATTTTAGAATATCTTTATTTAATTAAGAAGAAATGTGATGAGGTAATTAAATCACACAAATTATTTAAGTTGTGTATTTAATTTGTGATAGAAATATAAAAGAAGTAATAATTATAATAATTAAATAAAACAAAGTTTTTAATTTTGTTTATTTAATTAGGAGAAAAATAGAAGAATTAATAATGAAATTAATATAAATAAATATTTCTATTTATTTATTAAGTAGATGAATTTAAGATTAATTAATCAAATAAGTCGTATTTAATTAATTAGATTCTCTAGACCATTTTTAGGTGTCTACATTTTTCCCCTCTTTGAAGTGATGTGTTTACGCATTGCTTCAAAGAATGATTTTGCCTCAGCTGTCAGTATTGACGAAAAGTTTAAAATATGCCCCTGATTTGCCCCAGATGTTGAATTTTGAAATGATAGTGATATATGCCCCCACGGGAGATAAATTGATGAATTTTGGATTTTCATATGATTTTTCAAAAAATTTGAATTTTTATGATGAATTAATGATGAATTGGTGAAGAAACAATTTATCTTCTGACAAAGTTGTCCAAAATGCCCCTGTGATAAATAAGAATTAATTCCTCAGAAGGAAAAATAAATAAATCCCATGAAAATCCCTCAAAAATAACCTATAAAAACTCAAAAGGTCATTTTCAAAAGTCATTTGTGCATTTGACTTTGACAATCTTGTGATAAAGACCCTCAGAGTGCTAGAGCCTCAGGATGCCGATCCCTTACCACACCCACCGACTCGAGCATGTGCGATGTCACCAGCGTCTGGTTGACTATGGACCTCTAGTATGTACCCCAAATCCTCCTCGTAATTTGCGCTCATATTTTTAGGTCATTTTGCACTTGTTTTTTTGTTTTAGCGCGCGGCAGACGCGGTTTAGCGCGTCGGTAGTCTATTTTAGCACGTCAGATTTTTAGCGTGCCAATCGAGTTCTGTAGCGCGTCCGAGGATTAGGGTAGCGTGTCAGAAGTTTTAGTGCGTCAGGTCAATTTTGTAGCGAGCCAATAAGATTTTGTAGTGCGTCACCAGAAATAGCACTTTAAGCAGATTTCATAGCGCTTCAATAGGATTTTGTAGCGCTTGGAAGAATAGATTGATGAAAAATTGTGCACTTTGATTTTTATTTCGTCGATTTGTTGTTAATTCCCTCTATTTTAGTTTGATTCTTGACTAAAATAAATGGTAAACGATCTCATGATGAGCGAGATCCATTGATTGATAATAACTACCCTCATGATAGGCAAGGAATAATTAATTTTTTTTGGTGAGATGAACCTGATTGATAGATGAGGGTTCCTTCTTGATAAATTGATCGTTTGATAGGTAAAGCACAATTTTTAGTAACTGTTGATCTCATGATGTTTGATATTCTGTTTGATAACGTACTGATATGTGAAATGTTTTTATGATAACAGGAGCATTTAGATGTTGTTTAGGTGCGGGAGCAGTTCCCCTGGCCTTTTGATATGATACCACGACTTTCACCAAATGAGAGACAACATATTACTGATTGCGGTTTAGCGACATTACTGGATATGCCCCATATTAGACTTAATAGGGGTCTACTGATAGCTTTAGTAGAGCGGTGGCATAGTGACCACAACACCTTCCACTTACCTACTAGTGAGATGACTATGATGCCAGAGGATGTATGGTGTATTCTTCGCATTCCTTTTGTTGGGGAGATTGTGGTGCATGATTCAGAGGAGGTTGGTGGGGTTGAGTCTATGCGAAGAGTTTTTCAGGATCCCCATATTGCGGGAGAGTGGGTTCCATGGGTGGAGATCCATGATTCATATGCTCCACTTCCTTCAGTTTTGGCCGGCTTTATTGGTGGATTCTTTTGTCCTGATAAGAGGTCAAAGGGTCTATCTCTTGGATGGGGTCGGGTATTAGAGGGTATGGTGGCCCATAGGATGAGATATGCTTGGGGAATGTGTATGCTTGCTCAGCTATACCATGATTTGCACTGGATCGTGTACCTTGGAGGTAGTAGTTTATCAGCGGGAGCTACCCTTCTTCAGGTATGGGCATGGGAGCATATTGCTGTTACACGTCCTGTGCCGGTGTTATCGAGACTAGCGACGAGACCTTATGTTTTTCGTTACAGAGGCAGGCCTACCCAGCATATGATGGGTAAGCTAGATTATTGGAGGCGGATTATTGATGATGTGGAGACAGTGACTTGGCGTCCCTATTTAGACTGTGATGACTGGGATGGTGATGATATTGAGATGGGGTTCTTGGCCGATTCGATGTATTTGATCGGGAAGAGCCCCAGGATTTTGGAGCGAGTCCTGTTTCGTTGCATTTACAAGGCAGTATGGGATTGTGCAGTGTATGCCACAAGGAGTAGTGCACTACAGACGATGATGGATAGACGCCAGTGACTGGGGTCCGTGTTTTCCTTATGGGGCTCTTGTTGAGGGTTATCATGCTCTACAGTCGTGGCATGGGATATGCGACGAGATATTGTTGAGGCACCTGTTACTCCCGAGTACGGACAGTATTTGGCTCTGTACCCTCCTCCTCGTATTACCATTCCAGATGAGCCAGTACCAGCACCAGCACCAGCACCAGCAACTGCAGGGGGTGTTAAGGTTGGTCAGAGACGGGGGAGAGAGGAGGATGTAGATGTGGACATGGAGGGTAGCGAGGAGAGTGACAGTGATGAGAGTGATGACAACAGTGAAAATAGCAGTGATGATAGCAGTGATGATGATGGCGGAGATGGGAGGAGACCGAGCATAGCAGGTACTACAGAGCCATCGACTAGTGTGCCTCATAAGAGGTAGGTCGTTGCTTCCTCGTCGACAGAGCGATCAGAGGTTGTAGGTTTACAGGTGCAGGTCCAAACCTTACAGGGACAGCTAGCATAGGTGCAGGGATTACTAGCACATATGCAAGCCCAGATGCAGGCACAGCTAGCTACTGCACAGACACATATTACCTCTCTAATTGGTGAGAGAGATGAGGCCCTATAGGTAGCAGCAACAACACAGGCTCAGCTAGTAGGTGTACGAGCACAGTTGACCACTGCCCAAGCACAGATCACAGCCTTGACTACAGAGTGAGATACTGTCAGACAGGCAGCAGAGACAGCGCAAGTTACTGCAGAGAGATTGCAGAGAGTGGCAGATGGGACCTCTGTGGCTGATTACATGCGAGAGGCCATGCAGGCAGGTGCTGAGATTGAGTTTTACAGGAGCCGCTATCATGAGCTTTGCCCCCTAGAGCAGAGAGTCAGTTATGCCCAGTCTCACTCATAGAGGACTCGTTCGAGGACAGTGAGTAGAGGCGTGACACAACCTCTTCCGAGAGATCTGAGAGATCTGAGAGATCCTGAGACATCTGGTGGTGGTCATGATACTGGCGTGAGACCTGCTCCTTCTGGTGCGAGTACCACTTGAGATCATTTGTGTACCCTTTGAGAGATATATACAGCCATTTTTGATATGATGTTATTTTTATCATTTTTAGACTTCATTGTATACTTGACACTTGATGAGATATATATGTGTAGCGGTTCGATTGATCTATGATGTGTTCTACATGATTTATGTGATGGATGCATTTTCTTATGATGTGTTATACATGATTGATGTGATGGATGCATTTTAATTTTTATGTTTTATGATGATTTATTGTACTTGCTTGTATGGATGCATTAATGATGATGTGATATGATATTGATGATGTATTTCCTTTCTTAATGAGATGCAACGTATGATAAATAAAATGAGATGTAAATGAATGATGTACTGATGAAATGTAATGTATGAGATATAAATGAATGATGTATGGATGAAAATGTAATGCATAAAATGTAAGTGACATGTGGATGAAATGTAATATAGAATGAGATGTAAATGATTGATGTATATAATGAAATGTGAATGAATGATGTATGGATGAAATGTAATGTATGAAATGAGATGTAAATGAATGATGCATGGATGCAATGCAATGTGTGATGTATAAAATGAGATGAAAAATGATGTATGGATGAAAATGTAATGTATGATATAGAAATGAATGATGTGTGTAATGAGATTTCATGTGATAAATAAAATGATGTATGGATATATGATATGTGATAGATAAAATGAGTTGTAAATGAAATGATGTATGATAGATAAAATGATGTAAAATGCCTTCTATATGTATGTAATGAATGATGATTCTGCAACTACATGATAATGACAATGTGATGAGATGTAAATGAATGATGTAACATAACGTGTATATGAAGTCACGAAATGAGATGTTTATTGTGAATTTTATGATGAGATGAAGAAATGATTTTATATGCATGCCATTATGAAAATTGTATGTGTCAAGTATACTCAATCTTTAATAAGAAAAGATAACATTATTCACAAATGAATCTTTGTAACTTGTGCAACCAGTACTCTGCATATGTATTATTATGAATGCAATCTATGTTTACCATGCAAACCTATTTTATCAATGAAAACCTAAGTGTCATTTCAATAATCTTTTTTTATTCTGCTTTGTATCATCACTGAGCTTTTAAAATGTTGAAAGCGAATACAAGCATCAATGATATGAGATAGACCAATGATGACCTGAGTATTTCTTTCATGATATTTGATATTGCAAGCGGACACAAGCATCAAGGGATAAGATAGACCAATGATGACCTGAGTATTTCTTGCGTAAACAGACAAGAATTTATCATTTTCTTAAGTGAATCAGAATGTCATCCATGATACTTGGTAGAGCACTTCCCGCGACAATTCACAAAATAATAATGACTAACTCACAAACAGTAAACAAAGAAAAGGTATCATCCTCCTTCCTTTCTTCTCTAGTTCAATACATCATCGAGTAGCTCCAAAGAAATGATAAGCAAATGATAAAAATAGAAAGCACAACAATTCAAATTCTACTTAATGTATTTTCAAATCATTATTCAGATTAGATCATCGATGTTGAAATGTGTGTTGATGTTTGCATGATATTCCCAGACGTTTGACCAAATGATGTAACCTAAAGACCTATCCTAGGGGTCTCAGGGACTAATCATAGATTAGTCTTGCCTACATTATATACGCAGAGATCACGTAGTTTGACTGACACAGACTCCATATTCTGACTGATGTAGACTCTATTTTTGTGTTTTCGATTTTATGAATGTTTTTGCATGGATTTTCTAATGTGTTTGGATTTTGATTTTTTGATGTTTTTGGATTTTGATTTTCTGATGTTTTTGGATTTTGATTTTCTGATGTTTTTGGATTTTTTTCAAGTATCGTCACTTGGTGTTGTCATGTTTGATTGCCTTTCCATTTAAGCTGAAAGTCCATTGTACCAAATAACACTAGGATGTTTCCCCCAAGCCAGGGTAAAACATGATATCCTTGCTATGACATGGATAGTGATAATGATTATCTCAAATGATAGATGGAAATGATATGAAAGGAAATAATCGTAACAAAACTGTACCTAATAGATAGAAGAGCTTGGTGAAAATCACAAGTAGCGCCTGTTTGCCAGGTTTTCATCACTTGTTTTTATTGTGTCCTCTTTCTTTTTCTTTGTATTTTTATTTTTATTGTATTTTTCTGTCATCATGATGCCTGTTTGCCAGGTTTTTATCAAGACAACTTTATTGATCGTGCACTAGGTATCCTCAAGTGTAGAATCGCCTGAGATGAATGTTGTTCATGGGTTCCTCCAACATATCTCCTTCTGGTGTAGACAGCTGGTATGCTCTTGATCCATAGACTGATGTGATGACATAAGGCCCTATCCAGCTAGGTTCAAACTTTCCCTTCTTTTCTCTGTCTGCTTGATTTCTAGGGTTTTCCCGTAGGACCAAGTCTCTGATCTGGAAGACTCTAGGCTTAACCCTATGATTATAGTTCCTGGACATTCTTTGTTGATAGGCTGTCAAATGATTGACAGCTTGTTGTCGACGTTCATCAAGTAGCTCTAATTCTTGAAGTCTAGAGATCCTATAATCGTCATCTGAAATGAGTCCTTTTAGTGAAACTCAAAGGGATGGAATTTCTACCTCGATAGGTAATATTGCTTCTGATCCATAAACAAGAGCATATGGCGTAGCTCCTGTTGGTGTTCTGATGCTAGTCCTGTAAGCCCAAAGAGCAGGATTAAGCTGAACGTACCAATCACGCCCTACCTCATTTACAGTCTTCTTGAGAATCTTTAGTATTGTTTTGTTTGAAGCTTCTACCTGTCCATTACCTTGAGGGTAATAAGGGGTTGAAAAGTGATGTTGGATGTGGAAATTTTCACACAACTCTTGGACATCTTGGTTCTTGAAAGGCCTGCCATTATCTATGATGATTGACTGAGGTATCCCATATCTACAAATGAGATAATTAAGTATGAAAGATGATATTTGCTTCCCAGTGATTGTGGTTAAGGGAACTGCCTCCACCCATTTTGTAAAATATTTTGTTGCTGTGATAATGAACTTGTGTCCATTAGATGAAGATGGGTTAATTTTCCCTACCAAGTCCAATCCCCACTGACAGAAGGCCATGTAGTTGTGAATGGATGGAGCTCCTGTGCCGGTGCATGTATAAGATTTCCATGAATCTGACACTTTTGACATCTCTTGACAAACTTATAAGATTCTTGCTCCATGTGTGGCCAGTAATACCCCAAATGAAGGAGTTTCTTGGCTAAAGATAATCCACTTGAATGTGTACCACAAATTCCTTCATGGACCTCATGTAAAGCAGAAGCGGATTCGTTATGTTCTAAACAATGCAAAAGAGTACCATCTAGGCCTCGACGGTAAAGGGTATCAGCAATAATGGTATGCTTGGCAGATTGGCATATGAAGTTGCACTTTTGGTTGTGAGAAAGATCTGGTGGTAAGATATTATCTTTTAGATAAGTATAAACATCTCCATAAATGGAAGATTGGGCACTATCCAAAAGACTTATGGTTTGGGATTTGGGATTTGTGTATCCAGGATTTGACACTTGTTCCACAATAAATCGATAACGATCTTGTGTTTCAAGAATTTGTAGAAGAGATGCTATTGTGGCCATGGCATCTGCTACTTTATTCTCTGATCTTGGTATCTGCTCAAATTTGATATCTATGAAGTATTTCCTTAGATCATCTACCAGTCTCTTGTATAAAATCAGTGTGTCATCCTTAGTTTGGTAATCATTGTTGACTTGATAGATGATCAACTGAGAGTCTCCATATACCTGTAGTTCTGTGATTTTCTAGTCAATAGCCACTTTAATTCCAAGAATTAAAGCTTCATATTCTGCAACATTGTTAGTGCAACGGAAGGTAAGCCTGTAAGATCGTGGAATTGTGTGCCCAAGAGGTGTGACAAATAAAATTCCTGCCCCTGATCCATGTTGTGTGTAGGATCCATCGAAGTAGAGTTGCCATGGTTGTGTTGTAACATTGAGGATATCCGCATTAGGAAATTCCATGGTCATAGGATGACACTCTGACAATGGAGCTTCTGCTAATTGGTCGGTGATGAATTGTCATTTGATAGCTCACCTTTCAACATATTGAATGTCAAACTCACTAAGGAGCATGACCCACTTTGCCAACCTTCCTGTTAAAGCTACTTTGCTTAGTAAATACTTGAGGGGATCAATTTTTGCAACGAGCTTGACAGTGTGAGTGAGCATATAGTGTCACAATTTTTGTGTTGCAAATACTACTGCTAAGCATGATTTTTCAATGAAGGTGTAGTTTACTTCATGTTCATTGAGTGTCCTTCTGATATAGTATATTTCCTGTTCCTTCCCTTCTTTATCCTCTTGTGCCAACAAGGCTCCTAAAGAGATATCTGTTGTTGCAATATATAGCAACAATGGCTTGTCTTCACTGGGTGGCACCAAGATTGGTGGTGTCATTAAATAATGCTTGATTTGATTGAAAGTACTCTCACACTGTTCATCCCATTTAAAAAACACATTTTTATGCAAAAGATGGTTAAATGGATGACACTGATCTGCTAGTTGAGAGATGAATCTTCTGATGGACTGTAGTCGACCTTGTAGAGATTTTAATGTACTGATGTTCTTAGGAGGTGGCATTTCCACAATGGCTTTAACTTTTGCTTGATCTACTTCAATTCCTTTTGTAGAAACTATGTATCCA
This sequence comes from Sequoia sempervirens, assembly GCA_007258455.2. Classification (NCBI taxonomy): domain Eukaryota; kingdom Viridiplantae; phylum Streptophyta; class Pinopsida; order Cupressales; family Cupressaceae; genus Sequoia; species Sequoia sempervirens. The sequence continues at coordinate 159,192,279 of VDFB02271358.1, forward strand.
AGTAGTTTTGCTAATGTTACTCCAAAGGCACATTTCTTAGGATTTAATCTGACTTTAAATTTCTCCAACCTGTCAAATATTTTGGCCAGTATCTCTAGATGTCCTTCCCTGGTGTGAGACTTGGCTAAGATATCGTCCACATAGTCCTCCATGAAGGTGTGCATCATGTCATGGAAGATTGTTGTCATAGCTCGCTGGTATGTAGCTCCTGCATTCTTTAACCCAAAAGGCATGACGTTCCAGCAAAAGGTGCCCCATGGACATGTGAATGCTATCTTTTCTTGGTCTTCAGGAGCTATTTTGATTTGATTGTATCCTGAAAATCCATCCATGAGTGATAGCATTTGATGGCCAGTTGTTAGATCTATAATCATGTCTATGTTTGGCAAAGGAAAATCATCCTTTGGACATGCTTTATTTAAATCCTAAAAATTAGTACATATTCTGATGGTGTGATCTAGTTTTGAAATAGGTACAATGTTGGATATCCATTTAGCATAATCAATAGATCTGATAAATCCAGCATCTAGTAGTTTCTTCAAATCATTTTTTACCAATAATGCAACATGTGGATGCATTTTTCTCAATTTCTGTTTTACTGGTTTAGTGCCAGCCGGTAAGGATAAGTGATGCATAATGAGATCTGTATCTAAGCCTGGCATGTCAGAGTATGACCATGCAAAATTAATGCATCGTTCTTCAAAGAATTTGATAAAATATGGCTTTTCTGTATCTGTCATGGATGCTGCCAGGTGTAGTATTCTTACTTTCTCTGCTGTGCCAATATCAATAGACTATGTGGGTTCTATCAATACTGATGATCTTTCATGGTAATGTTGTGGGAGGATGTCAAACCTTCCATCCTTTGGTGCCTCAATGAGGTTTTCACCATTGGATGCATTCTTTGTTTTTACTATTTTAGGATCAAATACTGCCATAGAATGGTTTTCACCATTAGATCCATTTTTTATTTTCATATTTTTGCAACTGGAAGGCTTGGCATCCTCCTGCCTAAAAGCATCATTAAAAGAAGTATTGGTAGAACAAGTATCAGATTCCTCACAGCAAAGGTAGTTAATAATAGCAGAGTCATTGTCAAAAACAGGGAGATTGATAGGGTGTTGGGGTTCCCATTCAATAAGCTCGGGATGCAGTAAAGGCAATGAATCATTAGATGGGTTGAGGTCAGCGATGGTGAAAGCTCAGACGGAAATGTCATCCAGGTTGTTAATGGTTATGTTGAGGCCTACGAAGGTATTTTCTTCCACATCATTTATCTCAATCAATGTCCGTTCATCTTCACTTGAGTCATCAGAGTTTTGTGTTTCAAAGACAATAGGATTAAAACTAGAGCTTTGACCCTCCTCATGTTTGGGGGTATACTTTTTGATGACGTTGATTTGAATATCTTCATAGGAAACATCTGATAAGTTATCCCACTCATATTCATTTGAATCTGTTTCAGAGTTAACTCTCATTTGAAGAATACGCTCCATAGTTTTATTGGTGATTTCTGCTCTTGATTATTCTGTGTATCCCAGTCCAGCTCTGCCATTTTGCTTAATTGTGAGAGCTTGGATCGGTTCTATTACACTTTGTTTCCCTCGGTCAAGAGATCCTTGTTCTGTTGTATATCATAGTCCAATTTTATCCTTATGTTGGAGCATGAGTGACTGGATTGGTTATGTTATGCCTTGTTTCCTTAACCCAAGAGGTCCTTGTCTTGAATATCCCATCTTCCCCAGAATAGTTTTTCCCTTTCCATATTGATTTGTTTCTATGATATTACTCGTGGAAGTGGAAGCTTCCTCATCCCTATAAAGCCAATTTAGTATGGCCTTATCTTCTGATTCTTCATCTAAGTTCCCAGCTTTTACAAATCTGCCATCTAATGTCGTTGTAGATTGTGCTAGTTTTTGGGTGGTTGTAGATGGCTGTCCATATGTTTGTAAGGAGGGTAACATCTATGACAGATGGAAAGAGTGCCCAACACCATATTCACTTATCCCTTCATCACTTATCTGTACTGTGTTGGTGAATTGGTGTGAGAGTGAAGCCAATTGTTCTTCAACATTTGAAGGGTTAGATTGTGCCACCCTGATCTCTTGTGATTTTTGTTGTTTTGGAAGCCATTTTGATATGAAGCTTTGCTATTTCTCACCATTAGATGTATCTGATGTGCTAACTTCTCTATTGTGAGGTATCAATGTATCCTGAGATGTTTTCAATGTATGACAAGCTTGGGTGTCATTATAGTCTGCTGTGATTGTTACCTCCTGTCCATTGACAGGAAATTTCAGGCATTGATGATAGGTGGAAGGTACTGCTTGCATATCATGAATCCAAGGACGTCCCAACAGTATGTTGTATGTCAATTCCCTATCTAAGACTTGACAAACCACATTTTGGACAATAGGTCCCACTTGAATAGGTAATATGATCAATCCTTTAGAGGATCTTTCTTCCTCATCATATGCTTTGATTGTGATTTTTCTTCTTGTATCAATGGCTTCATCTGAGTATCCTAGTGCACGAATCAGCTTTAAGGTACAAATATTTAAACCAGCCCCCCCATCTATCAGGACATGCTTTACATGATGTTTATGGATGAGGACTTCAATGTGAAGGGAAAAATTATGTGGATGGGTGAGTGATACATCATCATGTTCGAAAAATGAAAGGCAATGCGGTGCAGATAGATGTCCCACCATAGCTTGGAATTGACATACATCCAAATTGTTAGGTACCGTGGTTGATACAAGAGCTTGCTCAAGAACTTCTTTGTGTGATGGGGAAATCTTTAGAAGTTCCAAGATGGATATTTGTGCTGGTATTTTCTGCAATTGATCAATGAGATTATATTGATTAGAGGGAGGATCCACAAATGGGGATGATAATGATGCTCCTTTCAATATAACTTTGGATTGTGCCCTTGTTGTGACATTAACCGGTTGGTACTCTTGTTTCCCTTTGAGTGTGATTACATTAATTTGGTTTTCAGATTTGTCCATATGTTGTACCAAATTAGTAGATGTAATGTCATTTTTTTGATTGATTTGATTGCATAACTCCTCATCCTCCTTGGCAGCAAAAAGACAAAGGATCGTTGTGTCATAAACATAACCAACATTCTTACCTTTGGTGTTTGCGGAAGAGGATTCTCCCTTTTGATAATTGGGTAGAGGATTTTTGAATGTTGTATGATATTTGTTTGTTTGGTGCCCTTCTACAAATACTTTCTTTTGATCTATGAGGTCTTGTACCACATGTTTTAACTGCTAACAGTTTTCAGTCATGTGGCCTTTATTTTGATAGTAATGACAGTAATGCAAGTCATTCCACCATGATGGTTTGACTTGAGGGTCCCAGTTTCTAGCCTCTTGTACTTGAATGAGTTTTTCATCTAAAAGTTCTTTGAGGACTGATTCCAGTGATTGTCCTAATGGCGTGAATTTTCGTTTATTGGATGGTCATTGGAATGATTGGTTTTTTGTTTCTCCATTGTTTTGATTATTTTCTTGATCACTACTTTGTTTGACATTAAGACCATTGTTTTTTTTGTTTCTAGTGGTTGGCATCAAGGTGAATACTAGTTTAGATGTGTATGTATCGATCATGGTATCAGTATTCTTATTCTTTTTCCAAAATATTGGCTTTTCATTGTTGTTGTTAGAGGAATTGTTATTGTTTGAACCTTCAATGAAGTGTTTGATCGTTCCTCTTTTCATTAGAGCCTCTTCGATTTTGAGCCCCTTTTCGATAACTTGTTCAAATGTAGATGGATATTGTAAGTCCAATCTGTAATTCATGTCATCAACTAAGTTATCAATGAACATCTCTATCTTATCCTCTTCAGGAATAGACCTAGGGTATTTAGCAAATAGCCTTCTCCATCGTTGGAGAAAGGAAATAAACTTTTCACCTTTTGCTTGTTTGGTGTTGTAGAGTTCTTTTAGGGTCACCCCATGTTGGATGTTGAATGAGAAGTGTGTTATGAATCTATTGATCAGTTCTTCAAAAGATTGGATCCTGAGTTCCAATTTAGAAAACCACTCCATGCAAGTGTTTCCTAAGCTTCTTGGAAATAATCGTAGTAAGTAAGAGTCCTCGTGTGCGAACTCTATGCTCAAGGCTCAAAATTCCCGTACGTGATCAAATGGATCGGTTCTCCCATTGTATTTGTTGTATGTCGGGTATTCACAATACCGTGGAAATGGTATCATGTTAATGCTTGGGTCGAATGGATAAGGGAAAATGTCTTGTAAGGAATATCTTTTTGTTGGCCCTTGTTGGATATTTTGGAACTGTGATTATAATTGTTGGATTTGTTTTGTCAAAGCATCTATTTGATTTGGATTTTCCATACTAGTTGTCTTGGGTGTGGTTGCTTCCTTGAGTTGATTGACATCAACGTCTTTAGGAAGCTTAGCACCTTTGTCAGCTAATAATAGAAGATAATTTTCCATATCTTGCTCTAGCATCTTTTCCATAAATTTATGGAAATGAGGGTCTTGTTGAACTTTCTCGATTTCTTCTACAGTTATTTCTTTCTCTTGTGAATTAGTGAGAGGATCAGTGTTGCTATATCATCCCCAAGGGTTTTCTTCAGCCATGGCTGCTATTCTTTCGTTTTCTTCTTGTTGTTGTCTTTGATATGCTGCTCGTGTGAAAATAGGCATACAAACGTTAAAGTTTTACTCTAGACTTTGATCTTGGATGGTTTTGATTGGATAAGTGTCAAAGTTTTTGATTAAAAATCTGATTTAGTCATGTCTAGTTTCATGATGGAAGGATGATAAAATCCTTGATAGGGAAATTTTGACACAAAATCTCAGATTTGGTGATAAGGACACTTTGCAAGATGTTTCAAGATCTAGGCGTAATAGTAAAGTTTTCTTTTTTTGTATGAGTCAAGTGTTTTGGACTATGGAAAGAATGTTTTGGATTGATGAAAACCTTGTTTTTGACATGGGCAAACTAACAAATTGTCTTACTAACTCTCTATTTTTTTGACTTTCCGGAGCACTAAAACAAAGTAGGTATGCACTAAAACAGAGCAGACACACGCTAGAACAGATCAGTTACATGCTAAAAAAGAGATCGAAAGCACTAAAACAAACAAGTGATGCGCTAGAATAGACCAGTGACGTGATAGAACAGAGACGAAAAGCGCTAAAAGAAAACCGTGATGCGCTAAAATAGACCAGTTAGATGCTATAACAGAGACCCAAAGTGCTGAAACAGAGAAGGGACGCGCTAGAATAGAGACCTAAAGCGCTAAAAAAGAGAAGGGACGCACTAGAATAGAGACCTAAAGTGCTAAAATAGACCAGGGACGTGCTATAACAGCACCATGAGTTGCTAAGACATAACTATCTTATTCTATGAAACTCACTTGGTCTGGTATCGTATTGTATGGCTGGTTGTGGGATGTATTCTGGACGAATTCTTTGACTGTGATTGTTGTGTTGCCTAAGAGCCCTTCTTTGATAAAATGCTTGTGAATCTAAGGGAGCTATAGCATAGTCATCTGTATAACCTCTAGAGAAATCGTGATACTTATGAATAAAAGTCCTATGTTGAAGTAGAACTTTCCTGCTTTGATATAAAAATCATTGCTTTCTCAGAAGTTGTTTGTATGCAAGTGTTTTCTTTGGTTTTCTGATTCATTTGACAAGAGATTTCTTGACAAATTTGGTGGATATCCAATCTCGAATCATGGGAATTTCACAAGTGTTTTGATTTTGAAGATTTTTGTGATGATCTTATCTGAATTTAATGAAAGAAAACACAGCAAGCAAGAATAGAATGGTTGAATTTTAAAATCCTAAAATCTAAACAGATAGTGTATGTTCTTAAGAATCAAGCATGATTCTTCTTGATTTTCACTCATTTATAACAGATAATATACTTCAGATAGACTCACTCCTAGAGATAAAAGGTTATCGTTATATACTCGAACGGCCCACAGTTTGGAATTGTGTCGACTCACACAGCCATGTCACCCCCTAGAGGGCGCCCGTGTTTTTATCTTTTCCAGGTGTGTACTCAGAGTGACGGAAGTGGATACCGGATCCCCTGAGCAAACAGTCCTTGGCAATTATATGGTGAGTGCTTGAGGGTAGATTCTTCCCCACCCCTACACCGCCGAGTATTACAATGTTTAGAAACTGACAAGCGTGCTTCTATTTCTAGGTTCTTAGATAGGGTTTCCATTCAGAGCGGAAAATGGATAAACTCCCTCGAGAGACCTCCCAATCTTTAGAACAAAGATTTTGGGGATGGTTATCCTGCACACTTCCATTGAAAGAGGGTTTCCCCAAATTCACATAAATTTTTAAGTGGGTTGGAATACCATGGCTTTTGGCTGTCCCCACTCAGGTCGTTCCCGTAGGGTGAGTACTTTTTCCAACTACGACAAGCCTATCTAAAGGTTTTAAAAAGCTTTAAAATGCGTAAAGAAAAGTGAGTCTAGTATTTTGATGCACCCAGTAAAGGGGAGAGCATAAACCTATCACCCAATCATAGCAGAGAAATTTTGTTCACTTTTAAAACCCAAATGACAAATTAGCTAATCTATATGGAGATATTGCTCCATAACAGCATAATGTTCAATTTTAATCCCATAAGAAAATGTGAAGTTTCTATCCTAGGATTGATCAATTTTTATCCATTTCTATCCTAGGATTGATAAATTTTATCCATTTCTATCCTAGGATTGATAAATTTTATCCAAAAATTAGACAAAAATAAAATTTGGCCACGGACGCGTCGGATCTAGATTAAAAAAAATGATTTTAAGGACAGTGAAGCTGCGTGCTGAAACAGTGGTGCGGCGCGCTGAAACAGTGATGTGGCGCGCTACAACAGAAACCCAGCGCACTGAAACAGACCACCGACGTGCTATAAAATCCAACTGGCGCGCTGCAAAAAATCATGGTTCCGCGAAAACTATCACACCGATACCTGTAGGACACTTTTCTCAAAAATCAAGCAAAATATGGGGTTAGGCCCCACGGTGGGCGCCAAATTGTAAGTGGTAGAATGAGGAAAATAAACTAAGTATGCTTCTACACTTCTAAATAAGACATTGCATCTAAGATTTAAGAAATTTAAACTAATTTAAACTAAAAATCTTCAAAAATTTGTCCTACTGCTCTCTAACTCTAAAGATCTCTCTAATCTACTTTGCTCTCATATTTTAGAAGCTAATTATACTATTGAAATGACACTTAGAGAATGAGAATTAAACTATTCTATTCCTATATGATTAAATGATAAAACTACTGTAATGGCAGCTATGACTGCAAATGTCGAATGCTGGATGAATGTTGGATGGATGTTGGATGAATGCTGAATGCTTGAATGCTGGATGAATGCTGGATGGATGTTGGATGAATGCTGAATGCTTGAATGCTGGATGAATGTTGGATGCTTGGAAAACCTGCAGAGTAAGATTGCATAAGTTGGGATCCATTTCCTGTAGCTAAAGAGCTGTATTTATAGCTTTCACAGCAACACATTTGCACAGGGATGCGGGATAAGAGGCTAGGATTCAATTTGGAGATTTGAATGGCATGGGATGAGAAGGTGGAGCTGATCATGAAGGATTGTTCCTCCCCATGAAAACACCAGGCAAGATGTGAGGGAAGATTGAGAGGACTTCATGCAGGTTTGTCCCTGAAGCTTTTCTCGTGAATGAGAGTTGCATTAATTAGATTTTGAAAATTTAATTTTATTGGTGAGTGAATAGTGTAAATAATTTTTGCATTTATTTAAATAATTTTAATTTATTTAAATTTAGCAAAAAAAGGATTGAATAATTTAATAAATCAAACTATAGGGTTTGTTTATTAAATTAAAACAAAAGGAAAATGATAATTAAATAAAATATTTTAGAATATCTTTATTTAATTAAGAAGAAATGTGATGAGGTAATTAAATAACACAAATTATTTAAGTTGTGTATTTAATTTGTGATAGAAATATAAAAGAAGTAATAATGATAATAATTAAATAAAATAAAGTTTTTAATTTTGTTTATTTAATTAGGAGAAAAATAGAAGAATTAATAATGAACTTAATATAAATAAATATTTCTATTTATTTATTAAGTAGATGAATTTAAGATTAATTAATCAAATAAGTCGTATTTAATTAATTAGATTCTCCAGACCATTTTTAGGTGTCTACAGTAACAATACAAGTAAGATCCCACCCAGTAAACGTCCCAACCCCTCCATCGGTCATGTTACCAATGGCTAATAGAATTTTTAGAATAAAAATCCAGAAGTCCTCTCATAGCAACAATAGCACCAATTATGTGGGCTCCTATCCCTTCATCTACTCTAAAAGCTTTACTGAAGTTCACCGAGGAAGGCTCAAAAACACCATCCAACCATCTACAAGATGTCGGAGACGTGTGCTTGGTGCATGGTGTTTCTGATAAAAATGTAGCACTAAGGTTGCTTATAGTGTCTTTAAAAGGAAAGCCACTAGATTGGTACAACACTCTGTAAGCTAATACCATTAGCACCTGGGATCAGCTTGGAGATCCTTTTTATGAGTGGTTTTCAAACAACGGAGATTGGTGTTCACTATATCAGCAACTGGTGACCATAAATCAGGCCCCTCATGAGGCCATGACTGACTTCAATGCCTAGTTTCATACAACTTGGTAGAGGATCTAGATTGCTATACACTCGCTGGTTGATTTGGAATTCATGTTCTATCTGAAATCCCTCAATGTTGACATCTTGGTGATGATCCAATCTCTTGGCGGGAGCACTTTATCAGATGCTTACAACATCATTGTTATGGTAGAGAACAATTTGATCGACACCAAAAAGTTGCTACCTCAGCCCTATATGCCTAAATTTGCAGAAATATCAGTTCCCACCCAAGAGATAGCTTCTACCAATGTGTCCACTCCTCCCCAATCGATGTATATATATTTGAGCTCATTGTAAAACATTTCTTCCACATCTAACTCTTCAAAAGATATGATAAGTGACATCAAAGACTTGTTGCAGACCTTCTTAAATGAAATAACTAGCATCAAGAAATAATATTCTACTCAAACAAAGCCAACTTTTCAAAATTACCAAGGTGGAAGATCTTCCCACCAACAAAATTAGTTCCAAGGAGGCTCACATATGAATCCAAAGAATTAGACAAGTAGTCAGATAGTGTCGGTGTGTACTCCGCTACAAAATGTTTACCTAAGTTCAAATAGAGAGCTACTGGCAAGGAAAAATAATCTTGTTGATGACATCAATCCTTCACAATTCCCTTGCAACAAAGCACATATGCCTCAAAATTTCCCATACGACAATCTACAACAAAGAGTGGTAGAATAGTACAATCAAGGCATTGTGTTAGATTTCAAAGGTTATGTATATGCCTCTCTACAAATGGAAAATGTGGTACTCATCACACAAATGCAAGAAATGTCCCTAGAGCAAGAAATAGATATAGCTCCTAATCACATGCTCTTCTCATGGATGGAAGAAGAGGAGGTAGTAATTGAAAATGAGGTTTCCACATCCAAAGTCCCACAAGTGCAATCAGATTATAACACTTTCACTAAGAGGAGATTCACAGGCGAACCAGTTGTTCAACAACCCAAAAGTGTTTTCGACCAAGCTCCTAGTTCCTTCGCAATTGTACAACAATCTCAGCCATGCAAGGAGATTGTTATAAGAAATTCTAGGGAGAAGAACTCTTCTCATCTAATGTCATTCAATGTGGTGGAGCAGTTGAAGAAATCCTCTATTAATGTATCCCTTTGGGATATCTTAGCTATTCTGAAGCAGAAATCATTACTACAAAAGGTCCTACTGGAAGATGCAAGCACTAATCCAACAAAGCAACCATCCAAGGGAAAGGCCAATGATTCATCATCTCAAGCCAAAGTCCTCACAAACAATGGAGAAGAATCCTCTATGAAAAATAAAGGTAAGCTAAAACCAAAACCCTTTTCTTAACTCTCATTGTGGGTAATAAATTGTTGCACAATTCTATGATTGACTCTTGTGCTAACAACAAAGTCATTCCCAAGCAGATAGATGAAGCCTTAGGACTTAGATATGAACCATTAAATAGAGGGGTTATGCAGCTTGATGAGAATAAGGTTGAAACTGTAGGTGTCATTAAGAACCTCCCCTTGACTCTATTCTCCTACCCTAGTATCATTCTTCCACAAGATACCATGATCATTGATGTTCCCCCCATGTTTGGTCTTTGCTTGTCCTAAGATTTCACTACCAAGATAGGTGGGTACCTTTCTTTAGATTAATTCTTAGGACCAAGCATGGAGCTAAGATGAAGATATTCTCCAAACATTTGCATTCAGAACATGTAGCAAATGAAGTGACGATCAACTTTGAGGCTACTCATACCTCTATAATCAAGGATGAGATGTATTGTTCTAAGTTACTTGAGGATGAGAAGGTGACCAGAGACTAGAAAGATGAGGAAGTTGTCTTGAGTGAATTTATAGACACTAATCCTTTCGGCAATTATCATGCCACTAGATTGGAGACTTATGTCCTCTATGATGAAGATCAAGGTATTTCAAAGGTAATGAAAGAACTCATGGGTGATCATGGCTCAGAGCTATGGATGTTTCATTTTGATGGAGCAAGATGAAAAATTGGTGCAAGAGCCAGGATATGTTTGGCATCCCCATCCAATGAAAAGACAATTAGATCTTTTCACTTTTAGTTTGGTTGTTTGAACAATGAAGTTGAATATGAAAGACTCATGCAAGGTCTAAGTCTTGTGGAGTGGATGGGTGTTAAACAAATAATGGTGTTCAAAGACTCTGAGCTAACAGTCAATAAATTCTGAGGGGTCTTTGCAGCAAAGAATGTCGACATGAGATCTTATAGACATAAAGTCTGGGACCTAATCAAAAGCTTTGAAGCCTTCAATATCCGAATGGTGCCCAAAGAGAAAAATGTGGATGTGGATCACATGGAAATAATAGTATCTCAATTCAACCATGTTTCTAACCTAATTGATAACACACACTCTGTGCGAGTGATTGTTTGACCCGCTATCCCAAATAATGACCAGAGATGGGAAGTGTTCAAAAGTGATGAACACATCACCTCATTCATTCAACATTTAGGAGAGTTTACTAATCAACTCTAGCCAAAAATTGTAGAAGCTTATGAAGGGAAAATAATTTATCTAAGGTCCAAGAAGCTTTCAAAAGGATTGGTCACTCTCAAAAATCTATTCGATGGAGGAGGTTTGTAGCGAACAATGGTGACTATGCAGATCTTTAGGTTGGAGATGGAAGGAAGCTCAAGGTTGGAAAAGATGTTCCGCAACATGATAAAGAAAGAATCATCTATTTTTGTGAGAAATACAAAGGATTAGTGGCTTGGTCATATGATGACCTCAAGGGATATGATCTTGAAGTCATCTAGCATATCATAGAACTGATGGAATATGCAAAACCTATCCACTAGAAGTAGAGCCCAATAAATCCAAAGATTGAGGAATTAATGACACAAGATTTGACAAAGCTAATTCACTCTTGGATTGTCTTCTTAATCAAGCATAGCACATGGGTGTACAACCTGGTCCTTGTCTGAAAGAAGAATGGAGACATCTACCTATGTCTTGATTTCTGGGATTTGAATAAAGCATCCCTGAAGGATCACTAACCCTTTCATTCTATGGAGTCAATCTTGAAAACAATGGTTGTCTTGAAATTTTTTTTTTTTCTTGATGACTTCTCTAGTTATAACCAAATCAAGGTCAAAGAGTTGGACTGACATAAAGCAATGTTCACTACCAAGTGGGGAACACTTTCCTATGCAAAAATTAACTTTGTCCTCTCAAATGTGGGAGCTACCTTCCAGCGTGCGATGGAAATTTCCTTTAGGTAATTGATCAATAAGATCATCTTGATCTACTTAGATGATCTAACGGTATTCACTAAGTCAAAATATGATCATTTTGATCATCTAGAAATGGTTTTTAAAGAATGCCAAGAGTTTGAGATATCCTTGAACCCAAAAAAATGTGTGTTGGGAGTACTGCAAGGAAAATTATTGGGGCATGTAGTGTCTAAAGATGGAATTACAATCAATCCGAAGTGGATGAAGGAAATTAGGGAACTTCCCATACTAGTCAACAAAAAGGGAGTTTAGTCCTTCCTGGGAAAGGTAAATTTTGTAAGAAAATTCATTTATGATTTTGCAGGTTTATTTAGATCTATCACCTTGATGCTTAAAAGAGATCAATTGTTCAAATGGACAAAAGAGGCCAAAGGAGTCTTTGAGAATTTTGAGGAGGCTATTTCTTTAGTTCCTATGCTAGTAAACCTAGAACTATCAAAGGACTTCATAATGTATGTGTTTAGTAGCAAATCTAGCATCACTACTGTTTTGACCCAAAAGGATGATGATGGAAAGGGAGAACATCCGATAGCCTTCCAGTCCTGGACCTTGAAGGACTATGAGACGAAATATAAATTTGTCGAAAGGAAAGTGTTCATCATTGTTAAGGGGCTCAAGAAGTTTTGGCATCTCATATCTTGCAACAAGGTGGTTGCATATGTCATGCATTCTAGTGTAAGAAAGTACATTATGGAAGGATAAATCATCAAGAAAAGGGACAATTGGATATCTAAGATCATTGAATATGACATTGAGGTCAGACCCAAAAAGACAATGTGTGGGAGAGGATTATGTGAGTATTTGGCACATGATCAAGAAATGGCAGCTGAGGACGAACAACCCGAGCTAGTTCTACTAATTTAACCTAAGTTTGAAGGCTACTAGTTGGTAGATAGAATGAGGTTCATGTAGACTAGGAAATATCTGATGGACTTCCCTTCTTAGAAGAAAATATTCTATAGATTGCAAAATAGTGGGTATGTTCTTATTGAAGGGATTCTCTTCAAAAGAAACTTCAATGTTGTTCTTCCATGGTGCGTATCTCAAGAGCGGGCACAAAAAATCCTAGACATAATCCATAGGAGTCTTGTGGGTGGAAATTTCTCTGCAAAGACCACCACCATCAAAATTATGTGTGTCGGATATTTCTAGCCTACATTGTTCAATGATTCATACTCTCTAGTTAAGACTTGCAAGGAATGCCAATTCTTCACAGGAAGTAGAAAGAATTCAGCAATGCCTCTGAATCCAATAGTGGTTGAGGAACCTTTTGCACAATGCAACCTTGATTTTATCAAGATGATTAATCCTACCTCTAGTGCTAGACACAAATGGATCCTCACGGCCACAAATTATTTTACCAGATGGACCAAGGCCATGCCCCTCGAGAATGTGATAGAGGTGGAGATTGTGAACTTTCTCGAGGAACTGGTAACAAGGTTTGGATTTCCAAATACCATCATCTTCAATAATGGAAAATCCTTTCTAGGTTTGAATGTATGTCAATTCACACTTAAACATGGCATATTCCTAAAGACATCTTCAAACTATTATCCATAGGGAAATGGTTTGGCCAAGTCAACTAATAAGAATTTAGTTTGACTCAACAAAAGAATTGAGTCAGAACAATAGAGAGAGTGGCATAATAACCTCTGAGTAGTGCTCTAGGTGGACCACATAACCCCCAGGCAAGCCTTAAAGACTTCATTGTACAAGTTGGTATATGGGAAGGAAGATCTATTAAAAGTCTCTATGGAAATTCTCGCACTACAAATACTCAAGTCTCTAGAGGTGGAGCAGAATGGAGCTATGGAGGTCTTGTTGGATGAGTTGTTGGAGGTACAGGAGAAAAGAGAAAAATCCCCGATGGCCATGTGTAGCTACTAATAGGTGGTTAAAAAGTGGTTTGACAAGAAAACCTCTGACTAGGGTCTTAAATGTAGAGACTTAGTGTTGAAATTCAATGAGAGAGCCATAAAGCCTAGCCAACATGGAAAATTTGATAGTATATGGGAAGGGCCTTTTCAAATTATTCAATGCAAGCAACATAATGCATTCAAATTAGAGAATATGGAAAAAAGAAGCATTGGAATTCTTGTCAATGGAATTCACCTAAAATTGTTTAATTAGATTTATTAATCATTCTACCAGTGTAAATATATAATTATGTAAATTTTCTTTGTGTTTTTGTTCAGCCGTGTCTTTCTAAGTGGAACCCATGAAGTAAGAAGTAGAGGAAAAATAAAAGAGACAAAGAATTGACAAAAGAGCTTTCTATTCATTATATGGTAATACGTACTTTGGAAAATTAGAATGCAAAATGGCTCTTAGGCCAAGCTTTTCGAGTATATATATTAATAGCTTTCTAAGATATATATAAAAAATGGAGGAGAAAATTTTTCATTCATTCATTGGGGTAGTAGGAGCTTCATCTTCAACTGGAGTAGTAGGTTCAATAGGAACAACGGGAATAGCAGTAGGGGCAGCAAGAGCTTTAGTGGCAGCAACAACAAGTGGAGGAGGAAATACCAGTTTTCTAAAGTCAGTATACCACTCCACATTGTAGAAAAGAACTACATTGTAGCATCTTAGTAAGAAGTGGCAGGCACGTGAAACCCTTTGGTGGTGTTCTCCGATAGTCATAATGTGAAATCTACTCAAGAATGGCACCCAAGGTACCACTATGTCCTCTTCAATATGTCGGTGGAGATCACTTGTCATTGGGAGACCAAGACCATACACTGTAGTCATCACAACTTCACCAAGGCCTCCAAGGTAGCGCTTTGGGAAGTTTTCCATGGCGAGTCATAATATCACTTTGGGCACCTAAATGTCAAGCAAAGAGGCAACAAAATGAGAGAAAATATTAGTGTTTACTCTATACTTGTCCTCATACTCTATACAGTCCCTCCCCAAAACCCATTTTATTGCATTTATTGCCAAGGAATGCTTATTCTTGGTCATGTGCTTTAAACACCTACTAGAAACCTCTCCTAGAAAAGCTACTTGTGACCTATTGCTGGTAAGCCTAATGGATTATCCATTTCCTTTATAAAAAAGCACAATTACCAAGTGTAAATTCTTCTATTATCCTTAGGTCTATTTATAGACATAGTTGGGTACAATGTGTTCAATAAGTATGATAGTAATTGAGAGAAAACTCAAAAATTCCACTGAGAGAAAACTAGAAAATCCCACCAAGTTGTGTTTACTGCATGCAAATTAAGGAGAGGTAATTAATCAGCTAAAAATTATGGTAGGCACAAGTCATAGTTTGCACGATCAGGTTCTAAGTGTCAAGTTGTGGATGCTTTTTCAGCATCCAAGATCAACTCAAAATATTTTGTGTACTCATTATGCCCTTTTGCTTAATCATTCTTTTTATGTTATTAAATGAAAAAGCATGCAAAAGGTTTTGTATTCCTTTAATTACTGGCTCAATTTCCCAAGAGATGGTGCCATAGGACATAATGGTAAATCATCATTATGATTTTTTGTCTTTTCAAAAGGTAAGAATTCATTTCACATGAATGAAAGAGTTGGCGATACATGCCAAATTTATTGCAAAAAGGAAACCATTGTCTCCAACTCTAGTTCAAGAAAAGGCTAGTGTTGCATGCAAAAGAACAACACTATGAAGAGTTTTTGATTACACAATTCATTGTGAAGAGTTTTGAGCACACTATTTTCTATGAAAGAACACAAGTGAGTTACAGAGAGGTTGAGCATTCACAAAAGTCTATAGAATATTGAAATGGCCTAGAATCCTCAAATGGGAGCAGAAGGAGAAGTAGTTGAGAGCTTATCTGATGCCATGTTGATGGTTCCAATGGCCAATGTTTTTGTTAACATCTCTTATGCCTTATCTAGGATGTTGGAAAAGCTAAAATGGCCACACATGCAGGCCATGTAGAAGACAAACCACAGGAGCAAAGCCCAGATAGCAAAAGAATGGGATAATATTCATGACCTTGAACTCAAAACCAACCTTGAGTCCTAGGGAAGCAGCCTGTGAGAGGACGAAAAAGACTAATAACCAAGAGTCTTTAGTGCATAAGGTATGGTTTTATAGTCTTCTATAGTATATGGTCCCCTTGGTGCATCACTACCCAAAACTAGTTCATGAGTGCACTAAAAATATCAACTCAAATATCAACATCATTGAAGGTTGATACCTGAGAGTGGTGATCAACATTAAAGCTATTAGGGATATGCTATCCATCCCTACCAAAAGGGGGATAGAAGCACTAGAGAGATTCACTGTAAGTGGCTTGAAAGAGTTCTAGAGAACCAGAAAGCATGCTCTAAGATTTTAAAATTAAGAAACAAATATACCTAAGGACAATATGCACCCACCACAGTTTCCGATTCGGCACAATATTTTGAACTCAAACCTACAGGATGCCTTCTCTATGTTGGCTTTTGTTTTTGGAATGGACAATGAGAAGGATGTTTAGGAGTTTCAAATGGGTTTTGGTTTTCATTTGAGAAGATAACATTCCTTATTCTGGTATAAATTCGTAGAGGTCATTGTTTAGGAGATGTTGAAAAAATTTAAGGAATACCACACACATTATAGGTTTAGGTTTTTCTTCTTTCCTTGCTCACATGGTTTTGCATCAAATCCCTGATTCCTTTAGAAACCATGTGGGTTTGTCTATTTTTGATGAAAGTGGGGTAAGAAAGCCATTTTTTGTGTAGACTCCACTCCTTTCCATAACTTATGATTACTATGCATTCTTTGAGTTTTTCCTAACTCTAGTTTTGCAATATTTTGGAGGGTGAGAGTGGCTATTATCAGTTCTCCACTGATCAAGTAAGGTGGATGCAGGATTCTATTCCTCCTTGTGACTAGTTCCTTGGGGAGGATTTTTCATTTGTTAGGCTGCATGGTTTTACTAAGAAACCATTTTGGATCCTATTTTGTGTCACAAATAGGGTGTTAGCCCTTGAGGTGTTTCAACAACTGGTGATTATTGATCTCAAGTTTTGTGGGGGGAGGAATAAGAAAGGTTTTTTCAAATTCCCTTTGAGCTTCGACATGGTAATAATGGAAAAGAAGCAGACACATGGTCTTCTAGTTGTGAAGCTTGCTCATCTGGGGCTAGTATCAATTTGTGATAAATGGGATTATAATCCTAATAATGATTTAGCATAACTAAACGTTAAAGTGGCATAGTTCCTAGCCCTACTAGGAACCTCGGTGGAGTCCACAAATAGGGGACCTGAATCTCCTTGTAGACCTAGCCTATGTTCCCATTGATGATAAGAGTCTGCCATGGATATCTTTCTATTTTCCTTTGTTCAAGCCTAGTGATAAGTGTAAAATTAGGGCCACCCTTCATAATCAATTGACCATGAAATACCAGTGGAGTGAGGAAAAGATTTCCCAATTATGGGTTTATCGTTAAGAGACTAAATGCCTTGATGCCCTATTTTAGAAGCCAGAAATGGATGGCAGGTTTGATGATCTCTCTAGAACAAAGAGCATGAGAATACTGATGCAAGAAGAGATGAGGACGTAGATCCAGAGGAATCAATTGCAATAATGAAAAGAAAAGAGGCGAAGAAGGTCCAAATACAAAGAACTCAAAAAGTAGTGGAACATCTGAGTAAAGTTCCACTGAGTGCACAAGTGACAACATCTCATTTAGAGGCCTCACTACCACTTAAATGGGCTGCAAAGATACCCACGGAAGACTAGCAATCTCAAGAGGTCATAGAGGTGGAAAATTCTCCATCCAAGAAGAGGTCGTGCACCAATGAAACTCCTAGAGAAAGCTTGCAAGTACTTGCAATGAGCTAAGGATCTGAGCTTGCACTAACTTAGGTATCTTTTTCTCCCTCTCTTCTCACTTTTTAGTATTTGGTTAACCCTATTGCATCCATGTCTCTAATTACTTCGAGTGGAAGCCTTTGATTTTCTATTTCTACACTCATGGGAAGTTTCTCTTGGTCTCCCTTCTCCCAAATCAGACAGGAAACTTTTACTCCCCTGTGGTTTGTTCCCTCTTTTCTCAGGTCCCAATCTCAACCTACTATTGCAAAACCTTTTTCTCCCACTGCGTCAGCTCCAAATCAAACCACCCAATAGATGGTAGCCATTGCATCTTTGTTTCTTCCACCACTCCCTATGAGTCCTTCCTCCACTCCCCAAATTGGACCCTAGCCTGGCATTCCCCCTTTCTCACTATTGATGGTGGCCCTACCAAACAAAACATCATCTGAGACCATAATGATTTCATTCCCTTTTTCTCTTCCTCATGGTGCACCCTTCACTTGTGAATTGATTAGGACACCAACAAAATTTATTGGGAAAAATTTCACGACTAAGGTTTCATGGGCTCTGAGAGCCAAGAAGAGAAAAGAAAACAATGTAGTGAAGCCTACCTAGCCATGCATATAGACCCTCTTTAACAAAGTTCAGGGATCGTTAACCTTTGCAACCATGAATCCTAACATTTTCAAATAGAAAGGGTAGATGCAACCTAAGGATTATACAATCCATGATGTAGGGATCGATCTACATGCAGCCTGACCATAGAACAAAGTTGAGCTGATGGACAAGAATCGACTAGTGGTGACTACAAACTTTTTAAAGCATAGTTTCCAATTGAAAAAGTGGGAAGAGGAGCTCAAGAATGTTAAGGAAAGAATGGAGATCCTACAAAAAAGGGAAAAGGCTAAGGACATTGAAATTGTACATTTGTCTCAACAAGCACAAAAGAAAAAGGAAAAAATTCAAGAGGAACTTGCAAAGTTCCAGTCCTAGGATCCCAACTTCATTATTGGGTTGTAGCAGAAAAACCAGGAGCTACAAGACTAGTTGGCTCAAGCGAAGGGAGAAATTCAAGAGAAGAATAAAGAGCTTTATGATTAGTGAGCTCAATTGGAGCAAGAAATATAGTAGAAGGAAATGGATCTCTAGGACTGACATGACCAATTTGAATGGGATATCCAATAAATGAATCTCTCCCTAGAAAAGGAATTCAAAGTCCGAGGTCAAGCTGAAAAGCTTTTGAAAAGTAAGGATACTGAGTTGGGAACTCTACAGGAATGACTCTCCGTAGCGAACAAGATTATTGAAGAGTTGACGCAAGATGTCGGGTTTAAGGAGGTGGAGATTAGTCTTTTGAAAATTCCTTCACAACCCCCTACTCCTCAATCAGATCTCCTTGTAGTGGCTCAGTAGTTATATGCCTCATACTGGGAGAAAGTCAAGTCTTTCTATTTGACTCTTCAACTAGTGCTCCAATTCATGGTGGATGCAGTGAATCTAAGCAAGGAGGTGTGTGGAACGATTGAGCAGGTTCCACAATTTATTGTGAAAAGGGTGCTCGAGGCTGAGAAGTTGCTAGAAAAATTATACATTGTGGCAAATGTAGACTTGGTAAATGTAGGGATAGAGGACCGAAGGTCAGCTACCAAGAAGGCGAAAGAATTCATCCGTTGTCATGTAGCCATCCTCCCAGCTAGCAATTGCTCGGTAATACTAAGTTGGAATATGAATAACATGTGGATGCAATTCTCCCAATTAACTCAAATGGGCTTACCATCCCCCTTTCTCTCTGATGATTTAGTGGCCATAGTAGAAGACATTGCAACAAAGATCGAGGAAAAGTAGCGGGATCTGTCTACTTTCCAATCATTGATTCAACCTCCCACAACAACAAACATTAAAGGTGCCACCCATCGGATAGCATGACTTCTCTTTTAGCTTGATTCTAGGACTGGGATCTCCATGGACCTTCCATTCAAAGAAATTATCAATCTGTATGAGGTGCAATAGAATTTCCATTCCTTATCGATGTCATCCGAGGTCGACTGGCTACCTCTGCAAACCGCACTCTCAAAGCTTTGACTCTATTGCCCAATGGATAAGGCTCTTGTCTTTGAAATAGAAATTTTGGGTTCCCATTCGGTGGGTGAAATTCCCCTAGAATTCACCAAAAGCTGTGGATTGAAATGCTTAAAGCTCCCTCCAGGTGGTCATTGTTAAATTTGCATTAGCCTTGACCCTTGCTACATATGTTTGAATATTCTCAGGCCCCTTTTTATAGCACTTTTGTTTGCTTGCACCATGTGTTAGCTGCTCATTCCTTTGAATTTTTTCTTCCCTTTCTTCTCCCTTGAGCCCCGCCCTTTCACCATGTGTTTGTAGCACTGGCCTTTGAGAACCTCTCACATTTGTTTCTCCTTTGAGCTCCACTGGTGTGCCACGTTGCATCATTTTGCGGGAACCTTTTTGGGCATTCCCCACAGTCAAAGCTCAATACATTTGTTGTGCCACATGTCCTCTCCACGAGGATTTTGATCACAAGGATGGGATGAATGACTAGGAATCCTCGCCATTGCGCCATGTGTCACCTTGGTGGGGACTTCAGTCTCAAAGAAAGGAAGAAGGAATTGGAGGCCCTACCTCATTTCCACATGTCCTAACCAACTCTATGGGTGGTCAACACGTGTCATCTAGAGAATTTTTCTGCCTCGACCTTAAGACCACATTCATCATTGCTAGAGGGTGAATTTTGTTCAAGGCGACTGGATACCAGGTTTCATAATCTTTCTGTTGGAACAATCTTTGGAGTCATTGTGACTAGTAGCATAGCTTGTTCCTGGGGAATCTTTTTGATTATTGGATCTCTTGTGGTGGAATGATCTCTATATATTGCTTTGAATCTCTGAAAAAGGGTTTGAAACTACAAAAAAAAAAATTGAAAGACTATAGGCCTTTGTAGTGCTTTTACTTATTATATTAAGACTCACAGACTGTGCCAATTTTTTTTCCTCTCTGTTCCTAGTTAATTGATAAAACATTATACTAAGTTGTTTTTTGTACTAAGTAGTTTATCTAACAAACTTCTACAATTTCAATATAATTTTTTTGTTCAGATCATGTCTTGAAATCTTCTTGTTCAGTAAATGTATATGGAGGCTATATTATGTCATTTGATTAACTTCTTAGAATTTTCATCTATGCTTCTTATTATTTTTCAGACATGTAGATTGTTGAACGGGCCTTTAAATCTCACTAAAAGGGAAGACTTCTTGTGCCTACTTACTTACATATTGGCACATCGCCTTAGATTAGAATTTATTTTATATATCTGCTTCCTTTTTCCCTTTCCTACTGGCCAAATATAGGAGTCGACTTCTTTAAAAACCCAAAGCTTACTTAGTTTAGCACAATTAGTCCCCCCATTAATTGAGTTTTCCATAAGGTTGTTTGCCTAGAAATTTTAGGCATCAACAAGGCCTAGTTTTCCCATTTTCTGAGAAATAGCAAGCATAAAATACATTCATTTATTTAATGTTTTTCTCCTAGTACCCAAAATCCTAGAAAATAGCACAAAGTATGGGATTCCCTTGGGTGACTTAGCCACCCTATTTTTTTGGGATCCAAATTTAAATATTTTGGTGTGAATATTTTAACATTTGAAATTTAGGTTGCAAATTTCACTATCAAAATTTAATTTTTAAGAAATTGAATAAATGCCTATAAATACCTAGTTATTGCATCATTTGAAATATAACAAGGAGAATCTAGAAATGTACTGGTGAACTTATGATCAATCAAGTCAAGAGTAGAATTTTTAATATTTATTGCACCAATTCAATATCTTAACATCATGTCAAATCATATGCGAGTGCATGAATGTTTATGTTATCATTGTTTGTGAAGGCTAACCCTTTTTGTAGGTCTCCAAGAAATTCAAGCTATTCAAGAAAGATCCAAGCGTGGTGAGTGGAAGAAATTTTGTTGATTAATCATTCCTTCCTATTATTTATCTTTCCTATCATTGACATTGCCATTGTGGAATTGGAAACACTAACACAAGGTTTGATTAAGGCAAGCCCCTAAATGGCACAACATTTCTTCTCTCTTTGAATGTGCAGATTTTATGTTTGGAGAGGATTGAAGGAAGTTTGAAGATCATTTATCCATTGTTGCATTCAAATCCATACACCTTGTCAACTCAAAAAAATCTCAGAACACACAAGTGTTATATATCAAAATTCATCTCTCAGTCCTCTTGAGCATAAATGTGATTTTATTTTTGTTACAAAATGCACTATTTGAAACTCTATTCTCAAGACCCTCACAAATTCTAGAGAGAAATGGATTTGATTTGTAGGCTTTCTTTGATACCATATTGGAACAACCATGATCTACTTACAAACTCAAAACAATCCATAAATGAGAATATACAAAATGAGAAAATATCATAAGCATGTGTGATGTGTTTTTAAAATATACAGAGGAGACTTTCTTATAAAGGAAAGGATGAAGAGGTGAGAAGGTGTAATTCAAACTTTGACTACCCCTCTAAATATGAAAGAAGTGTAGGACTCTATGGATAAATGTTGAGATACTTGGTGGGTCTACATGAGGTGAGACAAAAGTCTAGAGAACCTATGTGTGAGCTTAAGTGTAATGTGAATAGGACTCTACTAAGTATGCTAAAATATAAATAGTTTGATAATATCTCTTTTCACACTAACATTTTTTAATCATTAGCATATTAGTCTAAATTTTTAACTTGAGGGCATATTCGATGCTAGGCATAATGAGTGTTGTTTGAATTTTACACTAGTACAAAAATTGTGTCCAAGAGGTGTTTTTCGTGATGCGCTGAGTTTTCTTAAGTATATATAATAATATCCTTATAATAGCATTTTGTTTCAAATTCATGTGAACTTATTCTTGTTATTATGTTAAAGTGATTTTCAACTTAATTTAGGTTTCTTGTGTCAATGTTTCCTATTTTAGTCTATAATTTTGATTTTTGTGTTTACAACACATATCCATGTAGTAGCATTATATAAGAGGTAAGGAATGTAGCATTGAGGCATCAAATCTATCTAGTTATGGCATGAACACAATCCTATATCAATTATCCTCAAACCACAGTAGTGGATAGTGTAAAGGATCAACAAGATCTAGTTGACATTAATGAGAACATGAAGAGAGCATCAGACAAAACAATGAGTCATTTGATGAATACTATTATTTATTATTCTGCTCTTGCCTCTCCTCTTCTTATTGATTCTATTCTTAGAAATTTTCAATGAAAGGATGTGCTTTCATATTTCAATATTCTTTGATTGAAAAACAAGTTTATGGATGCACTATCTCTATATGAAACTATTTTGGAAACAAAGATAGGTAATGTTGAGGCTGATATTGGAAAGGGAATTTGTCTCCAAATGCAAGGTATTACTTAGGAAGCATTCCAGAGCTTCGTATAATATATTTCATTGGATCCTTAGAAGTCATTTCCAAAAATTTAATTATCTTCCCTACCCATATAAAATTGGAAAATTTGTGTTTCCCTTTTATGAACCAATATTTAATTGTGATTTTTTTAGAAAATCAATTGTTAGAGAGTTATTAATAATTAATAATAGATATAATTACAATTCACAAGGTATTTTTAAATGATAAGGTTCCCTTCTCCTCACCAACTTCTCAATAACCAATGGCACACCCTTTTTATTGGAACCTCTGAAATATTCCTAAAGAACCACTATCTCTTGATTTCTTTAGCAATGTGACAATTTTGAATGAGAATTTCAAGGTTAATGAGTTTGAATATGGAAGTATCATGGTTTTCATGGATACCACCATGATTATTTTATACACTTCACCCTTCCATTTTATTAATTTGGATTTTTATTTAATTATATTTTATCTTTTGTTATTTGTTAGTACATTCAAAGCAAGCTGTCTTGAAGGGATGTTTTTAGTAGATCAACTATTTAAATAAACTTAATTTTATATAATCACCATTCATACCCTACATGGGTCAATCCATATTTATCTAATTTTATAAATGGTTATGTGTCTTTCCCCTTTTCTCACCATGATTTAAAGTGTTTTTATGTAAGACAATAAGCTATCTTAAAACACAACCATGTATTACTAGTTTTATTCACAAGTGTAAGAGAACTTAATAACTAGAGAATAATATGAATGGATTCAAGTGAAAAATGGAAATGAGTATACCATTTTCTAAGGATTCTATTTCTATTGCAATACACTTTATTCTTGCCCTCATAAGTAGCCACTTGCAAACTAGTTCACTAAATTTGAAGGCTTCATCTAGAAATTCCTAAATGTGTTTGCCAATTTTATTTTCCTTGGTTTGAGAAAAAAATTTGAGACATTGAATAAAACTAATCTCACCCTTCTTATAGGACCACACACTCTAACTCTAACCTTTTTGTATTATTCCTCTCCTCCTTAAATGGAATCCTATAAAGAACACCACATACTTCAAGTCAAGCTTGTCTAAATCTAAAATACTTAATTCTTGAAAGGATTGATAGTGTAATCTTTTCTAAATCTAAAATACTTAATTCTTGAAAGGATTGATGGTGTAATAAAGTTTATACTACTAGATGATGGCCATATCTACCATGTTGAATGCAACCAATGGTGTGAAACTGATGATGTATGTACTCAAGCTTAGTTTCTTATTGTATTTGGCTAAAATCATGTTTGGTACCAATATCCATGATAAATATTAAAGGAGGATTTTTAGGTATTACAAATGTAGGTGGAATTTATACTTATGCTAAGATATATTTCCTATGTGAGGAATTCAATGTTTTTGTCTTTAGTGGACCAACACAAATCTCACCATTTATCTAATTATTGTTGCACTTTCTTGTTAGATTGTTTTTGTCTTGGCATCAAGGAAGATTGTTGATGTTGCTATAAGTATGATATTAATTTTTATTGAATTTTATTTATATTGTTTGATTTGTCATCACTATTATTTGAGTATTTATGATGTTTACATATTGCATGCTCAATGTATGCTTTTATTAGTAGCATACTAAATGGAAACTTGAAGAATATTGATTGGAAGAAATTTTAAGTCTACCTCGGTGTAGGAATCAAGACTTTTATAGCATTTTTGAGGATCTTTATGTCCTAAGTGACTCTAATTCTAAGATTAATAGTGTGCAAACCCTTTTCCTAGAGCCTGCAAAACAGCATGAATAAATGAGTTGGACAAGGAATTACAAGCCAAAAGAAGGATTCCCCATGAAATCCATTTACAAATCAAACTAGGAATGCAAATAATGAAGAACACAATAAAATTGATAAACCAAAGATTAAATCCTAATTTAAATAGAAAATACTTGATCCCATGGGGGAATTGGTGCCATTTTGATGTGAAAATTGGCCCTTTCCCAATTCCTATGATGCAAGAATCGAATGTTGAAGAGTGTTGATCCACTTTGATGATGAAGGTGAGAGCTCCAAACCTAAAATATGCAATAACCTAGCTAAGAACTCAAGATTTGTGAATTGAAATGGATAAGTATTTGAGCATGGTAACTTTGCAATGTTTGTGGATGATCAAATGGAGAGAGGAGCTCTTCATTTATAGGATTTCAAGATTGATGAAAGTCCAAATTTGAGCAATGTGGGACTAACATTCATCCAATGATATGGTGCCACTTGTCAAGCCATGAATGGATGATGGATGTGCAAGATTTGGGATTTGTGCCAAAGAGGGGGAAATTTCAAATTTGAATTTGAGAGTTAATGCTTAGTGGGGGACATGTAAGAGTTTATTAATGGCTTTGTTGGATGTACATGCCCACTTGATTTTGAATTCAAATTGAGAGAATATTCTAAAAGATGCCATGTGAGGGAAAATAGGGATTTAATAAATGAATTAAATCTATTTTCAGGTGCAACTTGCATTATCTAGAGGATGTGACATGATATTAGATTAAATTAATCAAGGGTTTAATTAATTTAACAGGAGATTTGATTATGTGACTTATTTGACTTAGATTTATGGATTTATTTAAATCAAATAAGAGAGGAATATGATAAGAGGCTAATTAAATAAGGATTTGATTTATTTAATTAAAGGAGATGGTGCTAAATTAAATCAAATAAGGTTTTAATTTATTTAATTTAATGGATAGACTTTAGAAATTTAATCAAATAAAATGATTAAAATAGGGATAATTAGATCAGATGGGTTGATTTAATTAACAAGAGAAAGTGACTTAATCAGATAAAGTGATTTATTCAATTAAGAGACGAGTATTGATGAATTTAATCAAATAGTGGAATTTAATTAAATGGTTAGACCGAGGGATGATTCGAGGAGAAATGATGTTAATAAATCAGGATTGAAAGCACGATGTTAATTAGTGTATTTTGCGTGTCTACATTTTGCCCCTCTTTGAAGCAATGCAGTCGTTGCGATGGTTCAAAGAATAATTGATCTTGATCAAAGCCAAAAATTTTTTTGATATTTTAAAATTTTCCCCACTGCTGCATGAGAGAAAACATTCCATTATAATGCCCCCTTGAGAGATTGGACGAAAATTTCAATTTTTGGGTGATCTCGCTAAAAAGGATGACAAATTGCCCAGTAGGTCTGAACGGGCTCCGGGAGGTCAAAAATGTGTCTAAACGAAATAAATCAATGAAGAACAGACCTCAAACAAACAAAAACAAGTTCAGGGGTCCAAAAACCCTAGCAGGATAGCCAATTAGGGTTAAAAACCCTAATTTTCAGGCCTAAAAGGGGCCCGAGGGGTCACTTTCAAGTCATTTTCACACTCCTTCACTAGCAAATCTTGAGATTTGAGCTCTGACCCTCTAGTGATATGGTGCACTGATAGCTTCCTCTACACATTTCGAATTGAGTCCGGACCTACCAGCAGCCACCAGGCATCGGGGCACCAGTATGTGGTCCCTATCGAAGCTTAATTTTTTTCATTTAACACATTTATTACATGTTTTAAGGTGAGCTCGCCTTCAGCGGCACTATTATAGCGCCGCTCGATGTTTAAAGTGCACCGCTAATTACCTTTCTGTGCTGCAGCGGTGCAGTTTGGCAATTAGAAACTCCATCGCTGGGATTGGGCTCAGCTTGGACCCGTGGGCCTGTTTGAAAAAGTGCGCTGCGGTGATACTTTTTGTCACAAAAATTGCGACGCTATGGAGAAATAGTGCTGCGGTGGCACTATTTAGTCAAATACAGAGTCCAGTGTTAGAGTTTGAGAAAAATCAAACTACGACGCATTTACTAATTGCGTCGCTGGAGACGAGTTTGGAGCATCAGGTCTGGATTTTTCAAGAATTTTTAACATGTTGATTTTCCCTGATACAGGACAGGCCCAGGGAGCTTTATTCTTAGCAGCACCGGTTGCAAGATTTGGTGAGTGACCAAGACTAGGATTGACTTGGAGTCGCAAGACTGGCACATTGCATATGCAGCGCCCATGCGCACACACCTCGGGATGTTGTCAGGGCTAGCTGAGAGGTGGCACAGTGAGACCTCATCGTTTCATCTTCCTACTGGTGAGGCGACCATCACTTTGGAGGACATCTAGTGCATATTACGATTGCCCATTCATGGTTGTCGGGTGATCTTTGACCTAGAGGAGGGACGTGAGTGTTGTGCCAGAGTCCTTGCCACGTGAGATATTATCTACTGCGAGGGCCAGATCGAGCTAGAGAGATACAGAGTCATCGCACCTCTGTACCGCTGGGTCGTGGCAGCGATCATTTCTGGTTTGGTTGCCCCAGACAGGCGAGGGCAGTATTTCAGTCCAGGCTAGGGATACTACTGGGAGAGGATGGTTCAAGACAGGTTGGTTCGGTTTGCATGGGGACCCGTCCTTTTGGCTTCACTTTACAGGGATCTCCACGAGTATGTTTACGTGGATGGCAGAGTGCTGGGTGTTGGAGTGACTCTTCTTCATGTTTGGATGTGGGAGCACATTTCTGTACTACTTCCGTGCATGGTTCCAGTTCCGATGGGGGTAGAGGATGCCCTCGTGGCATGCTACAGAGGCAGTGTGTCTTTTACACACACTGGAGAGCATGGGATCCCCTATTGGAGGCGGGTCTTGGATGAGATGATCATTTTTACTTGGCGTCTATACCTTGGTTTACTTGGGTGGGTTGATGATGTTGATTAGCTCTTCTATTGCCGACAGGATCAATATATGCAGGGCCGAGAGCATACTATGATTGAGCAGTACCTGCCAGGGCATGTGCAGCAATAGTTTGGAGAGGCGCAAGATCGACCAGGTGATGATTATGTAGCCATCTTCGCACGGAGCATGACACAGATAGCATGGGGTCCTGGCATTCCTATAGCGGTGGTCATTGATAGCTTCTGACACTTGGTAGCTCGGCCATGGGCCTACGATTAGGGTTTGGCGGATCCGGGCACCACATAGGCCTACAGAGATTGGTTCAGACCTCCCCTCCGGTTGACCATTCCTGGTGAGGATCCAGATATACGTAGGGTCAGGGGCATAGTTAGAAGATGAGGGTGAGAGTGAGGACCCCAAGTCGAGATTCGATAGGATCCACCATTTGTGCCCCTAGTCCCACCAGGTCTGGGGGATGTCCCCATGCAGGACCAGCAACAGGAGTAGCTAGTTCCACCACCACAAGCTGAGGGTGAGGACCAGCCTCATGTACAGCCACGGGTACAACCAGCAGGGCAGGAGATGCACTGGATGCCCTAATCTTATAGCTACAGGCACAGGTTCAGGCCGTGACGGCTGAGAGGGACCAGACACAGGCTGAGAGAGATCAGCTCAGAGCAGAGAGAGACCAGGTGATTCAGCAGAGACAGGCTGTAGAGTTACAGGCAGCCACAGAGCTGGGTCGCAGGCAGCAGATGGAGAGCATGATAGCCTTCTCGTCCCAGGGTACAGTTCTGATGAGATCCTACAAGGAGGCCATTCGAGAGATTGAGTACTATCGTCGGGCCTATCATGATACAGTGCCCCGAGCAGACTGGGTCCTAGAGTATTCAGAGCGGGCCATCTAGAGACCACCAGAGGGTCACGGTGACAGAGGTGAGGGCAACATTCATAGAGATCGACCGTGATTTAGATGATACACATTTTTTTGTGCCTTTTGGGCTCATTTTTGATAGCCTGATGGGCATTTTGTACTTATTGACATACATGTACAGGGATCCGATTGATTATTTTGTACTATGACAGTTGATGACATGATATGTATATATGAGCTGATTTGGATGAGATACAATGTATTCTTATATGCATGGTTGGTTTATTTCTATATGTTTTGCAGTTATGCTTTATGGATGTATTTATTTCTAATGATGTATGTGATGCAATGATATGTAATGATGTTATTTATATGATGCAATATGTGATATGGATTTGATTTATGGTATATGCAATGATGTGTGTAATAATGCTTAATTATGAGATGATTTATGAATGGATGTAATATGCTGCGATGGTCATATGATGCAGATGGTTTTATGAGATGCAAATTTTTTTATCCTAAATGATGTATGTGATGCAATGATTGTTCATGTAAAGTGATATGCTGATGTGTAATGAATTAAATGCTTATATGCCTATTTGCTTATGATTACACAAAAATGATTATGGAATGCTTTTGTAGATGCTATGTGATGATTTAGATGATAATATGAAATGGTTATGAAACTGCAAATGAATGCTATGTGATGTAATGAAATGGGTGAAATGCGATGACATGTATGCACCTATTTTAAAAAAAATGTTTATAATAACCTATTTATATGATGATTAAAACGCAATGCGTATGTTTCCTATACGATATGTTTATGCAGTGTATATGATTTCTGTATACATCTAAAAATGGTCATGATTAAGCTTGTTAATTAATTAAATATAAATTATTTAATTAATTATCCTAAAGTCATCTACATATAAATAAATTTAATTATTTATTTATATTGTTCATTCTTATGATTCTTCTACATTAATTAAATAAATAACTTTATTTAATTAATTACCACCTTCCACATTCCGCTTAATTAAATTAAATAAATTTTCATAATTTATTTATATTTGATTATCATATTATTCTAAAAAGTTGAATATTTAAATTCAAAAATGGAATATTCTCTTCATCCCATAATTAAATTAAATATTTAATATTTAATTTAATATTTTCTTTTCACTCCACAAATAATTAAATATTTTTAAAATATTTAATTACACTCTAAATTCACTTCTAAAACATAATTAAATATAATTTATTTAATTATGCGAGTTTCTATATCCATCTTCACTTACAAATTAAATAAATTTATTTTATTTAATTGTAAACTCATTCTAAACTTATTCTTCAAAAAGGAAAATTCCCTTCGGATCTCAATGACAAAAATTGAAGGAAAAGGGAAACCTTCTATCTCCCTCTCAAACTTACGAAAATCTTCCACCGTCCATTCTAACAAGCTTAATTTGGGTCATTAATCAAATCAGCCAATCGAATCCTTTCAAAGACTATAAATGTTGGTGCAAATCCAAGCTTTGGTTACACGCATACACACAATGAACACACAAGCATATGTGCAGTTAGTTTATGCACTCACATCCTTTTAGCATCACAACAATATTTTCATCTTAGCATAGTCTTACATTGAGCATAATAAGCATTTTTGTTTACATCTAGTTCTTCAGCTGTCCATTTTGTTGAGCTTGATCTGCTGAATCTGAGAGCAATTGGAAACAACAAAATGCTGGAGTTAGAGAGAAATAAGACTGTTTCGGGGAAGCTGCAGTAACAGTTTGTTCATTTAGTTTTCCTTTTCAGTTTTCTTGATATAATGTCTTATTGATGTGTTTGAATTCCATTATAATTGATACATTTTTCACACACACATAAAATGGTGCCCACCGTGGGGCCCGAACCCATGATTTTAACATTCTTTGCAAGTTTTTTTGACAGGTTTCCACGTTTTGGAGTTCAATTTCAAAAAAAAATTGTGTTTTAGCGCATTCGACATTTTTTGCGGCGGATACGGGGTTTTTGACTCTTTTGTTTTGCAGGATTCTGTAGCGCATATAGTAACTATTTTAGCACATTTAGTAATTGTTCTAGCGCATTTAGTAACTGTTCTAGTGCATATAGTAACTGTTTTAGCGCATATAGTAACCGTTCTAGCGCATTTAGTAACTGTTCTAGTGCATATAGTAATTGTTTTAGCACATATAGTAACTATTCTAGCGCATTTAGTAACTGTTCTAGCACATATAGTAACTGTTCTAGTGCATATAGTAACTATTTTAGCACATTTAGTAACTATTTTAGCGCATTTAGAATCTTTCTTGTGGCGCATATACCTTCTGTTTCGGCACATATATCATCTGTTTCAGTGCATATACTTTTTGTTCTGGTGCATATGGGGTGTAACACAAATACAGAATTCTG
This sequence comes from Sequoia sempervirens, assembly GCA_007258455.2. Classification (NCBI taxonomy): domain Eukaryota; kingdom Viridiplantae; phylum Streptophyta; class Pinopsida; order Cupressales; family Cupressaceae; genus Sequoia; species Sequoia sempervirens. The sequence continues at coordinate 159,223,434 of VDFB02271358.1, forward strand.
AGTCTGATGCCTTCCGCAGACATAATTCTTTTTTTTTTTTGGATTTTTAAAATGAAGCAATCCTAGGATAGCCACATCTGGATAAAATGAAGAAATCTAGGATAGTCACCACACAATGATCTTGCAATTAAAATTGAATAATTTTTTTTTGTGAAGCAATATCTTCACTTAGATTAGATCATTGTGATTTGGATTTTAAAATGAACATTTGTTTGCTTTGTCTGTGGCAATAAGTCTATGCTCTCCCCTTAACTGGGTGATCAAAATACCAGACTTGCCTTTTCAATTTCATAGATTTTTGCATCTTTAATTACATCCTTTAGAGAGCCTTCCGTAGTGGTAAAAATTACTCACCCTACGGGAATGACTCAAGTGGGTTCAAGCCAAAGCTAGGCTATTCCGCCCCACTATAAAATTTAAAGCGAATTTGGGGAAACCCTCTTTTGCCGGTAGTGTGCAAGATAACCATCCCCAAAGCCTTTGTTCTAAAGGTTGGGAGGTCTCTTGAGGGAGTTTATTATTGTTGCACCAAATGTAAATCCTTACTACGAACCTAGTGTAGTGGCCAGCCGAAGTCAATTTCTGAACATTCTAATAATCACAGTGCAAGGGGAGGGAAGAATCTACCCCCAAGACACTCACCATATAACTACCAAGGACCATTTTCTTAGGGGATCCGGTATCCACTTCCGTAACTTTGAGTATGCACTTAGAAAAGACAAAAACACGGGTGCCCCTTCAGGGGTGACACGGCTGTGTGAGTCGACACAGTTATAAGATGTGGGTTTTTTATTACTAGAATGACCTACTTGAGCATTAAGAGTGAGTCTGCTTGAATTGTATTTCATGTGCAAAACCTGTGAAAGCACTTGTTGAAAAACATCTTTCTTGGTCATACACTTGGTGTTAGTATAGGGTTTTAAGAACAATTGTTTCCAAGAATGTTTGTTGTCAATTCCATCACATTAAATCAGATAAAAGATCATCCGAAATGAATATGAAAAAAAAAAAATTGAAATCTTTCTTGCCTTTCTAGCATTTTGATATTTTCCCCATGCTTAGAGATTGGAAATCAACAAAATTTTCCAAGAAATCAGTTTCCAAAAGGATCAGGAAACCCAAGAAACCATTAGGATACAAGAAGACATTGCAAAAGAGAAAATTCTTGTACAAAATTTGACACGTCTTGCTTCATTATCGAGGATTTCTTCATAGATACCAAGACTTTGTTAGGGGATTCACTGATGAGTATGATGTAGAACCTTTGGATTCACGAGCTTATTGTCAGAGATTAGCTCTATCTCAACAGCATAATTTTAACCAACCTCTTGAATTTGACAACATACCACAACCTTCTATAGAATATCCTTCACATCCCAATCAAATCCTTCAGTGATTTTGAAATCTTTCTTTGAAAACAAAGATCAAACTTTAAGAGTGCATCTCTCAAACAAATTTCTAATTATTGATTCAACTTCCCCAATAGGATTCTAACATCCTTCATCATTGGAAGCCACAATAAAAAATTAGGAACATCTTAGATCATATCATAAGATTTCACATCTTATCAGATCAAGATATCATCGTCATCACACTTGTCAAAACTAGGATCTAAGTTTAGAAGAATTCTTCAAAATCATATGCCTATCTTCACAATATCTCAATTCAATAAATTGAAGGATGAAATCCAACAAGGTCATACCCAAAACGTTCAAGAAGAGGGTGAAAGTAGTAATCATCTTTACATTATGAGTCGTAATCCACTTTTTGACAAAGATATGGATAACAGAGAAGAAAATCTGTTCCACCAATACAAAGACATGAACAAAACACATATAGATAGTGATGAGGAACAAGATGAGGAATGCCTTAGAGAGGCTGAGCAAGATCCAAAATTTCACAAAGCCATAGAAAAGATCTTGCAGTGAGATAAAGAAAAATATTTCTACTATCTAGCCGAACAAGGGGCTAAATTGCCTCATGACTTTAATACTGAGAATTTGAAAAAAAAACCTGAAGAGACACCCCTATCTGATCTTAATGCTTTGACTCAACAAATCAAGGCACTTCAAGGACAAGTTAAAGAGTTACAAGGGGGAACAACCACAAAGAAATATACTTTGGTGGACATTTGTCCTTTTCCTTTCGATCGAAGTCTTAACATGATTCCTTTTCCCAAACATTGTGAAATGCCAAAATTTGATCACTATAATGGGAAATCGGATCCAATCGATCAAGTTAGAGACTTCTGAAACATGACATTGGAATTCACTCATGAAGACACTTACTTGATGCGATTGTTTCCTAGGAGTCTTGGAGTTCACTCTATGGAATGGCTATCAAAGATTACACCTCCTGTCAAGACATTTGAAGAATTAATCAACCTATTCATATCACAATATGCTTACAACATCCAGCACCAAATCACCATGATAGATCTCTGCAAAGTTGCACAAAAACCTGGTGAGTCTTTCATTACATTTCTTCAGAGATGGAGAAGAATGTTTGCTAGATATCCACGTCATGTTCCTAAAAATGAAAAAATGGTTACCTTCATTAACAGTTTAAATTCAGAAATGAGCTATCATTTGAACTTACATTGTCCTCCTTATTTTGAGAAAATGATTGAAGATGCCATAACCATTGAAAATGCTTTGGTCAAAAGAGGAATAATAAAACATGACAAAGACAATCCTAGCTCATCCAACCATCACAATAATCAGGACAAGTCTAAATTTTGGACTCGCAACAAAAATGTGGTGAATGATGGTGTTGTTGATGCAAATCATGTCTCGACCAAGCCATTTGTCCTTAGTACTCCAAGCATTTGCAACAACAATATCAACTCGATTGCAAATCACAGAAACAATCCTCCCCCTCCAAGGAACAATATAAATCAACATTCTACTCCCAATCAAGGGACTTCCAACAACCAAGGTTACCGAGGAACCAATAACAATCACAATTCCTTAGGGAACACCTCAAATACAAATCCACAAAAATTCTCATTCTTCTCTAATAGAAGAACTTTCACTTCATTGGGTCAATCTCTAGAATCCGCATTCAAAGAGTTGATGGTCAAAAATGTCATTACTTTGCCGCCTCAACGAAACTATGAACCCAGTGTAAAGCCTCCATCATGGAATGAGGCATACTATTGTGATTATCATTAGTGCAAAGGTCATCACACAAATAACTGTCAAGCCTTGAAGAATACCATTCAAGACTTAATCGACAATGACATCATTACAATAGAAGGACATCAACAATCCAACGCAGACCACCAAGCATTTCGCAACCCTTTGCCCAACCATCAAAAAGGTGAGTCTTCTGAAAAAAATGTGAATCATATCAATGATGATCATATAATCAACCATCTCTACACAGATGATGAGTGGGTAAATGTCATTAAAATCAACAAGAAGATGGAATATAGAGAAGTCAACGCGACAACAAGGGCGCAAGCTAAAGTTATCTTAAAGGGTCCCTCTTCAAAATCCACTAAACCTCCACCCCAACATCAATATGATTTGGTCAACCAACTTCAGAAAACCCCCACTCAAATTTCTATCTTGGAACTATTGAAGATTTCTCCAGCCCATAAGGAAATTCTCGAAAAGGCCCTCTTCAAAACAAATGTATCCATTGATTTGGATGTGAACCAGTTTCAAGCCATGGTAGGACACTTGTCCTCACCCACTTGCCTCTCATTCTTTGAAAAAGATGATGTTTCCATAACTCATCCCCATAATTCGTCATTGTACTTAGAAGTCATGGTTCACAAGTTTCGTATCAGACGAGTTCTAATAGATGGAGGTGTTAGTTTGAACATCTGTACCATGAAGTTGGTTAAGGCTTTAGGATTTTTTGAGGACTCCATTGATTTCAGAAGAAAGATTACCATAAAAGCTTATGATGATGAAGAAAGAGCATCCAAGGGTCTAATCGTGCTGCCAATCAGAGTGGGCCTTGTTATCAAGAATACTTTTTGTCAAGTATTGTACTGTGATCTTGCATATAACATCTTGTTGGGTCATCCTTGGATCCACGAAATGCAAGCCGTCCCATCAACCTATCATCAATGTCTTAAGTTTCCTTATGATGGACAGGAAAGCATGATACCAGCTGATAATTCCAATATTCAAACTTGTGCCAACATAAAAGCCAGTCAAGATACTTTGGTTCCTAACAATCGAGAAGCTCATGATAGTACTTCTCTAAAGATTGACACACAAATAAGTCAATTAACCAATAGTTTTGACAAGAAATTGAAATTTAAGGACCATGGAGTCGGAGAGTACTCTCTTTGTCTTGCCAATTTACCTACATCACCTTGATCACATGGACAACCGTCTATCATAGAACATCAAATATCAACAACATCAACATCAAAGCAACCACCAACAGAGCCAATCAAAAAGTGTAATGGACAATTCATCAAAGAAAAATTCCCCATGGAAGATCTTGAGGATACATAAATTCTAAACTGGCTCTATAAAGATGAATATGAAGCAATCTTTAATGTCAAATTACCCAGGGACATATATGGAAAAGGGTATTCAATCATGCAGAAGATGGGCTATGATAAAGGTCCTATCGGAAAAAGGAAGGAAGGAGTAGTTGAACCCATTCACCTCCACAAACTTGCTGCAAAAGAGAAAATTGGATTGGGCTATGATACTCACTCCAAAGAAAGCACATCCAAACAACTGCATGGCACTGTCTTCACATTGCAAGAAGGCTCAAATTCATGAGAAGCATGTTTGGCAATAGTTCAAAACTTCATGGATAACAATTCTAACATAGACTCTGTTGAATATGAATGAAACATCATTTATAATGATGAGTTCTGGAGGGACAAAGAGGTTGATGTAATACACTAGTACGCCCCAACTCTAATTGAAGGTCAAGGTTTAGGGTCCCAAACACGCGAATTCGAACTACAAAGTCACCAAGATTCTAGTGATGCTGAGTCAGATCTAAACAAACAAGACTATCATGAGGACAGTATCATCATTGATCCACCTCATACCTCGGATCCTACGGACCACTCCATTATGACCATAACCATAGCTGATTTCACACAACCTGACGATCCGCTATCTTTGATTCATCTTGATCTCATTGATTGGGATTCAACAGAACCTATCGATATACCTATGTTTCCAAGTGACAAAGCTATCATAAACTTCCTTTCTGTAGAGGATACAAACGATTGCTCCACCAGCGATTTTCGACATAGAGTTTTTGATCAGGAGAGTGTCAAGTCTCCTAGCTGCAAAAGTAAAAACAAAAAAGAAAGATCTAATGGTGAAAACCAGAATCTAGCATTATTAGATCAAACAAAAGATAAAATAAAGAGTGTATCAGATGGTGAAAACCTCTTTGAGGCACCGGATGATGGGAATCTTGACACTCTCCCAGAGCACTACCATGAGCGATCGCCTATTTTGATTGAGCCTACAAATGCTGTCAATCTTGAGACTTCTGACAAACCAAGAATTTTATAGTTAGCTACATCAATGACAGAGAAAGAAATACCAGAGTTCATGGAATTCCTGAAAAAAAATCAAGTCAATTTTGCATGGTCTTACGCTGACATGCCTGGTCTTGATCCAAATCTTATCATGCATCACTTGTTTATCAAACCAGGGGCCAAGTCGGTGAAACAAAAACTCAGAAAGATGCACCCTCATGTTACATTATTGGTTAAGGAAGAACTAAGAAAACTCCTTGATGTGGGCTTCATAAGACCAATCGACTATGTAGAATGGATCTCCAACATTGTTCCTATATCCAAGCAAGATAAAACTATGAGAATATGCACAGATTTCAGAGATATTAATAAAGCATGTTCTAAGGATGACTTCCTACTGCCAAACATCGACACTATAGTTGATCTGACAGCTGGCCATGCCATGTATTCATTAATGGATGGTTTTTCTGGCTACAACCAAATCAAGATTGCACCTGAAGACCAAGAGAAAATAGATTTCACATGTCCATGGGGAACTTATTGTTGGAACGCCATGCCTTTCAGTCTAAAGAATGCTGGGGCTACTTATCAAAGAGCCATGACTACAATCTTTCATGACATGATGCATATCTTCATGGAAGATTATGTAGATGACATATTGGAAAAATCATACACCAGAGAAGGACATCTTGAAATATTGTCCAAAATATTTGCAAGATTAGAGAAATTCAAAGTTCACCTCAACCCCAAGAAATGTGTTTTTGGGGTCAAATCTGGAAAACTCTTGGGGTACATTGTTTCAGAAAAAGGAATTGAAGTAGATCCTGCAAAAGTACAGACAATTATGGAAATGCCTCCACCAAGGAACATTAGTCAATTGAGATCATTGCAAGGATGACTTCAATCTATACGAAGGTTCATTGCACAATTGGCCGACAAAAGTTTACCTTTCACACATCTACTGCATAAGAATGTTCCTTTCAAGTGGGATGACAAATGTGAATTGGCTTTTCAACAAATCAAACAGTATTTAATGACTCCACCAGTTCTCATACCACCAAATCTAGACAAACCCCTAATCTTATACATTGCCGCAACAGAGACATCTTTGGGGGCATTGCTAGTTCAAGAAGACTCTACAAGAAAAGAACGTGCAATCTACTACATCAGCAGAACACTAACAAGTCATGAGCTCAATTACACTTCTATCGAGAAGGCTTGTCTGGCAGTAGTCTTTGCTTCACAAAAATTTTGGCATTACATGTTAACTCATACAATCAATCCGGTTTCAAAGATTGATCCACTCAAGTATTTTTTAAGCAAATCATCATTGACAGGAAGATTAGCAAAGTGGGTAATGATTCTGAGTGAGTTTGACATCCATTATGTTGATTGCAAGGCAATCAAAGGACAAGTTATCACTGATCAACTAGTTGAAGCACCACTGCAAGCAAACCATCCCCTATACATTGAATTTCCAGATGCTGATGTCTTTACTGCAGAATATAACAACCATGGTCCTTATATTTTGATGGTTCTTTCACTCAACATGGATCGGGGGTAGGCATACTTTTTGTCACCCCTCAAGGACACACCATTCCTCGATCATACAAGCTGATGTTTCCATGCCCCAACAACATAGCCGAATATGAAGCATTAATCACCAGGCTTAAAATAGCAGTGGAATGGAGGATTACAGAACTACATGTATATGGTGACTCACAGCTAGTCATTTATCAGATCAATGATGATTATCAGATCAAAGATGACAAATTGTTACCATATAAAAAGATGGTTGATAACTTCAAGAAATATTTTGTGGACATCAAATTCACACAAATTCCAAGGCTTGCTAACAAAGCAGCTGATGCCATGGCTACGATTGCATCATTGTTACAACTCCCAGAAACTCAGACTTGCTATGAATTTCTGGTGGAACAATCATTTACACCTACTTATGATACCCCTGAAAGCCAAATCATTTGCCACTTGGTAGGATTGAATTCACCTTGGTATGGAAAAATTTATGCCTACCTCAAAGACGATATCTTACCACCCGATTTATCCCGTAACCAAAAATGCAATTTTATCTGCCAATCCGCTCGCTACACTCTTATCGCTGACACTCTTTATCATCGTGGTCTTGATGGTACTTTACTTCGATGTCTTGAATGTGAGGAATTTGACAAAGCTTTACAAGAAATTCATGGTGGCATTTGTGGTACTCATTCGAGTGGACTGACCTTAACCAAGAAATTAATTAGAATGGGTTACTACTAGCCTACAATGGAGAGGGAATCATTCACTTCTATGAAAACATGCTCAAAATGTCAAATTCATGGGAATCTCATTCATGCTCCTACACAAGAACTTCAACCATTCACGCCAACCTGGCCATTTTCTCAATGGCGGTTAGATCTAGTGGGAAAGATTCATCCTTCTTCATGGAACAGACATAAGTTCATCATCACAGCTACAGAGTATTTTACCAAGTGGATTGAGGCAGTACCTCTTACTAAAGTTACCGACAAACAAATATCATCATTCATACTCAACTATATTATTTGTCGGTATGGCATTCCCAACTCCATTATTACATATAATGGACGTCCTTTCAAAAATAGGATGTTGATGAACTTTGTGAAAGATTTCACATTCAACATAGATATTCAACACCTTAATATCCACAAGGGAATGGCCAAGCCGAGGCCTCAAATAAAACAATATTGAAAATATTGAAAAAGACTGTGAATGATTCAAGGAAGGATTGGTACGTTCAACTCAATCCCGCCTTGTGGGCCTATAGAACTAGTATCTGGACGCCAACATGAGCAATGCCATTTGCTCTTGTATATGGAGCAGAAGCCATATTACCTTTAGAAGTTGAGATTCCCTCACTCAGGGTATCACTGAAAGGTCTTACGACAGATGATGAATACCGAGTTTCCCGACTCCAAAAGCTTGAACTCCTAGATGAAAAGAGACAAAGAGCAGTTGATCATTTGAAAGCATATCAACAGATGATGTCTCGCAACTATAATCACTAAGTAAAGCCACGTACCTTTCAAGTGGGTGATCTTGTTCTGAAAGAAAACCCACATAATCAGCAAGACAAAGAGAAGAAAGGAAACTTTGAACCAAATTGGCTAGGTCCTTATGTGGTTATCGCAGTCTATGGTTCAGGAGCCTACAAGCTATCAATGCTAGAAGGGGACCTGTTTGATGAACCTATCAACAACATGCACCTAAAAAAGTATTATGTCTAAAAGTGGTTAGCATCGTCAGAAAAAGTCTTGAAGAAATACAAAAAAATTAGAAAATGTCCTAAAAAAAAAGAAAAGAAAAAAAGTCATAGGGTGAAAACCTAGCGACAGGCAGTCTATTGACAAGAAAAATGCAATAAAAAAAAATAGTGAACATATGGCAAACAGATGCTATTTGTAGCTCTCCATCTATTAGTTCATGTTTTGCACTTAACTTTTCAGCCTTCATTTTCATGCATCTTTTCCATCATCTTAGGGCCACACCAGCATCATGCTATCATCATTTTCCTAGAGCAATAATGTCTTATCATCACTTGATTTATTGTACATATTCATTTCAGCAAATACCCAGGGAAAATATTGGCATACTGGGGGAAATCACCTTTTAAGTTTTATTGAAATAACGAGACAGCGACATCAAAGCCAAATCATGCAAAACAAAACAACCAAATCAAACTATATGGATAACTATCCAATCATTGATCCATATCACAGTAGTTTTCAGCTGTGTACCCTATCATGACTCATATCTGGATGATCTATAATCTGAATAATGGTTGGGATAATAATATTTCATTTTTGAACAATGGTTGTTTAATTTTTGATATCATCTTTGTGGAGAACACTCGATGATGTACTGAACTAGAGTGGCAAGGAAAGAGGATGATTTTTTCTTTGTCTGTTGTATTGAGGTTAACTATCCATCTATTGCAAGTATGTTGTGAGACATGATTTCCAAAGTTTATCATTGATAATAGTTCCAAATTTACATCAGAAGGTAGTTAGTCTTTTTCTGTTCATACAAGAAATGCTAAGGTCATCTCGGTTCAATTATACCTAGATGCTTGTGTTCGCTTGCTATATCAAAAATCATGAAAGTTGTACTCAGGTCATCATTGGTGCTAATTTCCCCTCTGATGCTTGTACATACTTCCAACATTTTAAAATGCTCTATGATGATTCAAGAAGGCTAGCAAAATGTCTCAACAAAATGGTTGGTTTCATTTAGTTGCATTTCATTTCACGTCATTGTACATAACTACATATTGGATTTGCATCAAGAGTTTTGAAAGGCCAATGGTTGTCATGTTTCTTTGGACTATTTATGGAGGACAATGCGGACATTTGTTTCATTATCATCATCATTTCATTTTCATTTTCATTATCTTTTCATTCATTTTCATTATCATTATCATTCATTATCATTTTCATTATCATTTCATTTATTATCATTCTCATTTCATCATTTCATTATCATTATCATTTATCGCATCATCATTCATTTCCTTTATATCATATATTTTATCATTCATTACTTTTATCATTCATTCCATTATCATTTCATTCATTTTCATTATCCTTATCATTCATTACATTTATCATTCATTATCATTATCTTTTCATTCATTTTCATTATCATTATCATTCATTACATTTATCATTCATTATCATTTCATTTATTATCATTCTCATTTCATCATTTCATTATCATTATCATTTATTGTATCATCATTCATTTCCTTTATATCATATATTTTATCATTCATTCCATTATCATTTCATTCATTTTCATTATCCTTATCATTCATTACATTTATCATTCATTATCATTATCTTTTCATTCATTTTCATTATCATTATCATTCATTACATTTATCATTCATTGTCATTTTCATTATCATTTCATTCATTATCATTCTCATTTCATCATTTCATTATCATTATCATTTATTGTATCATCATTCATTTCCTTTATATCATATATTTTATCATTCATTACATTATCATTCATTCTCGTTGTCATTATCACCTCATTTCATTTCGTTATCATTATCATTTATTTTAGTATCATTATCGTATCATCTCATTTCACTATCATTATCATTCATTTCATTCATATCATCTCATTTTATTATCATTATCATCATTTATTTCATCTCAGTATCGTTATCTTATCATATCATATCATTATCATTTCATTCCATTATCATTCATTTCATTTTCTTATCATTATCTTATCATATCATTTCATTATCATTTCATTATCATTGTAAATCCATTATTATTCATTTCATTTTTATTACAAATCATTATATTTCATCACATATCATTTTATCATACATCTCATCACTATTTACTTATCTCACTTCATATCAGTATTCATATCATTTTACATCATATCATATCATTTTATCATACAAATTCACAATGCATATCATAAACACAACATTCATTTTTATTATCATCTTACATTTGAAAACCTGCATAACATCACATATCACATATTCCATGGTATATATTCATAATCATTTCATAAATTATCCACCTGCATGACATCATTAGTACGCATCATCAACCATTTTTCATCAATCATCATCATAAACACATCATCCTACATATCATGTTAGTCATCACATCATTCAAATGCATACCAAAATCCATAACTGCATATCACATAATCAACAAATCATGATGGACATCACATAAATCATCTAAAAAATGCACATCACATCATAAAAAACAATCATCGCCACTGCATATCATCACTCATCAAAAATGATACAAATGTCCAAATGTCTAATGAAACTAAAAAGTTCAAAGAGAGATACATAGGATATGATAAAAAAAATGACATATACATGCTCCAAAAATGATATACATCACAGGACTAGCTGGTCAATACCCCTAATGGAGCTAGTCCAAAAGGAGGTGGTCTGCCATTGGTACCTATGTCTGGATCCTGCCAAGGCCCAGTCACTCCCATGCTTTGTGTATGTGTTTGTGATTTGCTCCTAGCCCTGTTGCGAGATCAGGGAAATGGCTCTCTGCGCTCAGGAGGACACATCTCCTTGTACCTAACTCTATAATACTCAGCCTCCCTCACCATCTCCATGCCCTCTGCAATGGCATCCCACAATGATGCGCTCTCTACTGTGCCCATGAGCCTCTAAGCGACGCCCTCCGCCTCCACTGCTCTCCGTTTGAATGCATCTCTCTCTGTCATCACCTGGGCTAACTATGGGTTTGAGGCAGGTGCCTGTGCCTGAGCCTATGCTAACTATGTCTATAGCTGTACAATAAATCCCTATGACTACATCAACTGACTCTAAAACTATCCCTACTATCCTTGCAGTGTTTGCACCTAGGCCTAAAGAGTAGCTATCTGCCCCTACTGTGATGAGGATCCCATCCGGATCACTATCCATCGCCCAATCCCTATCCTCGGTCGCTGCATGATCTGGACACCCCTTAGAATATCTAGCCTTGACCTCCTCAACACCTACCCCTCATCCCCACCGTTGTCTCCATCATCTCCATCAGAACTCTCCTCCCCCTCTCCACTCTCCACCTCCTCTCCTCCAACTACTCCCTGCTCGCCACCGGCCACATCCTCTTGTCTCACTCCCTCTGGCTGTGGTACTACCAGAATGGGTGCTAGCTCATCGGGACTGGTAAACCGTGGAAAGGGATGTGTGTGGTAATATAGAGAATACTCATCAGACATACCGACATCAACAATGTCTTGCCTGTCATCCCATGCCTCTGGAGCTAATGACATGAACTCTGTATATGTTGTCTGATAGGAAATACATGACCCCCATCTAGCCTCATCTCTGCTCTGGGCATAGTGTGCAACCCCCTGTGGCATCCCATGGGTAAATCCAAACTGTGTCTAAACTCGCAATGCCAGAAACCTCTCAAGAATGAAAGGAGTCCTCCCTATCAGAAATTGAGGAATGCATATAAATGGAATCTCTACATCATCTGTATCCCATGGCTCACAATCAAGATATGTTCGCCATACCACTGGATCCATGTCATCTAGAAGTCGTCTCCCATAATCCACCTTGCCCAGCTTGGGCTGGATAAGGAACATAGCATACGTATATACATAGGGCCAACCTAGAGGCCTAACTCTGGGGCACGCCGGTCTCATCACAGCAAGATGCTCCCATGCCCAGATCTGCAGCAATGTCACACCACACGACAAACTAGAAGCACCCCTGTACATCACCTAATGCAAATCATGATATAGATGCACTAACATACAATTCCCCCATGCATATCTATGTGGCTGTAGCAACATCTACTCCAAAATCCTGCCCCATCCCACTAATAATCCCTTTGACTGGCGATCTGGACAAAGGAAACCTCCAATGAATGCACCCAAACTGCAAGCAAAGTTGGATATCCTCGAAAGTCGGCCCATGGTACCCAATACCCAGCTATATGTGCATCACCATACACCCTCCTCAAAGCATCTGTACCCCCGAGCTCCTTGTGATCATAGAACACAAGGGCACCAACCACTGAAATACCTAATATCCTATATACATCGTCTGGAGTCACCGTCACCTCACCAGTCAGCATATGAAAGGTGTTGTGCTCCAAATTCCATCACTCTGCCAGTGTCGTCAACAATCCTCTGTTGACCCAAATTGGTGGCATAGCCAATAAGGATCTCAAACCACATGTATCTATCAAAGTTACATCAGCAGGTGTCAACTCGGGTATCCTATCCCACCCTGCCGAGTGTCGCTCTCTAATCTGGAGGTTTTTGAAAACCTCCTATTTTCATCACAAGGATACTTAATCAGAATCATACAAATCATTCAACCAAAATCAATTAGACTCATATCTATCAGTGACCTATATCAAGTGAACTATATCAGATCCATATCAATAACTCGTATTAGTGCATCATATCAATGACCCATATCACACTATCAGTCCTATCAGGCAAACCAATACACAATCTATCTAGCCGGATATCATATCAAATCTGCTCTACCATCAATTACTATTTATTTTCTATCGCAGAAAGTAAATTTATCAGAAGTCATATCAATCATTTATCCGACATTTACTCTTTATTTTTCATTCATGAGAAGCAAAGTTATCAGTTCAATCTACTCATTGTTTTTGAAACAAAGTTGTCCTACAATTACTCTTTGTTTTCTATTCTAGGAAGCAAAGTTATCACTCAAACACCAAATTTTTCATCATTTCTATCCATATCGCCATGATGACACGACAATTTACCTATCTGTTGATTAAGGAAGCAATATATATATCATCATTTTCACATTACTATCATCAAATAATCAATTTTTCCTATTTTCACCATATGCGCTACTTTGTGACCTCTATGCGCTAAAACCCATATGCACTACTCTATGGTCTCTATGTGCTAAAACCCATATGCACTGTTCTTTTCATTGTGTGTGCTCAAACAGTTTCCCTATGGGCTATTTCCCTATATGCGCTCACACTATCAACCTAAGCGCTACTTTAATCACCGGATGTGTGGTTTCCCTATATGCACTACTGTTTTTCCTCGATGTGCTTAAACCTAATTTTCTACATCTTTCCCTATATGAGCTACTGTTTTCATCGAATGCACTAAACTGGTTTGATGCTAATTATTTCAAATCTAGCCTGTATGTGCTATTTTTTTTACCCTAAGCACCGAAAAAATCATCGAAAGCACTAAAACTTTCCTAAAAGCGCTAAAATGTCATTTTCATATATAAAATTCATGGAAAAACAATGCATTTGGATTTCAAATGTAAAAATTTTAAAACACAAGTGGTTAGATCAATTCACCGGTGGTCCGTATGCTGCTGGCCTCTGGTATCAGTGAGATCTCTCAAATCAGTGGCAATGATATGGAATCTCCATGTCGCGGGGTCACTCTTAGAGCTACAGTATTCACCAAGTCAAAAAGTGCAAATGATTTGTCTCTTTCTACTTTTTTACCTTTTAAAGGTCAAACAAAGGTAAGTTTGCTGCCTTTTGACTTTGTTTTCAAAAAATGGTGTGATATTTTATTTTTCCATCATTTGTCAAGAGCTAAATCACTCTCTCTCATCCGTGATTTACCTCCCGAGGGGGCATCATCAACAACAACATCGAAAGCATTCAGGGGCAAAAATCTTATTTTCTTTGAAGCAATGCATTTTTCACATCACTTCAAAGAGGGGCAAAATGTATACATCTAAAAATGGTCATGATTAAGCTTGTTAATTAATTAAATATAAATTATTTAATTAATTCTCCTAAAGTCATCTACATATAAATAAATTTAATTATTTATTTATATTGTTCATTCTTATGATTCTTCTACATTAATTAAATAAACAACTTTATTTAATTAATTACCACCTTCCACATTCCGCTTAAATAAATTAAATAAATTTTCATAATTTATTTATATTTGATTATCATATTATTCTAAAAAGTTGAATATTTAAATTCAAAAATGGAATATTCTCTTCATCCCATAATTAAATTAAATATTAAATATTTAATTTAATATTTTCTTTTCACTCCACAAATAATTAAATATTTTTAAAATATTTAATTACACTCTAAATTCACTTCTAAAACATAATTAAATATAATTTATTTAATTATGCGAGTTTCTATATCCATCTTCACTTACAAATTAAATAAATTTATTTTATTTAATTGTAAACTCATTCTAAACTTATTCTTCAAAATGGCAAATTCCCTTTGGATCTCAATGATGAAAATTGAAGGAAAAGGGAAACCTTCTATCTCCCTCTCAAACTTACGAAAATCTTCCACCGTCCATTCTAACAAGCTTAATCTGGGCCGTTAATCAAATCAGCCAATCAAATCCTTTCAAAGACTCTATAAATGCTGGTGCAAATCCAAGCTTTGGTTACACGCATACACACGACGAACACACAAGCATATGCGCAGTTAGTTTATGCACTCACATCCTTTTAGCATCACAACAATATTTTCATCTTAGCATAGTCTTACATTGAGCATAATATGCATTTTTATTTACATCTCGTTCTTCAGCTGTCCATTTTGTTGAGCTTGATCTGTTGAATCTGAGAGCAATTGGAAACAACAAAATGCTAGAGTTAGAAAGAAATAAGATGGTTTCAGGGAAGCTACAGTAACAATTTGTTCATTCTATTTTCCTTTTCAGTTTTCTTGATATAATGTCTTATTGATATGTGTTTGAATTCCATTATAATTGATACATTTTTCACACACAATTTCTATAAGATATGCTTATGCAAATGTGCTAATGATTTGTGGATGCAGGATTGATGATGATGATGGTGATGATGATCAACTGTCATAGTACCTTGTTAGTGTGGTTAGTGAGAAAAGAAGAAGTCATTTCAACAAGACGCAAGATAACACCAAGGAAAATGATGATGATGGTGATGATTACGATTACTTGCCAAGGAATTGGGATCTTCAAAGGGCCAAATTTTCTTATGTTTGATAACACACATGGTATGATGCATCAAGGTATAGAGAACCAAGATGGCGTGGTACTTAGTGTGATAGACTTTGACTCGACAATCGGATAGGATTATTTTTGTTCATACCTAACATACGAAAACCTTGCTAGGATGTACTTCAGAAGTTTCAGACACCTCAGACCAAAACACAGAAAGGTAAACCTATCCTGCAATAGTCAACAAGTTGCTCTAGACCTCTTAAATGCATACCTGACAAAGAAAGTATTTGCCAAGTTATATTGCAAGAATGTCCAATAAACATAGCAGACAAAAGATAATGATCATTGTCCCATTCCTATTTCTCTAATTCTGCTATTTTGGGATATCATCGAGACGTCCTTGGAATAAGCACAAAATAAGAAGAGTCCAAAAGATAAAGACCAAGTAAGCAAACAAACTAATGCTCTTCAATATCGCTAACAAGAAAAGGATGTGTTATCTAAGATGATAACCGAAACTTATTTCCAAAAGATAATTCCCTTGGTAGGAAGGATTCATACTAGGACATGTTAGTGGATGGTGGCACATCATTTCATTTATAAGGGATGATTGATATGGGACCATTTTAGATGATATGTTATCGGTACGAAGAGATGACCAGCTTGCTTACGCACTTGACTTAGACTTGAGGCTTAACGCTTTTGAGTTTTCACTTTTAACCTGCTAGACTTGTTTCCGATTATTTTACCAAAGGTTGACGATGACAATCAGTTTATTATGAGTGGTGCTTATTGCGGGTGCAAGCGAGATGAGGCGGATGGATTTTTCAAATATTGGAATGTTTTTGGTATTTTTCAAAGTTTTTAAATGTTTTGATTTTTGATTTTCCAATGTTTTTGGTGTTTTATGAGATTTTGACCAAGAGACTAACCTAAAGACCTATACTAGGGGCCTTGGGGGCTGATCGAAAGATTAGCATTGCCTACATTATACACGCAGAGACCATGTAGTTCAACTGATGAGTTGACCAATTTACAGATGATGATATACATGATGAGATTTCAGCTTATTATGACAGAGTCCTATAGGACTGACCTAAATGTCTCGGGGGATGATCAAAGATCAACCTTGCCTATGTTCAAGCTCAGAGATAACGTAGTTCGACAAGACGACTCTATTTTTTACTTTTGAATGACTTTTTTGACTTGTTTTTGGATTTTGATATGTTTTGATGTTTTTGGATTTTGTGCTTTTCTAATGTTTTTAGATTTTTTGATATTGAGGATTTTAAGATCATACACAAATCTGATCCAATGAGAACATGCCCCCAGCGTGATGAAATAGACTACCTTGATAAAGGCAGGACAAACTGATCTTGAGGATGGGCTGAGTAGTACTAGGAGGGATCATGATACGAAAACAGGGCCAAGCTATGGTGCGGATGTGAGTGGATGTGTGATGGATGGAGACCCAAATGCGATGAATGATGGAAGTGAAATGGATAGATGATGCCAAACAAGTCGTAAAGATCCTGGTGGACGGAAAGTGCTTATTTATGCAAGGCGCCTGTTTGCTAGGTTTTTACCAAGGTACTTGCCCAAAGTGCCACCAAAGTGGTTCTCACTAGAGGATGATTTTTTCTCTTTATTATTTTTGATTCTTCTTTTGATTTTCTGGTTCTATACCGTGATAGAATTAGGCATAAAACTTTTTGAGATGGGAGCTATTTATGGGCTCCTACAGAGGTTCCCCTTCGGGTGTTGATAACTGATATGCCCCTGATGTGTAACTTGCTGTGATGACAAAAGGTCCTAACCAATTAGGTTTAAACTTGCCTTTGCTGTTGAGGTTTTGGACGTTCTTCTGATTTTCTTTTAAGACCAGTTCTCTAACTTGGAAAGTCCTACTTTTGATCTTCTTATTGTAGTTCCTTTTGAGTCTATTCTGATAGACTTGCAAATGATTTAAAGCATCTATGCGTCTCTCATCCAGTAACTCCAGCTCATTTAGTCTTGATACTCTATATTCTTCATCTGTGATGAGGTTTTGCAGTGATATTTTGAGGGATGGGAGCTCAATCTCAATGGGGAGTATGGCTTCTGATCCGTAGACCAAGGAGAATGGGGTGGCACCATTGGGTGTGCAGATGCTAGTTCAATAAGCCCAGAGGGTGGGATTAAGCTGCAAGTTCTAGTCATGACCTACGTCATTAACTATTTTCTTGAGGATTTTGAGAATAATTTTGTTTGTAGCTTCTGCTTGGCCATTTCCTTGGGGATAGTATGGGGTGGAGAAGCGATACTGGATTTTGAATTTCTCACACAAGTCGTAGACCTCCTGGTTCTTGAATGGTGTCCCATTATCTGAGATAATGGCTTGGGGGACACCATAATGACATATGAGATAGTTCAGGATAAATTTTGAGATCTGCTTCCCAGTGATATATGTCATGGGTATGGCTTCCATCCACTTTGTGAAGTACTCAGTTGCAGTTATGATGAATTTGTGGCCATTGGATGAGGTGGGTGTGATTTTTCCAATGAGATCGAGTCCCCACTACGAAAAGGGCCATGGTGTGATGATCAGATGAAGCTCTTGAGCTGGAGCATGGATGAGGTCTCCATGCTACTGACATTGTATACACCTCTTAGCATGATCATGTGCTTCTCTTTCCATTGTAGGCCAATAATACCCCATCCTCAATAGTTTCTTGGCAATGGTCATTCCACTCGAGTGTGAGCCACATATGTCGTTATGAACTTCGATTAGAGCGGTTAATGCCTCCTCAGCATTTAGGTAGCACAGTAAGGTACCTTCTATGCTTCTACGGTATAAAGTATCACCTAGGATCACAAATCTGGATGCTTTTTTGATAAAGGTTCATTTTAGGCTTGATGGCAGGCTAGTAGGTATGACTCCTATTCAAAGATATGTCTAGATATCATGATACCAAGGATCCCCAGGACCAATTATTACACACACATATTCTAATTTCGGTACCTCGAATGTAGGAATGAGAAGTTGCTCAATCAGAAATTCATATTTTGACATGTTGTGAGGGATGTCTAATAGTGACCCAATTGTAGCCATGGCGTCAGCTGCTCTATTGTTGGTTCTAGGAATCTGCTCAAATGTTATGTCAATGAAGGATTCCTTTAAAGTCTCCACCAGTTTCTTGTATGGAGTGAGCTTATCATCCTTAGTCTAATATCCATTATTGACTTGATTTATGATCAACTGAGAATCTCCATACACCTTGAGGGCTATGATGTTCCATTGCACTGCTATCCTGAGACCTATAGTCAATGCCTCATATTCCACTATGTTGTTAGTGCAAGGAAATGCCAATTTGTATGACTTCGGTATGCAGTCTCCTTGTGGCGTGATGAAGAAGACACCAGATCCTGATCCATGTTGTGTATATGAACCATTGAAGTACAATTTCCAATGATTAGCTATGTTGAGGTTAAAGATGGATTCGTCTGGAAATTCTGAGACAAGAGGATTCTTAGAATAAATAGGTGCTTCTGCTAGTTGATCTATGATGACCTGTCCCTTGATTTCTTTTCTTTCCACATACTCAATGTCATATTCTGACAGTATCATTACCCATTTGTCCATTCTTCATGTGAGCATTTCCTTTGATAGTAGATACTTGAGGGGATCAATTTTTGCGATGAGCTTTATCTTATGTGCCAACAAGTAATG
This sequence comes from Sequoia sempervirens, assembly GCA_007258455.2. Lineage (NCBI taxonomy): Eukaryota > Viridiplantae > Streptophyta > Pinopsida > Cupressales > Cupressaceae > Sequoia > Sequoia sempervirens. The sequence continues at coordinate 159,243,113 of VDFB02271358.1, forward strand.
TCTGAATTTCTGGGATGCAAACACTATTGCGAGGCAAGCTTTCTTGATGAATGAGTAGTTTAGCTCATGACCAATCATTGCCCTACCGATATAGTAGATAGCCTTCTTTGTTCCATTTTCATCATGCTAAGCCAAGAGAGCTTCAAGGGATGCTGGTGTTGCTGACACATATAAGATCAATGGCTTTCTCGAGATGGGTGGCATTAAAACTGGTGGTGTCAGTAGATATTCCTTTATTTTGTTGAATGCCTCCTCACATTTTGTATCCCATTTGTATGCTACCCCCTTGTGGAGTAGGTGAGAATATGGGTTCTGCTTATCCACCAGTTGTGCTATGAATCTTCTAATGGATTGGAGCCTACCTTGGAGACCTCTTAGTTGTTTCAATGTCTCTGGTGCTTCCATCTCAAGGATTGCTTTTACTTTAGCAGGATCCACCTCAATACCCCTCATGGAGACTATGTATCCTAGTAATTTTCCTGATTGTATGTCAAAGATGCACTTCTTGGGATTTAGCCTGACTTTGTATTCCTCTAATCTGTCAAAGATAGCACTTAGGGTTGCTATATGATCTTTTCTCTTTCTTGACTTAGCTAGGATGTCATCGACATAGTCTTCAACTATTTTATGAATCATGTCATGGAAGATCAATGTCATGGCTCATTGATATGTTGCTTTGGTGTTCTTTAGGCTGAATGGCATCATGTTCTAGCAGTAGGTCCCCCACGGACAAGTAAAAGTTGTCTTATGTTGGTCTTCTTTTGCTATCATAATCTGGTTGTATCCTAAAAATCCATCCATTAGTGATAGCATCTCATGCCCTGCTATCATGTCTACTATCATATCGATATTGGGAAGTGGAAAGTCATCCTTGGGAAATGCTTTGTTGAAATCTTTGAAATCCATACAGATCCTGATGGCTCCGTCAGGTTTTGAAATAGGTACCAAATTTGACACCCATTCTGGGTAATCAATTGGTCAGATAAATCCTACATTTAGCAAATTTTTGAGCTCCATTTTAACCAACAAGGCAATTTGTGGATGCATTTTTTGAAGCTTTTGCTTGACCGGTTTTTCTTTTGGATACATTGCTAAATGATGGACCACAGTTTCTAGATCTAGCCCTGGCATGTCAACATAACTCCATGCAAAATTTATTTGTCTTTCTTTTAGGAATGCCGCTAGAAGTTCTTGTTCTTCTGATAATAGTGATTCTGCATAGAATGTGATATGCGGGACCTCCTCTATTCCTATGTTGATCGGATTGCACTTTTCGGCCAATACTGTTGATTTCTCCTGATGAATAGCTCTTAGAGGAAGATTGAATCCTTCTTCCTCGGGTGCCTCAGAGAGGTTTTCACCGTTGGATACGTCCTTTCTTTTTACTATTTTCTTGTCAGAGAGTGCCACAGTGTAGTTTTCACTCAAGGACTTGGATATGATTCTTAGTTTCTCACTTTTGTGACTGAAGGATTCAATCGTTTCCCCGTAATGAGCTTGTGTGTCTAATTACATTATGAACCCTGCCTTATGATCCCCATCCAAGATGTTATCCCTCAATCCCATGAATTTTGAGAGTGCTTCATCATTTTTGAATGTATCAAGAACTGGTGGTCCTTGTTGGTCATAGTCGATCAGTTGGAGGTAAACTAAGTGAATCTCATGATTTTGGTGATCAGATTCGAATGATAAGGTACTAATCATGCAAAGGGTGGTGTCCTTGAATAACCTAGGGAGATTGGATATGGTATCTTCGTCATCGCTACCAATGTAGGGCTCAGTTATGAAGTTATATGTGTTGCTACTTGTGACTATTGGTGAGTGTACTTGTACTAACACTAGCTGAAGAGAAACATTAGTGGATCTAACTGGAGGAATTTGGCCATGTATAGTTATTCTCGAAGGGGTATATCCAAGGCCAAGATTTGTTATGGGTCGCGTCTCTGGCATGATAGGTATTATGAGCCCATTGTCATTTTGTCCCAGTCTTTGATTTCTTTTGTAGCCCATTGTGAGCATCATTTGTAGGCCCCTGCTACTTTTTTTCATTGGTAATTCAGGTGTCGGTCTTTCATCTCGATACAACATGTTAGATGGATCTGTTTCAATAACCTCATGGCTGAGGTCTCCCCAACTTGTGAATTCGGGATAGTTTTCAGGATAGGTTTGTGATGTGGAAGCTTGGTTTTCTTGTGGGCATCCCCGTGATCTAGGAGATTGTGGTAACTCTCCTATCACAAAAGCATTGTTAGGGAGCTTGTAGCTTCCACAATCGTCCTCCTGGATGATGAGCTTGATGTCAGAGATGGTAGGAATAGTGGGGATGGCGGGTGTCTCTATTGCATAAGTGGATGCAAGAGTGGTGGGGTCAATGTATGGTGTGGATGGGCCCTCATAATTCTTTGGCACTTAGGGGATTTTGTAGTATTTGGCCTCAATATTTTTGCAATATGAAAACGGTTCAGGATCTCCATGAATGATAACCTCTTGTCCATTATGTGTAAATTTTACACATTGGTGGAAGGTTGATGCTACAACTTTCATTGCATGGATCCATGGGCATCTGAGGAGGATATTATATGGCAAGTCAAGGTCCAAGACCTGATAGGTGGTTTCCATGATGGTAGGCCCTACTTGAATGGGGAGTTTAATCATGCCTTAAGAAACTCTTTCTTGGTCATCATATGCTCTTATCGTGATGCCTTTACCTTTGTCAATGGAATCTTCTATTATTTTCAACTGCTTGATGAGGCTAAGAGAGCATATGTTCAAACCTGCACCTCCATCCACCAAGATCCTTTTGATTTTTCTCTTGTTCACAATGGCTTCCAAGTGAAGTTGGCATGGTTGTGAGATGGTTGGGCAAGGAAATATTGGTCGGAGAATGTAAGAAGATTATGCGTAATGATATTTTCGACCATAGCTTGGAATTGTTCTGCATCAAGGTCTGCGGGGATGGTGGATGAGGCTAATGCTTCCTCGAGGATCTTCTTATGGGCTGATGATATTTTTAACAACTCCAAGATGGAGATGTGTGCTCGTATTCTCTTGAGTTGTTCTACAACATTGTAACTATGCGAAACGACTCTTGATGAAGGGATTCTATTGGGTTGGGATGATCCTACAATGGTAACTTTACCGCCTCTTGTGGTGACTCCACAATCTTCGGCATGGGCACCCTTGATGGTGATGACCATGCAGTCTTCATTTAGGGAGGCGACGAATATTTCGTATACATGATTTACACTGCCCTTCCCTTTATCATTTTTATTCCCTTTGTTGCCATGATTCGGCATCAGATTCGTGTAGATTTTTAGATCTTGATTTCCAGTAGGTTGTTCCATGTTTATAATTCTCTTGTCAATGAGATCTTGGATGATATTTTTAATTCTCATACAATTGTTTTTGGTGTGACCTTTTATTTTGTGAAATTCACATAGCTGATTTTCGTTATACCAAGGAGGTTTGACATCGTGTTCTTGGTAATTCTAAAATGCGGGTGCTTTGATGAGTTTTTCGTTGATGAGCTTTTTCATTATGTCCTCCAGTGGTTCCCCCAAGATAGCGTATTTTCATTTGGGATAAGTTTTGCATTGGGTTGGTCCTCTTTGATCATTGAGGTTATTGATAGTAGGATTTTTATTGGGTTGATATGTTGTGTGATGAGTGTTTTGGCATTGATTTTGGATTTGCGGTGTGGGTGTGTTTTGGCGAGGACCACTAATGACCACCTTGGCATCTACGACACCATCATTAGTAACGTTCTTGTTCCTTGCCCATGTGCGAGGTTTATCATTGTAATTGGATGATGGGAAGTTGTTTTGTTGTTCGTGATATGATGTTGGTTCTGCAGGTTGAGTCACAAGGGCTCTTTCGATGCTAAGCGCCTTGGAAATCAGTTGATCGTATGTGGTGATTCCTTGAACCTTGAGATGAAATGATAAGCAGCTTTCAAGGTTGGCTATGATGGTGTAGACTTCTTCTTCTGGCATGGTCCACTTGCTCCAATTGGCCTTGGATCGCCATTGTTGAAGGAATGAGGCAAAAGATTCATTCTTTCCTTGTTTTAGAGCATATAGTTCTTCAAGACTGACATCCATTGCAATGTTACATGTGTAGTTTTTAATGAATGCATCCCTAATTTCTTGGAATGTTCTAACGCCTGAAGGTAAGCAAGAGAACCATTCTATAGCGGTACTTGGCAAGCTTCTAGGAAATAGCCGCATCAAATAAGTATCGTCATAACTGACTTCCATGCAATGAACCTGGAATTCCCTGATGTGATCTTCAGGGTTTCCCATCCCTTGATATTTGTCAAATTAGGGGGATTTTGAATCCCTTGGGGTATGGTTTCATTTCTAAGCTCCTATCAAATGGATAGGGACACAAGTTGCTTGATTTTTTGGTTGTTTGCCCTGATTGAAGGTCAAGCACTTGTTGCGAGAGTAACTTGAGTTGTGTCGTCACATCATTTTGTGTATCAGGGGGTGGGATGAAGGTGTTTTGGGGTGTTTGAATCATTGTTTGAATGGATGGGTTGGTTGGTGTGTTGTTGGATGGTATCAATATGTTCTGGCAGGAAAAGTAGGCTTCTACTTTCTTTTGCATGAACAAGGCTTGTTGTTGATCTTGTTGTTGCTGCGCTAAGATTTGTGCTTGCTATTGTGCTTGTTGTTGTGCTTGTTGTTGTTCCCACAACCCTTGTTGTTGGGCTACTAATTCTATTTCTTCTTGCTACTCTTGGTATTGCTTTAGTGCTTGCTGATATGCTTTCACTTGTGCTGCTTGTGCAAGAAGTTGTGCTTGTGCTTGTGTTGCTTGCGCTTGTGCAGCTTGTTGCTACAATAATAGTTGTGCTTGAGCAACCCTTTGTGCTTGTAATGCTTGCATAGCTTGGGCAGCTTGAGTGGCTTGTTGTTGTTGTTTTTGTTGTTTCAGTAAAGCTTGATCTTGTTGAGCTTTTTGTGCTTATAATGTGGCTTGTGCAGCTTGGGCAGCTTGAGCGGCTTGTTGTATAGCTTTTTGTTTTTGAACTTGTTGGTATTCTCTTTGGAAAGAGGCTTGTAATGCTGTGTCATATTGGTTTGATGTGGTGAACGTTGGTGGTGGTGGAGGTGGTGGTGGATTTGGGATGGTGGTAGATGATGATGTTGTATTGATGTTTTGGGTGTTTGATAGTGGTATTGATGTGATTGGTCCTTGAGAGACCATGCTTTGTGATATTAGGGGTGTGTTTGATGATGTTGCCATTGCTTGTGTGTTTGTTGTTTATTGTTGCAATATCAACGACAAATTTTGTGTGTTGGGTGCAATGCTTTGATTGATGGTTGGGATATAGGTTTGATTGATATTTGGTAGGGGAGGGAACCCTACACCAAGGAGTGGTGTGGATGATAGTGGCAATGGCGGGAGAGGTGGAAATGTGAGAGGTGTGAGTTGTTGTGAAAATGTCGTGGTGTCAAATAAGCCCCCTTGTCTGAACATATCTCCCTCTTCTTGTGAATTTGTGAGAAGAGGTGTTTGTGGTGCTCCATGAAAAGATGTTGATGATGGGTCATAATGTAAGGTGAGAGGAACATTTTTGTGTAATGGGTTGCTGAGTATGTTTTGTTCCAAGGTGGTGCTTGCGTCCAAGTTTTGATTATTAACAAGGGGATGTGATTGAAGAGCATTAAGAAATGTGTTTCCCTTGTTGACATTGGGTTGTGTTGGAGCAAATGATGTTGTGATTTGTGGGATGTTTTGGGTGATGTTTTGAGATGGGGGTGTAGATGAAATGGGAATGGTGGATGAGATCGGAGGAAATGATGTATCCACTATAGTACGCACATCAAAATCCGAAGGCAACTTGGACCCTTGTTTCGCTAGTTAAAGCATGTACAATGAAGGGTTAAGTCTCATAAAAATGTTGATGATTCTATGATTGTCTGGATTTTGGAACATTTCCATCATTTCCTCACGAGACATTCCAAAGGTAAGGTCCTCCCCTTGATTTTCTTCTTGTGGATTTTGGGATGATGAGAGGATCAATGGATTGCTTGATTTAGTTGGATTCATTTCTGTGTTTGTTTGGCTAAGATCGCTTGAAGCGGGTGTTTCTTTGTTGGCTTCCATACTCTTCTTGTATTGAGATCTACTTTGAACCATAACACAAGGATCAACCTTCAAGAATATGGGAGATGAATCTCTTGATTCCTTGGATCGATTGTTATTTTATGTCCCAAAGTATAAAGTCTTAGGATGCTTTGAGGATCAAAGGTGATGATAATGATAATGATGTTTTAAGGATGGTTGATATAGATGTTTTGGCTTTTGATAAAAATTTGAGTGAGACACTAGGCTTTTAGGACTTTGGATTCTTAATTTTGGATTTTGAGATTTTATGATTTTGTCCTTGATTTGGTTTTTTGATTTGTATTTTGAACAAAAGGACCCTTAATATGTTGGATGATAATCTAAGGGATAACTTTGTCCAAAGGATGATAATTTGAATATGTGTGAGGACAAGGATACATCTACCCACACCTATTCAAACAAGATGATTGTTTCACTAAGCATATGAAGAAGGATTCATCTACATACACTAGGCTAGACAAGATGATTTTGATAACTTTGACTAAGTATATGCAAAAGGATACATCTACACATACCTAGCCAAAGATGTCTTTGCTTAATGTTTTCAAGGATTTTGTCTTAATGATATTGATGATTTTGATTTTTCCCTAAAGCCTAGTATCAAGGATGATTTCAAGATTTTTCCAAAAGGTGATGATGAGATGGAGATTGTTTTGATGTTTTGGAGGATGGATGAAAAAAGAGATTTTGATATGTTTTGATCCTAAGAACCTAAAAAAGGTACACTTTGTTTTGCTTAGACCTAGGTATTGAAGAGCATGCAAATGCTTCCTACCAACTTTTGTAACCAAGACATGATTTCATTTGATCATTCATTTTTGGATTTCCAATCAATGATTTTGGGTTTATGAGTCCTCAACACATATGAAAGTTCATCTTGCTTAGCTTTGCTTAATGTCTTTATTTTACCAAAAACATTGTCTTCAATTAGGTTTTCAAACTAAGATGTCCAATGTCTTAATTTCGTTAAACCCCACAAGATATGTTATGTGGAAATTTAATGAACTTAAGGCAAGGGTTTTCCTATTGTTAACTTAAGAGAACAAATTGAGATATAATCCAATGTTTAGAAACCTCTAAGGACGTGAATCCCAAGGGAAAGCAATAACATATGGATTGAAGGGTTTGAAATTTGTATAATATTAAGTGTTTGTTTCCATGATGTTTTCGATCAAGCAATGCATTTTGTAACCCAAGAATAAGTACAATCCTATGGATGTGTAAGAAAATATTTTTTGGATTCTCACTTGGACAAGTCTAGCTACGCTTTATCTCTAGCAAATGGTTAGATGTTTGACCCCACTGGCTCCCCTCCATGGCACTCACTTATACAGGGAAGCCAAGCATCAATACCCATGAAACTCTCATGGCATGCTTTCCATTTCTACTAGAAGACTGTAAAAGTGTGGGGCAGCTTCAGAACGACTGTTCTTGCACCAACAAATAGATAAAAGGATTTTGACAAATTCTAGCACATGGGTTTTGGTAAGGAATTTTCGTTCGTAGGAGTTGACCCAACGTGGCAAGAGTCCCCTTTCGGATCCATCTTGTCAGAGTCAACCACATGATATTGGTGTTTCTTCCAATATCCACATTTATATCCCGACTGGAAATACTCTTGGCTTTAGAGTGTTACCAGTTGAGTCGTTCCCTTGGGTGAGTACTTTTTCCCCAAGGCAGGCCCTCTAGGATAAACAAAAGCAAGAAGAAACAAAATATGTAATTCAATCAATCTTTGACGGCACAAAGAAAGAGAATATATGCGAAAATGCCCCTACTCACACTCGCACAAGATTTTGTTCATTTTTAAGCCCAAATTGAAGTGTGGAGGTGATTGCTTTGTCTTAACCCATAGTCATAGAAAAGACCTTTTGATTCTCAAGATCGCTATAAAGCACGAGAGAAGCGCGTACGTCCTTTTCCAATGGCTTTAGTCTAAGTAAGCCCTCACGAAAAACACAACTACACTTGTTCTTTTTAAACCCTCAAAGCAATATGTGACTTCATTTTTAGAGCACCAAAAAGACAAGTGATAAACATTTGTTCAATTTGTTAATCCCATAAACAAAATCTAGTAAGTTGTTGGTCCTAAGATTCCTTTTAATCATTTTGCAAGAAATAAACAAAAAGAACTCTTTTTAAACCCAAATGAAAGCTAGTGTTCTAAGAAAAGAAGAAGATGACAAATTCCTAAGTGAAGTGTTAAACAAACACTTAAGTGTTTAAAAACACTTTGATTAGACAAAGTATCATCACCATACTCCTCCTTCCTTTGCTTTTGTTTTCCAACCTACAAAGAAGAAAAATAATTAAATTTTGGAAAAACACAAAAATTAAAAAGCAGAAAACAGAGGAAGAAGGAATCATAAATTAAAACACATGCTAAAAATCAAATTCTCCCTTTTTGTTGTTTCCCAGGGTCGCAACTCGTGAAGGCGTTGCTATTTTTTCCTCTCAGCAGCGCTCTTATAGCGCCGCTTACCAGTCAACAACACTCTGTGTAGGGACAGAGAGCACAATTGCGTCATGGTTTTGTCCCAGCGTCGCACTTTTCGAAAGCATCAGTGTTTAAATTTTTTTGAAAATTCTGCAGATCGGTAAGTCGAGCGGCGAAGTTAAGAATTTGAATTTTTTGGCGGGATGAGTTCAGCAGTGCTAAAACAGCGACGCTGGCGAACCCGCGGTGCTGAAATTGTGACACTGATGAGCTCACGGTGCTAAAACTGCAACGCTAACGAGCCCGCGTTGGAATTTCTTGTGTGTGAAGAAAAATGCAGAATTTTCAAGAAAAAGTTAGAATTAATGGAATGCGGCCCTCCCTCTAGCACCAAATGTGTAAACCATTTTCCTAGTGCCTGCAAAACAACATGAATAAATGAGTTAGATAAGGAATTACAAGCCAAAAGAAGGATTCCCCATGAAATCCATTTACAAATCAAACTAGGAATGCAAATAATGAAGAACATAATAAAATTAATAAACCAAAGATTAAATCCTAATTTAAATAGCAAACACTTGATCCCATGGGGGAATTGGTGCCAATTTGATGTGAAAATTGGCCCTTTCCCAATTCCTATGATGCAAGAATCAAATGTTGAAGAGTGTTGATCCACTTTGATGATGAAGGTGAGAGCTCCAAGCCTAAAATCTGCAATAACCTAGCTAAGAACTCAAGATTTGTGAATGGAAATGGATAAGTATTTGAGCATGGTAACTTTGCAATGTTTGTGGATGATCAAATGGAGAGAGGAGCTCTTCATTTATAGGATTTCAAGATTGATGAAAGTCCAAATTTGAGCAATGTGGAACTAACATTCATCCAATGATATGGTGCCACTTGTCAAGCCATGAATGGATGATGGATGTGCAAGATTTGGGATTTGTGCCAAAGAGGGGGAAATTTCAAATTTGAATTTGAGAGTTAATGCTTAGTGGGGGACATGTAAGAGTTTATTAATGGCTTTGTTGGATGTACATGCCCACTTGATTTTGAATTCAAATTGAGAGAATATTCTAAAAGATGCCACGTGAGGGAAAATAGGGATTTAATAAATGAATTAAATCTATTTTCATGTGCAACTTGCATTATCTAGAGGATGTGACATGAGATTAGATTAAATTAATCAAGGGTTTAATTAATTTAATAGGAGATTTGATGATGTGACTTATTTGACTTAGATTTATGGATTTATTTAAATCAAATAAGAGAGGAATTTGATAAGAGGCTAATTAAATAAGGATTTGATTTATTTAATTAAAGGAGATGGTGCTAAATTAAATCAAATAAGGTTTTAATTTATTTAATTTAATGGATAGACTTTGGAAATTTAATCAAATAAAATGATTAAAATAGGGATAATTAGATCAGATGGGTTGATTTAGTTAACAAGAGAAAGTGACTTAATCAGATAAAGTGATTTATTCAATTAAGAGATGAGTATTGATGAATTTAATCAGATAGTGGAATTTGATTAAATGGTTAGACCGAGGGATGATTAGAGGAGAAACGATGTTAGTAAATTAGGATTGAAAGCACGATGTCAATTAGTGTATTTTGCATGTCTACAAAGAGTAGTAGCATGAGATTCATCATGTATATTATGAAAATTAGTCCTAATCATTGTTACAATCAATTTCATTTAATGTATTGGTTGTCCAAGTGTGTAACAAGATAGAATTGTGCATGAAGAGGATTATGTGTCATTCCCATCTTTCCATTGGTTCATCCTTCTTCTTGAAATATTATTGACACCAATCGTCTTCTAAAATAGGTCAATATTAAAATTGGCTCTTCAAAATTGAATCAAATATCTTGCTAACAATTTTCTAATTAGGTATATTACATTATTAATGTATGTGTATAATATTTTCTATTTTTTTTTCAAAGGTCTTGAATGTTGATATTCAATTGGGGACTGATGTATCCTAGCTTTTTCTTTACCAAAAATTGAATAGAGGAGAAGAGGATGGTAACCATATCTCAATGTTGTTTTTATTAGATTAAAAATGGAAGGGCTAGTACCCATTAAAAAACAACCATACAGGTGAATAAGGAACTCACAAGCAGTGAGAAATCCAAAAAAGTAAAATAGAAACTAAAGATTAAATAGTTTGACCAGCAATATAACAACTAAACAACCTAAAAATTTGGGACCAACACAAAACCATAGGATACCTACAAGTCTCCCAACAACTTGAAACTAGTAATCACATTCCATTCTTGAGATAGGAACTGGAGCTTCATTTCAAAAGTCACAGGATCTTGTTGAATGGCCTTGGTATTCATTGTGACATCATGAGTTGAGGTTTCCACCTTTTTACCCTTCTTATTATATATTTGACCATCCTCCACCCCGTCTACAACCCACTTCCCCTAACACTTCATTAATTCATCCTAAAAATCTTGAAGAGTGAGAGCAGTGTTCTTCACGGTTTCTTTACTATAATTAGTGATGACCATGAGGCATTACATAGTCTTCTCCTAGTTTTGATGGATGGCATTAATTTGAGTCAATAAAATATTCTTTTCATTCTCTATACCAATGATGGCCCATAAATCTTCCAACTCCTTCTCCCACCTCTCCCAGTTCTCAAAATACTTGGCCAAAGAAGCAATCATGTCCCAATTCTCCTTGTTCTCCACCTCCCCTCGCCATATGACCTACTACTCCAAAACCTTTCCCTCTAGAATTTGAATTCTTTCTTTAGCCATGATTAGCTAGCCTAAGAGCCACTTCATGATGTCCTTTTAAATGTTAATTGTCTCTAAGATTTCATTTATATTTTTTCCTAGGGGGTCAGTAGGGGTACAAACTGACCTAGGTTTAGTTCTAATTTCCTATAGATTGATGCACAATTTGGGAGAATTTTGTAAGGAAGATAAGGTAGCAGAACAACATCCTACACTAATCTTGAGAGGAGAATAATGCAAAAATTTGTAGATCTTTAAAATTTACAGAAACTTAAAAATAATTAGCATAAATATCATGCATACCATGAAACAGTGATTTATATGGGGAAAATCCTTTCAGGAGAAAAACCCCACACTCCAAAAGAAGCCCAATATATTATTCATAAATCACAAAGATTAAAATATACTTGCAGAGCAAGCTTTTCACAGAACTATCACCACCAAAAATCAAGAGACAACATGACCACTATTAGACTCTCAAAATAAATCACCGTCTACCACAACCATAATACAACACTATCATAAAATAGGGTTGCATTCTAGGGCAAGAAAGGCCTCCAAAATATCTACCATTAGATCTAAAACCTAATACTGAATGGTATAGATTTAGAATATATCATTATTTAATGTATGTTTTCCATTTTAGGAGTTTCCTGAAAAAAGTTAACACACTCACATTATGAAACAATATAAAAGATTCATCAAAGTCTCTACCTTAACCAACTTCACCCTGCCATAGGGTATGTGCAGGATCATGATGCGCCAAAAAGTTGTGATATGATGGGTATGTGTAGGCTATGTAGCTGGTGACTTTTTTTTACCCAAAATTGATGAAACAAAAAGGGATTTTAAAGGAGACTCTCAACTTTCCACCAATATAAATTATGCTTTATTTTTAATTTAATAAATAATTATTATTCATTTTCTATTTGAATTACGACTAAAGTCTTAATTGATAGGTTGATTGAAAAACATCTATAGCTTTCAAATGGTATCACATTTTTTGAGTCCAAAACATGTTTCACATTCTATGCTTCAAATACTATAGGATTAAAAAAAACAAAAATCATGAATTTTGACCAAGTTAAGGTGGTCAGACATATGAGTTTTTATATTTTTTTAAAGGTTTAATAAAAAATTCATAATTAATTATTTACTTGGAAAAAATTACTAAAAAAATGCATCACATCAAGACATGAGTCATCTACTTATATGCAAAATCTTATAAGAAAATATTATCATTTTATTGTGGTTAGGGTCGTTAGACAGACACCTACTTATTTTTTCCCCAAAATTGAAGTACTACTACATTGAAATTTCAAATTTTCACCAAATAGATTTATTTGTTTTTTAAATAAACCTAGTAGTTTTGAAACTACATTCAATTTGCTATAGATTCTATTCTTACATATTTTTGAAATAATATAGATAACTTATTCAAATGTTTATGTCAAGTTGCCTAACTCTAATTTTTCTAATTTTTTCACCACTTAAGGGCCTATTTTTTCTATGATGATCCTGTACATACCCCATAGTCGACCATATCTCTAACAAAATGATACAATACATCAATGTTCTTGATATTGGCATGAAATCTTAGGTTCTTGGCTAGACATATTGCACTTTGACTATCAAAATAAATTGTCACTACACCTTGTTTTATTCAAATAGTCTCTTAAGCCAAATGGCTTATTTACATGCATGAGTAGCTTTCATATACTATACTTTAGTAGTGGATAGAGTAACCACATCCTTTCGCTTACTCATCTAACTAACTACACCACCAAACAATGTAAACACATAAACATTGGTGTATTTTCTCCTATAAACATCGCTTGCCCAGTCTGAATCCACATAACTATGAATATCAAGGGAATTTCATCTTCAGTTATATTACTATGATAACACAAGTAATAATCTAAGGTACCACACAAATATGTAAAGACTATTTTAATTGCATCCTAATGAACTCTACCAAGATTAGACATATATCTAGAAAGAACTCCCACTAATTAGGAAATATTTGGTCTTGTACAAACCATAACATACATCAAACTTCCAACTACACTTTGGTAAGGCACTCTACTCATGTCTTCCATATTTGATGGAGATGTTGGACAATCTGAAATACATAACTTTGTTCCAACTAAAACAAGAACACACAATGGTCTACAATATAAAACCTCTATAAAATTGAATTCAGATACTTACTTTAGCCAAGCCATAACTTTTTGTTCACTCTATCTCTTTTAATTTCCATCCCAAGAATGTGTTTAGTTGTACCAATATCTTTCATTTCAAATTTAGTATCAAGATGAGATTTTAGCTATTATATCATACCTTTCCCTCTACCAATAAATAACATATCATCAACATATAATGTAATAAAAAGGAAATGATCACCATTAGTTTTATAATAAACACAATTATCTATTTTAGAATGGTCAAATCCAATACTCAACACATATGTATCAATTTTCTGGTACTACATCCTAGGATTCTATTTTAGGCCATACAAAGATTTCTTCAATTTGAAAACCAATTTTCTTTTACCTTTCACCACATAGTGCTCTGGTTGCATCATATAAATATCCTCCTCCAAATCACCATGAAGGAAAGGAGTTTTCACATCCATTTTTTTAACCTCTAAATCATAAGTAGCAGCAATAGAAAGAAAAAATATAATGGATGTCATTTTTGTAATAGGAGAAAATATCTCACCATAATCAACACCCTCAACTTGAGAGTAACCCTTTGTAACCAACTTGCTTTGTACTTCTCAATACCTCCATCTGAACCAATATTTTTCTTGAACACCCATTTACAACCAACAAGATTTCATCCTTCAAGTAACGGTACAAGATCCCATGTATCATTCTTTTTCAAAGATGTCATTTCTTCATCTATAACAATATTGTATGATTTTACATCATTCATACCTAGTGCCTCTTATTCAGATCTAGGTTCATCCATGTTAGTATTCAAAGAAAAAATACATCTCCAATCATTAGGTGAATACCTTTCAGGTGGTTTTCTATGCCTTGTAGGCCTAAAAACAAGTTGAGTTGGAGGCTATTCCTCCTCTTTTGAAGATCTAGAGCTAGATGAACTCTCCTCAACTTCCTGTATATCCTTAGGCCTTGATTAAACTTTCTCAAGTGTAGAAGGAAATTGAATCACATCTTCCTATTTAATTTGTTCTAGCTGCAATGTAATTGAAGAAGGCTTAGTTTCTCTAAAAAAGACACTTCTACTATGTATTACCTTTTGTACAATAGGATCCCAAAGCTTGTATCCTCACACACTATAATTATATCTGATGAAGATACATTTCACAACCTCTTTCTCCAACTTTGTTTGGTTCTCCTTTAACACATGTGCATATGCCTCACAACCAAAAACTCTAAGATGTATTAATGAATGCTTGTGACCTGACCATGCCTCTATAGGCATCTTATCAACAAGAGCTAATGTAGGAGACTTGTTAATTAGGTAACAGGTAGTGGAAACAACTTTAGCCCAATTTTTTTTTTCTAGACAAGCACCACTCAACATACTCCTAGCCTTCTCCATCAATGTCCCGTTCATTCTTATTGCAACTCCATTCTATCTTCAAGAATGTGAAGTTGTCTTATGTCTATGAATACTATAATCTTTACATAATCTATCAAAATCATTAAAGAAAAACTCACCACCATTATCAATTCTCAAACATTTTATTTTATTTCCAGTCTACAACTCAACCATTGCTTTAAATTATTTAAATTGACTAAAACCTTCATATTTACTCTTGGGTATGTGTAGGATCATGATGTGCCAAAAAGTGGCGATATGATGGGTATGTGGCTGATGACTTTTTTTACCCAAAATTAATGAAACAAAAAGGGTTTTTAAAGGACATTCTTAGCTTTCCCCCAATATAAATTATGCTTTACTTTGAATTTAATAAATAATTATTATTCATTTTCTATTTGAATTATGACTAAAGTTCTGATTGAAAGGCTACTTGAAAAACATCTATAGCTTTCAAACGGTATCACATTTTTTGAATCCAAAACATGTGTCACATTATATGCTTTGCATAGTATAGGATTAAAAAAAATGAATTTCATGAATTTTTGACCAAGTTAAGGTGGTCAGACATACGAGTTTTTATATTTTTCAAAAGTTGTAAAAAAAATCATAATTAATTATTTACTTGGAGAATTTTTTTAAGAAAATAGGCATCACATTAGGATATGAGTCCTCTACTTATATCTAAAATATTATAATTTTATTGTGGTTACTTTGGTCAGAAAAACACCTACTTATTATTTTTTCCTTGAAATTTAAGTGCTACTGGATTGAAATTTCAAATTTTCACCAAATAGATTTAAAAAAAAATAAACTTAGTAGTTTAGAAACTACATTCAATTTGGTACAGATTCTATTCTTACATATTTTTGAAATAATATAGATAAATTACTCAAATTTTTACATCAAGTTTCCTAACTCTGATTTTTCACCACTTAAGGTCCTATTGTTTCCATGATGATCCTGCACATACTCTCTTTAGAAAATATACCCATGTCCTACTCTAATCATCAATAAATGAAACATCATATGTGGATTTACCAATTGAAGGAACATCTAGAAGACCAAATACATTAGAATGAATAAGATCTAATACACCACAAGATTTATGAGAAATTGAGTAAAACTAAATATAGTTTTATTTTCTATAAATGCAATGCTCACATATGTCGAATTCAAGATTATATTAAGACATACCTTCAACAAGGTTTTTATTTTTCAAGGTCTTTAGACCCTTTTCTCTAATATTTCCAAATATTTGGTGCCATAACATAGTTTTATTTGCAGGTAACTTTGTTTCAAAAGAAAGAGCACCCTTGGGTACCCAAAAGCCATGACCATCTACTAAAGGTGAAACCCTCACTTCTTCCAAAGACTTGCTTTTCATAGAAGTACTATTGCACTAAACAATGTATGCATCTAGCTTATACAATGGGCCATATATAACACCTCTAGCAATCATCATAGCACATTTGACCATCTTGCATCCTACATCAAAAAATGCTACATGTAAACCTGCATCTACTAGTTTGCTCACATATAAAAAAATTATGCTAAACTAGGGATATGCAACATACCATTAATCCTTTTTATTCTACCATCAGGAAACTTGATTTTAACTTTACCATGACCAACAATGTCTAAATAATAATCATCACCAAATTACACCTTACCTCCATCAAATTCTTTATATTTATAAAACCAATCTCTATTCAAGGTCATATGGAAAGATGCACCTAAATCAATTAACCATGCATCGTTACCTAGATGAGTTTCCAAAGCTTTAATCAATGTGTCACCATCTTCCTTCTTGGACTTAGAATCAAAATAAAATTTCTTCTTTTTTTCTTATTTTCTTCTTTACATTCCTTATGAACATGTTTAGGCTTACTATGGTTCTAGCAAATAACTTTGGACTTTTCAAGAGATTTAGATATCCCTATTGGACTTGGATTTTTCACACTTATCATTCTTCTTTCCCTTAGATCTTCCATAAAGATTTAGGACCTCTTTGGTAGTGATGGATACCTTCCACCACATCTCTTCTAAAAGTAAGAACCCACAACATCTTTAGTCTTCAAAATAGTAGTACTCCCAATAGCCATAACAAGAGAATCCCACAAATCAGGCAAAGAATAAAGTAAGATTGCAAATTTCTCTTCATCATCCATTTTAACACCAACTAATGCCAAATGAGCCACCAACATATTGAATGCTTCCACATGGTATATATTTCCTCCACCCTCTTCCATTCTCAAGGAATACAATTTCTTCCTCAAGATAATCTTGTTCACTAAATATTTGGCCTGATACATCTCACCAAGCTTCTTCCATAGTTTTTGTACAAAGGTCTCCTCATGGAAATTAGTTAAAATATTCTACCAAGCACAATCTAATTAGACCCATGGCTTTATGGTCCATAACATAATATTGAGCAACCTGAGGAGGATCTACAAACTTGAAATATTCTCATCAACAACATCCTATAGATCTTGATCTATCAACAGATCCTCCATCTTTAGCTTCCACTTCTCAAAATTATTTATAGAAAATTTCTCCACCTCTATTCTCCCTGATGAACTTGCCATCTGAAAATTCCTACAACAAGACCACAAAGTTTCTTCTACACAAGCTTCGACTCAAATCTGGATTAATTCAAAAAACCCAACAACCCACAGCTAAAACCAAAAGTGATGAAACTTTGATACTTGTAAGGAAGCTAAGGTAGCAGGAAAAATTCCTACAATAATCTTGAGAGGAGAATAATGCAAAACTTTACAGATCTTTAGCAATTAAAAAAACTTAAAAATAATAAACATAAATATCATGCATACCACAACATAGTGATTTATGTGGGGAAAACCCTTTTGGGAGAAAAACCCCACACTCTAAAGGAAACCCAATATATTATTTAGAAATCACAAAGATTACAATATATACTTGCAGATTAAAATTTTCATAGGAGTATCACCACTAGAGATCAAGAGACAACGTAACCACTATAAAACTCTTAGAATACATCACTGTCTACCATAATTGTAATGCAATTCCCTCATAAAATAGGGTTACATTCTAGGGTAAGATAGGCCAACAAAATATCTACCATTAGATATAAAACCTAATAAAAAATGGTCCAAGTTTATAATATATCACTATTTAATGTGTGTCGACCATTTAAAGAGTTCTTGAAAAACTTAACACGCTCACATTTCACTCCTCCATGCCACCCCATGCTCCCATTGTATAGTACACCTATCAATGTAATTAGGAAATATATACATATATTCATATGGGTATGTGTAGGATCATGATGGGCCAAAAAGTAGTGATATTATGGGTATGTGTAGGGTATGTGGCTGACAACTTTTTTTTAACTCAAAATTGATGAAATGAAAAGGGTTTTTAAAGGAGATTCTCAGCTTTCCACCAATATAAATTATGATTTACATTGAATTTAATTAATAATTATTATTCATTTTCTATTTGAATTACAACTAAAGTCTTGATCAATAGGATGATTGAAAAACATCTATAGCTTTCAAATTGTATCACATTTTTTGAATCTGAAACATGCATCACATTCTATGTTTCACATACTATAGGATTAAAAAAAGAAAAATTAAATTTCATGAAGTTTTAACAAACTTAAGGTGGTCAGACATACGAGTTTTTATATTTTTTAAAAGTTGTAATAAAAAATTCATAATTAATTATTTACTTGGAAAAAATTATAAAAAAATATGCATCACATCTTAACATGATTCCTCTACTTATATATAAAATCTTATAAAAAAATATTATCATTTTATTGTGGTTAGGGTGCTCAAACAGACACCTACTTCTTATTTTTTCCTTGAAATTTAATTACTACTACATTGAAATTTCAAATTTTCACCAAATAGTTTTTTTTCTTTTTTAAATAAACTTAGTAGATTAGAAAATACATTCAATTTTCTATAGATTCTATTCTTACATATTTTTGAAATAATATAGATAACTTATTCAAATTTTTACGTCAAGTTTCCTAACTCTAATTTTTATGAATTTTTTGCCACTTAAGGGCCTATTTTTTCCATGATGATCCTACACATACCCATATATATCCTATAAACAATAACCTTTATATAGTTGCAAGGTTGAGATACATTTTCCCAATAATTTTTGTGGGTTAGGGTTATAAATGAAGGGGTGCTAGGAACATACGAGATATGGTTATGAACCAAAGAGTGCATAGGATATTTCATTAGGGTTGGATTCCATGACTCATTTTCATTTGAGTTTTTGGAGTCCCCCAACCCATTATGAGAAATAGGCATCAATTCTAATAGAGGGGTTCTTTTGATGGGAATAGGGGAGGGGGTTTATCATTCACAAGGGCTTTACCCCAGGCCCAGGTGCTATAGTCAATGGCAGGAGGGGTTTCATCAATAGTAACAAAAGGGCCAGGGGGATTGGTGGGGTCATGGATAGTCAAAGTTCTCTTGTTCACAGAGGAAAGGGAGCGAAGCAACATGTAATGAAACTTGCATAAATGATAAATAATTGGCCCTGGCATATGGGTAATTTCTTGCATTTAGCCTAGACACTTCTAATAGATTGCTAAAGAAGAGATAGGAGCCAAAAGGGGAAATTCATCTTGACATTATACCTAAGATGATTAATCATAGGGAAAAGATGGATGTGGAAGTGGTGGAAATTCCCTTCAAGAGTGATATACCTCATGACGATTTCAACATTTGTGCTACAAATTCCTAACAAGTCCATGTGGTTAAAACCATTTTGCACCCTATTCACCCTCTTACCCTATTTCAAAAACTTTTTCATGTCTTCCTAGTAATGAATTTTTGAATTACAAGAAATGAAAATCCCTTCTAGAGATAGCCATGTAACCTTTGTAATAAGCTCAGAAGTCACCATGAAAGAGACCCCTCCAACAATAAAAGTTCCATCCACCCAAGAATTGGTTAACTTCAAAGAAATTTTAGGGTTATTCCCCTGCATCCCCTCCACATACAAAGCTATCTTTCCCCATTCTAGAATGGCCCAAACCTCCTAAGATTGTTTCTATCCATCATAGTTGGTAGGTTCATGCTAAACCAAATCCCCTCGCATTGCTAAAAACACAAGTTTTAGAATGAGGAAACATCAGTAGTAGAAATGGCTATATGAAAACCAGAGCCACAAATAAATGTAAATATGCAAAGACTAATTAGCTAACTTAAGTTGTCATAATTGAAGAGTATGGAAACTGTCAATATGAGCTGACATCATATCCAACTTGATCTCATTTGGATAGTACTTTAGCATCATGTTGAATTAATTCAAGCACCTGACTTGGGATATAGAGGATACTATCCCATTTTACTAATTTTGGAGTAAAAGCTCCAAGATTTTCTAAGGCATTGAAAAATTTATTGCTGCTCCTATACAAGTGATTAACAATGCAATTCCCAAGGGGCGTAAGTGCACCAAGACAATTCCCAAAAAGGGGGCTTAAGTGGCTACTTTTTTTCTGAAATTAGGAAATACTAATCTTGGATGTGAAATTGAGGATAGTTACACTCAAAATTTTGAGATGGAACCAAAAAAAGGATCAAAGTGCCCCAAGTATAATTTCCACACTACTTATTTATTTTGAAAATGGTTGAGATTAAGGCATTCAAAAGAGGTACATACACAAATTGGTGCTATTTTTGTCAGAAAAACATAACATAACAACTCTTGTATGACCCTAGCATGGTGAACTTTTTAAAAATATTTTTAAAATTTCTACAGTCAAAAGTTAGCTAATATTATGTAGTTGATGCATGATTTTTCTAATAATTTTTTAATAAATATTTTCTTTTTTACTCATTTTCTAAGTAGACACTTCCTGAAAAAGCTGAATTTTGGTCATGCCCCCTATAAATTTTGGAAAATAATTGATTTTTAAAAAAAATAAAAAATTGTAGAATGAAGTATAGTTTCTAAAAATGTAATTTATTTGAAATTTTGATGAACAGTTAATTTATAATAAAAAAACACCAAACACTACTTTTTGGAAAAAAAAAAGACATACAAACAAAAGAAATTATGGATGATAGGCTTAACATTGTAAGAAAGCGAAAAAAATTACATCATTGGATAGCTAAGAGAGAACCTAACATTACCCATGTGTTTACTTTTTTTCATATTGAACCACATGCAATCTTGACGGTGAGCACAGACCCGATTATGTGAAAAATTGTAGAATTTCCAATAACACATCTCTGGTCATTGGGAATTCTATCCTATCCTTTGGGTTGGTATTCCAAGGAAAATACCAATCCTAAGGCTTGGGAATTCCCAAAGCAAGATATAACGCGAGCTCATTATAATGCACTCATGTTATATCTTAGTTTTGACATTGTTTATTGCTTCTCTGGAAAACATGTCAAGCAAGACATAACACAAGCATGTTATAATGTGCTTGCATTATGTCTTCCTTTATGTTAAATACCACTCTATTGAATGTATGTTGATATATTTGTATGTTTGTTTGTACATTTATGCTTTTGTTTCATGTATGTATGCATGTATGCATGTATATGCATGCCTATATGTATGCAATATTGTATCTACACATGTATGTATGTATGCTTGTATGGATGTAGGATTATATGTACATATGTATTATGCTTGTATGTATGTAA
>VDFB02271358.1:159264782-159297074 GCA_007258455.2 Sequoia sempervirens
AGAGAGAGAGAGAGAGAGAGAGAGAGAGAGGATTTTGGGTTTAGGGAGAGAGGGAGAGAGAGGTATAGAGAGAGAGAGAGGGAGAGAGGGAAAGAGTGGGAGAGACTTGAGAGAGACAAAGGGAGGGAGTGGGAGGGAGATAGAGGGTATAAGGGTTACGAGTAAAGGGTATATGGGAGAGAGATAAAAGTAGGTTCTAGGGTTGAGGGTATAAAGGTTAAGGTTAGAGGGTAGAGAGATAGAATTAGGGTATAAGGCTAGAGGGGAGAGAGAGAGAATTAGGGTAGAGGGTATAGATAAAGAGAGAAAATAAATCTATAAAAAAACCAACTTTCTCATAATGCAAGTGTGTTTTGAAGTAGAGACATGTCCATTTTAGAAAGAAATAATGCACTCGCATTATAACATGAGCGTGTTTTGGCTTGCTCTAAAAATGGTAAAAAAACTCAATATACTCATGATCTTGGCCCACATTTTGTATATTCTCCTAGTTTTACATGTTCTCCGACCAAAAGTATATTTTTGATGATGTTGTGAAGTGTGCATGCATGATTTTCACATTCCACCACCTTTTCATGAAATAGCAGAGTTTTCACGTTCAAAGGCATATAATATCAATTCAAGTTTGAATTCTAGTGAAAACTGATATACAATTGAAGTTTGTAGGGGAACAAGCTTTTGAAAAAGTTAAATTGTTGAGGAGTTTGAAGAAAGAAGAAGCAAAGGCTACATAATTGGGTAGAACTACTCCTTTTGAAACTCTAGTGTTTTAGGTATGTGAAGTCTTTACACATTTTCTTTCATTCTATTATGGCTTGCTTTCATTTTTTTTGTTTTGCATATTCCATGTTGATCATTGTCTATTTGTCATTACAACCTTAGGTTGTCAATGGAATTTTTAAATCACACAATTCTATACACTTTCCAATTACATTTTTAAACCACATTTCTTTGAGGCATTTTCTTATTTAACAATTTACTTACCTTGTGTATGTTTCCAAAGCTTTCATTCAGGTATTTTGTCAAAAAATTATACAAACCACTTGATTTCCTTCTATACTACCAAATTTTCCATACATGTCTCTAAGAAATTGGAATATACTCCTCCCACATTGATAGCACCAATTTAAACTATTTTGGTTTTCTCTATTTCTAAATTACCTCATCAATAAAGCTACCTCATCACCTATGTTTTCATATATTTTAAATGTTTCCTTGATTACTCTACCTACAAGGGATTCTAACCCTTCTCTCCACTATTTCAAGACTCTTTATTCAATGATAGGTTAGAAAAATGGAGAAATGTGCAGCCTATCTTGAAAAGCATCTACTAAAAACAACAAACCATTGAGGGTACTTCTAACCCTAAACACAACTTGAGAAGATCAATTGACAATTCACAAAAAACTCATTTAAACTCTCAGAAAAAACCCTTCAAATGATTTATTTAATTTCTATAAAGCATCAAATCATCAAACTTGTCTCCAAACTTTTATCAAGCTCAAAAAAATCTCAACCATCATCATTCTAACATGAACATCTTGATCAACATGCACCATGGTTCCACATTACTCAAAACACCAAAACAAAAAAAATTCTTTCTAAATTTTTTTCAAGCATTAGGACATATCTTCAAACATCACTTAGACAGATTCAAACCAAAATCCATCACTCAAATCATTGTTTGTACATAATTACTCTTTCTACTAGTCATAGCACCAAATTCCTAGTAGGTTTCCAAATTCCTAGTAGGTTTCCAAACCCCTAAATCGGGTGTTTCTCTTAACCAACCTTGAACCTTTACAAACCAAAAGCATATTTAGGAATGCTTTTCAACCTTATTTAAAATAATTGAACAATAGGGTATGTTACTTTGGAAAATATATCAACAAAAATGACCATCCCACAGTAGAATACACCAAATTAGGTTAATTTTGTGAAAATAAACTATCAAAAAAACAACTCCAAACTATTAAATAACCTTGGGAAGCATTGAGATATGGTTCAAAACTTTTATTTCACCAAATTTGAGTGATAGAAAGACTCAATAATGTACTATATTGTAAAACCCTCATTCTAGGTCATCATTGTCTAGATATGACAGGGGTTTATAGGAAATATACCTTCCCAGCCTTATTTTACTTAACCTCTACTTCAAACATCTTCCAAATGATCTTCAAAAATTTTAGAAACCAACTCTCAACCATCTTGTAAGCATCTATAACAAATTTCAATATGGAGCCATCATTTTCGATGATAAAAATCATAAATTCCAGGACTTATAACCACAACCACATTCCTAACTTCTCCATAGCCAACCAAGGATTCTAACATCTTGATTTTAGTCTACAAAAACTAAAAAGAAAAAGAAATTCTGCTACCCCCAAAGTTCATATACATTTCCCCTCTCAAACGCCACCATTTCACTCAAAAATGCATATTTTCACCACCAGGGCATCATGCCCAAATGCTCAAACAACTACCCCTGCTCCTAGGAATTATTCAAACATCTATCCCTAAAATTTTAGACCTATCCCACATAGTTACAAAAATTATAGAGGGTGGGATAGGGTTTATTTAATTGTGGACAACTACAAACCCTTAAAACAAAACTTTTTGAAATGACAACTTTTCATATTTTGCAAAAGTTTACAATTTTTATCTCTCTAACCTCCTATAGGATGATTGTAAGTTTTTTTTATGAATCCTTGAATGACATATATTTCATTTATTTTAATGGATACATTTTATAGAAAATAATATTCATCTTATTACCATACTATAGGTAAAATTATCCACCATGCCGAAGAAACGAACAAGGAAAAAAAAGAAAGATGAAGATATCCAAACCTTAAAAGAAAAGGAGAGAGAAAGATTGAGGGAATATCATGAAAAGAAAAAAATAGAAATGATTGATGAAAACAAGCCAATGGAAGAGGAATCTCAACCGTCAAAAAGAGAACAAAAATTGGCAGCACAAAGGACATGAATGCAAAAGCATCGTGATAGGATAGATTCAGATACCATAGTTGGAGACACACCCTCTATAGAAAGTGAATACGAAGGGACACCATTAAGCACAAGTGAATATGGAGGGACACCACCTACCGCAAGTGAATATGGAGGGACACCATCTACCACAAGTGAATATGGTTGGACACCATCCACTGCATCTCAAGTTGAGAGTACATCATCACTCAAATTGACAAAGAAGGTATGCCACCATCCCCACATGAACCTCAAGGTATGTCTTCTACTCCACCCTCGATTGAAGGTATGCAATCTAGCCCACCATAATTAAATATTGATGAAATTTCTAATGTTGAGATGTATGTTCCTAGGAGAAAATCACCTAGAATTTGTGTAGAAAGCCAAAGTATTTGATTAATATTGATGATGATATTTTGCAGCACATGGAAGGTAAGATTCCAACACACAATTCTAGAAGATACGCTGATAAGATTTGGAAAATCTTCTTTGAAAGGATAAATGAGACCACAAGATGTCAACTATTTGTTGAAATGATGCGGGGTTTAAAGTATAGAAACACCATGAATACTCTTGGGTTGAGAACATCAAATGCATCAAGTGAAAACATTATTGTGAAGAATCTAATGGATGCTTATGAGGGTGTGGGTAAGACCTCACACTCAAAGGATAGTAATGTCACCTGACATGACATTACATTGACTTTGGTAAGTTATCAAACAAAGAGAGCTTCTCTCATTAAAAAGATCAGTGAACAAATGAGAATTAGTAGAAAAACTTTATCAAAAGCCATCCAAAGGTGGCAAAGAATTGAGGGCACCAATTCAAATGAATTATGGGTTTTCTCAGGGAGACTGCCACAAAAAGATAAAAAAGTTGTTGAAGCATTGAGAACACTAATTAAAGAGTATTGGAAGAATAACACAAGTCCATCTTTGAATCAAAGGGATGTCATAAGATGGAGAACAGTAGTTGGAACTGTGAGCCACATCCAAAGCATTTTTTGGATATGACTCAAATGCAATTTTTTTTGTAAATTTTAAAATGATTATCCTCAAATTAGTATTTTTCAAAGATTTTTTGAAATGCTTAAACCTTTTATGTCAAGATAAATCACACACGCACTACTTGTTGTTGTATACTGCATATTAAATTCTCTAACCATTATGATGTTTATCATTCTATATGTTTAGATTTGCATACTAATGATGTTTTGGAGGATTGTGGCATATAAGCCCCACCAAAATCTTCAAGAGAGTTCTTATCAAAAAAATTATGTGAAATAGAGGATGGCCAAATATTCTATAGGACAACATGCTTGGATGGTTCATGTGAACATTACAGTGGCTTGCAACAAATGCCAGTATGTCAACATGTGGAAAACATAGATGAGGTGGGACAAAAACTAGTAGAGTTTGAGAAGTATAAAATAGTAGCATACATTACAAAAGATGGGTTTCAAGCAAAAAGGTCTAATTTTTTTATTTAGAAGATTCCAGTGTATTAGTTTATGTCCATGTTTCATGACAATATAGTGTATGCGTATACAAGGCATACCCATATATCTCGATGGTTGGACATGTAATTCAAGCTATGGAAGGACACCTTTCTAGTTGGAAGCATAGTATAAGTGGTTGATTTTGTAGAGAACTACACTCTACAACCACAACATGAGGTGTAGTCACAATATTACAACTCAACATAGGTTTTGATATTTGTGAAAATTGCATTCATTCATGTAGCTGATAGTATAGAGGACCAAGGAAGGTAATGGGGGAGTGTCACTTTTATATTAGTGATGATCTCACACATTCTCCAAAGTTCATGCAAGGTTGCTTCTGGATGTTCTACAATGATTTGAATTAGAAGGGCATAGCATATGGTCGACATATAATATGGTCAGATAACTATGTAGCACAATTCAAGAACATGCACATGTTCTATTGGTTTTGTAGGATGCATCTCACTACAAGTTCTTAGCATGTGTGGAAATTTTGTGAGGCTAGGCATGGAAAGGGGGAGAATGACAGTGCAGGAGAATGTGTGAAAAAAGCATTAGCACGAGAAGAGTTAAAGTATAAAGACAGTGCAAAGTTGACAGATGTATGACCAGGAGTGACTAAGTTGAGAGACTGCCATGCCTATCTTTAAGTGACTTCCATTTATTTTCATTTCATTTCCATTTTGGATGCTCTTTCTTTTTCTTCTTTTACTTTGTGTATCTGTAAGTAAACTACTAAAAATTGACTGGTCTCTCCTTGCAGAAAATACTAATTTATGAGCCATCGAAGAGAATCCAAAAAAGTAAGTAATGCAACATCCTTATTTTGATGATCTTGAAAAATATCAATTATGATTTAAAGCCACTATAAAAGAGCATGTGAAGCTTTGCAAGGGAATCTCAAGTTACTCATTTGAAGTTAACCTCATAATGAGCACCTATGATGTAGACATTATAAGAGAATCTCAAATGTGTGAGTGACATTGTAAAAGATCTATGAGAACAAAGTACTTAAGGCATTGTAATGAGATTTACTTGTAATGGGATTTACTGAAATAATGAAATTTGGTGCAGGGGCACCAAGGTTATTGAGCAAATTTGGTTCATGGAAGTCTTAAGTTATTTTTGTGTTTTGAGTTGTGTCAATTGAATAAGGTCATATTAGACCAATTTATAATGTAATAAGTCATGTTAGTTTTTTTTTGGGGTCATTTTGGAGTTCATGTTGTGTATTTGTCAAAATGATGTAAACTTGCAAAAACTGAAAAGTTGTCAATGTGAAAAAAGTGCAAAAAAATGTAAACTTGAAGTGATTCTGATAGGAAGTGATTTTGATAGCAATACAGGGATGCAATCAACTCACTTCCATAATAGAAAAGAATTCCAACCTCCTTCCTTCCCTCAAAACTCATTCTTGGCTTATTTTCAATTTTGCACCTAGTCACTCTTGTAGGTCTGCAGACCTATTTTTCCCACCTTAACTCTCAAAATTCCTTAACAACATCTGCAACAAACCACCATTTTAGGCACCCATTTAAGCCTTCTTCAACATACATCAAAATCTAATAAGACTCTTTTGGATCAGCTTTCAAAAAATAAGCAACCCCCCTTTATTCTTCCTATCACACACAAACCACCATTGGGCAACATTAATTAGTCTACCAAACAACCAATTCCTCCACTTTTAGGGCATGATAAGCCCTCTAACATAACAAACCCCAAAACCCTCTTCTTTCAAAAGTTAGGCAAGGGTTTATTGAAAACCTATACTCCAAACCTTCCCACAACCTACCAAATCCTGAAACACCTTCAAAAAGGTCTACACAAGCTTAAAATTTCAAGAGATATCACTACACCCAAATATTTCTTCAAACCCTAGCACTAAACCACCATTTTCCACTAAAAAATGCAACATTTGACATCTAGGGCATCACCCAAAAACCCTCTATTTGTCTCCCTTGCACATAAAACTTTGTACACATGTTTTATAACCCTAACTAAGCCTTTCCATTGAGTTATAGAAGCATATAGTGGGTGGAAGAATTTATATGAAAATTTTATGCACTCAAAACCCTTAAAGCAAGGTATACAGACTGACCCTCAATAATTGGCTTCTAAAATGCACAAAATCACTTGAAATCTAGCCAAAACAAAACTAAAATAGAGTTAAGTCTACTTCCCACCTAATTCCATTGAAAAGAGAGAACAATCGCTCTGAGCTACGTTCAACCAACTTGATCCCTTAAGGGTCTAAAGTGAAAAAGGGAAGCAATATTTGATGGGGTATTACTCAAAAATCGTGGCACTTATGAAATACCTGTCTAAACCTGTGAGATCACATTGGGACCCTCTATGATAAACTCTCTCAGTTTTCGTTATCTCAAAGTGGTTTTCCCATGGTGTCCAGTTTTCACTTGATGGAAAAAGTGTCAAATGCAAGTAGTGCAAAGCTGCAAAATGGTGCAAATTTCATTCTACAACTCATGTGACCAAATGGACTATTCCAATGCATCTAACTAGGTATGTTTATGCTATACATGGTCCTCTTTTACACCCAAACACGCGAAATCACTCTGAGCTACGTTCAATAGGATCGATCCCTTAAGGGTCCAAAGTGCAAAATGGCTACAGACTTCAAAATACTATTACTTGGATATTGTGATGCTTAGAAACTTATCATTTGATCCTAAAAGATCATGTTGGGACCCTTTACAATAACCTCTCTTAGTTTTTGTTATCTCATAGTGGTTTTCCCATGGTGTCCAGTTTTCACTTGATGGAAAAAGTGTCAAATGTAAGCAATGAAAAGTTGAAAAGTGGTGCAACTTTCGTTCTGCAACTCGTGTGACAAAGAAAACTATTCCAACATGTCTGAATAGGTATGTTTATGCTAGGAATGGTCCTCTTTCATACCCAAACATGGAGAATCACTCTAAGCTACTTTCAACCGAATCGATCCTACTAGCTCTCAAAAATGCAGGAAAAATACCTGAAGAGGTTGCCAAACTCTTGGTACGTTTTAGGGTAAAAAATAAGGCCAAATGGTTTGAACCTTCTTCTCTTCAAGTGTTACCAAACCTAGGTGGGTATACCTATGCGAATGAGGTAGAATTAAGTTGTGTAACTTGAGTGACTTGATGGATCTATTACGATGACACAAAGTGTAATAGATGAAAGCTTGCGAACTACTCCTACTGAAATGTGAGATGTGAATGTTTGAATAATATTTTATAAAATTCTAAAATGGAATTGGTGTGACCAGTGCCTACTTTTGTTGGGATAATGGATTCAAGAGGCAAATGATATGGGTTTCCCCTTTTTGGCTTAACTCTAGTTGCTAGGCACTTTGAGAATGAGGTTCTATGACTGGCATAAAACTTCACTAAATTTATGACTTACATAAATTGTGCTAGAATATTTTCTTACTAGGTTCTTCTTTAATTATCCAAAATAAATCTTTAAATCACTGTGATTCATCCAAAAGAATTTAAATCTAACTTGCAGACACCAATTGATTAATTCACACAAAATGATAATGCATTTTGATAAATCAGGAATATACTTGATATACTGATTTAAATGATTAAAAGACCTCAAGTTGGAGACAACCATATAAAAATGTAAATAATTGCATCACAACAACGGAACACCAAGAAAGGATTTTACCAAATTTATGTATTCTTCTCCATTATATAATTTTAAAAGATTTTGCGATATACAACATGATATTCTATTTCAGTAACAATTCACCCTATCCAACTACCTAACCTACTAATTCTTATCTCCTAAATCTAATAATTTTTTCATGATTTTACTGTACATATATACAATATACATTTTAGGGTTATGGCCCTTCATTTCTTCCAGTGCAATTTTTCAACATTCTTTTGTGAAAATAAAATATTTAATTAATTTCCATTTTGGAAAATTAAATATTTTAGTTAATCTTCATCATCTCGGGAAAAATAATCAACTAACCTTCCATAGATGAAATAATTAACCTTCCATAGATGAATTTAACTCCTCTATCGTGAAAATTAATTTTAATGATGATTATAATCTTCCCTTGCTAGCAATTTTCATGCTCACTTTTACTCGCAAGCATTTTCACTATATTAAAAAATAAATCCACTTTTACTTCTTTGGTGAAAATATTTTATGTGGCAATTACTCTATGCTTTTTCACCTAATGAAATAAAATACTTCTAAGTAAAAGCAATTATCCAATCCATAGTTTTTCCTTTTCTTGATATCTCATATTTTTCTCCTTATAAAATATTTTCTAATTGCACCTTTTATCATTTTTACTTCCCATAGTATT
This sequence comes from Sequoia sempervirens, assembly GCA_007258455.2. NCBI lineage: Eukaryota > Viridiplantae > Streptophyta > Pinopsida > Cupressales > Cupressaceae > Sequoia > Sequoia sempervirens. Next base: position 159,273,593 of record VDFB02271358.1, read on the forward strand.
TTCATTTAGTACTCTTACCTCAAATCTTGCAAATTAATTAAATCTCCCACTTTGTATTGCATTTTTTCAAATGAAATATTCCAATAATGTGTTTTTCCCATGCATAGAGTATTAGATTGACTTGAATATTTTTTCTCCTAGTGGCCTGCTCCTGCCGATGAGTTTAGGGCCTTTGCTCTTCTATGTCATCTCTGAAAGATTATATGTTTCCCCCTAATATCCATTGATGGAAAAGAGAGTTTCATGAGATGACCTCTCTTTAGGATCTGTGGCATCCAATTTCACCTATGGATGTTAAAAAATTTCATGCATTTTGTATTTCCTCCTGATGATTTGAGTGTTCGCTTTGACTCTCATGTCTCACCGATAAAGATATGTGCCTCTATTGTTAGGCTACCGGTGAGACCCTGGAGTTTGAAATGACTCCTAGCGATACGACTGGTCTCTCTTATGCCAATAGTTAGAAGGAGAGTATATATTCATTTACATAGTTCAAACATTTTGACACTAGTTTTGCCGATTGCTAGTCCCAACAACACTCTACTTTGAAAATATATATCAAGATTAGACCTGCAAAGGGATTGCAGTGCATCTTCAAATAGTGGACTCTTTAATTTTCTCTAGCCATCTAAAAAATTTTAGGATGAAAAAGAGCCCAAGAATCAATAGGGCACAAGGGATTATGCCCACAATTGCTAAAGGCCTCCAGTGAAATTTTTTCCCAAAAGATACGCTAATCATATTTTTTGATGTATGTGCCTACATGAAAGATGATTGTAAATGGTATTACTCTCCATAGAGATATGATGCTCACAATCTGTATCAAAACATTGAAAGAAGCCAAAACTTGTTTTAAGCACATATCTATGAGTTTCTTAGATTTCCCATGAGTTTTGATCTTTCTCCATTCATCACCTGCAATACTTCTCATTAGAGTCTCCTTGCGTTGGTTTCCCTATCTTCCTTAAGTTGGTTATCTTCTTGTCTCCACCTTCTCCACAACACTTTCCATGCATTATTGGCCTTTCACAATTCTTTCCATGTGATAGTGTCTGTATTATTCATTTTTCCTTTTTACTTTTATTTGTTATTTGTGTTCAGTTCCATGTTGCCAATCATTTGATGAGTTTTTTATCCATCTCAAGTGCATCCCTATTCAATTATGACTTAGTTGAATCTCATCCCAAGCCTAAACTGTGGCTATGCATCTTAATTTTAATTGATGGAAGAATTTTGTCTCATTGAAGTGCACAAATAAAACTACATAGTTGGTGTTGATGTCTTTTATTTATGAATTCAACCCAAAATGTCATCTCCTGATGCCTTCATAAAATTTTGTTCAGCCAACTCTAATTCATCTTGCTCAAAATGAAGAACCCCAATGTTGTTTAACGATTCCTTGAAATCCCAAGCATGCCTTGCACCTTGTGGTGTAGAATATGGTCCAATTTTGTTGTATGCAATATTCAATTCCCTTAATGTTTTTGTTAGTCTCAAAGGAGCAAGCGTAGTAAAATTGTGAAGGAGATTATAACTAAGATTCAATCATGATAACCATTGCAGAGCTTCCAGCCTATCTATTGATCGAAGTTGATATTCAAATTTTGCACCCATAGTAACCACTCAAAGCAGCCAATTTTGGACAGTGATAATCCATTTAATTGTAACCATACATTTTGTTGAAAAGAATTATGTGCCAGTTGACTCCCAAATGTAATCCTGTAGCTTTTATTTACTGACAGTTACCTATATTTATTGTTATACTCCTTAATATTGAAGCACTTGATAGTGTGTCTTGAGCCATCAATAACCTTGCAAGTGTAATTTTTTTCCACTTAGAGTCAATCTCAATTTCAAATAGCTTTCTAAAAAATTTAATTTCCCTCTTCAATGTTTCATCATGCAATGATATTTTGGGATTATGAATATACTGGACCAATGGGGATGTGGGGAATTTTTCTTAACTAATGTCCACAAAAAAAATTCACCTTCCCAAGCAAGTTCAATAGTCTCAAATTCCCATATTTTTCATTTGTTGTATATTGGAAAAATGGTTTGGTATGGAATCAAACCAGTTTCAAATGGTAATTTCTCAAGGTGGGCCACCAAAGTAAATTGTACAACTATGCTGAAATCAAACTTTTAATTTGGGAGCCTTAAATTCTACAAAAAATTACATGAATTTTTTATGCTCCAATAGATCCCTTGAGGGTCCAAAGTGAAAAATGGTTGCAAACTTCAACATGTTATTACTTGGATACTGTGAGACTTAAAACTCCTCATCTGATCTTATAGTATTGTGTTGGGCCCCTCTACAATAAAATCTCTCTAATTTTTCTACCTTGGAGGTATTTTCTTGTCGTGGAAAATTTTCACTTGGGGAAAAAGTTGTCAAATGCAAGTAGTTCAAAGTTGCAAAGTAGTGCAACTTTCATTTTGCAGATCGTGTGACCAAAAAAACTATTCCAACGTGTTTGAATAGGTATGTTTACACTAGGAATGGTTCTCTTTCGCACCCAAACATGCATAATCACTCTGAGCTACGTTCAACCAGATCAATCCCTTAAGAGTCCAAAGTGCAAAATGGCTATAAACTTCATCATGTTGTTACGCGGATACCGTAATGCATAGAAAATTTTCATATGATCCTATGGGATTGCATTGGGCCCCTCTACAATAACCAATCTCAATTTTTGATATCTTAGAGGAATTTTCCCATGGTGGAAAATTTTCACTTGGGGAAAAAGATGTCAAATGCAAGTAGTTGAAAGTTGCAAAGTGGTGCAATTTTTGTTTTGCAACTCATGTGACCAAACAAACTGTTCCAAAAAATTTGAATAGGTATGTTTATTCTAGGCATGGTCCTCTTTCATACCCAAACATGTGGAATCGATCTGAGCTATGTTCAACCAGATTGATCCCTTAAGGGTCCAACGTGCAAAATGGCTACAAAATTAAGCATATTGTTACTCAAATACCATGATGCTTAGAAACTTCTTGTGTTATCCTATGGGATTGTGTTGTGCCCCTCTAGAATAACCTCTCTCATTTTTTGCTATCTCAGAGGCATTTTCCCATGGTGGCAAATTTTCACTTAGGGAAAAAGTTGTCAAATGCAAGTAGTTGAAAGTTACAAAGTGGTGCAACTTTCATTCTGCAGCTCGTGTAACCAAATAGACTATTCCAACATGTCTGAATATGTATTTTTATGCTAGGTATGGTCCTCTTTCACACCCAAATAGGCAGAATCGCTCTAAGCTACGTTCAACTAGATCAATCCCTTAAGGATCCAAAGTTCAAAATGGCTACAAACTTCAGCATGTTGTTACTCAAATACCATGATGCTTAGAAAATTCTTGTCTAATCCTATGGGATCACATTGTACCTCTCTACAATAACCTCTTTCAGTTTTTTCTATCTCGGGGGAATTTTCCCATGGTGGTGAATTTTCAATTGGGGAAAAAGTTATCAAATGCAAGTAGTTGAAAGTTGCAAAGTGGTGCAATTTTTTTTTTACAACTCATGTGACCAAACAGATTGTTCCAAGGCATCTGAATAGGTATTTTTTATACTAGGAATAGTCCTCTTTTGCACCCAAACATGCATAATTCTATGGGATCGTGTTGGGCCTCTCTACAATAACCTCTCTCATTTTTTGCTATCTCAGAGGCATTTTTCCATGGTGGCAAATTTTCAATTGTGGAAAAATTTATCAAATGCAAGTAGTTGAAAGTTGCAAAGTGGTGCAATTTTTTTTCTGCAACTCATGTGACCAAACAGACTATTCCAAGGTGTCTGAATAGGTATTTTTATGCTAGGAATGGTTCTCTTTTGAACCCAAACATGTGGAATCACTCTGAACTACGTTCAACTAGATCGATCCCTTAAAGGTCCATAGTGAAAAATGGCTACAAACTTCAACATGTTGTTACTCAGATACCATGATGCTTAGAAACTTCTCGTCTAATCCTATGGGATCATGTTGGGTCCCTCTACAATAATCTCTCTTAGTTTTTTCTATCTCAAATGCATTTTCCTGTGGTGGTGAATTTTCACTTGGGGAAAAAGTTGTCAAATGCAAGTAGTTGAAAGTTGCAAAGTGCTGCTACTTTTATTTTGCAACTTGTGTGACCAAGTGGACTATTCCAACACATCCAAATGGGTACGTTTACACTATACATGGTCCTCTTTCTTACCCAAACATGCAGAACCACTCCGAGCTATGTTCAATTAGATCGATCCCTTGAGGGTCCAAAGTGCAAAAGGGACGCAATATTTGATGGGATATTACTCAGAAAATGTGATGCTTATGAACTCTTTGTCTAATCCTAGGGGATTGTGTTGCGCCCCTCCATAATAACCTCTCTTGGTTTTTTTTATTTCAGAGTCATTTGTTTGTGGTGTCAAATTTTCACTTGATGGAAAAAGTGTCAAATACAAGCAGTGTAAACCTGCAAAGTGGTGCAACTTTCGTTTTGTAATTCCTGCGACCAAAAAAATTGCTCCAATGCATCCCCATAGGTATGTTTACGCTAGACATGTTCCTCTTTTGCACCCAAAAACATGGAATTGCTTTGAGCTATGTTCAACCGACTTGATCCCTTATGATGGCATGCAAAACAATCGTAAAGAGAAACACACACACGATGGTTGAGAAGTCCAAGTTTTCCCCTCAAAAAGTGTATGTTCATTAGAAACTCAAATTTAGTGGTTGTTGAAGAGTTTGAAGGAGAATATCAATCAAATATATCTATTTCTTTGTTAATTTCTATGCATTTTCTTCATTTCCAGCCTGTGTATGGGTCCATGTATAGTAGGAGTTTTCTCTAAGATGATCTGAATCTATTGTAGAATGGTTTTAGCTTTGATTAGAATTCATTCTTGTGGAATTCTATTAAGTTCCAAGCAACTTAGAAGTAGATTTTTGAAATAGGTTTCAACTTGCTCATACAAGGGTTTGAGTGTAATATGTTGAAATAGGCCATTCCACCTATTGTTCAAGCTGTGTTTTGATGGAATGGCCCTGATGTAAGTAGGATATGGAGTAGGAATAAGAAAATAACATTGGTAAAGGCATTGGAAGAGATTACTAATGCTTCCCCTATTGAAAATTTAGAATTTAGGCCTTAAAAGCAAGGCTAGAAGAGGTGAAAAGAACAAATTGCTTGAGAATAAGTTAGAATAGGTTGGAAAGAGAGTGAGGTTGTGGATTTTGATTTGTTCAAAAGTTCTACAAGCACAGGGGAGGTCAAAAGTGTGTTATGGAATGATGTCCTAGTTGGGAAAAGAGGGGTTTTGAATGAAAAAGAGAGGTTTGAGGTAGTAAAAGTGGTTAAAGTTAGGGGGCAACATAATTTGGTGGTTGGTTCACTAGTTTAGCCAAAAAAAATTGCAAAGGGGTTTGGTTTGTTTTGTGTTCATTAGTACAAAAAACATGTAAAAATTATATATATATATATATATATATATATATGCAGCCTAGAAGAATGAATTGGGATTAGAATTTCACATAACATCATATAAACAACAAAACCACCATAAACTTGAATGCCATTTAAAACATGCATGATAAATATTCATCGTTGAAACTTGAATTTTGGTAGCTTGATATACATGGTCTATTTACGCCTGGGTTCAATTTGTATAATTTTAAAAAAAGAAGCCACCTGAGTACAGTTATCAGCATTCTTCATAGACCATAAGAATTTGTTTAGTACACTAGCCATTTTGATGTCTTCATGCAGTCTCAAACATTATTTTGTATCATTGTTACATTGGTCTTGAGAGTGGTAGCTTAATATAGCTCCACAATGCAAAATATTGTTTACCTGTGCAGTGTAACAGTGGCATAGGCAGATTTGTCTTTGAAAGAACCAAAGGGTGACTACACAATTGAAGTGTATGAACACATATCTTTTTGTAATATCAAGGATACTTTTTGAAATATTTTTATGAATCATTTCATGGAATACCAATTGAAAATGTGTTTTTTTCTTTTACATAAAGTTGTTTAGCATCAATCAATTAATATTCAAGATAAAACATTAAGTACAACAATGATCAATGCTAGGGCTAACCGATTAATAAGTATACACATGAATAATTCAAACATGTACATGTGAATAAGCGAAGCACAAGTACTCAAAAACATGTAAGCCTTGAAGTATACACATGAATACATAGTATAAACAAATTAATACAAAGTATATGCATGAATACAAGGTATACACATGAAAACACATAAGTTACAAAGTATACATTGGAACACACGCAAGTCATAAAGTATACACGTAAGTTGTAAAGTATACACTTGAATACACATAACTCATATCTATTGAACCATGAATTTATAATGCAAATATGGACACCATCGATAAATTTTTTTTTGTATTAACCAAATATCCATGTACGTATACATCAATATATGTCAATATAAGTATAAAATATAGGTACAAAATAGCCATGTAGGCATACAATGTCAAATATATTCAATACAAAATATGTACAAAACTGCCATGTAGACATACAACAAAGGGCTTTGGAATCAAAATTCATTGAGCTCTCCATGCTATAAAAATAAATTCTTTCCCTTTGCTTGTTGATCAGATGGTGATAGGTTTGTCACTCATTTGTGCTACGCTCGAGGAGTGCTCCTGTTGCTCCTCCTAGTGTTTAGTTCTTGGTGAAGTTTTAATTGTTACAATAAGAAGTAAAGACATTAATATATAGAAATTATATTATAAAAAATGATATATTTAACAAAATAATCACTTACCACCATCTCATGATCACTCTCCACATGAGGGAAATATTCACACGCCCATGCTAAGGCATGCTCAAGCCTTGTATAAACCATCCAAATAGAAATTAAACTGTGAATCAATAATGGTTTTATTTTTCACTAACTAACATCTATAACAACAAATGTAAATTGAAATTTAGTAATTTGTCTCATACCTCCCTTGTCAGAGCCATCAAGGACTCTATAACAGATGAAACACTGATCTCCATTTCCCTTGTCACATTCAGAGGTGTTTCCACTTGCAACATCTAAAAATAAAACAATAAATTATTCAATAAAAAAAACTACAATAGCGATCCACGTCATGACTTATAATGTATGAGATAATGAACAAAATTTTGAGTAATTATTAAACTATATACTTCTAACTATCATGCTTACTATTTACCCTATCCATATCTAGTTTTAAAGCATGTGTTTTTAGACTTTTACCCATAGCAGTAAGCCACTGAACCGTTTGATAAAATTATTTTGTAGACATGTATGATAATTGTGGTGGCATAGAGAAGGCAGTGAACTATTTGAAAAAATGCCTCAAAGAAATGGGGTCTCATGGTGATGGAATGCCATTACAAACAAATGCACGTCATGGAACTCCATCACCATAAGACTACATTTATTTCAGGCATTTTTTCAGACAGTTCATTTCCTTCTCTATTGTATTATTTCATACTATTATTCTTTGATAGAAATTTTTCCAAGCATCCATAGTTTGTTGGAAAGCACCTATTTTAGGCTTTTAGCCATAGCAGCAAGGAAGTGAGTAGTTTGATAAAATTCTTTGGTACACATGTATGGAAAATGTGGTATCATAGAAAAGGTGGTGAGTTGTTTGAAGAAATACCTTGAATAAATGTGGTCTCATGGTGATGGAATGGCATTCCATCACCATGAGACCGCATTTCTTCAAGGCATTTTTTCAACTTACTAACTGCCTTGTCCATGCTATTGCTTACTATTATTCTTTGATAGATTTTTTCCAAGCATCCATAGTTTGTTGGAAAGCACCTCTTTTAAGCTTTTAGCCATAGCAATGAGGAAATGAAATTTTTGGTAAAAAAATTTGGTAGACATGTATGGAAAATGTGGTAGCATAGAAAAGGCGATGAGCTGTTTGAAAAAGTGGTGCAGGTGCAACTTTACAGGAGCATGCCTCCATGAGGAAAATTTAGGATTTTGAGGTTGTATAGGTATTTTCATGATGTAATAAGGTTTAGATAGCCATTTTTGAGTTTTTAACGGTCTTTGGTAGTCATTTTAGCCATAAATTGTAAAGTTACAAAATCTTAACAAAAGTTGTCAATCAATGTTGTAAAAATGCAAAAAGGTGCCAAGTGGAGAAATATGAAGAGTCAAGGTAGTTGTAGAGGAAATATTAGGTGCGTAGGAAGTTGAAATGATTGGGAAAGTTTTTAATAGATACGATTCATCATTGTTAGCTATTTTTGAAGCATTTTGAAGGATAAAACTAATAAAATATCATTGTTATATTGTTATTTTATGTGTTTTCCTCCATCATCTACCAGTGTACGGTTCCGTGCAGGTGGTAGTGCATCTATAATATATTTTAATTGAAGGAGTTAGGTGTTGGCATCAATTTAAAACTAATTTTAGTGTTTGATGATGAGTTTCAATCTTTTGGTGGCCTAATTTCTCTAGGTGGCTAGAAAATAGAGGCTAAGGGTTTGATTGCCCAAATGAACTAAAAAGTCCATTCCACCTTTCTGTAGCAATTTTTTGTTAGTGGAATGGACCAGTATAAATTAGGAGTAGGTTTAGAAGGTAAGGAATTTGTTTGGTGAAGTTTTTAGGTGAGTTATCCTCGCTGCCCTAGTGAAAAACCAATTTTGGTACCTTTTAAACAAGGCTAGAGTGAGTGAAAAGAGGATAGGGTTTTAGAAGCGGATAGAATCCCTTAAAAAATATGAGAGAAATTGAATTGGAGGGTGTTTAGAATATCTAAGAGGTTGTAAGTGGTCAAAGAAGTGAATAAGTGAGAAAGCCTAGGTGAAAGAGGGTGAAAACTAGTGAAAAAGAGTGATTTTGTGAAGGAAGTGTATGTAGATCTTTGGGGAAGCACTATTTGAGGATGGAATGAGCATGTACATGTATAAATAAACCTAATTGAAGTGATTATAAGCTTGTGAGATGTCAGGGCATAATATTTTCCATAACCCCTAATTGATTGCAAGGAAAGTGAGGGTTTTATGAAAAGGGTTCTAAATGAGTGAGAGGAGACCTGAAAGTTGAATAATATAAGGTTTTCTTGGTTGTATTTTGACTATTTGGAGGTTTCAGGTGTTGGTTGTGTGTTTAGAGAGGCATCTCTTTGAAAAATAGGCCTAATTATGGCCTAATTCAACATTAAAAGCCAGATTTGGGACAATTGCTTCAAAAGAGTTGCAAGTGAGTTTTAGATATGTGAGAGCAAGCCATAATGGGTGCCTAGTTTGGAGCATAGACAAGACAGTGAAATTTTTGAAAATATGCCTCAGTAAAATGTGGTCTTATGGAATTCCATGACAAGCAAATGCAATTGGAAGCTACTCCTGGACTTATTACATATGCTATGTGAAGTAATTGTATCACTACTTATGTTGAATTTCTAAACAACTATATTGTAGTTGAAATTTTTTCATCTATCAACATCTAGTTATTAGTTATGGAATGTGAAGTAATGCTTTGATTTTGAATGATGTGCAATGCAACATAATCAAGGATATGAATATAAACTACATAAATCTATTAAGTACAATTCATTAGTTAAACTTTTTATTCTATTACCTGCGTGAAGGTTTGACTAAATCGACTGGCATCAGGAGGTGTTCCCTCGAAACCTCCAATATTAGCCTATTCAACATCCAAAATAACATATTAAAATACCATTCATAAAACAATGTTATTGACATGTAATAAATTTATAATTGTTTACTAGTTACATACTACACCAATAGGTGTACTATAGAAAAAAGTAGGTGTAGGGACAGTGTATCTAGTATCAACACTATGACCCTGCAAGTTTATTAAAATCATAAAACTAAATTAGTTAATCTTGCATTTCAAAATCAAAATTTAATAAATTAAATTCAATGAACATGCTAACTTTTACCTGAGTATCAATGCCATACACATCATGCAAAATATTAGCTTCCCTCTCCATCTCCATAGCTATAGATGGATCCTACACAGTAGCCTCCTGAGTGTCGGTGGGGTCATATGAACAAGTCACCCCGCAAGATTGACACACATGGGATCAAAACCCACTTGTCGAAGACTCCTCTGGATGACACTGTACAAGAGGGCTAGCATGTTGGATGAAACTTTGCATCAAAGAGTTGATGGGTTGCAGAGTCTCTATGTCGGCACTCTCCTTTGTGATAGAAGGGATGATGATCTACTCTTGAGGCGGCCTAGCAAGAGGTCGTCTTCCTTTCCATGTAGGATCTAGCTATGCACTGAGCCTATCTTTTGTCAACCCCCCACCTCTCCCCTAGAAGTCCCTCATATCAAAATAATTTGGGATTTTGTTCAAGATGAACTCAACGTATAGTTTCCTGAGGAAATACTACGGGACTTCATAATTTTTGCATGGTCTAGGTCATCAAAGACCATGTACCACCTATCCCAAAAATATTTCCTAATCTCTTGGTGGTGGCACCAATGAATAGGAAACCTCTTCGCATTGAGGGAGAGATTTCCATTTGACTGTGGGTCAATGAATAATGTACACAAATCACCTTTTGTAATTTTTAAATCTTTTACTTATTTATATGATAATTTATCTTCGTAAAAATCCCTAGCTGCCTGCCTCCTATCCTGACAACCAGTTAATTGTTTGTTGATTGAATCTAAATTTTTTAACATATCTTGCAATGAAGCTGTGAGGGTCATTCTTTCCATAGTTGAACCATTTGGATCATTCAACCTCCCAATTAAATCCTCAATTTGTTTTTTATTGTTCTCAATTTCACCCATTAAATTTTGTTTAGTCTCAAGAGGGTATTGAGGGATTGGTGGAGGAGGTTGTTGTTGTGGTTGAGGATTTTGTTCTTGCTATGGATTTTGAGGAGGGTTTTCAGGTTGATTAACATCTCCTAGAAATGAAAATGAATTCAACCTCATTTTTTTTGCTTTTAACATGTCTTAACGTGAGCACGTTATAACGTGCTCACGTTATGGGCTTGTGGTGGCTTAGCCTTAGGATTGGCACACCAAGCCATAACACAAGGGCGTTATAACGTGGTCATGTTATGAGTTTTCAAATTTTTTTAAAAAAGTGGCCACAAAATTACTACCCATCTTTATGCACTTGCCCAAGGCAATCATGATATTGCAAGATGAGGCCACGAAGTCCTAAAGAGTCTAGCAAGGAGAGGCTTTCCTAGTTAGCATAAGAATCATTGTTCTAGAGTCCTCTTTGATAACCAAATTAGAGATCCTAGCTTGTGTGGAAATTTGAATGTCATGGAAGGCCGCCACCACCTTGAAAAAACTAGAATATTGGACCCCCAATTTGAACATGTAGGCTAGAATAAATTTCCCCTCATGGTCACGGATTACCCCAACCCCACCCACATGACCTAGGTTATGTTTGGTCGAGCCATCAAAATTGAGCTTTAGCCAGCTAGGCTTGGCAGGGGACCCATATCTCAATGATGTTAGCATTATTTTATCATGAAAATTATATCAAAAACTTTGGTAATAATTAATTAAACACATCATAGACTATTGTTTTAAATTAAATATTTTTTTAAATTGAATTTCAATTTGTGTATCTATATTATAGAAGAGAAATCACTACTAAGGACCATTTCCAATAGCCATCCTTCTTTTTAAGCTTCAAAATCTATTATATTCTAAAATTTGCATCCATCTCTCCATTCACCTATATGTGCACATTCTTTCTTTCTCATAATTCAGTATATCTACAGTAATAATTTGAATTAGGGATAGTAGGAAAATTATCCAAATTATTCAAAATCTATTATATTCTAAAATTTGCATCCATATGTCCATTCACCTATATGTGCACATTCTTTCTTTCTCACAATACACTATATCTACAGTAATAATTTGAGTTAGGGATAGTAGGAAAATTATCCAAATATTGATTACAACTTAAAATCAACCAAAATTGGTTATTTTTTAAATGCTTTTGCATCTCCTTTAACTCACAACTATGAGACTAATTCAAGGAGTATTTGGGAAGCCAATTTTCACTCAAACTTGGTAAAAGAAATATACTATATAAAAATTAATAAAAATATTAAGAATTATTTTTCTATTTAACTTTGGTAGACTCGTCATATTTGGAAGAATCATGAGAGTGGTTTAACCTCCATTTTTGGACTTGAAAATTGCACTCGTACTTCACATTAATCCCATCTAAATTTTGGTTAAAGATTGTGTATGTACTTCACATTAATCATTTCTACATTCTAGTTAACGATTTACTTTTGCTAGTTATAACAAGCAGTTATTGGTCCGGAATAGTAATATATTAAATGTCCTATTTGACACTTGTATTGGTGTCCTTGTAGATCATATCATACACAAATTTTCCAATATAATTTCCTAGGAGTGATAAGTTGTTTTGGTAAATTCCTTTTGTTGTAACCTGAGGATACTACACAAAATAAATACTAGTTTTCATTATGTTTTAATTTTTTTAGATATACCTTAAAATTGATAATTTCATGAAGTTCAAAACTATTTTGGATATTGTCTTAGAAAAATCTATAAATAATCCAAACGTGAAGAAAAATATTTCTTCCATCTTGTTATAATTATGTTCTTAAAATTATTTGAATTGTGTTAGATTGAACAAAGATCTTTTGAAATTATTGAAGAAAAAATAGAACATGTTAGTGTTTTGTCAGTGTGTTTCATATACAAGCATCTTTGAGCTATATTTACTTTTCCTTCACAAATTTACAGAAATCATAGAAAGTTTATATGTACCTTCTAAAGTTTCTATAACTAACCACATTTATGAATTTAAAATGTAGGAGACTAGAGTGAGTATAACTGATAACAAAAAATAATAAAACATACAAGAATGTCATTTAATATCTAAAATAATTGATTATGTTAGAATAATCTAACCAAAAAACTTTTATGTATAGTTTAAACAAAGCTCTTGTCCTATCCATTATGGTCAAGCATTGTCTATTTTTTGGGTCAAAGATGGTGATTTTTTTATTTGCTTCAAAATAGTGCTACACAACTATAGTCATGAAGTCATCTCCCTTGAACCACTCAACACAAAAGACATCTTAAATTAACTACGATATTCACTCTATAGTCCCCTTTTAAAAGGGAAATATATTCATTATACCATTTGGCTTGTTTAAATATTTTCTTTTTTTTTAGACTGCAGGAATTGGGTAGCACGACCCCCTATAAACTGCAGTGCACCTGGTAAACTTTTTAACGTGACCAGCGGCGCTGGCGCGACACGCCCTCCGGTACCACGGGACGGGGGAGACTAGAACTCGTGACCAGCAGAGCCACAACGGAATTACTTAGCCAACCGAGCTAGGGCCCCCGCCCGGCTTGTTTAAATATTGTTTATATTAATACTTATATAATTTTATATTAGGTTTATTATATGTCTATTTAGAAGTTTAAATTAACAAATTTGTTTAATCTGTAATAGGTATGTTGATAATTTTTTATAATTTAAAGTAAATTTTAATTAGTTTAAAATATATAAATGAATGTAAACAATCTTTTTTTAAAAGAATAATCATTTTAAATGTAATCAATCAAATGGTAATCTAGATATGTGTCTTGCATATAGTATGGAGTACCAATATAGTATGAACAAAAGTTCCTAAAATTTTTCTACTAACATTATGCAAACCTATAACATTCTTTAGGTCTCTAATTATCTCATCTTGAGAGAAGTTAGATGTCAACTATCACTATCATCCTATGCAAAATCACATAATCAACTCCTTATTGGAAGCATCTATTATTTTATAAAAGATATTGATAGCATAAAAATATAATAGAAACTATCCTTAGAAAAAATTCCAAATTGAAAATCAAAAAATTAAAAATCCAACCTTTGATAAGGATTACAAATGGTAGTGCTCTTGGTCACACATAACTAGTATCCACAACTAGTCTATTATGGTCTAGAAACACATACTAATTTTAGTTTGATCTTAATCATTCATCTAGGGTTTAAATTAAAATTCTTAGTTTTTCAAAATTAAAGGTAAGATTTAAAATTTTATTTTCTCTGCCATGATAGTTCCTAGGGTTTGATTCAAGATGTGACTTTGAGAACCAACCATTTCATTCAATTCCATAATTGTACTTGTTTCTCTATTCAAATAGATTGTATCCTCTAAAATCTTATGTTTTTGAATCACTAGATTTCTAGTTTCAACAACAAAATAAAAAATAAATCTAATTGACTTTTAATCCCAAAATAATATTCTAAATCAACATACATAGGACCCTCAACTAAAGAAAATTAATAATTACAATTCTAAATCAATTGATTATCCTTTAATTAACTCAAGTAAATCTCATGCTTTTATTGCTAATATTAAAGAATGTGATTTATCTAATATATCTATTCACTAAATCTATATCTAAAGTTTACACAATGAATTACTACAACTTGCCTAATCTATTGTTTGAAAATAAATAACAAATAATTTTAAATAAATATTGTTCTAACAATTCTAACTCAATATTTATAATGAAATAAATAAGTATATGTTAATTGTTTACTCTTATTTATTCAATTATCTTACTTAGTTCATTCAAACATATTTTTCACTTTGCCACCTTAATTATAGGTTTATCATATTTGACGGATCAAACTTAATTCCACTTTCCTTGGTACTTATTTTTGTCATCAACATAAACTCAAACATATGGCATTTAAGAATATGTTGATCTCAAATTATTATTACAATAATACAAAAACAAGTACTTACCACTACATAACACAAGCGAATATACGCTACACCTGTAACTCAAGTGACGATAGCTCTCATCTCAGACAGATACATCATTCCTCATCTTAGACAGATCCTTTAATAGTTGAGTTGGAAGTCTTTGGAGTCTACAGGTGGGTAACTAACCAGAGTGACTGGAATGTTAACATCTAGAGTAGGCGCCTCTTTCCTCTGAAAGAGAAGATTACCAACTCATAAGAAAGTGGACAGGACTCCTGTGACAAAAACAAAACCCAACATTGACGTAAATTTATGATGCACAGACCACACCGAGCAATCATATTTGGGATCATTACATTTCATCTGTCACTTGAAATACATGGTAAAATCCGTTGCTAACTTTTTCAGAACTACCCCACCCACACGTATATGGCAATCCATGTGAATTGTTTGCCAACTGGGTTGTACCCTCGGAGCTAAGATTGCATTCAACGGGAGCTATTCTAAATAAGTTTTGAGTAGATGATTTCTATTCTTAATATTGTATATTTGAAAAAAACAGTTTATTTGTTTGTTTTAGTGGTCGGATTAAGTTATATATTTTGATACAAAAATATTATGTTTTGAAATATATATATATATATATATATTTGAATTTTAATTGAAATAATGTTTAAAAATGATAAAATTAATATAATTTTTAAAAATAGAAGTACGTTAATATAGTATCATTATGAAATACTAATCATGGTAAGTATATATGATAATTTTTATTAATGTATTTTTAGGCTGTAGCTTTTTATTAATAAATTTTCATTTTAAAAAAAAAAATAGTTAAAACATTTTTAAAATGGAATATTTGCCTTAGATTCATTTAGAGGTACAAGGATAAATAATCAATTTGAAATGTAGAAGTAAAGTCTTTAGTTAGATGATGAAGATCAAATAATTTTTAATTCATAAACACATAATTATTAACATGTATTGAATAAGTGTAATGGTGAAATTTTGCATATTGATGTCATTTTCTATTTAGTTATGTGCCCATTTTGAGAAAATTGTCTTTATAATGTCTGCATTGATAAATGATACAACCTTTTTCGAAGTTGAAATAATTTTCCAAGCATTTACCCATTCATATATACACATATTCCTATGCACTTAGTCCCTACCTTATTGTTATACACGCATGCTCTAATGCATTCATTACATCTTCATATTTATTCATGTAGCTAAACTAATATAACTATTAGCAATCTACTTCTAATCATTGCACCACATAAGGCCATTTTGAGGTTGAAAACATGAGCCTATATTTTCCAATATTTAGAAATCAAATTTGGTTGATTGGCCCAATTCATTTACTTGAACTCTAAGATAAATAAACACATATTTTATGAAATTTGATGCTTTTGAATATATTTGATTGCATTCATTTATCATCCATCATCTATTAGCACTCTCTCTCATCCTCGATCATTGAACAAGTAATTAAGAGATCAACAAATTTAGATTTGGTGCTTTAAAAGGAGTAAAGAGTTAACATGCATCATTCTAGGGCCCTTGCTTATCATCTTCAAATATTTATATGCATTTCAATGGATTGAGCTAGAAGAACTTGTCTCTTTGTAATGAATTGATAGCCCTTTCAAGGTAGTTTTAAATGTCACCGGAAATCTTATTAGAAAAAAAAACATAGTAGACACAAATCTATTAGGGAAAAAAAAAGAGAATAACTTTGGATTCCATAGGGTCAAATCCAAGTCAACTAGATGAGTTTTTATCACAAATTTAACCTAGACTATTGGAATCAATTCCTAACAAACTACAAGATCAACATAGAACCTAGGTCACTCAACTAATAGATAAGCATAATCTTTGGATCTTGCCCTAGCTTGACTCTAGAATCTACATTGTTAGCAAATGCCAAATAATATCACTCCCTTGTTATTTGTTCCTTTGTAATCATCTAAAATGTTTATGTAATTAGAAAAAAGAGTTATCTTTCCCATTTGTTAGAAGTTTATAAATAATAAAAATGTTTAATTATTTGATAAATACTAGTACAAGGATGGTGTTGGAGCACCTTGCTCACTAGATACCTTCAAAATGCAAAATTTGTAAAATTTGAATTTTCAAGTGTAAAAGCATTGTAAAGGTCTTTTGAAGTCACAATTAATGTATTTAAAGTCTTTAATAGGTCTTTTGGAGGTCAGTTGGGTAAATTTGCAAAAATGTTGCTAAATATTGCAAAGTTGTCAATAATGCAAAAATAAAGCAAAAAGGGAAAAAATTTAAAAAATGTATAAAAAACATGGAATACCAAAGGTCATTAGGAATTTTAGTTAGTTTCATTTGATGAAGGAAGTTGTAAAGCCTTTAAAAAGGCATTGTAACTCGTTGCCAAGATAGGGGGTGATTGGGATTTGAGAATGAATAAAGGAACCACAATTTTTATGTTTGTTTACATATAATTTCTTTGTTCTTTGTTGATGTATGGCCTTGTACGGGAAAATGCTCATAATTAAATGTTTGTAAAGGATAATACATTCCATCACCTTCCTCACAAATTTTATTTCATGGTATTTGCTCAGGTTTTAAGAGAGATCTTGTAATTTTCTGGGTTGTTAAAACCCCTATTTAGGGTAACCAATGAACTAGAAATTTGTGTTTCTCTTAAACTACCCAATGCAAATTCATAATCTTTGGTGTGATTACTCCATTTTACATGTAATTTCACATTTCAAGGGGTTCAGATCAAGAGAAGAAGATTTATGTGGGGAAAATTAGAATTTAGGACTATCTCAATCAGTGAAATAGAGTTTCTCAAACAGTCATGATGAATTGAACCTAGGGTTTGTTGAAATGTTTATGAGAGTGGGCTTTTGATGGTTTATTAAGCATTAGAAGACCTATTAAAAACTGTTTGAATTGTTGGACAAGAGACTTGGTGATAGGAGATAGGAGAACCAATAAGGGTTTTGTGTGAACCGGGGCTAATTAGGCCTAATTTGGAACGAAAGTATCCTTGTTGAGCCCTATTTTTTTTTCCAAATCAACCTATACTAGTTTTAAAATATTTTTTAAAACTTTAAAGGAGTATCTAAAATGGAAATTACAGTTTGGAGATAAGGTTTGTAGAAGGATTTATCTTTGACAATTTCATGAATGAATGTTATTAGGGTTTTGATCTTTATAATTTAGAAACTGAGTTTCTATTGAGATAGTGGTGTAAGTAATGGATATTGGTTTGAATCAGTTTGTGTGATGTTGGTAAATATGTCTAAATGATTGAACAAAGTTTAGAAGGTATAA
This sequence comes from Sequoia sempervirens, assembly GCA_007258455.2. Lineage (NCBI taxonomy): Eukaryota > Viridiplantae > Streptophyta > Pinopsida > Cupressales > Cupressaceae > Sequoia > Sequoia sempervirens. Next base: position 159,291,629 of record VDFB02271358.1, read on the forward strand.
TTTGTTGTCTTGGTGATTTGAACTATATGATTCCAATGTGCAAGAATGGTGTCTTGACTGCAAAGTTAGGAAGATATGTTGGTTCAGTATGTATGTAAAGTATCTATTGGTTTATTTTAATTAAAAAAAAAAACATGATTCTTTAGAGGCTTGGAAGTTTGATAACATGATTGAAGCCTAAATGGTTGATTGTTGTTTTTGGGTCTTGTGGAACTAGTTGGTAAAAAGTGAAATTTGGTGAGAAATGAAAGTGTTGAATGGTTCTATGTTTCTAATCAGGTTAATTGATGATGGCTATGTTGTTTTGAGTCTAGGAATGGTTAAGAGACAAGTTTTTTGATCTAATGTTTTTTGGTATGAAGTGAATTTGAAGAGATTTTGATGAAAAGGTTAGTGAATTAAAGATGCTTGTTTAATTTGATCTTCTCCATTTGAGTTTAGGTTAGAAGAACCCCTAATGAATTGTAGTTGTTGATAGATGCTCTTGCATCAATTGGTATTAGAGAAAGTTGATTCTAATAGTTGGCTGAGTTGTTGTTTAGTTTGGTTGCAGGTGCTTGATCCATCTAAGCTCTAGAGATGAAGAGTTTTGAGTTATGCATTGGAAGACAAGTTGAGGCTTGTGGTCACCATCCTCCAATGGATATTAAGCTAGGTAGAAGGTGCAAGGAAAGAGAGTGAGGCATCTTCCACGATCTACTATTGGCTAAGATGGATGGTTTACTGAGTTGGTGAGAGTTGTGTGGTGAGGCAGTAAAGATAGATGGATTCCTAAATGAAGAAGAACTTGAGGTTGTATCCTAAAGAGTACTCCACTAATGGGAGTAGATTAAGAGATGATTGGTCAGAGAAGGTCAAGGATGAATTATGAAAAGAGAGGATAGATTGCTTGGAAGAAAACAAAGTGGAAGGATAGTCATGTGTCCTTTGGTAGAAGAGTTAGTGGAAAGTTGTGAGCGGTGAAAGGGTAGTCTTGTGTCCTTTTGAAATAGAAGATGATTTTGAAACTGATAAATAGAAAAGAGAGAAAGGAAAAATGCAAGAGAAGACAAGTGAAGGAAGAGAAGAAGACAAAGCTGAAGGCAAGGCTAGAACCAAGACAAATTAAGATTCAAGAGGAAGAAAGAAGAATCAGTCTAAGGAGGATATGAAGTTTTTTTTCCAGGTACATGCAAAGTTGATACACCATGTTTCCAAGGGACTTGGAAATTTTGTTGGTTGGTTGTATGGTGTAGGAGCACCTTGCTCACTAGATACCTTCAAAATGCAAAATTTGCAAAATTTGAATTTTAAAGTGTAAAAGCATTGTAAAGGTCTTGTGAAGTCACAATTAATGTATTTAAAGTCTTTATTAAGTCTTTAGGAGGTCAGTTGAGTAAATTTTCAAAAATGTTGCTAAATATTGCATAGTTGTCAATAATGCAAAAAGAAAGCAAAAAGGGAAAAATATCAAAAAATGTACAAAATACATGGAATACCAAAGGTCATGAGGTAGTTTAGTTAGTTTCATTCAATGAAGGAAGTTGTAAATCCTTTAAAAAGGAATTGTAGCCCATTGCCAAGACAGGGGGGTGATTGGGATTTGAGAATGAATAAAGGAACCACAGTTTTTATGTATCTTTACATAGAATTTGTATATTCTTTGTTGATGTACGACCTTGTATAGGAATATGCTCATAATTAAATGTTTGTAAAGGATAATAAATTCCATCACCTTCCTCACAAATTTTATTTCATGGTATTTGGTCAAATTTTGAGAGAGATCTAGTAATTTTTTGTAGGTTGTTAAAACCCCTGTTTAGGGTAACCAGTGAACTAGAAATCTATGTTTCTCTTAAACTACCTAGTGGAAACTCATAATATTTGGTTTGAATACTCCATTTCACATTTACATTCATGTTTCAATGGGTTTAGATCAAGTGAAGAATATTTATATGGGGAAAACTAGAATTTAGGACTGTCTCAGTCTATGAAACAGAGTTTTTCCAACAGTCATGATGAACTGAACCTAGGGTTTGTTGAAATGTTTATGAGAGTGGGATTTTGATGGTTTATTAAGCATTAACAAAACTATTAAATACTATTTGAATTTTTGGACAAGATCCTTGGTGACAAGAGATAGGAGAACCAATAAGGGTTTTGTGTGAACCGGGGCTAATTAGGCCTAGTTTGGAATGGTAGTATCCTTGTTGAGCCCTTATTTTTTCAAATCAACCTATACTGGTTTAAAGATATGCTTTAGACCCTTAAATGAGTACCCAAAATGGAAATTATAGTCTAGAGATAAGGTTTGTAGGAGTTATCTTTGACAGTTTCATGAATGAATGCTACTAGGGTTTTGATCTTTGTATGCTAGAAACTAAGTTTCTATTGGGACAGTTGTGAAAGTAATGGATATTGGTTTGAATCAGTTTGTGTGATGTTGGTAAATATTTCTAAATGCTTCAACAAAGTTTAGAAGGTAGAATTTGTTGACTTGGTGATTTGAGCTATATGATTACAATGTGCAAGAATGGTGTCTTGACTACAAAGTTAGGAAGATCTATTGGTTCAATATTTATGTAAAGTATCTATTGGTTTACTTCAATAAAAAAAACATGATGGTTTAGAGGCTTGGAAGTTTGCTAACACTCTTGGAGCATAAATGGTTGATTGTTGTTTTTGGGTCTTGTGTAACTCATTGGTAAAAAGTAAAATTTGGTGAGAAATGAAAGTGTTGAATGGTTCTATGTTTTTTATCAGGTTAATTGCTAATGGTTAAGTTGTTTTGATTCTAGGAATGGTTTAGAGACAATTTTGTTGATCTGATGTTTTGTGGTATGAAGTGAATTTGAGAAGATTTTGATGAAAAGATTAGTGAATTAAAGATGCTTGATTAATTTGATCTTCTCCATTTGAGTTTCGATCAGAAGAACTCTTGATGAATTGTTGTTGTTGATATATGCTCTTGCATCAATTGGTATTAGAGAAAGTTGATTCTGATAGTTGGTTGAGTTGTTGTTGGTTTGGTTGCAAGTGCTTGATCCATCTAAGTTGTAGAGAAGAAGAGTTCTAAGTTGTGTGTTGGCAGACAAGCTAAGGTATTTGGTCACCATCCTCCAATGGAGATTAAGTTGGGTAGAAGGTGCAAGGAAAGAGAGTAAGGCATCTTCTAGGATCTATTGTTGGCTAAGATAGATGGTTTGCTAAGTTGTTGAGTTGTGTGGTGAGGTAGTAAAGAAAGATGGATACTTGAATAAAGAATAACTTAAGGTTGTAACCTAAAGAGTACTCCACTGATGGGAGTAGATGAAGAGATGATTGGTTAGAGCAGGTCAAGGATGAATTGTGAAAAGAGAGGAAAAATTGCTTGGAAGAAAGCAAAGTGGAAGGACAGTCTTGTATCCTTTGGTAGAAGAAGAGTTAGTGGAAATTTTTGAGTGGTGAAAGGGTAGTCCTATGTCCTTTTGAAAGAGAAGATGATTGTGAACCTGATAAATAGAAAAGAGAGAAAGGAAAAAGGAAAGAGAAGACAAGTGAAGGAAGAGATGAAGAAAAAGTTGAAGGCAAGGTTGGAACCAAGACAGATGAAGATTCAAGAGGAAGAAAGAAGTAGTATATGGAAGATTTGAAGTTGTTTTGTAGGTACAAGAAAAGTTCATACACCATGTTTCAAAGGGACATGGAAAATTTTTGTTGGTTGGTTGTGGGTATGTGCAAGATCGTCATGGAAAAAAAAGGCCCTTAAGTGGCAAAAAAATTAGAAAAATCAGAGTTAGGAAACTTGACGTAAAAATTTGAATAAGTTATCTATATTAACTCAAAAATATGTAAGAATAGAATTTGTAGCAAATTGAATGTGGTTTTACTTGTACTTTTTTTTTAATTATTTTGGTGAAAATTGAATTTTAACATGCACTTAAATTTAGGAAAATAAGAAGTAGGTGTTTGTTCCACCATCCTAACCACAAGAAAATGATAATATTTTCTTATAATATTTTAGACATGGGTAGTAATTCCTGGGTGTCCCGGATGATGCATAATTTTGTAATTTTTTCCAAGCAAATAATTAATTATGATTTTTTTATTACAATTTTAAAAAAATATAAATACTCGTATGTTTGACCACCTTAACTTGGTCAAAACTTCATGAAATTCATTTTTTATTTCTTTAATCCTATAGTTTGCGAAGCAGAGAATGTGACACATGTTTTGGATTCAAAAAATGTGATACTGTTTGAAAGCTATAGATATTTTTCAATCAACCTATCAATCAGGACTTTAGTTGCAATTCAAATAGAAAATGAATAATAATTATTTATTAAATTCACAGTAAAGCATAATTTATATTGTTGGAAAGCTGAGAATCTCCAAAACCCTTTTCATTTCATCAATTTTTTGGGTAAAATAGTCCCTCAGCCTACATACTCCTACAAATACCCATCATATTGCCACTTTTTGGCCCATCATGATCCTACACATACCCTTGTATGGTGTAGGAGCACCTTGCTCACTAGATACCTTCAAAAGGAAAAAAATTCAAAATTTGAATTTTCAAGTGTAAAAGAATTTTAAAGGTCTTGTGAAGTCACAATTAATATATTTAATGTCTTCAATGGGTCTTTAGGAGGTCAATTGGGTAAATATGAAAAAATGTTGCTAAATATTGCAAAGTTGTCAATAATGCAAAAGGAAAGCAAAAAGGGAAAAAGTTGAAAAAATGTACAAAAAACATGGAATACTAAAGGTCATGAGGTAGTTTTTTTTTATTTTCATTCGATGAATGAAGTTGTAAAGCCTTCAAAAAGGAACTATAACCCATTGCCAAGGTAGGGGGTGATTGGGATTTGAGAATGAATAAAGGAACCACAATTTTTATGCATGTTTACACAAAATTTATCTGTTCTTTGTTGATGTATGGCCCTATATGGGTAGATGCTCATAATTAAATGTTTATAAAGGATAATAAATTCCATCACCTCCCTCAAAAATTTTATGTCATGGTATTTGGTTAGGTTTGAGAGAGATCTTGTAATTTTCTATAAGTTGTTAAAACCCCTGTTTAGTGCAACCAGTGAACTAGAAATCTGTGTTTATCTTAAACTACCTGGTGGAAATTTATAATCTTTGGTGTGATTACTCCATTTGATATATAATTTCATGTTTCAAGGGGTTTAGATCAAGAGAAGAATATTTACGTGGGGAAAATTATAATTTAGGATTGTCTTAGTCTATGAAACAAAGTTTTTCCAATAGCCATGTTGAACTGAACCTAGGGTTTGTTGAAATTTTTATGAGAGTGGGATTTTAGTGGTTTATTAAGAATTAATAGACCAATTAAAGACTATCTGAATTGTTGGACAAGACCCTTGGTGACAGGAGATAGGAGAACCAATAAGGGTTTTGTGTGAACTAGGGCTAATTAGGCCTAATTTGGAATGGTAGTATCCTTGTTGAGCACTATTTT